>JAIVFI010000011.1:0-600000 GCA_025558095.1 Hyaloraphidium curvatum
GACGACGCGCCGTCGGTCCTTTGGCACACCGTTGAGGTCGATGAGGCAGTGGGGGACAGGCCCAATGAAGGCCGGCGTGTAGCCCCGACCGTTGGCGTGCGGTTGCACCCGATCGATGAGCTTGGCGTAGTTGGTGGGCGCCGAGAAAGGCATGGCAGAAGCCAGCTCCTCCCTGCGGAAAGAATCTCAGAACCCGTCCCGGGAGACAGTCTCCCCCCCGAACGAATCTCTATCAAGCTAAGTCAAATTTCCATCGTATACTAACTCTACTTCGGGCCTATCGAGACCTGCGGCTTTGAACCGCTTGTGCGGCGGGTTAACGCTCTAGGCCCCGTTGACTCGGTCCGTCACACTGGGTGTAACGGGATTCCAGCCGTCACCCCGATTCGGATGCGCCGAAGAGCAAACGCATCGCGTACGTCGGTCGTTTACCGGCTTGCCTGTGGGTTCCCGAAAAAGTCGGCCGGGCGGTAGGGAATCCCGCGCCCGACAGCTCCGAAACCAAACCTAGCCTTTCGGACCTTACACGCTACACTCAGGTACTTCGTACCGTTCGTACAACCCTCCGGATATAAAGATGTTAAGACAGGCGGCCCGTGCCGCCACACTATGCTACGCGGGCCGGATGGTTCCACGGCCGACTTTCACCCGTAGGAGCAAGCTGGCCGCCTATCAACTTTGCACGGATCGTTTTTGCCGTGAAACGTTGATTGGGAGGGAGATAGAGATGCTGGCGGCGCTGCTGGAGGTCATCGAGGGGAAAGGCGGCGGTTGGGGGGCTGGTTGGTGGGGGGAGCCCTGCAACTCTACCCCTCCCTGCTAGCCAACTCTACAAACATCTCGCAGCGATGAGGGGGAGGGGGATAGACATGCAAGCCCCTCAGGGGGACGTCACAGAGAATCGCAAAAATAGCTCCTGAGAAAGCAATGCGTTTCAGGGAACGAGGCACTCGACAGCCGAACCGGGATGATTGCGATTTTGAACGGAATACACGGGTTGCAGCGCAATTGCGGATCGATGGTGCGCCCAGCAATGCATACCCAACATCAACAACTGCCGCCGCTTGCTCCCTGAAGCGGCGCTCGCCCCCCGCCACCACCTGCTGCCTGCCGCCTGTCAGGAGCGCCCGGTCGTGGTCGCACGGCGACCGGCACAGCTCGAGGCCTGGCGTGGGCACGAGATCTCCGTAGGGCTTAACGATATCTAGACATTGGAACTACATGACTGTTCTATCGGTTTATATAGTCCGGGCCGCGCAAGATGCCGCGTAAGCGGAGTTCGCGGGAACCCCGGTGAACCTTCTGGAACCTCCCAGAAGACCCGGCCCCTTGCGAGTCCCTGACATCATCTCCCTCCTTCGGCGCGCTCGTCCCGAGCGCGCAACTTGAGCCTCCCGACGCGCAAAGCTTGAGCGCGGCGGTGGCGGTGAAAACTTCGCGGTGTGGCAAGTGTCGTGGCAAAGCTTGACCGCGAACCTGAACATGGCGTGGCTCTTTGAGCATGGCAATGGCATAAACGATGAACCTTGACGTGGCTTGGCGTAAACGATGAACCTTGACGTGACTTGATGCATGGCAGGCGTGGGATCGGTCACACGACGAGGGAGCCTGATCTCGGGCGTCGAATCCTGCTGGGGGTGGATGTAACCACAATCGATTGACGAGCCGATCCTAGGTGACCAGTGCTTGCTCGGGGGCGGCGAACCGATGAAAACGGGTCTTCTCAACACAGGGGTGTAGTACCGCAGCTCAATCGGTAATCGGTCCGAGAGCACCTGTGGCCGAGAGGGGTCGATGCGCGTCGGCTCAATGAGATAGATGCGATGGAGACGTGAAACATGAGACCATGAGACGTGAAGGCCGTGGTGCAGAGTCGGTGAGAGTGACGTTCGATGGTGAAACCGTGAAGCAGGATGCGTGGAGATGCGTGGAGCGAGCAGGATCACTTGGCAGGAGGCGGCGGGCGGGCGGAGCGGTCGTTGCATTCGGCCTGGCGGTGACCCTCCTTGCCGCAGTAGAAGCAGAGTCCATTGATACGGCGGCGCGCACGCTCCTCATCAGAAAGAGGCCCGTGGCGTAGGCTCGCGATGTCCATGGGGACGGGCCCGTCGGTGACGGCGGTCCCGGCCGAGGTGGCTGTCGCGTTCGTGGTCGTGGAAGCGGATGCCGGGAACGTGGTAGTCGAACGAGGGGGGATGCCGTGAGCAGGCCAGTAGCCCTGCTTCTCGAGACGGCGGCGGTGCAGCTCGTCGTCGACGTCGATGGCGATCTTGATGAGCTCGGAAAGCGTGGCGGGCTTGTCGCGAATCATGAGGTCCTCCACGGCGTCCTTGAGGCCCATGCGATACTGCGCCATAAGGGCGGCGTCATTATAGCCGGTCTTGGCGGCGAGAAGACGGAATTGCGAGGTGTATGCTGAGGCTGAGCTGGTCTGGCGTAGCTCGCGCAGCTTGGCCTGGGCCTTTCCGGCCTCATCCGTCTCGCCGAAGTTGGTTTCGAGTTCGCTGATGAACTTGGCGTAGTTCGTGGTGATATCGGCGTCGTCCTCGACAGCGGAGAACCAGCTCAGGGCGGCCCCCGAGAGGTGGCTGGCGATGAAGGCGATGCGCTGACCGTCGGTGCTGTACATGCCGGGGTTTGCGTGGAAGTTGATCTTGATCTGGGTCATGAAGTCGCGGAGCTTGGAGCGGTTGCCATCGAACTTCTCCGGGGCGGCAACCTTAATCCGGGGAAGGGCAGCTTCCGGCGGCGATGGGGGCAACTGCTCGCTCTGCCGGGTCCGAGTGGGCTGGCCCGGCGGCGGCGCGAAGCGGTGGAGTTCTTGGAGTTCTTGACGGAGGGCGTTGACGCTCCCAAGGAGCTCGCTGAACTGAGCGTCCTGGGTGGTGAACTTGGCGGCGAGGGCCTGAACGAGCCCGGGAATGTCCGTGGGGAGGTCCATGGTCTACTCCTGGTCCGTCGTGGGCGACGGGGCGGGAGGAATGTCTAGATAATGTCAGGAGCGCCCGGTCGTGGTCGCACGGCGACCGGCACAGCTCGAGGCCTGGCGTGGGCACGAGATCTCCGTAGGGCTTAACGATATCTAGACATTGGAACTACATGACTGTTCTATCGGTTTATATAGTCCGGGCCGCGCAAGATGCCGCGTAAGCGGAGTTCGCGGGAACCCCGGTGAACCTTCTGGAACCTCCCAGAAGACCCGGCCCCTTGCGAGTCCCTGACACCGCCAGTCCGACCCCACGCATGTCAAACCCCGCCACATGCCGCCTCCCACCGTGCCTCCCACGCTCCCCCCGCTCCCACCCCCTCCTCCAGCGCCCGCCTGTGCATCGCCAGCATCACCCTCGCCTCGTCTGCCTCCCTCCCCCCGCGGCCCCCGGCGGCGCGCAGGTATCCCGCGTGCGCCGACGCGGCCAGGAGCAGACAGTGCTGCGCGAACGGCTTGGCGAGCACCTCGGGCGGGAGCATGGGGATCAGCCTCGTCGCTGCGAGCGCGTGCGCGTGGAGGGCGAGGAAGCCGGGGTCGGCGGGGGCCGAGGGGAGGAGGAGGAGGATGCGGGCGCCGTGGTGCACGAGTAGGGTGTAGGCTGTGAGGGCGAGAGGGGCGCCGCGGAGTTCGGGGGGAGGGGTGCCGTTGTCGACGAGGAGGCCAGGTGGGGGCAGCTCGGCGTACCAGGCGTCGAGGGCGGCGAGGAGGGGGGCGCGGTCGGCGAGGAGGGGGGCGCGGTCGGCGCCGGCTGCGGCACAGCGGGAGAAGAGGAGGAAGACGCGCACATGGTGGTGGGTTGGCGAAAAGTCTTCGTCCGGTCCCAGGGACGACTCGAGGGGGGAAGGCGGGGCGCGGAGCTCGGCGCCGGCCGCGTCAAGGGGCAGGTCGCGGGCGACGCGCGTCATGGCGGCGGCAAACTCGGCGTCGGTGCGCTGCACGGGCACCCAGCGGCTCTCCTCCTGGTGAAGCAGGGGAGGCCGGCCGTCTATGGCTGCCGCCTGCGCGTCAAAAATCGCCAGACTCCACCAGGCACGTGCTGCGCGCTCCGCGACGACATCAGTACGCCCCGCGTAAAAGGAGCCGTCGGTCATGCATGCGACACGGGCGATGCGCACGGCCAGGGCGACGACGGGCCCAGAGGCGAGTGGTCCGTCGCCGCGAAGCGCCATGGCGACGCCCCCGAGGTGCAGGAGTGCCGACACGACGGCGACGGCGAGTTCCCGATAAGAGAGCCACGCCCGAACGGCCGGGGGGGCGATCCACGCGGGCTCACCGACCCCGGGAATGGGCGGAGCGGCGGGAGGGCCCGCCAGCACGGCCTGCGCAGCGGGGAGCAAGGCATCCTGGGCTCGGGCGGCCATCACGGTAAGAAGGGGGCCGCGCCGGGAACCCAGGGCCGCGCGTAGGGGGCCGTCCGTCCAAGCCGTCCACAGCAGAATCGACCAGGCCAAAAAGTCGGGGACGGCCCGCGCCGCAAGCTCGCGGCGGAGTTCAGCGGCGACCGTCAAGGGAAGAGCGGCGTATGTGGAAGCGAGATAGCGCGACATGACGAGGTCGGGCGGCGCCAGCTCGAGGTCGACCGAGGAAGGAGGCGAGAGCGGTAGCGGGGGGGAAACCGGCTGCGGCCACGCCGGGTTGGGCGCGCCGAATTCTGCCGGCCACGCGAGTGCCTGGGCTAGCATTGGTGTCGCCCACGCCGGCGGTGGAGGCGGCGAGGGCGCGGCAATCTCGGCGGCCGGCGGGGAGGACGGGCTCGCGGGGCTCGCGGGTGACTCGCTGTCCTCCTTCTTGGCGCCGCGGCGTTTGCCCGGCCGCCTCCCCCGCCGTTTCGGGGGAAGGAACACGCAGCCCTCGGCGGGGAGGCCATTACGCTCGCAGCGGAGGCAGGCGGCTCCGGGAATCGGCGAGGGGTCGCAGCGCCGCCGGGCAGCGGTGCAGGCCGTGCAGCTCGCCCGGACCGGGACGGCCAGCCCGCTGCCGACGACGGCGCCGGGCGGCAACGCGGCGGGCGCTGAAGGCATGGTCGTGGCAGCCGTGGCGGAGGTGACTCGCTGCGGCGGCCGGCGGCCGATCGATCGAGGGATCAGGCGCCGAGCACGCTTCCGCCACATCCCCGCGAGAGCAATCCGGCTGCATGGACCCTGGATCCATGGAGAGATGGCGAACAAAGCGATCTTCAAACGGGTGCGTGGACTGGTATGCGTGACGGCGGCGAGCGCATTCTTGGGGGACAGCTGCGCACCGCCGCCAGGTCGGCCGCCGGGTGGGGTCGGTCGGGAAGACAGCCTCGCTGCCCACTCCGACAGGTAAGCAGAGAGAGCGCCTCTCACTTCATCTCCTTTGCGCGGTTTTGCTCCCGCGGGCCCGAATCCGTCCATGCAAAGCAGGTCGTCGCGGCGGAGCAACTTTTACCTGCGGAGATTTCGCAAGCAACACCGCCCCTGCCCTGTGGCGGGCTTCCGATCGCCCGAGGGCCTGGGGCGGTTGGCTGGCGGGCCCGATTGTGCTCACGCTGGACACGTACCAGCACATCCCGGCCCGACGCTTCGAGGCCGATATCTCGAGCAATATTCCGCTGCGATGCGCTGCTGCCTGCCCCGGATCGTCGCGTTCCTGCTCATCGGATCCATCCGGCGTTGGAATCCATGTCCTCGCATCCCGGCCGCCTCCATATACGTTTGTCGCTATGCGCACCGCCCCCCATGGCCACCGCCGCGCGCGGCAGTGGGCCCCACTCACCTCCCCGACCAACCGTCGCCCCGGAGGCCCCCAAACCTGCGACCCTGCACCGCGCTCAACGTGCGCGCAGTCCACCAAGCGCCACTCGACGCGCGCGCCGTCCCTTTTGGTTGCCAGGCGGAAGTGCGGTTCTCGAGGTCCCAGCAGGTCTAGCCGCCGGCCAGCATCCCGGGTCTGACGCGAACGTACGACAGGACGGAGGGTAGCGACACGGCGCAGAGCGCCCGATTCGCACACGAATTCGTAGCTTGGGCGGGTCTGTGGTCGCACCTGTGCTGCACGCCGTCCGAGGGAGGTAGGTCTATGCCGCTGGTGAATATGGCTGCCAGACATGGATGCCTCCTGTTTCACAGTCCGACCCTCCACCCACCAAGCCTGTGCATGCACAGCGCCCTCATCAGCAGCACCGCGCCCTCCTCGGCCCCCTGCCCCCGCACCGCGTCCCCACGCCCAACGCCTTCCCCGAAATCTGTCGGATCGGCCTCGGTCCCGGAAAATACCGCCGATCCGAGGCGGTACAGGGCGGCGTCCCATGCTCCACCGGTGCGGGAGAGGAGCTCGAGCGCGGCGAGGCAGGACGAGGCGGAGCGACGGACGAGGTTGGAGTCTACGAGGGGGGGCTGCGCGGAGCGAAGGGCGAGGCGCCGCGCTGTGGGTGCGTGCAGCCGTAGAAGGGAAAATGCGAGGGGTCCGGCGCCGTCGAGGGCCTCGGCGGCGCAGTCCAGCTCGAGCAGGGAAGCCAGCACGGCGGCGTGCGCGTACGCGGCGTCCTCCAGGCCATGGGGAAGCCCCTTCAAAGTCAAGTCGAGGTCGGCCGACGAGGGAATCCAGGGGCCCTGGCCCTTCCACCCGGCCGGCGGCGGCGGCAGCATCGAGATCGCCGAGTGCAACTCGAGTCGCATGGCAAGCAGGGAGCACATCCGTCGCGCCACGTTGGCCGCGTAGCCTGTGGGTAGGCCGTGCAATTGCAGCGCCGAGATCAGATCCCCGACGGGGGCGAGTCCCTCGGCGACGGTCCTTGCCGGCTCAGAAAGCACCGAATGCAGGTCCGCCAGGTCGCCATCCAGCGCCGCCTTCGCCCTCCCCAGCTCACCGTGCCCGGCGCCGACTTTCCTCGGGGACCGTAGCCCCGCCTTCCTGCACACCCGCAGCAGCCCTGCCACCCTGGCGGCCAGCACCCCGTGCGCGGCGTCGAACAGCGCGGGGGAGCGGAGCAGCCGGCTGCCGAGGGATGCGAGCATCCGCGCGCGCAGGGGGTCGGCGCGGTCGAGGCGCATCCAGTCCACCGCGTCCGAGAGGGGCTCTCCCGGCGGGAAGGCAGTGAAGTCGAAGATGGGGTCGGTGGCGGAGGTCAAGATCGAGGCGGGCGGCAGGACCAAGCGCCCGGCGAGGTCCGGCACTCCGCCGCCTTCGCTCCACGGATCCGAAGACAGCTCCAGCGATATCCTCAGCAGCGAGAACGCCAGCCTCTCCCCCGTCCACCGCTCGATCCACCCCTCCCTCGACCCCGATCTACCCCTCTCCCCCCCCGCCGGCGCGGCAAACGACCCCTCCCCCTGCACGATCCCCGCCCTCCCCGCCGCCTCCCCCGCGGCATGCACGAGACCTTCGGCAAGCGACCGAAGCCCGCACCTGCACGCCCAGGTCGCGAGGGCGAGCAACGCCGCGACGGTTTCCTGCGACGCCTCGGGCGCCGCGAGGGCCGATTCGAGTTCCCCGCGCGCGAGATCGAGTAGGGGAGGGTCCCATGTCCGGAAATTGGGCACGCCGGGGATCGGAGGGCCGGGGAGACGCGGGGCGGCGAGGAGGACCGAAGCGAGGAGCAGAGGCGGGGCGTCCCTTGCGAGGAGGCGGGAGGGGTGCAGCGAGGGCAGGCAGTGCTCCGTGCGGAGGGAGAAGGCGGAGATGCACGTTGTGACCACCTCCGCCGGCGGCAGATCCGGCGGGCTCGGTGTGCGCGGGGGGCGGACGCGCCGCGACCCCCTGCTCTCGGCCGAGGGGCTCCGTCCGAGGGTGGGAAGGTCCAGGCTGAACGACACCGTGCGCTTCATCTTGGCGGGGCGTTCGGCTAGCGTCGAGACCGAAGACGACGAGGAGGAGGTGTCGGAGAAGGATGTGGAAGAGGTGGAGCCAGAGTCCGCGGATACGAAGGGCGGCTCGTCATGGAGGGACTGCGGCGGAGGTGCCGGCGTCAGCGGCACACCGGCGGAAAGGGCAATAACAAGCCTCGAACCATGAAATGAACGGCCACGTCCAGGGCGAACGGAGCGCCCCCTGTTTCCGCCATCGCGGAGGTGGCGGCGCCACTCGGGAACCGCGGCCGTCAGCGCCCGCCGCGAGGCCTCGGCCGCAGAAGGAGCCGGAAGGCCCGGTGCGTGACGCTCGGCGCGGGGGGCCCAGCAAACAGCGGCACGCGGCGTCCGCACGCTGCGCACCGATAAAGGCCCGGGCCGGACCCGATTCGGGTCGCGGGCGTCGGCCGTCTCCCGCGCTGCGGAGGGCAGCCGTGCGCTTCCGGGGCCCGGCCGACGGGAGCTGAGGCGACGGCGCAAGCCCCTCGCTCTGTCGAAAGGGAGGGTGCGGTGCTGCCGGCGGAAATCGTGGCCGTTCCCGTAGACGATTGACTTTGAGGGTCGGAGGGCTGGAACTCCGCTCGGGTCTGGACGGGCATCGCCACCGGCTCCACACGCGCCGCGATGCCCCTTGCGGGTCGGAAATGAACACGACGAGTTGCAGGTCGGAGTCCGGGTCCGTTTCGCGAAGATTGCGTCGCCATTAGGCCGCTGGGTTTCGGGAACCGCCGCAAGAACGTCATGGATTAGACTTTGGCGGGGACCGCAGCTGGTTCCCGCTCGGAGCTGGCAGGTTTCCTCTTCCTGCGATGCAGCGGTACGTCACGAGAGTGTACGGTCGTTTTAGAACAGCCTGGAGTCGGCGGTGTCGTCGGCCCTGATGACTCGGGTGTCCAGTCGCCATCGGGCCCCAAGCTCCCGCTGTTCCCACTGACAGTTTGCGACTTGCAGTAATATCTTGAGCGCATCATCCTTACTTTTGCTGCTCGACACAGTATTCCGAGCCAGCAAGCTTTGCGGGGCCGCGCAACCGCGCCATCACTGCCAGAGGGAAGCACCTCAACACGAGCCCGCACGATGGACCGCCTCCTCCCAGTCGCCGAGGCGCTCGACAAAGCCGCTCCCTCCCTTGCCAGCTTCCTACTCGGAGTTATCTTCATCGACGTAATCTACGACCAGAAGGCGCTCCCGTCCGAGCGGAGGCAGGCCTATTATCAGACGAACTCCCGCGCCGAAGGGCTGCCGTCGTACTACCTCGCCGCGCTGCGGATCGCCGGTACCGGTGCGGTCGCCGGCCCCCTGGCGGCGGCGGCGCTGCGGGCCGCGACGGGGGTGTATGCCGGGGAGGGGCGGAAGCGCGGCGCGGCGGAGGCGCTGGGCGTCGGTGGGTCTTTCCGACGCGTCGAAGGCGCCAGACGGAATAATTGACGCGTCGCGACGGGCAGTTATGGCCTTGATTGGGGTGGCCAGGTACGACGCGCTGTTCGTGCCCAACCACGTGGCCGTCGTCGCCGGGGGTGCGGATGGCGGGGCGGAGGGGCTCGAGCGGAGGCTGGCGAAGATGGCAGAGGGGCACAGGTGGATCGGTGGGGGCCTGCTGGCGCTGCTGGCGTCCAAGGTCGCCGCGTCGCTGCTGTGAGGGAGGAGGGCGGACGGGTGCTGGCCGACCGAGTCTGAGGCCGGGATTCGACTGAGCGGACAATCTATGGGCGCTTCATTGATTGTATCGTGGTAGCCTCGGCGGACCGACGTGGTTGGATGGACGGCGAGGAGCTCACCTGACTCGGCCGCGGGCGCCGCTCCCATCCCCCGGCTTCGGGGCAACTCCGTGCCGCCCTCCCCGCGCATCGCCGGGCGGCCGCCGCCGCCCGCCCATCCCGCGGACCTCCAGCAAGTGCGCCGACCACTCTGTCCCGCGATGGAGGCGTCGCCGTGCCACCCCCTTGCGGGGAGCTCTCCGCACGGCGTGTGCCCGACGTGCCGCATCCCGCTGCGCCACCACGGCCGGCGGTCCTCCGCGTCGTCGCTGTGGTTCGAGCCCGTCCCGCTGGCCGACCTCGCGCCGCCCGCGCGCCCCGCGTCGGCCGCGCCGCCCGCCCCGCCGCTGCCGCGCCCGCCCGCAGACGCCTTCGACATCCCGGCCGCGCTGCCCGTCGAGCTGGCGGCGCTCGTGTTCCGCTGGCTGCTGCCGACGGGCGGGCGCGGCGTGCGGGCACTGCTCGAGTGCGGCCTGGTCTGCCGCTGCTGGTACAGGAGGTCGCGCGACGAGGGCGTCTGGCGCGAAGCCTGGTGGGCTACCTCGTGCGCATCTGCGGGAATGCAGCTAATTCGGTCTGCTGTCGAACCCTCCGCTACGCCTTCTTTCTCGGCTCTCCGTGGGCCCGATCCGACTTCCATCCTGCGACTTCGTCCACGGCAGCCGACGGCTGTACCTCACCACCGACCTCACCCTCGCGCCCTTCCTGCTCTCCCCTCCCTTCCCCACGTCTTACCTCGCCCGTCAGCACCCCGACCTCCCCCTGCCCTCCCTCGCCCTCCTCCAGCACTACTCCCGCCGCCCCTTCCCCCACCCCCTCGCGCACTACGCCGCCCTCGCCCCGCACGTCCGCTCCCTCCTCACCGAGCGTGACGCGCGGCGCATCGTGCGCGCCCGGATCTGGGCCGGCTGGACGCCCGACGCCTGCCCCCCGACCCTCCTGGACCCGTCCCCCGCCACGGACCCGGACGGCCCGGTGTCCCCGGCCACCCTGCACCTGCTCCACGCCACCCACCCCGCGTACCTCTCCCCCCTCCCGCCCTTCCTCTCCCCCTCGTTCCCCTCCCTCTGGCTCCTCTCCTACGCCGCGCACCTGCGCTCCCTGTCCATGCCCTTCCTGCGCCGCGCGGACGTCTCCAAGCTGCAGTGGCGCTTCTCGTTCCGCAACCCCGTGTGGTGGCGCCTCGGCGAGATGGAAGGCAGGAGCTGGGCGGTGTTTGGTGCCGAGGGCGGGTACAGGTCGGGCATGTTCGAGGAGGACGTGGAGCTGCGGTGGCGGTTCCTTGGGGACGACGAGGGGGAGTACGGCGAGGACGAGGCGGGCGGCGGCGAGCCCCGTTCGTGGCTTCCCTCGTTCGATCCCGCCGCCCCGGCGCAGAAGCGCAGGCCCGGGCCGTGGGGGACAGACCACCACGACCCGCATTTCGCGAGGGCACCCGGGGTCCGCGAACCGGCGGGGTTTTGGGCCGGTTCCCGCGCCGCCCGCGCGGTGCTCGCGCTGGGGAGCCTGCTGCTGACGGGCTCGGCGGATCCGGGGGCGGAGCGGGGGCCGAGGAGGAGGTGGGCGGGGAGGAGGAGGCGGTGGGTGCAGGTGGAGAGGTACCCGCCGCTTGAGGTGAGCAGGACGACGGAGGGGGGGTGGAGGATGGCCAACGCGTACGGTGGGTGGCACGCCGGCGCAGGATCCGAACTACGGTTCTGATCACGTATGCTCGATACCACCCACAGTCATCTTCGACTCGGTTGACACCAGCAAGCTCCTCCCTCTACCTCCCCCGCCCCCACCCCCTCCCGCCCCCGCGACGCCCCCAACGCCATCCCTCCTCCAACCCGCCCCCGACCCGCTCCTCGCCGCGGACCTCCCGCCCCCTGCGATCCCGCGGCCGGAGCCCAAGTACGTGTTCTGGGACGCGGACGAGGAGGGGGAGTGGCACCGGCTGGAGAGGATCGGGAGGGGGGAGGAGGGCGAGGCCGGGGTGGGGGTCGAGGCGTGAGGATCGCGAGGGCCGGACGGAGTTTCGGGGATGGGCGTTACAGGGGTAGGGTTCGTCTTTTGCTTTGCACGTGTAGGAGGGGGAAAGTAGTCGGATTCGCAGGGGACTTCAAGGCATGCCGGCGGAGCCCGAAGCAGGCACCCTCGCTCGTAGACGCTCCTGCCGAAGCTCCCGCAGCCCACCAACGATGGCAGACGCGGCCAAACCCCTCAATTCACCGAATCCGAATGGCTCGCGATCGCCCAGTCGCCCCCCGCCGCCCCCGGCTAGGCGGGCGACCTCTTCGGCGGCGGCGACGCCGAGTTCCCCCGCCCGCCGCTGGACCGCGGCACGCTGCTTCGGGAGGTCGGCAGGCGCAGCAAGTTCCTGCTTTTCGAACTGCGCGTCAACCTCTTTGTCGGGCCGTGGGCGTCGAGGATCGCGGTCCGGGCCACGCTGTGGGCCGTGCCCTCGACCGTGGTGGTGCTATCCGCGCTCGCGTTCAACGACCTGCCCATGTCCTGCGACGACGTGCGCCGGCTCGCTGGTTGAAAGGGCTCCCCTGCAGTGTTTAGTCGGTGCCTTCGCAAGGGGCTTTCCCCTTACGGCGTGCTGCTTCTTCCTCCTCGCCACCCCGTTCCTGGTAAACTCCGGACCCTTTTGGAAGTCCTGGTGGGCCCTTGTGGGGGCACTTGCCATTCTCGGCGCCCTGGACCACGTGCCCATCAACATCGCGGGGTGTTTCTCGACCAACGCCGCGCTTCTGGGCCTGTCTCTGCGGATCCAGCGCCGCGCCATGTTCCTCGCACTCCGGAGCTTTCTGGATGGGTTCGACGCCGCGATCTTTGCGGGAGCCCCCGCCGAGGTGCAGGACCCCAGCCTCTACACCACCCTGCACTACCGCCTCGCCGCGGCGTGGGAGCGCCGCGTCCCGTTCCTCATCTCGGGGAGAACCATGCTCGCCTTCTCCTTCGCCGCCAACGCCGTCCCTCTCGTGGCCAACATCGCGGCGGGCGGGTGCGTGCCCGCCTATGTCGTGCTCGGCTTCGCCTTCATCCTGGCCATCGTCGTCTGGGACCTCGTCAACGTGGCGCTCTCCAACGAGCAGCTCGAGCGGATCACGGAGCTGTACCGGCAGGCACAAACCGAGATCCGCGACGCGCTGGTCCGCGCGCGGCGCGTCCCTCCAGACCCAGCGCGCGCGCCGCTGCTCGAGGCGCTGCGGGAGCACAACCGGCTGCTGGATTCGTTCAGGGAGGTCGCTGGGTTCCGCGGCAAGTTGCTCGGTTTCGTGGTGGACTTGGCGTGCTGCGCACGTTCCTCGCGACCGCCTTCACGATCGCCGTCGGGCTGTGGTCCGTCCTGCGCGGGTCGGTGTTCTTCACCCTGCATTCCATCTGCCCGACGCGATGAGGGGCTGCGGGAGCGCGGCAGGGGAACGTCGGGGGGTAAGCAGTGGCACTGAGGACGCAGCGGAGGGCGGGAGTTGAGAAACGAAGGCCGCGGCCGGGCATGGAGGAGCCGTACGGCGCGAGCGGATTGCTTTTGAGGTCGAATACACGGCGATCTAGAGCGGCTCCATCTTGAGCTGCTTCCGGGACTGTGGTTCGGAGGCGTCACCTCCGGCCCCTCGAGCTTCGCGGCAGTAACCCACGTATGCCGAGTCCAGCATCTCGTTGACGTAGGTGATCTTGCCCTCCTTGTTGAGGTAGAAGAACCACTGCCGCGGGGAGGAGTCAGCGAGCGCTTGGGAACTCGGAGGAGAGATGACACGAACCATGTAATAGTTCTTCCATTCAGTTCCGTCGGCCCTGATGGCGTCCGATGCCGACTTCCACCATCGTCTTCGGTCAGCTCCTGTCCCTCTAGCAGCACGGCCCGTCCCACCTCGATGGCGACCTTGCTCCCGTCCGCGTTCACCACCGTGTCCAATATCTTCATCTCCAGGCTCTTGAACCCGTTCCGCATGATGTTCTCCATCCCCTTGCGGTCGAAATTCGGGAACGGCAGGCTCTGCGCCGGCTCGAACTTGTATACCACCTCGTCGGCGACGTGGGACAGGGCGCGGTCGGGGTCCTTCTGGTAGTAGGTGAGCCATTCGTCTGCCGTGGGGAGGGTCAGAACAGGCGAACGGGGCGGGAAGGAGACCCACGGACGGCGGTGACGGCCTTCCTGCGGGCGCAGAGCGACGTGCGGGGGACGCGGGAGACAGAACGCGGACGCGGAGGGCGGTTGGGGGAGGGGGGGGGAGGGGGGGGGGATACGGTCAGGGCGCGCGCGCAAAAGCCGGGAAAGAACACGATGCGCACTCGGCGGCCATGGCGGTAGTCGTTTGCCGGGAATGCGGTGGGCAGGTCGGGTGCGTAGACGCGGTTCTGGCGGCGTGCCCGAACCGAGCGACAAGCGAGGAGTCCCCACCCGGACGCGAACGACGACTAGCACCGCGAGATCGAGCTAAGAAATCAAATATTCATCTCATTGCAAATGAGGCGAACCCCCAAGGAAGGGTTGGTCACCCAGTCGACGGGTGACGCAGCGCCCGCTGGGTCGCGACTCGGCCGGGAACAGCCAAACTGCACATGCCGACGCCCGCCTGACGAGATCGGTGCGCCATCATGTCAACTGATATTCGCTTATCTTATTGTGAGCGGTCGCCAGGCAGGCCGGATCCTCAATGGGGTCGTGCCTGACGAAATCGCGGACCAGCGCAGGGACGGCAAAACCTTGCCGGGTCCCCTCCCCGACCATGCTCCGCCTCCGGGCCGTCACGACGGCGGCTCTACTCGTGCTCGCCATGTTCATTTGGCTTGCGCCGGAACCCCCGCCGCGGCCGGGGTCGGCCGGGGCCGCCGGCGGGGGTCTGTGCGCGGCCGCGCGGTTCGGCGCGTGCAACCCGCATCTCGCGCTGCCGGGGGAGCCGCCCGACGCGGCGCTGGCGGCCGAGTGCGCGGCGCTCCACGGCCCGCCGAAGAGCCGCCTCGTGGTCGGGCTGCCCAGCGGCGGCCTGGCGGACTCGTGGCGCGGTTACGCCGCCGCGTTCTACGTCGCGCTGCTGACCGGCGCGAGACTTCGGCTGGGCACGTTTGCGAGCGCCTCGCTGGCGTGGGCGTACCACTCCAAAGTGCCAGGCGTTTTCTCCGACGGCGACCCGGCGGACTTCTACGCGGAGCTGGCGCGGATCGCCGCCGCAAACGACTCTGTCCGCTTCGACTCCAGCTCGCCCGCACCGACCGTGCCGGACTACGCGGGCGACCTGCTCGCCGCCTTTACCGGGCACTCCACGGTGCTGCTCAAGACGAACAAGGGCGCCGCGAACGCCCTCTGGCGCAACCCGCGGTACCGCCGCGTGCTCGAGCGGCTGGGCCTCACCCGCGAATCCATGTTCGCCTGCGCGCACGATCGGCTCGTCGGCGCACCCCGCCCCGAGGCCCTGGCCCCGCACGCCGCCGAGCTCGCCGTGCTCACCGACCCCAACGTGTTCACGATCGGCGTGCACATCCGGCTCCACGACCGCGGCTTCGTCGGCGGGGAGCCCGACCTGCCCCGGAGCGGGGACAACCTGACCGGGCACCACATCACGGGCCCGTACCTGCGCTGCGCCTCCGAACTGGCTTCCTCGCTAGGCCGGCCCCCCGACACCGTGCGGACGTACCTTGCCAGCTCCTCCGTCGCCCTTCGCCGCCTCGTCGCCGAGCAGCTCGCCCCCCGCATCCTGGTCTCCACCTCCGTCCCCGTGCAGCACACCAACCCGGGCTTCAGATTTGCCTCCCGTCGCAACCTGACCGCGCCGCTGTCCCAGGAAGGCGTCCGTGCCGCGGCCGCCGAGATGCACCTCCTTTCCCTGTGCGATGCGCTGGTGATCGGCGAGCGGGGCTTCGGGAGGATGGCAGCGGCGATGCAGATTGCGCCGGGGGGCAAGGTGAGGCCTGCGTTCTTCGCGGAAGGCGAGGGCACGAGGTGCCGGATCGGGGATGCGGCGGGGTACGACGAGGTGGCCGCGGGGAACTACGGGCTGTAGGGCCGCACGGGCAATGCATGATGATGGCATCCTACTCAATCGGGATGCTGTGGGACGAGCCGCGATCCGTTGTTCATGCCATGCAGCAACCCGGCCGCGCGGAAGCCCGGCGCCCCGTCATCGTTCGAGTCGTTCGCCCGTGCGCGGTTTCCCGACCGCTTATTTTGAACCCAGCGGCCAATCCAAGGCCAATAACGACCATTCGGCCCCGCCGAAAGTTGCCAGCGAGGCTCAGACCACGGGGCGCCGGGCGGGGCGAGTGGCCGTGGACATCGGCATGGAGTCCGAAGACAAGCCCTGCGCCGACCGGCTGGGGGAGAACTCCTCCGCAAAGGACGAGGAGCCCTTCTTCGAGTACGGACGCATCATGACTGCTGAGGCCGCAACTCTGCAGGCGCGGGCGGAACCGGGACGGGGCAGGAGGCGCCTCGGCGCACGGGCGCCAGAGCAGCCCGCGGCGCGCGGCGACGGTTTCGGCCGCAATTGGTGGCACATCGCGATCGCAGCTGCTACCTGCCTCTTTGCCCTTGCCCGTTTCGCCCGGAGCGTGCGCCAGTTTGCTTCCGCGTGGCCCTCGGCCGGGCGGTCCGAGCGCGCGGATGCGGCATCGACCGTCGGCTTCGAGGCGTGCTGGTACCTCTTCGCCTTCGTTTCGGCTCTGCGCACGGAACTTCCCCTCCCGGGCTTCCTCTTCCTGGCGGTTATGCTCGTCACCTGCGAGTTGTTCGGACTGATCGTCGGAGGTTGCGTCTATTGGCTCGCGGAGTGATACGTTTCCTTCAGTTGCTTCTTGTGGGCAAGGACGGCAGGAACCATTGAGCGGAGGAAACCGGATGACCGTTGTTTCGATACAAGCACGAATTCGACTTCAATCATCCACCACCTGGGACAGGATCCAACTGTTCACGCTGATCTTCATGACCTCGCCGCCGATGCCCACGGCGACGAAAAACTCCTTGTACGGCGACTTGCAAGCGTCCCCGAACCCCCTGCACAGCCCGACCGCTGCGAGCGCGCCGTCAGCACAGTACGCACTCCGAACGCGCCATGCAGGGAGACCCACGCTGCGCGATGAAGTTGCCCGTCACCTGCACCTTGCTCCACTTCTTGTTCTCGGGCCCCAGGACGTCCGGCGGGGCGTCGATCAGGTACGGCAGGCCGACGCTGTCGAGGACGAGGTGGCCAACGGCCGAGACGGCCTCCATGGGCTTCTTGAGGTTGCCCGCGCCGAGCTGCCCTAGGATTGCCTACGGAAGACGGAGCATTAGGTCACCGCCATTATGATTAAGGCGCTCATAGGGAGGGCCTACCGGCATCACGATGCCAAAGACCTTCCAGGACGTCTGCGCGATGCTGATGGACATGAGCGGGTGCCCCAGCTTGGGCGTGACCCCGTAGTTCGCGTTCCCTCCCAGCTTGTTGGCGATGAAGATGAGCGCCGGCAGCGGCATCATCGAGACCACCTTGGCGACCTTCCACGCCGCCATCAGCAGGCCCTTCTTGGCCACGTAGGCGTCTGCCTTCTCGGTCTGGTCCCCGACGTACTCCACGACGGGGGAGAGGTACGAGAAGATGGTCCCCAGGACGCCGGAAAAGACGAGCAGCAGGGCTCCCAGGGTCGTGCCGGCCGCGATGAGCGCGTCGTCCCTCGAGCGGCGCACGAGCGCCCGGCCGGTGCCGGGGATCAGCGCGCCGACGACGGCGTCGGCCATGGCGGTGCCGTTGACCGTCATCCTCGGCAGCGCCTTGATCCCGCCCGTGGCGACGAGGCTGGAGAAGGAGGTGAGGATGGCGCCGACGATGCTCAGGGCGGCGGCAAAGTTGAGGCGGAGCCCGGTGATGGTGCGGAAGATGTCCGAGATCCAGGGGATGCGGAGCTCGCCGTTGAACAGGGAGCCCATGATGTCGACGAGCGGGGCGAGGAAGTTGTCGACGAAAAAGTCCACGAGCTCGGCGGCGCAGTCGAAGAAGCCGCGCGAGACGGCGGCGAGCACGGTGCCCATGGTCTCGATGATCGATGCCAGGTCGAGCTTCATCGTCAGGATCCTCTCCCTGGCGACGACTGTCAGCGCGGGCAGACGATCGAGGCACCCAACGCACATCACGTTGATTCCGGCGTCCGAAAGGGTCTTGACGCACGGCACATTCTGGAGAAACGCCGTCGCCTTGGACGCCAGCCTGTCGAGCCTCCGCAGCGCCGAATCCACCGCCGACAACATCGCGCCCTGCATCACTTCGAACACCTTGGCGAGCACCTTGAGCACCACGTGCAGCACGTACGACGCCGCGCTGTTGAGCCCCCTGACACCCGGCACCGACGACAAGGATGGGTTGAACCCGGACTCGCGGACCAGCGTGGCGAACTGCCGCGAGCCGGCCTCGACGCTGAAGCCCGCGGTGTCGCCGAGGTTCTCGAGGACGTCGCCGACGGCGCCGCCGAGGAGCTGCATAGTACGGCGGGTGAACGAGGGGAGGATATCTAAGCTGCGAGGGGCGAGGCGGCAACAGTCAGCGCCGGTCTCGAGAAGCAAGCAGATCAGGGCAACCCACTAGCCCTGGATGACGCGTGCGTTGCCAAAAATAGCCTGGAGGATCCCCGAGAGGAGCATCTTGAGGAACTCGATGACTGCGGACCCCGATCAGCTTCCCTCGGCGCCCGTCTCCTGACCGTTGTTGGACCCACCAGTCTCGATGGCCTTGACCACCTGCAGCACCACCCCTTCCACCGCCCTCGCCACCTGCCGCATGCTCCTGCACGCCGCCGCGTACAGCTGGTCCCCGATCTTGACCACCACCGCCACCCCCTTCGCGATCCCCTGCCCGACCTCCTGCACCGACACCTGCGCGGCGTCCTTGGCGTCGCGCGCGGCGGAGCGGATGCCGTCGGCGGTGACGTAGTACGCCGTCTTGACGCCAGACATGACGGCGGAGGAGAGGGAGGAGCCGAGGTCCTCGGCGCCGCGGACGACGGCGTTGGTCACCCCGTTCTGGGGAAGGGGAGGATCAGCGGTGCCGCAGCCGTCGGGATTCGCGAGAACGACGCACGGTGACGTAGCTCACGGCGTCCTTGCCGAGCCTGATCCCGTCCACGATGGGCTTGGCGATCGCGTTGCCGATGTCTTCGGCGCAGTCCTTGGGGTCCGAGACGCAGTCCACGCCCCCCTCGATGGCGTCCCCGACGGGACCCCAGCGCTTGGCCAGCCGCCGGTGCTGCTCCTCGCGCTCGTCGCGTACCAGCAGGGAAGCCAGCGTGAGCACGCGGGCGAACTCGTTGTCCCCGAACCCGTCCTCGGCGTCGAGATCCCTGCGCGCCAACCGCCCTCCCGTCCCGCGATGCACCCTTGCGGCCTCGAGCGCCCTCAGGAACGGGGAAACCAGCGTGATCCGCGCCATGTCGGCGATCGGGCGGACCTGCTGCGCCACCCTGTTTGCCTCGGCGCGGCTGACGGGCGCCCGCCTCGAGTCGCTGGATTGGGAGAGCGCGGCGGGGTCGACGAGCTTCTCGCGCATCATCCTCTCGTCGGGGCTGAAGATGAAGATGCGGCGGGGGGAAGGGCCGCCGCCGCCGGGGCGCGTTTCCCCGTCCTCCGAGGGCCAGGCTGGGCGTGTCGCGGGGCAGCGTCAATCAGGCCATCCAGACGTACGCCGAAGGCGGACGACCCACCGACGATGGGGATCGACGAGATCGACTCCCTCTGGACGGGCACGTGGATGACCACGGAGCCGGTCGCGTCCGTCTCGAGCCGGAGCACCTGCGTGGCCGGCCTGTACTCGTCCAGGTACTCCTTTGCCCGCGTGCTGGGCGCGAACCGGAACCGCCTCTCGTTCCCGTCGTCGTCGATGTAGTACACGTCGGCGCGTTCGCGGTCGTCCCCGGGCTCGAAGTATGCCGTGAGCGAGACCGGCACCCCCGCGGCGGCGGCCCTGCCGGCGGCCACAAGGAGGGTGAGGGTCAGCCTGAACGCCGTGCGCCGGCGGCTCCCGAACTCAGAGAGCTCCGAGTCGCCGACGATGGCGGGGAAGTCCCTCTCTGCGACGAGCGAGTTCTCGCCGGCGACCGAGTTGCGCGTGCGGAAGCCGCGGGCGACCGAGTCCCAGTGGTTGGCGTAGCGCAGCAGCCCGCCGCCCCAGTCGGTCGGGTCGGCCGGCCACGTTTCCTGGGCCTTCTGGACCGCCTGCGCCGCGGCGCGGATGCGGGCGAGCGCGGCGCGGATGCCCGACGTGCCGAGGGACCGGCGCTGCGTGCCGTTGATCGCGCGGCCCGCCGCCGCGCCGGCCAGCGCGAGCACCGCAAGGAGGATGAATAGCAAGCGGGAACGCATGCCGGGCGGAGGAGGAGGCCGCGGGCGGCCGCGGACGGCGGATCCGGGAGAGCCCTTGCGCGGGCGGGACCCGTCGAACTCCCGCGCCCGTCCCTCGCGCAGGGGACGTCAGCATCGCACGCCGATAGGCGGCCATCCCGGGGAAAAGCGCCGCCGCCATCCAGATTTGACAGGCATCTTTCCCTGCCCGGGGGCCCTCGCCGATCCACGATGGGCGCCCGCTTCCAAGATCGCGAGTTGCGGAGAAATTGCCGGCAGCACAGGCTGCTCATGCAGAACTCGGACACGCCCGATTTCATTCGGAAATCCGTCTTTCCATTGCTCGAGCATCATGCCTCTGAGCTTGTTCCTGAAAGCAATACCCCTCGGCGTTGTCATGGATGCCGTGCACGGAGGAGGCGGACGCGGAGGGGGCGCTGCAGCTGCTTGCGGAGGCGCCGAACCGCGCGGCGGGGCAGGAGGGCGGGGGCCCGTCGACGGGGCGTGCGGCGGAGAGGGCGCGGGGGATGGGGGGGCCGTGGGCGGCCGCGTGGGAGGGGTACGAGGAGAAGCTGAAGCGGGGGCTGTAGGTTCGGAGAAGCATGTCCCGGACGGCTCTTCGCATTACCTAGCCGGACAAGGACGGCGGTGGATTGATCGCCGGTCGGCTCGCAAACCGATTCCGACTGGGCGGGTGCGCCTCCTCCCCCACCCGGCGGCAAGCCCTTTCCGGCATCCGCCCGGCCCGGCCTTCCGTCTCCCTCCCACATCCCGCCCCCCACTCACCGCCTCCCTCCCTCATTCCCACCCCATCGCGCCGCCATGTCCCAGCGCGTCGAACAGGTCGCCGGGCACCTCGCCCCCCGCCTCACCAAGCTCTCGCGGTCGGTCGAGGGCCGGGTCGCCGTCGTGACGGGCGCCGCATCGGGGATGGGCAGGGCCACGGCGTTCCTGTTTGCGGACGAGGGCGCCAGGGTCGCCGTCGTCGACCTGACCAAGGACGGGGTCGACGCCGTCGTGGCGGAGATCGAGGGGCGGTACCCGGGGCGGAGCCACGGATGGGTGTGCGACGTCGGTGGGGAGCGCGTCGGGCGGCAATGAATTGGGAGGGGGCCTGACCGCGTGTCCGGGCAGCGAACCACGACAGGATCAAGCAGGTGGTCAGGGAGGTCGCGGAGCGGTTCGGCGGCATCGACATCGTGGGTCCCCGTTCCCGGCTGCCCGAACCCCGTTCTGACGACCGGAACCCCGTCCCACGGGATCCAACCCGCTCCCTCACCGCCTCCGACGCCAGATCGTGAACAACGCCGGCGTCGGCGGCGGCCGCATGCCCATGCGGGACGGTCCCGCCGGCGAGGACGAGGCCGAGCGGGTGTGGAGCCTGACGATGGACGTCAACATCACCGCGCACCAGCGCATCATCCGCGCCGCCATGCCGTACCTGCTCAAGTCGTCCAGCCCGCGGATCGTCAACATCGCGTCGACCGAGGCGGTGGTCGCGACCCCCGCGCTGGCGGCCTACACGGCGGCAAAGACGGCCGTGCTGGGGCTGACGCGGTCGCTGGCGGTGGAGCTCGGGCCGACGGGGATCACGGTCAATGCGGTGTGCCCCGGGCCCATCAGGACGGGGATGACGGCGAGGATCAGCGACGAGCTCAAGGACGTGTACGCCAAACGGAGGGTCCCGCTGCGGAGGTGGGTTGCCGCGGGCAGGGGTGCCGGGATCCAGCTGACGGCCAGCACGGACAGGTACGGGGAGCCCGAGGAGGTGGCGCAGATGACGCTCAACCTGTGCCTGCCGGCGTCGTCGTTCGTCAACGGGGCCACCGTCATTGTCGACGGCGGCATGACGGTCCGCCACACCTGATCTGGCCACTCGCTGGTTGTTCCAGGTGCTTTCACTACACCAACGGTGCGATGACTTGAATGTCACGTGCCGAGAGCTCCTGGCCATCTCCAAACCCAACATCCATCCCAATCCATCCTCTCCAACCTGCCTGTCGTCTCAACGGATGCCAAATCCCCGCTTTGTGAGGGGGTGGTTCCCCGGATCCGTGTTTGGTCCCGCGCGCACGCGACGTCCGCGCCCGGCCAACCGCCCCGAATCCCCAGCAGCACCCCGCCCTCACCCCCGCGGAAATGCGGTTCCGCACGCGCGGCGCCCTCGCCCTCTCGGCGCTCTTCCTCGCCGCGTGGCTGACCACCGGCCGCGGCCCCCGCCCGCCCTCCGGCCACCCGCGCGCGCGCCGCTTCCCCTCGCCGCCGCCGCCCCCGCCCGACCCCCTCGACGCGCTGCCCGCGCCGTACGAGGGCTGGGACGCCGGGCCCGCCCCGCCGACGGCGCTCGACTGGCGGCTGGTGGCGCGGCTGGCGTACGCGCTGGCGCCGCCGGGCGAGGGCCCCTACCTGAACCCGGACATCGAGTGGCTCGCGCCGTTCCTCGACGCGGACAGGCAGGTGCGGACCGCCGTGGCCGTGTTTGTCGCGGACCCGGCCAGCGCGGACGCCGCGAGGCTGCTGGTGGCGAGGCTGCTGGCCGGCCGCACGCGGGTGCGCAGGCGGGACGCGGACGTCGTGGCGGTCCTGTCCACAACAACCCTGCCGCACGACGTCCTCGCCAAGCTGGAGTCGGACCTGCTGAGGGACGCCCCCTCGGCCGAGGGCGCCCTGCCCGCAGACGGCTCCCCGCCCCACGCCGGCCCGCGCCTGGTCGTCAAGCGCGCCGCCTTCGACCTCGGCGCGGTCCCCGAGCGCCGCCGCAAGCCGTTCGTCGACCGCTGGCGCGCCGCCTTTTTCAAGCTCAAGGCGTTCGACCCCGCCACCTACGCCGACCCGGAGCTCAGGGCGGCGCGGGAGCGAAGAGGGCTGCCGGAGCACGACCACGCGCTCGGCGCCGACGCCTCGCTGTTCGCCGCCCCCGACTCGGACAACCCTTACGCGTTGGTGCTCGCCCTGGACGCCGCCACCCTGCTCGTCAACCAGCCCCCCGACGCTGCATTGGACCGCGCCCTCGCCGTCCTGGAGCGCCGCCTCGTCCGCTGCCTCGCCGCCTTCCCCCTCTCCCCCGGCGCCTCCCCCCGGCCCTTCCGCGCCTGCGTCGCGCGCGCGTATCCGTTCCACGCGCCCCGCATACGCAGGTGGGAACGCACCTGGAACGACTCCCTCTCCGCTTCGAGGGGCCAGCGCCGCATCTTCCGCGGCGCGGCGGTGGTGCTGTCCCCCTCGGGCCACCACTTCTCCGGCGCCGTCGCGCGCGCGCACTCCGAGTGGGGCCGGTGGAAGCAGCTCCGCATGGAGCACGGCGTGCTGAACCACTACTTCGCCGTGCACGACCGGCCCGGCCGGGAGGAAGACTACGGCCCCGCGCGGGCACCGCCGGGGGACGCCCACGCGGGGAGATGGGCGGTGCTCCACAACTCGACGTGCTTCTTCCTCAACGCCGACACGGACCGCGCCCCCAAGGACCCCGCGTGCGCGTGCCTGGTGCACGGGCGGGTGTGGGAGGGCGACAACCCGTGGCACGGGGTGTACAGGGAGGCGTGGAAGGAGGCGTTCGGCACGCCGGTGCCGGAGCCGTGGGTGCCGCCGCCCGAGCCCGGGAGGGGGAGGGGGAGGGGGGTGAGGGTGGGGGGGATGGTGAAGCCGCAGAGGGTGGTGCTGAGGGTGGGGGAGGGGGAGGGGAGGAACTGATACGGGCGTGCGGGGGGGTGTACATATCATGTACCGCTATCGATCGAGGCATGAATCGGCCCCGTACGGGTTCGGCAAGGGCCGGTCGACGGGTGGCGGTTCGCGGGGGTTGGCCAAGGAGGCGTCCAGGGACGCTCCGCCGAGTCCGGCCGGTGCCCCAACCGTTCTGCTCCCGGTGTGGCCGCGAGCCCTCCCGTCCGCCTGGCAGGCAACCCAGCCGCCGGCGGCGCTCCAGAAGCCCCGGGAAGCCGGCCGGCCGGTGCGCGCCGGAGCAGCTTCGAGGGTGCGTGGCGAAGCTGCCGCTTGGCTGTGCCGGCTTCGGCCTGCCCCCGGCGGCGCGTTCTTCCGTGGGGACCTGGGATACCCGCCCGAATGCAGCATGCATTGCATGCGCTCATCGTTGGTGGTGTCGGGGATGCGAAACGGACGGGGACGGGGCGGGGCAAGTTGGGTCCCAGATGAGTCAAGGGTCCCGTGACATGCGGCGGTGCCGCTCCGTGGCCGCCACCGGCAAACACACCAAACAGCATTCGCAGAACACACCTCACATTCCCATTCAATGGCATACGAGCCACCGCGGACGGTCACGCGCGGCCGGTCGGACCCCGGCGGGTTCGGCGCCCCGCAGCGCGGCGAGTCGTGGGTGCGGCAGCTGCTCCCGCGCGCGGCGTCGGCGGTGCTGGGCGGGGACCGCGACGGGGCGGGGCGGGCGGGGAGCGACGGGACGATGGTGCAACTGTCGGGGGGAATCGGGCCGGGGGCGTTGCACGGCAAGGCGGACTTTTTCGAGGAGCTGGAGTGGCTCCGGCATGAAAGGGGCCAGGGTGGGCAGCGGCACGCGGACGACGATGCGTCGCAGTGCTCGGATGCGACGGACATCCCCGAGGAGGGCGGCATCGACTGGGGCCGCGCGCTGGACGGCTCGCTGCCCCGGCCCGCATCCCCTCCCCGGGCGCCGCCCCCCGTCTTGGCACCCCGCGCCCTCACGCCGCCCGCCGCCTCCCGCCGCTTCGTGCGCTCCTGGCCGCCCGGCGCACGGCTGCACCGCGGGCCGGACCCGGCGAGGTCGCTCTCCCCCGACTGGCGCCCCGAGTCGCCCGCGAGCAGCCTCGCGTGCGAGTCGCCGATGGCCTCGCCGTGCTCGGACGGCGCGTACCCGCTGCCGGACCCGCGGCACGCGTTCCTCCCCTGGTCGTCGGGCGCCGCCGCCTCCCCCGGCGGCGGACCCCGTCACACCGAGGACGGCCACGCCAAGGTCGCCTTTGCGCAGGAAGTCCTCGTCTGGCCCACCTACGCCCCCTCTTCCTACTCCCGCGGCCTCTCCCCCGACACCGCGGACCGCATCCTCGCCGAGGGCCTCGCGGACCTGCGCGAGGAGGGGATGCTCCCCCTGTCCGGCCCGCCGTGCGCTTGCCAGGCGTGCAGGGAGCGGAGGGGCGAGTGCGAGCAGCGCAGGTGGATGGAGGGCAGCGTGCAGGGGATGCCGGATCTGAGGAGGTACTGGAAGGAGGGGTGGGAGGGCGCGGGGAAGCCGGGGTGGCCGGCGGACTAGGCGGGCGCGGGGCGTCCGGTGCCGATGGATGGCGCGCGGATGCGGGAGATGCTCGAGATATATGGATATGCTGAAATCTGATTACATCGCTTGTTTGACTGCCCGGTCTTGGATGGCGGTCCCAAGGGCACCTATCGGAAGTTCCAGACGGGCGACGGACGATCTATTCCACCCCGGCACCGCGATCCAACATCAGCCCCGCGTCCCACTTCATCCGCTCGGCCGCGCCCTTCAGGCCTCGGCTTCGATAAGCCTGTCGTCCCCGCCGAACGCCTTGGGCGTGTTGACGAACTTTGGCAGCCCGTCCTTGATCTGCGCCGGCTGGATCCCCTGCTTGCCGGCGTCCTCGACGTAGATGTGCGCCGTCGGCTTGAACCACGACTTGTCCTCGGCCTGGGCGGGGAACAGCGCGACCATGCCGCCGACCTTGGAGCACATGCGCGTGCCGCACTTGGCGCACGAGAAGCGGGTGGCGCCGTTGATCTTTTCGGTCACGCGGACCTGGACGAGCTCGCCGGTCTGTTTGGGCGGGGTGAGGCCGGGCCCGGCGGCGGCGCCCGCGGTCGGGTCCCACCTCCTCGGTCTGGGTCTCCATCCACAGGCCGAGCGCCTCGACGGGCGCCGAGATGGAGCGCTGGCACGAGTTGCACCAGCAGAAGAGGCAGGCGATGGGATCGCCTTTGGCCACGAAGGTCGTGCTGCGGCGGGGCGGCAGGGGGCGGCGCGGCGGGAGACAGTGAGGCCCGGCGCGGTTCGGCAGAGGAAAAGCGGTACGCACGCCTTGCAGGGGCACTGGAAGGTGACGGACATTCTGCGCTTCGCGATGTAGATGCTTCGGCTGCGAAGGACTGCTTCGCGGTCAGCGAACGGTTGGGTCGGCTCGGGGTCTGCCGGGGATGCCGCCGACCCGCAACCTTCATCCAGGAGACCTCCACCGGTTCTACGTTCATTGCCTGCTTTGCTGGAGGTATCGCTGATTTTGCAATCCCGTTGGATTTGCTTTGGATTGACCCCTGCTACTTTGGTATGCGGTGGCTCGGCAGTCACCTGCGCCTTGGCGTTGCGCGTGGTCCTGGCGCAGGCATCGGCGGGTCGCAATATGGCGTGGGATACTCGTAGCGAGGCACTCCAACTTTGGTTTGTGACTGCAGCAGATGAATCGCAGAGTTTTCCACGCCCGAACGCGCAGGACAGTGAGGCGCCAAGGACGGTTGGCGCGAAATCGATCCAGGTTGCCCGCCACTGGCCCATCCGCCCATGCTAGCCTCCGCTTCTTGACGTCAAGAAGCACCTTTACGCAGCGGAAGTACCCAGGAGCCGCGTCCAGGCTTGTCCGATTTCCTGGAAGAGCTTTCGAAAACGTCACTTACCATCGCGCTGCCAGGACAGCAGCTCTGCATTGGATAACGTCATTGCGAGTGAGTGCAATTTGTCAACGAGAATCCAAGTAGACGCCGTCCCGTCGTCGTACTTAGGGGCGGGTCAGGCGCGGCGAGTAGGCGCGTCGCAATTGTCCAATTGTCTCCCCTTCCCTCCCGCCTCCTTTCCTCTTCCGCTCCATCCCCGGCAGCCCCTCTCCGTGATGGCCGAAGTCATCACCGGCTCGTGCAACTGCGGCAAAGTCAGCTACGAGATCGCCGGCGACATCGCCGGTGCGCCGCCCTCCTTTGCCCCCCCTCCCCCGCCCTCACCGTCTCCCCCATCCCTGCCAGCCAACGTCCTCTGCCACTGCCCCAACTGCCGCAAATCCGGCGGCGGCGCCTTCTCCGTGAACCTCATCGTGCCCGAGGCCATCCTCACCCTCAAGGGCGAGCTCAAGGCGTACGAGGACCCCAACACGGACAGCGGCAAGCCGCTGTACCGCAAGTTCTGCCCCAACTGCGGGGGCAACATCGGCTCCTGGATCCCCGCCGCGCCGGGGCTGGTGTTCCTCAAGGCCGGGACGGTGGACGACAAGTTTGCCGTGGGTCCCTGCCCCGCCCGCCGGCCCTGGCGGAGCGCTGACTCCCCGGCGCCCGCGTCGGCAGGGCAAGATCCCCAAGCCCAGCAAGCAGGTCTTCACCGAGACGCAGTGGTTCACGGCGGACCACCTCGACGTCGCGGACAAGGCCCAGCGCGGGACCTAAGGGCTCCCCGGACGGGCCGCCCACCATGTACTCGGACGCAGGAGCATAATCCTATCGTTGCCAACGGCGTACATACGGCCCCCGCGGAGCTCACTTGCCCAGCACGCACCCCTCGTACCCCTTCTCCCGCACCTCCCGGCACTTGGCGGCGTAGGGCGGGTATCCCAGCAGCGGCATGAACACCCGGACCTGCACCGCACGTCCATCAGCTCCCTTCCCCGCCGCCGGCACGCCGCGGGCCCCACCTTGCCGGGGATGTTGGCGCCCAGGTACCACGAGTTGCAGGTAGGGTAGACCGAGTACCCGGCGACCGTGTTGACGTGCCCCACCCACGCGTCCTGCGCGTCCAAGGTCGCTTCGATGGTGCTGATGCCCTTGGAGTCGAGGTCCTTGATGGTGTCGGCGATCCATTCCACGCTGGGCCGGGGAGGGTCAGCGCGGGTCGGGCCGGCGTGTGGGGAGGGGCCTACTGCTGCTCGATCGAGGTCATCATGTTGGTGAGCACGCTCGGGGACCCGGGGCCCGCAATGTGGTACACTGCGAGGGGAGGCGATCATGAGGCGGTCCGCGGACGGCGCGCCGCGCGGACGCACTGTTGGGGAACCCGTGGATGAGCAGGCCCAGGTACGTGGCCGGCCCTGCCTCCCACGCCTTCTTGAGGGTCAGCCCGTCGCGGCCGGTGATGCTGATCTTGTCCAGGGAGCCCGTCATGGCGTCGAACTGCCGGCAATCATCAGCACGCGGTCCGTCAGGCCGGGGGAAGGCAGCCCACCCCGATGGCCGTGACGATCGCGTCGAACGGCCCGAACTCGGACCCGTCCTCGAGCCGGACCACGCCCTCCTTGCCGCCGGCGTAGGTGATCGGGCGGACCTTGATCGAGATGAGCTTGACGTTGGGGCGGTTGTAGGTGATGTAGTAGTCCGTGTCGACGCAGAGGCGCTTGCACGCGACGGGGTAGTCGCTGTGGAAGGGAGGGAGTGTGAGGGAAGGGACAGCGCGGTCGCGCTGTGCGAGCCCACGGGCAGAGGAGCTGTGCCGTCTCCTGGTCCTTGACCATCGACTTGATCTTGCGGTGGAACCAGTCCTGCCCGACGCCGTGAGCTGCTGTCCGAACCCAAACGGTCGCCCAACGACCCACCTTGACGTAGTCGTTGCACACCGGGTTGGTGATAACGTCCGCCCAAGCAAACATGATCCCCGCGCCGCCCTCCTCCCACCCCGCATCCAGGATCTTGTCCCGCTCCTCCGCCGGCGTGTCGGCAAACATGTTTGTCGGGTTCGGGAACGTCCCCGCGCCGAAGCCCTGGAGCTGCGAGAGGGCCTTGATCTCGTCGTACCGCTGCTTCTGCGATGCCAGCTGCTCGGGGGTGAGCTTGGCGTTGTTGGCGGGGACCGAGTAGGTGGGGGTGCGCTGGAAGACGGTGACCTGGTCGGCCTGGGCGGCGATGACGGGGATTGACTGGACCGCGGACTGCCGAATCCGTCAGCCTGCTGTACCCAGACCGTCGGTCTGGATGTTGCCCACCGATCCCGTCCCGATCACCGCGACCCTCTTCCCCGTAAAGTCGACGCCCTCCCGCGGCCAGAGGCCGGTGTGGTACGACTCGCCCTTGAACTCGTCCAGCCCCGGGAACCTGGGCATCTGCGGCGCCGACAGGCACCCCGTCGCCAGCACGAGGTGGCGCCCCTTCCACGTCTGGGACTCCTTGGCGCCGCCCTTGGGGTGGTGCTCGACCTCGAGCGACCACCGCTTCGCCGCGTCGTCCCATTTCGCGGCCTTGACGGTCGTCTCGAACTGCACGACGGGCTCGAGCTTCCACCGGCCAAAGACGTGCTTGATGTAGGACATGAGCTCCGGCTGGGGCGCGTACTTCTCGCTCCACTCCCTGCCAGCCCGCCGTCAGCGCGCGGAACGGCCGCGGTCGCCGCACGAACACGCACCAGTCCGAATAGAGCCCGCTGTCACACTTGTACGAGTAGTCCGAGCTTGGCACGTCCACGCGGGCGCCGGGATAGCGGTTCCAGTTCCACGTGCCGCCAGCTTCATCGCTCCTTTCGAACGAGCGGACCGTCTTGCCGTCGGCGCGGAGGCGGTTGCACATGTACATGCCCGCGAACCCGGAGCCCACGACGAGGCTGGGTGGGCCACAGAGGAGAGCGCATTGTAGGTAGAAGGATGGGGTGTGCGGTAGGAAAGGCAGAGCGCGGGCGTGCAGAGGGCGGGCAGGCGGTGGGGGACAGGGTCGCGAAAGGCGACGTCCGGGGCAGGCGGGAGACTCAGGAAGGGCGCCGGGCGGGGCGGAGTCGGATACCAACACGTCCAGGACTTCGTCCTTGTCTGCGACCGTCATCTTGGGCGACACGGAGCGAGTTGGGAGCAGCGGGGTTCTTGGGAGACGGGTTGGCGCTGCGTCGGGCGCTGTGGCAAAGGCCGGCGCGGCCCATTGTGGCAAGTTGGATCGTACAGGGGGCGGACATGGATCGGCGAATGGATTGCAAGTACATAAATCATACAATGCGTGTGCAAGCTGTTGGTCGAATTGGGTTGGACGCGCCGCCCGGGTGGCCTTTCGAGCGGCGTGTAGTGTAGCCGCTCCTGCATGCACGCTTGACTTGGAGCTCGTTTCGGTCTGCTCGAAGTCCGGCCGCCGGCGGCCGGAGTTCGCGGACTACGGGATCTTCCATTTCTGGTGAGGTTGGCGTACCCTTGCGGCCCCTTGAGTTGTCCTGCCGCTCCAAAAGGCTGCCTGCGCGGTTTCGGCCAGCGTCAACTTGACGGAGCTCAGAAGAGAAAAGGGGAGACCAGACGTATTTGAATCTGTGGAACCAGCTTGCTTAGCTGGATGGCAGTCTATCTATCGTGACTTTCAACGCCACAAGCAATGATTCCGCCCCGAGACCGATCGTTCGCTAGCATCGTCTCATAAAACCAGTGCTTCGCAATGTCCGCTCCATTGGCGACAATCCGGTCCCTTCCAACGTCCGACCGTCCGGCCCAATCAGTCCTCCGCGACGAGCTGCGGCATCTCCACGGCCGCCATCGCCTTGATGTGGTCCGACGCATGCTTCAGCAGGCCCCTTGCCGTCTCGGGGTCCCGTGCCGCCAGCAGCTTGAACCCCTCCACCCTGCCGCGGCAAACATCGGCGCCGCAGCGGCAGTCGAACGGTTCCGCCATCTCCCACTCGGTCGAGTCGTAGTCGAACGAAAGCACCTCGCCCGCAGCGACATCCCTGATGGCCACCAACGAAAGCTCGACCTCGGCCCCGGGCACGTCGAGGGGCGGCACCGGCCCGTGCTCGATCCTCGCAGCGGGGCCGCACGAGTGCGCCGTGAACATAAGCGGCGCCGTGACGTCGGCGTGCGCGGTGGGCGACACCTCGATGGTGAACACGGTGGGCGAGGAGCGCAGCGGGGCGCGCTGGGCGAGCGCGACGGTGCCGGCGGCGAGAGGCGAGTTGGCGACGACGGCGCGGCCAATGTCGGGGAAGGCGTCGACGCGCACGAGCGGGAACTCGGGGAAGCGCTGGGTGGCCATCGCGGAGCAGGTGCAGGGGATGCGATGGAGGGAAGTGTGCGATGCACGGGCCTTTTATAGTGTGGGGACGGGGCAACTTGGCCGCCGGGGCGGCCGGTGCTGTGCGGGCCGAGATGATCCGGGCCGACCCTCAGCCGTCGGACCAGCACGACCCAACGGCGTTCCGAACCCCATTTTGCGGCGTCATTCTGATTCGGGTAGGCTCGTCGGATCCTTTCTGACGACTTTTGCGGTGAGCTGCCTGCTCAAGGCTGAATCCGTGGCTGGACAGCCGTTTGGCGATGCTCAGACTTTAGCTGGGCAGTTCGCCACCGAGAGCGCGGACGACCAGGATCAACCGAGCAACACGGCACGACTCCTCTAAGGAGTTGGATCCTAAGGCTGCACTACATCCCCGGATGGGCAAGCACTTCCAAGACTCGCAGCAGCTGATTCCGTCAACCGTACGATCCCAGCCCAACAACTCCGATCAGTAATCGAAAAGGTCGCCCGACTTGAACTCCATGCCATGCAGTAGGAACCTCTTGGGCCTGTTCCACAGCCACCCCCCCGCAATCCCCTTGCCCACGAACGGGAACGCGAGCAGGTTGATGACGCCCTGCACGGGGAGCAGCAAGGCGCACAGGATCATCACGGGGTCGGGAAGCAGCGACCCGAACACGGGGAACCGCTCCATCACGGCGCGGAAGGCCGCGGGGTCCGCCCCGGGGCCGCGCTGCCGGTACCAGGCGGGCCAGAGGGGGTAGCAGAGGTACTTGACGAGGAGACCGCGGTACATGACGAGCTGGGCGGCGAAGGCGGCAAGCGAGGCGAGGAACAGGGCCCGAGAGGGGCGCCGGCGGAGCCTCACCACGATGCCGGCGGCGAAGAGGGCGGCAGAGAGGCGGCCTGCCCACAGAATCGGCGAGGGGAGGCGCGGGGAGCAGCCGACGTCCCGGGCGACGGCGTCGGCAAAGGCGACGTAGTCGACGAGCGAGTCGAGGTGCGGGCTCACGCTGTAGTGCGCGCGCTCGTCGGCGGCCTCGGGAGCGATGCGGGAGCGCCAGTCGGGAGGGAGTGAGAGATCGCCGGAAAGCAGGCCAGCGATCTGCCTCGAGAGGAGCTCGGCGAGCTGCGGGATCCCTCCCTGGAATGCGTTTAACCGGGGGTGAGACGGACGATGAACGGGCGGTCCGTCGCAAACAAGACGCACCTGATGAGGCCTCGCGTACCCGACGAAGAACAGGTGCCCCGGCCCTTCCTTTTCCGCCGGATGGTCCAACGGCGGGAAGCAGTGCCTGTACCACCGGCGCGGGTTGACCACGAGCTCCGGGCAGCTCTTCTCGAGGAACGGCATCCTCGCGCCGAACCCCGTGCAGGCGATGATGGCGTCGAATTCCACTGCGGTGCCGTCGTCGAAAGTCACGGATTTGCCGTCGCACTTGATCGACTTGCTGATTCGGTGCTTGATCTTGCCGGCGGCGACCCGTTCCACGAAGCGGGCGTTCTTGGTCGCGTAGCCGCTCTACGGGACGGGAAATGGCAATAGATTCGGAGAATGAAACGGTCGGGGCGATGAGCATCGGTCGGGAGAACCAGCTCGGCAAAGACCCGCACCTGATCGGCCTGCCACGGGGTGTCTTTGCAGTGCTCCAGGCACCAATCGGCGAGCAGCTCCCCGCGCATCAGCACCCTCCAGATGAAATGCCTCGGCAGCGAGTACAGCATCGCCGACAGGTCGTTGTGCAGCCTGCTCGTCGTCATGGTCTCGAGGAACGCGTTGATCGGCAGCCCCTTCCCCGCCTGCTGCAGCCTCAGCCCGTCCGCCTCGGTCATACCCGGGGTGAGGAACCGCGGGCCGACGAGCGGCACCCTCCGCGTCCAGAGGGTGCAGTCGCCGCCGGCCTCCTGGGCGTCGGTCGCGATGTCCGCCGCCGACTCGCCCGCGCCGACGACGAGCACGCGCATCTTCTCGCGGGTGATGCGCTGCTTGAGCTCCGCGGAGAACTGAGTCGAGTGGAACACGTCGCCGCCGAAGCCGAAGTCCGGCACCTTGGGGACCTGGTTCGCGCCCGTGCAGACGACCAGCGCGTCGGCGTCGAATGTCGCGGGGCCGTCGGGGGTGGAGAGGGAAATCACCCAGCCGCCGTCGGCGCGGCGCGCGGCGTCGGCGACCTCGGTGCCGTATTGGATGTGCTCCTTCAGCCCGAACTTGTCCGCGTAGGAATCCAGGTACTCCACGTATTCCTCCTTCGACGTGTACGCCAAGTTGCCCGGCGGCGGATGGTCCGAATAAGCCATGAAGTAATTGCTGATCGTGAGGTGCAGCGGGCCGTAGGTCGACGGCGCCGCGAAGGTGCCGCCGAGCCCCGCGCCGCGCTCGAAGCACGTCGCCGCGTGGCCCGCCGCGCGGAGCTCCTTGAGCGCGACGAGGCCGCACGGGCCCGCGCCGACCACGGCCACGGTCGCCGAGTGCTGGGGAGCCATGGGTGGTCACGCCGGGCGGCTTCAGCGAGCGGTGCCAAGTTGGGTGCAGAGCAAGGGACCTTGATCTTCCTCGATCTTCCTAGCGGATCACGAGCTAGGTAACTTCTATTGAGAAGGCGGAACGCAGGTTACATATTCCAGGCTTCATCTTCCTCTTCGGCGGGGCTCAGCAGGGCTGCGAGTGCCCATCGGCGATGGAGGCCAAAGACCGATCGGACTCGTGGCCCCGTCCGCAGTGGTCAGTTGCTCCGTTTCTCGCCTCAAAAAGCCCATCGTACGATCCGAAGGACACAAGATTTGCCTTTTCTTGACCCGATCATGTATTCTTCAGTCACTTGGTCGGCGTAGTGGCGGTCATCGAGCTTCACCTTGAACCCCAACTCGCTCCACGGGAAGCCCAGAATCAGCGAAAGTCCTCTAGCGTATTATTGAAAAGAACGATTCACAACGAAATCGCTTTCCGGGCACCAGGTGCCAGAGATCAAGGGCCGTCCTTGGGACGGCTGCGGCGTGCTGACTGGGACGCAGGGCAAAGGTCGGTTCTGCAACGCATCCCGCCAACGGGGACTCCCAAACTATCCAGATGAGCCAGATCCACCTCGCGGAATGCTCTTTCGGTTTGTTTGGGCTTCTGGACGGCGGGTAAGGCGGATCGCAGGAAATGGCTGCGGCTTCCGCCACTGACTGCCCCGGTCCCTTCCCCCCGACCACCCGACACCGCCCACCGCACCGCCCTCCGGGGCCGGGATCCGCGATGGCGACGCCGCGGTATTTCCAGCCGCTGTCGCCGGTGCCGCCGACGCCGACGGACGTGTCGCCGGGGCCGCCGGGGCCGCCGGGCCACGCGCCGGCCATCTCCGGCGGGTCCGCCGCCGGCTGGGGCTACGCGCCGTACGTGCTGCACACGCCGCCGTCGGCGATGGACGAGGCGTCGGTGCTCGGCTCGCTGCACCTGCCGTCGCCGGTGCTGCGCGTGATGTCGCCGCAGGCGTCGGCAAACGGCTCGGGCATGTCGGGCGCCGGTTTCGCCTCGGTGTCGTCGCTCGGCCCACTGGTGCCCGGGCTGCCGGTGATGGGGCTGCCCGCGATCCCGCCGCCCATGCCGCCGGCGGGCGGCCAGCTGCTGGCGCCGCCCGGCCAGGCGCCGCGGAACTACACGCCGTCCGCCTCGCCCGCCTCGCTGCCGCCGATCTCCCTCGCCGTGCCCTCCCTCCCGCCGCCCTCCTCGCTGCCGTCGACGCTGCCGCCCATCGTGCCGCCTGTCTTGCCGCCGCTACAGCCGGCGATCTCGGATCCGAGCCCGTCGACCGGTCAGAGCTCGGGCCAGAGTACCACGCCGGGCACAGGCGAGTACTCGGCCATTTCGCTGCCCTCTTCCACCCTTCCTTCCACGCTTTTGGCGAGCATGGCGTCGTCGGCACCGCCAGTGACGATGCCCTGGCCGTCAGAGGCCCAGCTGGCGGCCGACCCAGGCTCGTTCGCGCTCCCGGCCGCCCCGCCCGCCTTCCTTTCCGGCACCCCGCTGCCGCCCTTCCTCCCCGGAATGGACCCGTACGGTGGCTCCCCGATGGACGACTACGCCTTGCAGATGGCCGCTATGGACCCCATGGGCGGCATGGCCGGCATCCCCGGCGCGCACTTTGCCCAGATGCAGCCCGAGGTGCCCGTGCAGCTCTTTTCCCCCGACTACGTTCTCGTTAACGGCATCCCAATGGCCCGCGACGGCACGTACGTCACCGAGCAGTTTGGCGGCCCCGGTCTGCCTTTCGGCACCCTCGCCCCCTCCCTCTACGGCGACGCCGGCGAGGGCGCCTACGTCGAACCTGCGCCCTCCATCCTCCCCACCCGCATCTTCGCCGGCTCCAAGCGCTGGATCCGGACCATCGCCGTCGACGCCGCCTGCACCGGGCTGGTGGCCGCGGGCGACGACGCCCGCATCCGCATCTGGGACCTCGTCACGGGCCAGCTCGCCACCACCCTGCGCGGGCACCGGCAACCCGTGTACTCACTGGCCATTGAGCCGGCGACGGGGACCATCTTCTCGGGGGCGCTGGACGGCGCGCTGCTGGCGCACGACCCTCGGATGAGGAGACCGGTGGCCGAGTACCACGTCCACACAGACGCGCTCAAGTCGCTGGCGACCAAGCACGACGGGACCAAGCTGTACTCGGCGGGGTACGACGGGCGGCTCGCGGAATGGTGGGTTTGCGTTGGTAGGCCGAACCGGAGGCATCGTTGACCTTGCCGCCCGTCGCGACAGGGACCCGCGGTTCCCCGAACCCCGCCTCCTCCTCAAATCCTCCTCCGAATGGCTCCGCGGTCTCACCCTCGACCACTCGGAGATGTTCGCCTACGTCGTCGATTCGGGCCGCGCCCTGCGCTGCATCCACATTCCCTCCGGCCGCCTCAAGTGGCTGCAGCGCTCCGACACGGAGCCCATCCGCTCCGTCCACCTCGACTCGACCGCACGGTTCCTGTACACGGGCGGGCAGGACGCCTCGATCATCCAGTGGGACGCCGTCACGGGCGAGCCGCAGGGTTCCCTCGAGTCGCACCGCGGTTGGATCACGGGCCTGGCGACGCACCCGGCCTCGGCGCGCCGGCTGTTCTCCGTGAGCCTGGACACGACCATCAAGGAGTGGGATCTCGGCAGGGGTACCCTGACCACGACCTGGGAACCCAAGTGCGGGCCCGTGGAGCAGGTGGTCATGGACCCCACGGGCAAGGGGCGGATGTGGACCGTGGGGCAGGACGGCGGGGTGCGCGAGTGGAGGGTGCCCGAGGCGTGGTGGCTGATGGACGGGGAGGAGGGGATGAGCGAGGACGGGAGCAGCGCGGGGGACGGGTTCGAGCAGAGCGGGGAACCCGGAAGGAGCCTTGCCGGGTGGGAGGGGGCGCCGGGGATGTCGGGGCCGCAGGGGGGTGACAGCGGGATGGGGCGGTGATGAGCGGTCTGGGGTCGTTCGTGTCTATTTTGGTTCCTTATTTTGGCTGGATAGAACTCTGTCGTCTGAAGCGGCGGCCGCAAGGCCGTTCATGATGAAGGAGTTTGTCTGTCACGAACCCGGTGCTGTCCCCCGTCAACATCCACGAAGGGCGAAGTTCGACGGACGTGAATAAACTGAGAACTGACGGAACCTTCTCTTACGCTGAAGGGCACTCCCCCTCCGGTCGGAAAACGCGGCAGAGGTCCAAAAGGGGACAGCGGCCGAGTCCACAGCGACGCCTGTGGGCCACGTCGCGCCCGCCAATTGTCCCGCCTACCTCACGGACCTTCCCGAGGCCTTTATCGTGCAGATCGCGGCCGCGCGGTGGAGGAGCTGTTTGGTGCCGGTTCGCAGGTGCACGAAGGGCCGTAGTTCGGTGCCTTGCTTCGGCCCCCGGAATAACCGCGGCGCCGCTCTCGCGACGTTCGCGATGCTGCTTGATCGCGCGCCGGCGCAGGAGGATGGTGGGCTCCTGCGGATCTCGTTCGTGGGGGGCAGGCCCAAAAGGGCAGGCGGTCATCAGCCAATCGGCCATCAGCAGTCACCTTGTTTCGTCGGCCCGACACCGTGGCAGGACCTAACCGCAGGGAGCTCTGCTCCATGCAAGTTGGTGAGGCTGACCGAGCAAATGCCTTTTGGGGCGGGTTCCTTGTGCCGGATCCGTAATGCAGGACCTTGCGAGCGGGTGGGCGGAGATGCGCCAGGCTGCTGGCTGTGCTGTGTGTCCTTTCGACGTGGTGTCCACTACAGCCGTCAAGGCGTCCGATTGAACCCGGCTTTGTGAGGCGGGCGACCCTCCGAGCGCGAGCAAAGTTTCCTGGCTCCATTTGGTGAAATCGTCTGTGGTTGAAGATCGGGGCGTGCGGTCGGAGGTCCAGCCTTCGGGCCGCGCACCCCTGGCTGGAATCGACGGGCCGACGGGCGCACAGCGTTCGTGACGACGACCCAGGTGCAGCTCTTGACGGCAGCTCTTGACGACCACGCTGGTGCAGCTCTCGACGACCACCGTCTCCCTCGCCGCCGTCACGATCTTCAGCACAAGCACGGTGTCGGTGCCGACCACGGTGCTGCAGATGTTCGCCTACGTCCCGCAGACCAGCGTCGTCACGAGCGTCTCGGTGTCCCCGCTCCAGGTGCCGGTCGCGACGACCAGGAGCTTCACCAAGACGGTCGGCAAGGTCACGACGACGCCCGTGCGCACGACGAAGATCACGATCAAGTCGACCAAGACCGTCAAAGTGACGGCGACCAAGACCGTGACGGTCAAGGCCAAGAGGCGATAGGCGAGGGGAGGGAATCGACGGGCGAGATTGCGATCGGGGCGAAAATGGGCACGCAACTACGTATCATAGCACTAGATCATGTCGGATGGAGGATGAGGAAGGGCGGAAAGGTTCGTCGTGTTTTGGAATGCCGTCAAGTGGCAGTAGACCGGCAACGCCTTTGGAACATCCGGCCTCGACCATCCAAACCGGCCACCGAAGCGCGCTGCACCGCCGATCAGGCATACACGACCGCGTTCCTGACAGACCGCCAGAACCGCACGTCGTGCCTGCACCACCTCACCTTGATTCTCGTCCCACGCCTGGCCTCCAGCGCCTCCTTCACCCTCTCCCCAAGCCCCCGCACGATCCTCCTCGGCTCAACCAGCCTCAGCACCCTCAGCGTGGCCGGCAGCGGACCCAGCAGCTGCTCCGGATCCGCCCGCCCGAGCTCGAGCAATTCGATCGGCTTCGAGGCGCACGCGGGGAGCCAGTGCCGCGCTGTGGCGAGGCGCACCTCGCGCGGAAGGAAGTTTTCGTGGGCAAAAAAGGCGTCCGGGGATCGGTACAGGTCCGTCGCACGCCAGTCGAGCACCTTGAGGAGGGCGACGGCGCGGGGGAACGGCGCGAGTTCCGTGCGCAGCGGGGGGCGGCGGGCGACCAAGGTCCATTGCTCGAGGTTGGGGCAGGCATCGACCGAATCCGGCAGCGCAAGTGGGGGCATCCCGTCCTCGGGGACCAGTGCCGCGGGCCTCCATTTCTGGAGGTGGCGGAGCTCCAGGTTCCTCACGGTCGGAAGGTGCGCGTCGTGGACTACGGCAGGTCCGTACCCCTTGGTGTTTTCGGCGAGGTACTCCTCCGCCTTCAGTTGGTACGACACGGAGAGGATGGTGAGCTGCAGGTCGGACAGCGAGCCCAGCTCCTGCAGTGTGGAATAGCAGAAGCGCTCCGAGTGCGCGCGGGCATAGACCGCGACCAGCACCTCCCGCACGTTCCTGCACGCCCTGAGCAGCGGCAGCCAAAGCAGCCGCACGTCCGAGTACAGCGCGTGGCACGGCCGCGCGCCGTCGCTCTGGTCCTGCGGCCACAGCTCCAGCCGGCGCGTGTGGAGGAACCGCGCCTGGTCGCAGCGGAGCAACGTGGGGCAGCAATCGAAGGCGACGCGCACGCCTGAGCACCGGCCGTATTCGGAGAGGGCGATGTCGCGGTACAGCGCCGTGATGGCCGCGTCGCGCATCCGCCGACACGTCCTCGCGAGCTCCGCCAGCGTCCCCGGGCAAATGCGCGCCATCGCGGCCGCAACTTTCTCCCACAGCTCCGTCGGCAATCGAACGGTGTCCGAGGAATCGGCGCGGGCGACCAGCGCCGCCGCGTCGCGTCGGAGGGCGGCGGCGGCCGCTTCGTGTTCCGCCGCCCGGGCGAGGAGCTCCGCCGCCCGGGCCCGCAGGTGTCGCCAGAATTGGCCATTTAAATGGGAGGAGGGGTCGAGTGACTCCGAAAATCGCTATTCCCGGGCGAGACGCTCGGGAAGAGGGGCCAAGGGCGAAGGGATTCCAGTCCCCGCCACTCCGTTCCTCCGGGGGCAGTTTCAGCTAGCGGTTCCGTGGATGCCGGTCAGGAGCGGGAACCTGTCGCCGACTCCCATCGGATTCGGGTTCCGCTCCGTCCAGCAAGCTCCGTCTCGGACTCCCAGGCGGACCACGCTGACACCGACTCGACAACCGGAAAAGCGACAGAAGTTCAGAAGCCCCTGACATGCAAACAGCAACCCAGCGCATCCCCGCAACCGCAGCAGGCCCTCACCGCCCGCTCGCCAGCCCCGCCAGCGCCATCGCCGCCCCTTCCTCCCTCCCCTCGCCTTCGCGGTTCGGCACCGTGGACTTCCAATCCTCCAGCGCCGCGTCCACGTCGCCGCTGCCCCTCCTCCCGTCCCCTTGTGCAGGCGCCGGGTCCGCAAAGGCGGGCGCGATGCGGGGGTGCGCGCCAAAGAGGGAGACGCCGGCCGCCTGCATCGCGCGGCGGAAGTCGCGCGCGATCTTGTCCCCTGCGCCGGATGCGGCGGGTCAGCTTCCCACCCGGACGTGCGGCGACGGCAAGTGGGGACCCACCCAGCGGCGCGAACGTGTGCCCCAGCCTGTCCAGCACCCTCGACACGGCCCTCACCTCGGCCTCGAACCCGCCCTCGGGATCTAGCGCCCTCGCCGCCAGCAGCAGATGCCCGCACCGCAGCGCGGCCGGGTAGACGGTGTAGTGCAGGTAGTCCAGCAGCGGGTCCTCGGCCAGCATCGTCGCCAGCAAGCCCGTGGCTGCGCGCGCGGCGTGCACGGCGCGGAGCACGGGCGGGGAGCGGAGCACCGAGGGGCCGGCGGAGGGGAGGGGGCCCTGCACGTAGGATTCGACGGCGAAGGACTGGAGGTTGACGAGGAAGGCGGCGGCCTGGAAGGCGTACGAGCGGTCGTAGTGGCACTGCGCGGGCCAGTCCCGGAACAGGGCGGCGGGCCGGCCGGCGGCGAGCTCGGCGGCCAGGGGCGGGGGCAGCGCGGCGTACACGTCCGCGACGAGCGCCTCGACGTGGTCGCAGTACACGCGGTACGTCCGCTCGGCGGGGGTGTCGAACGCCGGGTCCTGCGCGGCGAGGGCGAGCGGGGCGACGCCGTGCGCGAGGGCGTGCGAGCGCGCGCGGATGCGGAGGGTGCGGAGGAAGCAGTTGACCAGGAAGAGCGCGCCGTAGGTCAGCCTGCCGCTGAAGCACGGGCCGACGACCTCGCGCACGGTGGCGCGCCGCCGGTCGGGGGGGAGCGACGGGTCCGCGAGGGCGGAAAAGTCAAACACCACGGGGGGCGCGCGGTCCGGCCCGGTGTGCAGCGCGGCAAACGCCTGCTCGGGCTGGTCCATGTCGAAGAAGCGCTCGTGCGCGGGGAGCACCAGCCTGCGGGAAAAGTAGCCGTGCAGCGGCTCGCGCCCCGCGTGGAAGGCGTAGGCCACGTCGCGGATGCACACCGTGGTCCACGCGCGGGCCCGCATCTCGTGCTCGGCCCACTCGACCGCATCCCGCGGCGGGCGCGACGAGGGCACGACGTTGGCGCCGGTCGGGTCCGGGCACACGGCCAGGGCCAGCTCGACGGTGCGCTCCATCAGCGGGTACATGTGCGTGGCCAGCCCCGAGGGGACAAAAAACTCGAAGAGCAGGCCGAGGACCTGCAGCGCCTCGAGGGCCGTGACGGCGCGCGCGGCCTCGGGCCGGGAAAAGAAGCCTGCGAGGACGAGGTCCTTTGCCTTGTCGGAGAAGTGGCGGCCGCACCGCGCGCGGTCCGAGTCGGAGAGGTGCGGCGCCGAGATGTGCCGCGAGCCGTTGGCGGCCAGCGCGTAGAGCAGCGAGACGGGGGGGTTGGGCCCGTAGGTGCGCGTGCGGGTTGGGAGGAAGGCGCGCTCAAAGGTCGGGCGGTGGATGGCGCTGTGGAAGCGGTTGTAGTGCGACCAGTAGGCCGCGACCGCGGGCAGCAGCAGGTCCTGGAAGGCGTCCTCCGTGGGGAGCCGGGGGATCGAGAGCGCGGCGGGGAGGGAGCCGTGCGCGGGCAGGCCGGGCAGGGTGCCGCCGAGGCCCGAGCCGTCAAAGAGGATGTTGGCCATCAGCGACTTGCGCGGCGCCATGTCGAGCGACCACGGCTCCTCCCACGCCGCGGACGCCGCGACGACGGCCAGCGCGGGGTGGCCCCCCGAAAACGGGCCGAGCTCCACCAGCGAGGTGTCGCTGCCGACCGACAGGTTGCTCGCCGGCCGCATGTCCAGCTTGACCTCGGAGGGGAAGGCCGGCGCATCGGCGGACCACCGGCGGACGGGCGCCCGCGGTGCGGTCTGCGGCGCCGGCTGCGGGCTGGCGGCCAGCAGGTCTCCCGAGCCCTCCGAGTGCTCCGAGACGCGGCGCACGGCGGCGGCGCCCGTTGCGGCCTGCCCGGCGGCGCGGGCCAGCCGCTGCAGCTTCTCGCGCTTGCGGCGCGACAGCAGGCCCGTCTGCGGCACGCACACGCGGCCCAGGCGCACGCAGCGGGCGCACGCGCCGGCGACCTCGAGGAACTCGCAGCGCTCTGGCGGGGACGGCGTCAGCGGGCGCATCGGCGGCACATCGACGCCCAGTCACTTTTGAGCGAGAAGCACGGCTCGCTGCGTGCCGGTGGAGGGGAGGGCGTGCGGTGGCAGGCAGCCAGGGCGCGGTCCCCGGTCGCAGGGCACGGCGAATCCGGCAGCACCGCGGGCAATTCGCATTAGGACGGGGTTAAAGTGTTAGGAGGAGGGGATTCGGAGTGGTTAGGAGGGGTTAGGAGGCGGTTAGAGGCTGCGGAGGGGCGAGCGCGGGGCGGCCAGGGACCCACCACGACGCGCGCGGGGCAGCGGTCAGGGCGTGCGCCGGCTGCGGCTGCGGCGCCGCCGCCATCTCCGTGCCGCGCGCCACCTCGGCGGGCTCTGCGCGGGGGCGCGGCGCGGGCGTGCGGATGATGGGAGGCCGAGGCACCGGGCGGCCGGCGCGGTCGGCCGCAGCTCCCAGTGCCCCCGGCCTTCTCGGCCACCGATCGCGCGGCGCCGGACCGCCCGGGGCGCCCGCAACCCGCGATCGGCAAGCACCGAGCCGGATGCCGCGGCTGCGGGCCGGGGCGTGCGCCGATCGCGCCGTCACGCCATCCTGGCGCGGGCGGGTTTGGGCCGGGACTCGGGCCCGGGTCGGCCATCGGCCCGGGGGTCGGGGGTGCTTTCCGGCGCGCCGGGGACGTGCGCATTCCCGGCAGGCATCCGGACGCTACTCTGGACGCACGCCCCCCGTGCATCGGAGCGCGGATGGCCCCGCGGACCTCATCCGTCCTTCCGTCGGCGGATAGGCGATGGGGATCAATCGGCCACGGCGGGAGCATCCCTCCCCGCCGGCGCGCAACGGGAGCACGGCGACCGCCCGCCCGCCTCGAAATCGGGATGGGCTTTTTCGCCCCAGACTGCTCCGGACCCGGCAGCCCCGGGCGCAGCCGCGGGAACGCGCAGGGGCGGCTCCGAAGACCCGGCGCCGATTTTCCGGGCGGCTGGCGGCTCGGACCGACGCCCCAGCCCGCCCGCGTCCTTCTTCGGTCGGCCGGATGGAGGTGCGAGATTCGCTTGGGGCATGCACGCACCGCGCTGTGGCGTCCGTTTCGGGACGCCGCGGGGGGGGAAGCCGTCCCCTGGCGCATTAGTCACTCGCCGCCAACAACGAATCTTCGCCACCGCCTGCGCGGCACCGGACGCCGCGGCGGCCAAAGCTCCAAAAGATTGCCCGCGGCGCAGGTACGTGTGATGCTTTGCAGCCCCCGATCCAAGGTTTCAGCAATGGGATGACGCCCTGCGCGGGATCGTCGCGGCACGGCATCCATTCTGCCTCCCCCACAACCCGCTTCGCCACACGACGCGACTCGCCCAAACAATCTCCGCGCTCCCAACATCGACGCCTCTCCCACCCGCATGCCCCCGGCCGACCTGCCCGCCCTCCTCCCCGCCCTCTTCCCCACCGCCGTCGTCCACCCCTCCCTCGTCGTCGCCCCCGACGCGCACGGCGGCCGCGGGCTGTTCCTCTCCGGCCCCGCGTACGCCGACGCGATGCTGCTCGCCGTGCCGCGGGCCGCGATGCTCGAAGCAGCGACGCGGGAGGAGCTGGCCGCCAAACTGCTGCGGGGCTGGCGGTTCGACGCGTATCTGCCGGGGTGGGGGGAGATGGGCTTCCACCCGCAGGCGTGGGATCCGGAGCTCCCGGAGACGGCGGCGAAATCGGACGCGTTGATCGAAGGCATCGGCGTCCCCGACGCGGAAAGGCACGCGTTCCGCGCCGCCCTCCTCTCCCGCCTCGCCCTCCTCCGCGCCTCCGCCGTGCGGGAGCACGCCGCCCTCGCCTCCCCCTGGGACCCCGCAACCCCCCCGCCGGACCTGCTGCGGTTCCTGTGGGCCAAGCTCATGGTCTCCACCCGCGCGCTGCACCTCTGGGCCGGGCCGGCGCTGGTGCCCCTCGCGGACTACATGAACTGGGCGCCGCGCGCCTCCGTGGCGGTGGGGTGCGAGGAACTCCCGCCCCCGGGGACTGATTCGGAATCAGAGGGGGATTCCGAAGACTCGGAAGGGGCGTACTTCCGCCGCTTCGCCCCGCGGAAACCCGACCCCTCCCGGCAGCACCTGACCGTCCGCGCGGCGCGGGACATGGAGGCCGGGGAGGAGCTCGTGTTCCAGTACCTGTCGTTTCCCGTGCCCCGGGGGACCTGGGAGGAGCGGAGGGAGGGGACGGCGGATTGGGCGGTCGGGTACGGGTTCGTCCCGCGCGGGGCGGGGGAGGGGGAGGGGGGGGAGGAAGGGGGATGATGCGCGCGCCGGGATCGTACGGCTCGCTGGCTCTTGCCGGGGGGGATCCGTGCGGCTTGCCGCGGCGGTGGTGCCCGCGGAGGTGCAGGTGCGACGTGAGGTGCCGGAAGTCGGTCGAGAGCGCGCCGGTGTATCCTTGATGGACGCAAGGCACCCCTTCGCGCTGCGTGCAAGCCATCGGGGTTGATTGGAGGCACCGGGGTGGCGCGCATCTCCGCAGTCACTTGCCACCCGCGCCTCCGCCGTCGCCGCCCTCGGAGTCATGGGCGCGGCTACCGGCGCGGCCTTGTCTCCGTTCCTGGCGGTTGCCGCCGCCGCCGTCGCCGCCGCGGCGGTGTTCGCCCTGCGCCGCCGGGCGGTTGCCGCGCCGCCGCCCGCGCCGTTCGACCTCGCGCGCGTGGCGCCGCACCCGGCGCACCCCGCCGACGAGAACGAGCGGACGATCGTGGCGATGCTCACCGGCGCGCCGTACCGCGCCGCGATGGGGCTCGCCCCGCTCGACCCCGCCGAGCTGCTGCTGCTCGACTGCACGTACTGGCAGCGTATGGCAGACAGGCTCGCCCACGTGCGGGACACGCCGGCGGACGTGATGGCCCTGCTGCCCGGCGGCGAGGGCCCGGCGAGGGAATACCTGGATTTTATTGCCGCGTTCCTGTGCACGCGGTACCCCGCCTGCTTCGCCCGGGACGGCCGCACCGTACGCAACGCCCTGCTGGGCGTCGACGCGGACCTCGACGCCCCCGACCCGCTGCCCGAGATCGCCAAGCTGGTCCCGGACGACGTCATGTTCCTCTCCCCCGCGGCCACCCCGCGGTGCCCCGAGGACGACGCGGACGGGCTGTACCGCTACCAGGGCGGGCTCAACGTGTACGCCTTCCCGGGGGAGATGATGAGGGACAAGCTGGGGCTGCCGATGGGGGCCATCCATCAGCCGGTGCCGGGGTTCAACGGGAGGATCCTGCGGCCCGTGGACGGCTTCTTCAAGCGCGTGACCAAGCCCATGGTGGTGGGTCGGCCGGCGCCGGCCCCTCCCTCCGCTGCTGAAGCCCCGCCTCCCGGCAGCGCCAATCCTACTGGCAGCTCCAGGATTTTCCCGAGCACCTCCGCCCCACCTTCTCCCTCCTCCCCGACACGGGCGCCGACCCCGATTTCGACGCCCTGCACTTCCGCATGGAGCGCCAGACCTTCCTCCGCCTGCCGCGCTCGGGCGCCCTGGCGTTCGGCGTGCGCACGTACGTGTACCACCTCCGCACCCTCGTCGAACGGCTGGAGCGCGAGGAGCTCTCGGCTGGGCAAGGCGGGGTGCCGTTCGCGCACAGGCTGTACGCCGCGGTGCGGAGCATGGAGCGTCCGATGGAGGGGTACAAGAGCCACCAGGGGGCACACAGGGCCGTGAGGAGGTGGTTGGAGGCCGAGAGGGGGCTGGGGGACGTGGACTACGAGCGGGTGCTGGAGGGCGCGATGGGGGGGTTGGCGGGACACGATCTTTGACGGAGGGGGGGAGAGGCATGGTGGTCGCGCCCGCGACCTGTTGGACCCGGTCTTCCTGAGGCGTCGCCAATGTGCATTCTGCGAAAGACTTTCCAATACAAGACGCCCAGTTCCGCCCTTCTTGAAATGCCTGCACCGTTCTGCATCCCGCTACGCCGCGTCGCCGCTCCTCCCGCCGATCCAAAGCGTCCTCGCGGCATCCAGTCGCGCCTCTTGTTCGTCGCTGTGCATGACAACCACCCTCGTCGTGATCTCCTTTAGCGAGTGAGTCATCTCGCCTTCGGCCCGAACGACAGTTCTGAGAAGTTCGCGGCGCAGCGCATCTTGAGGGCCCACGGCCCGGCGGCATGGGCCCGGTCCGCAGCGTCCGAACCGCCGTGCTGCTCCTTATTGTGCTCACCGTCCTCGTCGCAGCTCCGTTCGGGCTCAAGCGGGCGCCAGCATCCTCGACGCCCGCGGCGGAAGAACCCCCCGGCCGCGGCATCGCGTTCCTGCTGCAGCTGACCAACGAGACGCTGCCCGGCGCCGAACGCCTGCTCCGCGCGCTGTGGCACCCCGACAACGCGTTCGCCGTGCACGTCGACGCCAAGTGGGCCGCGACGCCCGAGGCGCAGGCGCTTCGCGAGCTCGTTCGCCGGCCGCCCTATGCCGACAGCGTGATCGTGATGCGACCCCGGCGGCTGACTTACGCGGGAATCTCGCTATCGCTGAACGTGCTGGACGCGATCGACGCGCTGCTCGCGATGCCCGGGCGGCGGTGGTCGCACTTTATTCCTCTGTCGGGGGCGGACTACCCGCTGCTCCCCCCCGCCGAGATGCAGGACGTGCTCGCGGCCGCCGCCAAGCGCGCAGAACGCGATCTCAGCTTCGTCGAGGCGTGGCGGGGCAACGGCACCCAGCGGTGGCGCCGGCCCGCGCTCGACCCCGCGCTGTGGAACGCCGAGGGGCCGCTGGCGGTCATAGACTATCCGTGGACCTGGGTGAGGCCCAGCCGCCCCGTGCCGCACGGCCCGGCGTGGGTGGTGCTCTCGCGGCGGGCGTGCGAGGCCGCGCTGCAGGGGCCCGGGATGCGGAGGGTGCTGGCGACACTCGGAGGGGTTGAGGCGCCGGACGAGAGCCTTTGGCAGATGTTCTTCCTCTGGACCGAGGAGGGGAGGCGGATGCAGGGGACCTTGGCGGGGGATTGCCTGCGCTACGACGAGCCCACGGACGGCGAGTCGCACGTCAAGTGGCTCCGGACAGAGGGGCAGCTCGAGGCGGCGCTGGCGTCGGGCGCACTTTTTGCCCGCAAACTTGAACCGGGGAGCGCGCTGATTGACATGATCGACGGGATGTCGGAGGAGAGGAGGAGCAAGGTGCGGAGGGCGGTCGACGGGCGCGTAGGGAGGGCGGTGGATTGGTTGCCGGGGGCGAGAGCAGGCAAATAGCCCGGCAGGATCAACATCCAATGCCGGCGTTTGCGATTGGGGTGAGGCTCTACGATCCGGTAGCGCGACCCTGGGCGCTGCTACCACAAGTTTAGCTCAGTTGGGGCGCAGCCGGCGCAGTCTCAGGTCGCTCGGCCGCCCTGAGGCGAACGTTCCTGCGACCTTCATCTTTGTGCTAGCGAATCCTCACGAAATCTTGTCGGGATTGTGTAGTTTTCGCTTTGGGGAGTGCTGTGTTAATTTCCCCTTCGGCCGTTCGGGGAATTCTTACTTTAGAGGCGGAACGAGCCGCTGCTATCGCACAGGAAAAGTGAGGGATCCCCCACCGCACCGACGTCTCTTCCTGCGACACGGGCGCCGTCCGCGCCCGCCGAAAACTGCTGCTGTTGCTTCTCGTACCGCTCTTTCTCCTCGCCGTTGCCCCGCTCGGGCCGCAGCGGACCCCCGCATCCCCGATGGCCGCCGGCGGCCGCGGCATCGCCTTCCTGCTGCAGCTGACCAACGAGACGCTGCCCGGCGCGGAGCGCCTCCTCCGCGCGCTGTGGCACCCCGACAACGTGTTCCTCGTGCACATCGACGCCAAGTGGGCAGCGGACCCCGCCGCCGACTCCATGCGGGAGCACGTGGCGCGGGCACCCTATAGGGACAACGTGATCATGATGCGCCCGCAGAGGCTAACCTACGCGGGCATCACGCTCGCGCTCAACACACTGGACGGGATAGCGGAGCTCCTGCCGCTGCCGGGGCGGCGGTGGTCGCACTTTACTCCCGTGTCGGGGGCGGACTACCCCCTCCTCCGGCCGGCGGAGGTGCAGGACGTCCTTGCCGCCGCATCGGAACGTGCCGGCGGCGAGCTCAGCTTCGTAGAAGCCTGGGTCGGCGACGGCGAGAAGCGGTGGCGCCGCCCCGCCCTCGATCCCGCCTTGTGGAACGCCGCCGAGCGAAAGCTGGCCCGCCTGGAAGCCAAGTGGCACTGGATCCACCGCAGCAAGAGCTGCCATACGGCCCGGCATGGGTGGTGCTCTCCCGGCGCGTGTGCGAGGCCGCGCTCAGCGGACCGGGGATGAGGAGGGTGCTGGCGATGCTCGGGGGCGCCGAGGCGCCCGACGAGAGCGTGTGGCAGGTGTGGTTTAATTGGACTGAGGAGGGGAGGGGCTTTACAGAGACCCTGGCTGGGGACTCTTTGCGGTTCGACGACCCCACGCCGGGCGAGTCGCACGTCAAGTGGTTGACGACGGAGAAGCAGCTCGGAAAGGCGCTGGCGTCGGGGGTGCTGTTCGCGCGCAAGTTCGGGCCGGAGAGCGGGCGGAAGCTGCTGGATGCGATCGACGAGATGTCGGAGGAGAGGAGGGCGAAGGTGCGGAAGAAGGTGGAGGAGCGAGTGGGGAAGGCGGTGGATTCGCTGCTTGTGGCGCGGCGTAAGTAGCGGCGGATGTTAGGCATCCAAAGACTGAATTCGTCCATCCTTTTCCCGCCAATTTGTTCGGTGGGCCGACCGGCGGAACGCTTTTGACGCCAATTCCGCGGCCGCGGCGGCAGATCCACCACCCGACGCCCATCTCCCCGTTCATTTCCTACCCTCGCCTCGCACCCTCCGGCCCACTCCCCCGCCCACAATGTCCATCTTCTCCCCCGCCAAGCCCCCGCCGACGCCCCTGGGCCGGCACCGCCCCCTCGGCCCGCTCGCGGGCGTGCAGGTTTCGCCGATTTGCCTTGGGGCGATGAGCATCGGCGACGCGTGGGAGGGCATCGGGTTCGGTGCGATGAACAAGGAGAGCAGCTTCAAGCTGCTGGACGCGTTCTACGAGGCGGGAGGAAACTTCATCGTGGGGTGCCTCCCGCGTCGGCCGGGCGGGCGGCCGCCTCACCGCACGTCGGTTCCGGTTCCGGCGCTCTGCGGCGTGTAGGACACGTCCAACAACTATCAGGAGGAGACTTCCGAAGAGTTCATCGGGGAATGGATGGAGGTGACCTCATGGCTGCTTCAGACGGCCTTTGCGGGGCTTACATGGCGTCTTCCTCACGCAGACCCGCGGCATCCGCGACCAGATCGTTGTGGCCACCAAGTACACGTGAGTATTTGAAAAGGGGACGATCCAGTGATGAACGGGGTCTCAAACGCCAACGTTTCTTTCGCGCTCTTCCTTTCCTCTCCCTTGTTTCCCGAAACCGCGATTAGCACCAACTACAAGATGGGCAAGGACCTCAAGCAGAAGACCCAGTACACAGGCAACAACGTCAAGTCGATGCACGTCTCGGTCGAGGCGTCGCTCAAGAAGCTGCGCACGGACTACATAGATATTCTTTACGTGGGCAAATAATCTCGTCTGGCACTCTTTTCCAAAGCTGATCCGAATTTCGACGCCAGGTCCACTGGTGGGACTGGAAGACCTCGGTCGAGGAGGTCATGAACGGCCTGCACAACCTCGTGGCGCAGGGCAAGGTGCTGTACCTCGGCATCTCGGATTCCCCGGCATGGATCGTGTCCAAGGCCAACATGTACGCGCGGTGCCACGGCAAGACCCCGTTCGTCGTGTACCAGGGCGCCTGGTCGATCCTGCAGCGGGATTTCGAGCGCGAGATCATCCCAATGGCCCGCGTTGAGGGTGGGTGCATCGGTCGGGGAGGCAAGCTGGTCGGACTTACGGCCGCCGGATCCACTAGGCCTCGCTCTCGCGCCCTGGAACGTCTTGGCGGCCGGCAAGATCCGCACGGACGAGGAGGAGGAGCGCCGCCGCCAGACCGGCGAGAAGGGCCGGGTTTCGTTTGCACCGAGCTGGGAGCGCACGCCTGAGCAGCGCAAGGTGTGCCTCGCGCTGGAGGAGGTGGCCAAGGAGGTCGGGACCAAGAGCATCACCGCCGGTGCGCTCTCGCTATCCAACGTGCGATGCCTTCCCGCTCACGTACCTCCCTGCGCGCAGTCGCCATCGCCTACGTGATGCAAAAGACGCCCTACGTGTTCCCCATCGTCGGCGGGCGCAAGGTCGAGCACCTGATGGACAACATCGAGGCCCTCACCCTGTCGCTGTCCAAGGAGCAGATCGCCAAGCTCGAGGCCGTACTGCCCTTCGAGCCCGGGTTCCCGTCCAACTTCATCGTGGGTTGCTCGCGGTGCCTGATGGGGTCACATTTCTGACGCACGGCGCAGGGGGACGGCACGGGCGCCAACTGGCTGATGCAGACGGCCGGCCAGTTCGACAACTGGCCCGTGCAGGAGCCCATCAGGCCCAAGAAGGCCTGAGCACGGGATGCGATAGATCTCGGGCCCTTTTTGGTAGAATAGACCTCTCTTCTGCCGTGCCACGCGATCGGCATCTACCGGCCGCCAAGCAACGGCCTCCTTTCCCCGTCCTCCTCTCCGGCCGCGCGCTTCCCCGCGCACAGGTCGCCCCACCATTCCCGCCACGTCCTCGGAGGCGGTTTGACGTACACCCGGTCCAGCCTCAGGCGGTGCCCGCCGTCGATGCAGATGGCAAGGCAAAGCAGGGTTGAGACGACGGCGGCGAGGGCGGTGGCGGCCGAGATCATGAAAAGGCTGCGGGCGGGGGAGACCGTCAGCATGTCATTCGAGAGACGAAACATGAGGGCGCACATGATCTGCTGATATCGCACGGCGGTGTCAATCGGGGCGCCGCCGAGGATCTGGCCCGTCATCATCCTGGAGAAGCAAACGACCGAATCAGACACGCGCGACACATTCCCAAGCTCGACGCACCCAGGAATAGATATCAGCCCCGTCACGCTGCGATCCGCGGCATTAGCTCCTCTCGCACAGGCATTCTTTGGGCCGCGTGGCTCACCTCATCGAATTGAGAGTGGGTAGCAGCGCCACCCTTGCCGCCTCCGCCGCCACCTCCCTGACAACCTCCCACCTGCTGGCCCCGAACGCCAGCCGCATCTCGATCGCCTCCTTTCCCGTCGTCAGCTGCTTGAGCGCCGACCCCAGCGCGACCGCGACGGCGCTCATCGAATTGCCCAGCAGCATGCCGAGCATCGGGATGTACCGCCGCGCGGCGTAGAACGGCACGGCGGAGAGGGCGAAGCGGATCCCGAGGAAGGAGACAAGGGCGTTGGCGGCGACGATAGAGAGGAGGACGACGGGGAAGATGTTGAGAAACGTCGTGCGGGACTTGTTGAAGACGACCTCGATTGCGGAGATCAGCATGAGCAGGGCTGGAAGGGCGTCAGCTGGGCGGAGTCTTGCTTCGTGGCGAGCAGGTGTTACCTGCCAGACCAAAGACAAAGAGGATGTCGGTGTCGTGCTCTAGGACCGGCTGGAGGACTTTGCCCAGAATTGTCAGCTGAATCACGCATCTGCAATAGGTCCGTGTAAATCCTGGATTCCAATGCGCTTCACGGCCGACAGACTCCACCTTGCTGCGCTGATGAGGTACTCGGTCTCCAGCCCGAGCCCGAAGTAAAGAGATATGAGGCCTGCCGTAGCGATGAACCTCAATGAGCCCCGAGACGCGTTAAATATAATCCCAGCGCCCCACCGTTGACGAGAATGAACAGCGCCGCGAAGCCGACGTTCTTCCAGCCCAGGTTCTCGTCCACCGGGTCCCGGCCGGGGCAGGTCGCGTTTCCCGCGTGCGGGCCGAATGGGAAATTGCCAAAGCTGTCCATGGACGCTCGAATGCGGCAATCGGAGGCAAAGAATCACGTTCCCATTGGCCACAATACGCGCGGGTAAGGTACCACTACAACACGCGTTCGAGACTACCCCTCCCCCTCTCGCCCCGAACACCCGCGAAGGAACAGCCCGGCAAACGGGCTCCAAGGCCTTTCGGCCACCTTACAAAACCTCCGAAACTACCATCATCGACCCGGACGGCAAACCCGCCGGGTCGCCTCCCATCGGCCTGTGCGTAGGTCGGTACGCGTTGACCGTGGAAGGACGCGGTCCTCCTTCAAAAAACCATCAGAAGCGAAAAGAAGGCGCGCAACCCGAACGCACATTTCGTTGGTTGTGATTGAGGGGTGGGTGTGAGAGGTGCGTGTAGCAATTGCAGGAGTTCGAGACCGAGATAGCGGGGCGGTGCAGACGGAGCGCGCGTTGCGGGGTACGAGGCCGACAGATGAAGCCGAAAGCAAAGATGATTAAGATCCTGTCGCGCAAAAGCCAGACCGGAGTGAGCGTCGACGCCGGCGAGCCGGACTGCGCCACCGACCCTCCTCGAAAGAGCGGTAGGGTGCCGTATCTTGGAGCGGCTCCCGCGTCACGACCGGCAATGCGCTGCGCGTTCGGTGTCAGAGCGGTGACGAGCAGGGCAGGGCGACGTCAGGGAGGAGAACGGGAAGACGTCAGGGAGGAGCTTCCTTCGCACAGCGCGGCCGCCCTCACCGGGACAGCGCCCTCACCGAGAGCGCGCTACAGAGGGTCCTTCTTGCGCTTCTTCCTCGCCCGCATCGCTCGCGAGGAGACGATGTGCCGAGGGTGTGATGGTGCTGCGCGATTCTGAGGTTCACCCGCGCTCTTTTATAGCGCGGCCGCTGGACCGCCACGTGGCCCCCTGGACAAGAAGCCCCCGGACAAAGCGCGGACACTCGCTTAGGTTTACATCCACGACCCCTTTTCTGCTTTTGCGGCGACATGGACCGCATCAGCGCGGCCGTAGACCAATGTACCACGCAGTGCACCGTTGTAATCGACCGTGGACCACTTTGTCGGCCCGTGGACCGGTTTGACGGCCTTAGACCACTTCCTCACGCCGTTCCAGGCCAATGGCCGTAGACCACTATGACGGTCGAAGACCGACTGCATTTACGTAGACCAAAGCTTCCCTTTCGGTGTGTTTCTCTAATCATCCGATTAGTCAGTAAAAGTAGGCGGCGTGCTCGCTTCTGAGAGGTCAATCGCGGCGCGCTACACACACACACACACGCGGCGCGCTGCCACAAGCGGCGCGCTCGGAACAGCCTCCCACGGGTTCCTGCCTTTTGATACGCGCGTATTTCCTTCCGGAACACGTATCCGAATCTCATCTGCCCGCGATGGCGGCGCTGACCGTGAGTGGCCTCACGCTGTCCCTCCCCGGCGGCACCGCCCTCTTCTCGGACCTCACCTTCTCCGTCCCGCGCGGCCGCGCTGTGGTCGTCCGCGGCCCGAGCGGGAGCGGCAAGACGACGCTGCTGAAATGCATCGCCCAATTGATACCTTATGATTCCGGCCGCGTGGAGCTGGAAGGCAAGACCCCGGCACAACTGGGCGTGCCGTGCTGGCGCGCCCGAGTGCTCTACGTACCGCAGCGGGCGCCCGCGGTGCCGGGGACGCCGAGGGAGTTTGCGGCCGTGGTGGCGCGGTACGGATCGCAGCGGCGCAAGGGGGAGATGGGGGACTTTGAGGCGCTTGGGGACGCGTGGGGCCTTTCCCCGGGGACGTGGGACCAGAACTGGGGATCGTTGTCAGGGGGCGAGATCCAGCGCGCGGTGCTGGCAATTGCGCTGGCAACGGACCCCGAGGTGTTGCTCCTGGACGAGCCGACCTCGGCGCTGGACGCCGAGACAACGGCCAAGGTGGAGGAGTCGCTCAAGGGCAGGACGATGGTGTTGATCACGCACAGCGACGAGCAGGAGGCCCGGCTGGATGCCGCAGAAAGGGTGTGGATCGGAGGGAGGGGCGCGGATGCCGCGTAGCTTGCCCGAGGACTCACGACGGGGCGGCCAGCACGATCTCCTCCGCGCAACACAGATCCCTGCCACAAACCGAACGGCGATCTCGCATCCTCAACCGTCCCGCACGGTTGTGTCCGAGATGTTGGCAGTACGCTCGCACACTAGTCGAACCCGCCCGGCGAGCTGCCCATCGGCGATGCGCCGAAACCGGGGGACGGCACCTCGCCGATGCCGATCCCCACGCCGGCACCCTTCTTGCTGCTGGGGCCGCCCGGCGGCGGCCATACCAGCCCCATCTCCTGTAGGTACTCCCACACTTTGCTGCTCTTGTTCACGTCGATCTTGACCATCTGCCTCGCCGCCCTCCGTCCCAGGCCGCCGCGCTTGCGGCACTCGTCGACAAAGAGGTGCTTGATCCCCAGGAACTGGTCCGGGGTGATGCGCAGCGACGAGGCCAGCTCGCGCTCGCGCTCCGTGAGGAGCTCGTACTTCGGGTACTGCGAAATGTCGAGCGGGGTCGGCGGCGCGCGCGGGGGGGCGGGCACGCGCGGCAGGGCGGGGGAGCGGGGGGGTTTTGCTGCGGGGGCGGGCTTGCGCGGGAGGGCGATCTTGATGCGCATCTCGGCGGGGCCGGCGTTGGGGATGGGGACGGCGTACTTCTCGAGGGATTCGAACTGGACCTGGTGAGAGACGGCGAGGTGGTGCACGAAGCCTTGGAGGTTGGCGAAGTTGGACCTGCCGCACGAGGGGCACACGATCCTGTGGGCGCCGAAAGGCAGGATGCGGTCAGCTGCTTCCATAGCCAACCATTCTTGACGCCGCATGCCCACCTGACCAGCGTCCCATCCGCCCTCCTCAACTTCAGATCCGGTTCCACTTCCGGCCCCGCCCCCTCCCCCGACGGCGGCGTCCCCTCCCCGTCCGTCGTCGGCGGCGCCGCAGCCGCCGGCTGCCTCGCCGACTCGGGAACCCTGATCTTGAGCCTGTTGGGCTTGCGCGCGTCCTCCGGCGGCACGCCGAACCGCTCCACGGCGTCGTTGACGTTGGAGACGATGCCGTGTGTGCCGATGTGCTTGAGGAAGCCCTGCATGGTGGACATGTCGTCGCGGCCGCAGGTCGGGCAGATCATCCTGGTCCCGCAAAGTTAGCTCGTTGCGGCCGGCGGAGAACAGGGGTGTACCCACAGGACCGCAACCCCGTCCCTCCGCATCCGCCGCAGCGTGCCGCCCCTGGCCTTGAGCGCCTTGTTGGCCTCCCTGATGGCCGGCGGGGGCTTGCTCCTCTTGACCTGCTGCTGCGGCCCGGGGGTCCCCGCGCGTTCGTCGTTGGCCGGATCTTCCGCGAACTCGGCCGCGCGCGCGCGCAGGTCGGCAGCCTCGGCGGGGTCGAGCCGCGCGCCTAGGTCGACGACGGCCTCGGCGTGACTGGGGTAGTACCGGTTGTGGGAGATGCGGACGTGGTTGACGTAGCCTTGGAGGTTGTTGAACTGGGTCTTGCCGCAGTCGTGGCAGTGCAGGCTGGGAAACGGGAGGGAGTCGCGATGTCAGCCGAAAGCGGTAAGCAGGCGCGGGCCCCAATGCCCGCCCGGACGACCACCCACCGGTACATTGTCCCGTTGGCCATCTCGACCACCAGCGTATCGTCGTCCGCGCTGACCCTGACCCGTTTCGGCGGCGCGTCGCCCCCCATCCTCCTCCTCGCCGGCATCCCCGGCGGCTTCCACGCCCTCCTCCCCGACTCGCTCCCCGCGGTGCTGGCAGCCTGCACGGGCCTGAACCGCGGCGGCAGCTCCCCGTAGTGCTCCGTCGCCCGGCCCGCCTCGTCCACGGAGCGGAAAAACGGCACGGCGGGGTACAGCCCGCCCTCGTCGTCGCTGCTCTCCTCCTGCGCGCGCCGCCCGCGCCGCTTGGAGCGGCGCATCCAGACGTAGGAGAAGCGGAGGAGAAAGTTCCAGAAGGCGGTCCACTGCCCCGGTTCCCAGGCCGCGGCGCCGGCGAGCGCCGCGGCCTCCTTCTCGCGGAGCCCGCCGCGGCGCTTGCACTCGTCCTCCAGGGTGACCGAGGCCGAGACGAAGGTAGAAGGGGTAATGCGGTTCTGGAGGCAGAAGGTGAGCTCGCGGGCCGAGAGAAGGGGGGCGAGTGGGTCCGGCTCCGCGGCGGCGGGGGGTGTCGGGGGCGAAGGGGTGTCGGGGCGGGCGTCGGGGAGCTCTATGTCCCCTTCTGGCGTGGGAAACTGAACAGGCGGGGGAGGGAGCGTCAGTTGCGGGTAGAATTGAGAAAGACGGCTCGACCCACAACGGCGATGGTGCCCCGTGCCACATCGGGCAGGCCCGCGACAAAGTATCCCCTGTGCTGGCCCTCCTTGATCCTGCCGAGCAGCGGCTCCACGCCGAGTTGCTTCGCGCGCTGGAACACTGAGTGCATGGCGCCAAAGGTGGCCGAAGCGGGGTCCGCGTCAAACAGCCTGCCCAGATCCTCTCCCGAGCCGACCTCGGCGATGTGGTTGCGGATGGTGTGGGCGATATCCGATGGGCCCATGGGCACGTTGCCGTTGCGCACCAGGGCGGCCACAATGTGGCGCAGGAGCGGGGTAGAGCCCTCGGGGAGTGCAATGCGGAGGCGGGGCGGCTCGGGCGGGCCGGGCGCGGGCAAACCAACGCCGGCTGCGCTCTGGGCGGCCTGCAGCGTCCCGGCAAAAGGATTTCCGGGCAGCCCGGGCACGGGGAAGCCGGCGAGCTTGTCCGCCCCCGCCAGCTGGCCCGGGTGCCCGACCGGCGCCGGTGTTCCCCCAGCCGCCGCGCCGCCCTTCCCGGCCAGCGCCGCCCTCAGCGCGTCCAGCTCCGCCCGCAGCCGCGCGTTCTCGTCCTGCAGCTGCTCCGCCTGGTCGCGCCAGAGCGGCCCGCCGCCAAAGTCGCTCTCGGTCGGCAGCGAGCTCGCCGGCGATGGCGGGCCCCACGCCGCCGCGCCGGCCATCGTCACCCGACCTAGGGAGATGGATGCCGGCGAGCGGCGGGCTGGCGGAGCTCCGATAACGGCGGGGGCCTTGGCTGCGGTGGCAGATGCAACGAGCTTGATCAGCCGCCTGTTTATTTCGGGCTCGTCCGGGCCCTGTTTGAGAAGCGGCATCACACCCGTCGAGAGCGGGCGAAGCATGAGTACGGCTTTCATAGGCCTCTCTGGAGGTGGTGCATCGGTTCGGGAGGCGGGATTCGTCCGCGAGGTGCGTTCCAGGCCTTGCGTGCCGCGGCTCCCGTTCGCATGGCCACCGATAGCTCAGGACGTGGGAAAGAAGTGCCTCTTTAATGCAGCAGCACATCCTATGAAATAGATTTACGGGACCTAATCTGCTCTTGACCGCACTAGGCGCATTCTGTCAAGCATTCGAGGGCCGAGACGGCCAACCATCATCCGAGGTCGGTAGCTTGCTCGTTGGGCAGCGCCCTTCATCATCAGGTGCTATAGATTGCGTTCATGTGCTCCTCTTCTTCCGCACCCGATTGACTTACATCACCTCTGGGGCCAGTGGGTCACCGAGCTCCTTGCTTGCGGGTCTCGACACGCCATCCTCCCAGCAAGCCCGTCCCCACTAGTGGGTCAAGTCCGGGTTGCCCGCTCAACGCTTGGATCTGCGTTTTTTGGCCCGAGGACAGCGACGAGCCCGTCTTCGGTTAACCCGCATCCGGCTTCGGAATCCGCGTCCCCGCCTCCGCCTCGCAAGCAGCGAAAACCCCATCGCGGCCATCTTCGGCTCCGAGGACGCCATCGGACTGGTGGGATGTGGCTCTTTTCTCTAGGCCCCGCTCCTGCGTGAAGTGCGGCGCGGATTAGCTGGTGGCTTTCTGGATGGGATCCAAGGCTAGCGCGCAATGCTTCTCGGGGTAGCAGGGCCGAATATATCCTTCGCACGAGCATACAGAAACGTCAAATAGCCGCCAGCGCGCGTCAATCGTACTTGAACGTGATCTGGAACCATATCTTGGCCCCCGTCGGCCTCGCCTGGTTCGGCCCGGCCGGATGCAGCAGGTCCAGCGCCGTCTCGAAGACCGAGATGGTGCCCTTGCCCGGCGGCGCCGACTGGTCGATGGTGTTGCGGCGGGTGTGGTCCGCGTGCAGGGCGCGGAAGTCGACGGTGCATATGCCGACCTCGGGGTCCTTGCGGAGGGCTGCGGGGAGCTTCGGTGAGCGGGCAGGGGAAACACAAGTGGGGTCGCGGGCCCACCGTAGTCGTGGTAGACGACGCAGGTGTAGACGGGTGCGTCGCCCTCCTTGAGCTCCGCGCGCATCTGCGCGCCGTTGCCGAACTCCGGGTTCGCGTTCTTCTTGATCGTGTCCGTGCGTAGAATCTGGTGCCGATCGGGCCCGTACATCTTGACATAGGACGAGATGGGCTGGTCCGGCTCCGGGCCTTTGAGGTCCCTCGCATTCTTGACCTGCGGGCGGGGGCGTCGGCGGCGATCGGCAACACTCCGCGAATGGGCCCACCCTGAGAGTCACGCTGCCGGCCGGCATGAGCTTCTTAACCATCTCCGCCTTGGAAAGGCCCGAAGACGTCGACGCGGGGGGGCTTGCGTTGCCATCTGCCGCAGGCGCCGCCGCCGCTTGCGGAGCATCCGGGATCTCGGAAAGGACCCGCGAGACCTGGGGTGATTCGCCCTGGGACGGCTTGCGCACGTGAAGCAGATTTTCCAGCTTGCCTGCGGCGTGAGAAGGGGTCAGGTCGCGCACGCGCTAGGCACAAGCAGATGACAAACTGAATGTGGCCTTGGCCTCTTCGTGAATCACCGCTCCCAGGGCCACTGGGGACAGAGCGATATGCGCAGCCATGTCCTTGACAAACGTGGTGGCACGGTTGTCCCGGTCCGTCTCATTGTCGAGGGAGGACGCCGACACGTTCCGCGAGACCGGCTTAAGCTCGTCCCCGTCCCCGTCCCCGTCGGCGCCGACGGTCGCGGCATCCGGCTGCTCGTAAAAGTCCACGTCGGGCCACAGCCGCATGTCCGCGCCGACGATGTGGCCGACCTTGGACTTGGAAAACAGCTTGGGCGGCATCTTGAGGGGCGTGAACTGGAACTGGACCCGCAGACGGCCGTTTTCGTCGCCCTGGAGGGGCCACCAGCTGCCGAAGGGCTCCAACTGAGAAAAATCAGTTAGGCTTTTCACGCCCGCAAAGGGCCGGCCAGGACCCACAGTCGAGTCCAGCGCCTCCTTTAGGCTCACGACGCACTTGCCCACGGGGATCGACGCACCGGAGATCTCCATCGCGGAAGCCACTTTGAACATGAAGTACGCCTGGTCCACGTCGTCCACCAGCACCTGCGCGAGTTGCTGAAGAGGAAAAGGATCAGAGCGAGGAGAGCGTCCCGACCGGCATCATGAACGAACGTTCCAGACAGGGTTCCCGGCGGCCGACAGCCGTGCCGAGGTCCTGAACACTTCGACCTGCTCCTCCCAGTCCTTCGCGCCCTTGTTCACCCTCACGACCGACACAAACGGCTCGAAAGCGCCCGTCACGAGCGAGGTGACGGTGTTGGCCCCGGCCGACACGACGTTGATGGCCCCCTTGACCGCACCCGTGACGCCCTTGGCCAGCGCCCCCACGGCGGAGTTGTTCCCGCTCGATCCCGAGCTTTCCGAGCTCTGCTCGAATGTCGGCACCAGCGCAGTCTTGTCCTTCAGGTTCATGGCCTGGTGGATGGTGATGGTCACGAGGCCCGTCCGCACCGAGGCATCGGCCGTCTGGGCGTTCGGGTGGAGCTCCGGCATCTCGTGCTTGACCTCGTCGATCGAGAACCACCGCAGGATCATCTGCACCTGGGGCACGTCTCCCTCCTCGGCCCCCGCGCCGACCTTGAGCGTGTTGCTCGGGTCGATCAGCTTCTTGGAGAGCAGGTCCATCGTCGGCGGCAGGCCCCAGGCCTCCACCACGCGGCGGTCGAAGCTGTCGCCGGGCAGCGCCATGACCTCCTCCCGGGAGGCGTACTTCTTGCCGATGTCGATCCACTGGGACAGCCGGAGCTTGCGCGTCCGGAGCGGCTTGTGCATCGTGTGGTGCAGGTCCATGTCCTCGATCTCGATCCAGACCTCGTCGGAGCGCTCGTTGCGGTTGGCAAAGACCATCGCCGAGATCGGCACGTCCTCGACATAGTCCCACAGCGGCGCCGAGTTGTCCGGCTGGACCCCCGTCCGGAGCACGGTGCGCCCGCCGATCTTGAGAGAAGCGCGGTAGTCCCCCTTGCCGCGCAGGTTGACGGCGCTGATGAGGCGGCACCGGATGATGCCCAGGGCCATCTCGGGGTGGTCGGCGATGCTCGCGTCCTTGGGCTTGGCGATCCGGATGGTGACGCCGAGGTCGCCCGTGGTGGGGTTGGGCTTGGAGAGCGCGCCGCGGATCGCGTTGTCGATCGCGCTGTTGATGGCGTCCTTGAGCACGGGGAGGGAAACGAGGTCCAGGGCCAGCAGGGGCCGGAGGGAAAAGTCGATGGTGCGGCGCGCCGCCGACGCGTCGGGCACGCAGATGTTGATAGAATGCAGGTGGGGGAACTGGGAGCTCAGCTGGATGGTGACGACGGCCTCGAACTCTTCGATTAGAACCTGCGACAGCTCGATGAGGACGGGGATCTGGGTTGACGAAGATCAGCAACAGAATGAAACGGACGCGAGTTCCAGATTTCACCTTGACGTTCCCCCTCCCGAACCGGACCGCCATCACGATCCGGCACTCCCTGGGCGCCGGCATCGGCGGGAACGTCTGCGGCTCGGCGGTCGTGTTGGGCTCGTACAGCGCGGCTGCGACGGCCTTCTTGCGCGACTCGAAGTAGGCCGCGCGGTCCGCGGCCGTGGGTGGGATGAAGGAAAGGACGGTCTGAAGTTTCTGTGGGATGCCAGAGAAAGCGGGTCAGAGGGACAGCATGACCCAAATCGAGGCCTTACGAACGAGGATGTGAGGCCCGCCCTTGGACCAGGATCGAAAGTCCGTCACCCTCGGCGCCCGCGTCCCAAGGGTGCACTGCTCAATCTCGATTGAATGCAGCACGGCGGGCTTGAACTTTTTGAGGCTCTCGTTGAGGATGTCGACGATCTGCTGGCTCAGGTAGGGCTCGAAGGCCTGCCAATAGCGGTCCAGGGCGAAGTTGAGCCACTCGGCCGACTCGGCCATGCCCGTGTCCATGGCCGCGAGCCGCTTCTCTTCCGAGGCGCGGTACTTGATCCGCTTCTCCTCCAGGTTGAGCTCGCGCCGGTAGACGGGGACCACCGCAACAACGATGAGGATCACCGCCGCATAGGAAAGGCGGAAGTAGCCGGCGATGAAGACGAGGTTGACCACAATGAGGAGAAGCACCAATCGCCGGAAGAGGTGGAGCGGGCCGAGGTACTTTTCCAGCGGCCACGTGAGGCCCTGCGCCTCGAGGTCGCGGATCTCCCTGGCCGCCGCCGCCACGGCCTCGGGCGTCGTGGACGGCGGCAGCGGTTCGTCCCTCCCCTCGGCACGCAGCTCCGCCGCGACAGTTGCCACGTCCTCGGGGGCCATTCCGGGCACCGATTGCAGCTGGTCGACAATGGGGGATTCCGGCTTGGAAGAACCGGGCTCAAACTCCCCTGGAACGTGCCCATCCGACAGGGGCAGACCGTCCTCCGGCAGCGGTTCGTAAGGTGGTGCCGGCTCGGGGACCGCAGGGGCCGCAACCGCCGGCCTGGCCATCGGGATCGGCTTCGGAGCATCGGGGGAAGGTGCCCGATTCGGAAGCACGGAAGCCCCATCTGTGGCCGCTTCCTTTGAAGAGACGGCCAAGATATTGTCATTTCCGTTCGCCAGCGACGGAACAGACAAGGGCTCCGGGGGGCCGTCCGGCGGCGACAGGGTCACCGCGGGCGTCGCCGGCGACAGCGAGCTCATCGGAGATGGCGGTTCCGCGGGGGGCAAATCAACGACCGCAGCCTCCAGCGCGTCGGGCGCTATTCCAATAGCGTTCAAATCGGGCGAGGCGGCGGGCGACAGCGCCGGCGAGGGCGCCGTTGGCGCGGGCACGTCGAGTTCGGGGACCGCGAGCGCGTCGGCCGCCGCCAAAGCCGTGGTTCCCAGCGCCGCGAGGTCGGCGGCAAGCTGCTCGCCGTCCGACATCGCAGGCGACAGAAACGGAGACACGGATTGCGATGGGTTTCCGCGTTTCGCCCTTGGATCGGGTCAGGTCCGCCTCAAGGGCTCTGATCCTCGGCCACCTCCTCCCGATCAGGGACTGCACAGGGCCTCGTCGTCAAGATCATCTGCCTTCAGCAGCGTTCCATAGCTTACAGCGACCAACCGATCCCGATCCCGTCGCTCCCTCGCCCCCGCTAGCTCCGGAACACGGCCCAGGTACCGTCCCTCGCCATCTGCCAGCAGCACCACAGCCCGAACCCCGGGAACACGAGCCAGACACCGTTGGTCAGCAGCACGAGCCACTTGTTGGTCGCCCCGTGCCCTTCGTACCGCCGGTTCCCGAGGTACGAGGACCAGTAGACCAGCGTGCCGTAGAGCTCCTGCCAGAACACGCACGCGTTGAGCATGGCCGCCGCCCGCGCCGAGAGGCCGAAGGGGGCGGGCAGGTCAAAGGTCATGGAGAGGAGGAGGTGGATGGAGGGGAGGATGGTGGTGAAGCCGTTGCCGACGTCGACCCAGAAGCCGAAGGTCGTCTGGTCCGAGTAGCTGGAAACAAATGTTCAGCCTGACTGGAGAGGGCCGCCGGCTCGGCCGCAGCAAAGGACGACCCACCTCGGGTCGATGACCGAGTAGGTGCTCCACACCAGCGACCAGTACTCCATCCCCAGCGCGTCCCGCGCCGCGACGTGCTCAAAGAGGAACACCGGGCTCGGCAGCCTTTTGCCGAACTTGGCCTTGAACCCGGCGTACTCGCGGCGTATCCGCTCCCGCGAGATGTACAGCGTCATTTCCCACAGGCATATCAGCACGTTGATGCAGAGGAAGAGGGAGAGGGCGAGCTGCGCCGCATTGGTGCCGTGGAGGTTGCGGTGCGCGTTGGCGAGCGCGAGAAAGGGGGCGCCGACGTAGGCCGCGACGTAGAAGAAGGCGAGCACCATGGCGGCGGCTCGCAGGGGGGATTCCGGCGCAACGGAAGGCCGGTTGTTTGAGGCTCAACCGGCAACGGTGGTCCCACTCGCCCAGCCCGGAAACAAACTCGGCCGACCATCCGGCAAAGCGTCGATTCCCTGCCATCTTGGCATGGACGGCGACTGTCTTCGAAGTGGAATCATCATGCCTGGATTGCTGCGCAGATGGAGGCGCTGTTGTCATCTTCCGAGAAGCTAGCGAGGCAGCTCTCCCATGCAGTCGCCTCGCAGCTCCCTGGCTGGGATTTTGTGGATGTTTGCATCTCCTTTCGATGCTAGCTGAGGTGTTTCGCGCTTGAAATACTGTGGCGACGGTTCCGCCGCGTCGTTGACTTGTCTCCCTTTTCCAACGCTCACCTAACAACCGCACGCCCATCTCGTCGACACAATCCACGCGATGCCTTCGCTTCCTGCTGTTCCCACGGTCGAGCTCGGCCGCACGGGCGTGCGAGTGTGGGTCCGCCTTCCCTGCCCGTCGCGACGCTTTGTGACGTCTCCCTGGCGGACGACGCGTTCGGCCCCTCCCCTCGTCTTGGAACCAACCAAAGCTCCGCCCTGGGCTTTGGGGCCATGGGCCTCAGCGAGTTCTACGCGCCGGACCTCTCGCAGGAGGACCAGTTCATCGATTTGCTGGGCAAGTGCTCGCAATACGGAGTCACGTTCATCGATACGGCGGACATGGTCGGTCGGCTTCACGGTCGCGTTTCCGGTAGTCCTGACGCCCGGAACAGTACGGCTCGGGGGCGAACGAGGAGCTCATCGCCAAGGCGATCAAGAAGTTCGGACGCGACAAGTGTTGGGTTCCGGGCTCCCGCGCCGCTGACACAAGCTGAACTCGCGGGCCCTCCAGTCTTCATCTCGACCAAGTTCGGCATCGTCCGCGACTTCGAGAAGCGCTCCGGCGCGCGGCTCGGCATCCGCGGCGACCCCGAGTACGTCCGCCAGGCCTGCGAGGCCAGCCTGAAGCGGCTCGGGGTCGAACAGATCGACCTGTACACGCAGCACCGCGTGGACCCCAAGACGCCGATCGAGGAGACGGTCAAGGCGATGAAGAAGCTGCAGGACGAGGGCAAGGTCAAGTACCTCGGGCTGTCCGAGGCGTCGGTCGAGACAATCAAGAGGGCGCACGCAGTTGCGCCCATCTCGGCGTTGCAATCCGAATACAGCTTGTGGGCGACCGACGTAGGCTCTTTTCTGATCTTCTCGACGACTTCTGACCAATCGACCCCAGACGGAGCCCCAGATCAAGCTCTGCGAGGACCTTGGCATCACCTTTGTCGCCTACTCCCCCCTCGGTCGCGGCTTCCTCTCGGGCGAGATTACCAAGCCCAGCGACCTCAAGGACGGCGACTTTCGCAAGTTCCTGCCCCGTTTCTCGGGCGACAGTTTTGCCAAGAACATTGATCTCGTGGTGCGTGTCTGCCTGCGACGCGCCTCGAGCCTCTTCGATACCCGCCGTCCCCCAGAACAAGGTCAAGGAGGTCGCAAAGCGCAAGGGGTGCACCCCGTCGCAGCTGGCTCTGGCGTGGTGTATCGCCCGTTCGCCCAAGACCATCCTGCCCATCCCCGGCACGACCAAGTTGACGAGGCTGGAGGAAAACATCGGGCTGTTCAACGTGCATTTGAGCCAGGCCGAGTGGAAGGAGTTGGCCGATGTGATGAAGGGGGTGGAGGGACTGCGGTATCGTGAGTTGGCTTTCGGCCGCACCTGTCTCACAATCTGACTTTGCAAACCCGGACAGCGGACATGTCGGCCGTCAACCTTTGAAATCAACTGTAGACCCCATATCATTACGACCAATCGAGTTTTGGCATGATGAACTGCCACGCGCTCGCCTCGGATCCGGGATCGAGGACGATCTCGATCAGGGAAGGGCCGTTCCCGTGCCCGTTCGGGCCCGCGTTCGACCACTTCAGCGCCGTGGCGAGCTTGTCCGAGAACTCGTCCATCCTCTTCTGGAATACCGCTGCCGCCGGGCCGTCCTCCGCCGAGTAGGAGATCCCGGCAAAGTCCACGACGTGGACGGCACCGTCGACAAACCCCATTGCCTTTGCCACGTCGGCATAGCGCACGGGATTGAACTCGGAGCCGATCCTCCGGCCCCCGAAGCCTCTGTCCTGGTCCCGCATCACGTTGCCGTACGACGAATTGTTGAAGATGAGCACGACGACCCCGATGCCTTCCTGCGCGGCCGTCGCGAGCTCCATGATGCCGAACTGGAAGCCGCCGTCGCCATTGATGGAGACGACGGGTGCGGAAGGGTTGGCCACCTTGACGCCCAGGGAGGTCATGAATCCGAATCCCAGCGTCCCTTGGAACCCCGGCGAGACATAGCGGCGAGGACGAAGAACAGGGTATGTGACGTATGACGCGAAGCCGACCTGTGACAGTGATGTGAGCTGCGTCCGACCGCGCTGCTTCACAAACAGACCTGCGAAAGTTCTTCGACAAAGAAGCCCTCGGAAGGCAGCAGGGTGCGGATCGACGTGAGGAAGGAAGACTGCGGCTGGACGGCCTGGAAGATCTGCTCCTGCGCGTCGCGCGCTGTTGCGTATACCTGGGCCCGGTAGTCCGCTTTCGGCGCGATGTTGGCCCCGCGCAGAGCCTGGTTGAGTTGCGAAATAACCCTCGCCGAGTCCCCGACGATGGTGAGATCGCACTTCACCCGCTGCGCCTCGGTCGAGTCGATTTCAATGCGCACGAACTTGATCCGCTTCCCCGTGTTGCCCGTGAGCCGAGGGTCGTCCGTGCGCGAGATGCACTGCATCATGTTGTTGTTCCAGCGCATCAAGGGGAGCTCGAGGCGCGTGCCGATGCCGATCACGAGGTCACAGGTCGTAAAGAGCGTGGCTCCCGCGTACGCGCTGATCCCAATGGGCCCTTCGGCGAGGTCCTTCTCGGAAAAAGCCATCTCGTTTTCCAGCGTCGGAGACCATTCAGGAACGGTGCCACGCCCTCCACGGAATCCCACCACGGGCGCCGTAAGCAGCTTGGACAGATCCTGGATCTGCTGGGCCGCGATCTGCGCTCCCGACCCGCAGATGATCATTGGCCTCGCGGCCGACGTCGAAATGGCGACAAACTCGGCAATGTTCTCCGCAGACGCGTCGAGGAGCTCGTCCCGAGAAGGTGCCTGCACAAGAGGTGGAACCCGGACCTCACGGCGGTCCGCCATGACGTCCCAGCACATCTCGACAACGACGGGACCGGGCCGTCCGGTAGTCATCTGCGCAAACGCGTCCGCAATCACTTTGAAGGTATCCTGCGGCCGCTCGACCCTGGCAGCCCATTTCACGATGGTCCTCATCGTCGCGAGCTGATCCGGCAGCTCGTGGAGGTGGCCGCGCCCGCGTCCAAGGAAATCGCTCGGAACCTGCCCCGTCAGGCAAAGCACGGGCGCGTTCGCACCCATCGCCGTGCACAGGGCGCCAGTGGCGTTGAGAATGCCCGGTCCGGGAACGACCACGAAGACGGCCGGCTTGCCCGTGGAACGCGCCGCCCCGAACGCGGCATAGGCGGCAGACTGCTCATGCCTCGCTACGACCGTGCGGATCTTGTCCTCCCGCCTCTTCAGCGCGTCGAACACGGGGTAGATTTGCGCGCCGGGCAGGCCGAACACCGTGTCGATTCCGTGCTGGAGCAGCGCTTCGACGATGGCCTCCCCGCCAGTCACTGAGCTCGCCGGCATCGGTACAGATGTCCCGTTCATTTTGTCGTCTCCGGCTCCGGCGAGGGACGGCGATGAGGTGGTTTGTGATTTCAAGAGCAGGCGAGGCAGGGGCAAGCGCGGCAGCAGAGGCAAGGCAACTCAAGCCCGCCAGCTCGATCCATCCACGCACGCGCAGGCAGGCTAGGAGCTATTGGACTTTACGAATCAATAATGGATGGAGATACGTAAGGCAATTAGATGAGTCTTGTGCTGTCCTGATCCTCTGTCCAAGCGACTCTGCCTCCGCAGCCCAGAGGATCCACGTGCCCGCAAGCATCACATCCGGCGAAGAGAAGCTAACTGCTTTGACCTCCACTAGTACATGATGCAAAAGCCGTTTGCTCACTAGTACATGATGCAAAAGCCGTTTGCTCAAGAGAACCAAACACAAAAGTGGTCCAGGTACGTCATCGGGAGACAGGTCCTCACCAGCCGCGGAGCATTCCTTCTTCGCGCGCGGGCAGTCGGCAACCTGCTTCGAAATCGAAATCGCCGTTGACTCCAAAACTCCCAGCCCGTCCTCCGGCGCCATGAAGCCGTACGACAGCACGTTCAAGCCCGGCCTCTTCGCGAGGCAGGTCGTCATCGTCACCGGTGGGGGGCGTGCGGCTTGGACGCTCCGGGACGAGCGCTGACGACGCAACGCGCGCAGGTGGCGGGACGGGAATCGGGGGAAATAGTAAGGATCAAGCGCGACCCGCAAGGTTTCACAGGCAGATGACGTCCTTCGCTCAGAAGGTTTCACAGGCAGATGACGTCCTTCGCTCAGTTGCGCACGAGTTGGCCGCTCTCGGAGCCACCGTGGGTGGGTTCCTTTGACCGACCCCAGCCACACCACCAACAAGCCCGCCAGTCATCGCCGCGCGGCGGGCTGAGCCGCTGCTGAAGACCAAGGCGGAGATCGAGTCTCTGGGAGGCCGCTGCGATGTGTACCACCCGCTCAACATCCGCGACGAGAAGAACTGCGCCGCGTTCGCGGCCGAGGTAGTCAGGAGGCATGGCAGCATCGACGGTCTAGGTGGGCATGGTGTTCCGCTAAGCTAAATGTTCATTCTAACCTCGTGACATGGTGAAGTGAACAATGCTGGGTGCGTCAAGCCATTCTTGCTTCCCATTTCTCGCTGACGGACTACGATCACTGGCCAGTTCCCCGCACCTGCGGACAAGATCACCGCCTCTGGGATGCGCAACGTTGCGGCATTTCACTATCGACTTCCAATACGCCCCTGCTTATTTTGACCCCAACTCGGGCGAGGTGGCGTTCGCCGGCCGCCTGCTTGGAGGCCTCGCCAAGATCCGGCCGGGGTTGCGCTCGCTTTCACTCCGCAACGCTTTCATTGAAGCGCCAACCGAGGACGTCCGCGTTTCCTTACCGTATCTTGAGTCACTTCCCCTAGGTTTCGTTGGGCTTCGTGTCTCCGCCGCCGAGTTCGCCTCTATGCCGACCCTCGCCGCCCGCATCGTCCGCCTCCCCCTCCTGCTTGTCCTCCTCCGAGATGTACTCGAGGTGAGGCAGATCGTCTTACACGTCGTCCTCGCTCTCCTTGTCGGCAAATGCCTCCTGCGCGTCGCACCTGTCGCGGGGAGCGTCGGGCACGAGAAGGTAGTAAGGTACTGCGGTCCCGGCATGCCCGCCTGTGCTCCCACTCCTTCCGGAGCCCTCCCGCCGCCGTCCACCTTCACGTCCGCCATGTTCCAGTCCACCGCCGTCGACCGTGCCTGCGCGGGAGGGGCGCCGAGCGGGGCAACGCGTGAGGGAGGTCCGACGGGGGAGCGGGGCGGGCGGCCCCCACTACGCCCTCTCCCGGTGCCGCGCCGCGCCGCCGCCGCACAACGCACGCGCCGTCACCGTGGTCGCGTCCGCCGCCTCCGGGAGCCGCCCATGAGGTCAGGAGCCTCGGTTTTGGGGGGGTTGTTTGGGCGCGCGCTCCCCCCCGGCCACCACCGGCCCGGAAACCCCCCCCGCAGGGGATCTCACTACCCATGCAATTCTCAACAGGTTTTATTGCATCAAACGCATGCTTCTGCATCTCAACGTCCGTTTCCCGCGCGCTGCCGGCGGCCGTCCACCCGGGAATGATCTGGGCGCGAAAAGTCATTTGCGCCTGCTACCCTTTCGGTCGGGGCTCCGCCCCTCCCCAGCCCCCCGCGCTCGCTGGCGCTCGCCAAGCCGCTCCGCGGCCGCGCTCCGCGCGAAGCTAGATGGGAGGTAGCGGCGGGGAACGTGCGTGCCTGCGGCGGCCGGCTACGTGCCCGCTGCCGCGGGGCTCGCTGGCGCTCGCGGGCCGCTCCGCGGCAAAGCTTCCCGGGGACAGCGGCGGGGGAACGTCGGCTCCTCGAGGGAAACTGAGGTCCCCTTGCCAGCAACCAACCTGGATTCAGAGACCATTCGCCGCGCGACATGGAATCAGTGAGACCAGACTCCGCAAGATCATCGAGGAACAGATCGCAAAAGGGGGCGGACCAAAAGGGAAACTGTGAGCGGTCGTTCATCTCCGTCAATAGAAGTCGGGCGCTACAGCTTCCCTGCTCCGCCGGACTTGGCGTCCAGGAACTCCTTGTACCGTACCAGGAACTCCTCCTGGCTAGGGCTCTGCACCGCGCCCGTCCGCCGCGACCTGACCTTCTTCAGCGCGTCCTCCGGGTCCATCCCCCGCCCAATCAGGAAGCAGGCGATCACGAGGCCCGTCCTGCCCATCCCCGCGTGGCCTGTGAGGCGAGTCAGACCACCGGCTCGGACGGCGAGCGGGGAGGGACCCACAGTGGGTCGCCACTTTGCCTCCGCGTTCGACGACCCGTTTGCACTCCTCCACGACGGAATCCATGAGCTCCAGCGACGGCACTCCCAAGTCCTCCCACGCCGGGTTGATGTAGGCGATCCCGTGGTCTTCAAACTCCGAGGGATAGTACGAGAATCCCGATCCAGGCGCGAGATTGTCCCCGCAATACGGGTGCTCGCCGTGCTCGGCTGCTCGGGAATCAGCTGGGTCCCACAGACACCCCCAGCCACGGAGCACCCACTCAGGTTGATGAGCAGCTTCACCCCGCTCCGCTGGAACTGTCCTACGAGGTCGTACTCGCGGATGATCCTCGAACTGTCCTACGAGGTCGTACTCGCGGATGATCCTCGATGACGGCCTAGAGAGGGCCAGCATCTCCGAGGTGACCCAGGTCGCGTTCACGCCCGGCATATCCGTCGCCAGGCCCTGGTACCGGGCGCCCTCGGGGTGCCACCACCGCTTCCAGTTGTGGCCGCAGTACATGCACTTCGGCCCGCCGCAGGTCGTGCAGATGTAGACCATCTCGGCGGCCGATTGTCCGTGAACTCGCCCGAAACGGTCCCTCAGCTACCAAAACGACTCCAGAAATCGATTGAGGATCGTGTCTCCCCGCAGGAACGACGCTTTCGCGGGCCGAGCTCACAGCCGATGTTGACGTCGTGGCAATCCCTTGCTATCCTGAGTCTTGTTCCTATTCTGGGATCGGCCGTTGGCGGGCATCGAGCATCCAAAATGGCCAGCGAAAAGCCGAAACTCGTTCTGGAAGCCGCCAACGAGCCGTCCGAGGTCGTTCGGCAGGGGATGCGCAACTACCGCGGCTTCGGCAGGCCATTGACGCTGGATCGCTACCTCGCCCGCGAGGCGGCCCTGAACGCCCTCCCTTTCGGCGCCGGCGGGCACCGCTGGGCGCTCAAATCACCCGACGGCGCGTGGACGTCGACCTGCGAGACGTACCATCGCGACTGCATCTGGGCCGATGGCGGGGTGCTCAAGGATGGCGAGGTGGCGGTGGTCGCGTCGGTGTTCACGCCGGAGCACCTCCGCGGGCGGGGCTGCGCGGCGGAGATGATGCGGCAGTTGAGGAAGTTGCTCAAGGCGCGGTTTCCTGGGCTCGTCGCGTCGACGCTCTACTCGGACATTGGACCCACATTCTACGCCAAGCAGGGATGGACGACGTGCCCGTCAAAGGAGGCCGTGCTGACCCTCCGTCCCGAGGACGGACCTGCGGGCAAGTTGGACGGCATTCCCGAGGCGCGCGCCGTGCCCGAGGCCGAGATCCTCTCCCGCTACCTTCCCGCCGACGCCGCACTCCTCCGCGACGACGTGCTGCGCGAGCACAACGCCAAGGGCACCCGCGTGTTTGCCGTGGTTCCCACCGGGGATGCCGTGCAGTGGATCTGGGAGCGGTCGAAGTTCTACGTGGCCGAGATCGGGCCGCCCGAAGCGAGGGGCACCCAGATGGTCCTCGGTTTCGCCATCGGCACCCCGGACGATGCTGCTTGGTCGTACGCGATCCTGTACCCGAATTTCAAGGAGGACAACCTCTTGCTGCAACGCGTGCGGCTCGCTGCGGGCAAGGACTCCGAGGCGCACGCCACCGCGCTGCTCCTCGCCTCGGCGGGCGAGGCGCGCAGGCTGGGGTTGTCCAAGGTGACGGCGTGGGACACGGCGCCCGCGATGGACGCGGCATGTCGGTCTTTGGAGGGGCTGGGGGCCGTGAAGATCGGGGAGCGGGAGAGGGAGGATTCGCTCTCGGCGCTATGCTGGTACGGCCCTGCCGCCGAGCCGGTTGTCGATGCCGGGGACACCGTCTGGCTCGCAAACGAGAAGTACGCCTGGGCTTGACAATCTAGAGACAGAGAGAGACAAAGATACAGCTTCCAGGCGGGCTCCGCGACAGGTCACCGGTCCAGCAGCTCCTTGGCGATATCCGGTCTCTTGTCCAGGTATCCTCGGACGTACCAACCTACGCCAACGTTGAGAATTGTGCTTTTGGAAAGGGAAACGCGGCGAAGGCTGCCTCACAGGACGGGACAACCTTTTTGCCCTCCTTCCGCGCCGTCTCGATGGCCTTGGTCGTGACAATCTCGGCTGCCGCGGCCCCACACGCCGGCCGTAAGCGTCGGAACCGAAATCCGGCCCGCGTGCCCCACCGTAGCCGTTCCCGCGATGGGCGGTGGGCGTGAACGTGTGCTGCATATCCCACGTCCCGCCCAGGTCTTCGTATTCGAGCACCGCCTCGTCTGTCGGCAAGAAACGCGTCACTCGGCCCCCTTTCCGGCCCCAGACGCGGCGAACCGACCCTTCTGCCCGCCGGGGCCGAGCCGGAGCACGAAGCGCGAGTTGGGCGCGTCCCATTCCACGTCGTCGGGAGTCTTCGCGGCGTAAGAGGCGGAGGATGCCATGGCGCGGAGGAAGGTCTCGAATGGCCTGCGGAGGGCGTCGGTGTGGCGCGCGAGGGAAGGCAGAGTGGACATGAAACGCGGGTCGCGTGCTGGACCGCTGTCGGCAACTCGCGGAATCGTTGTCCCCGTGTCTCCCATTACTGGTAGTCCTCATGCCGGAGGAAAGAAAAGAAACTACATATCAACTGCAAAGTTAGTTGAAGGTTGCTCCGACCTGTTTCCTTGCCGGTCCTGAGCCCAATGAACGAGCTCGGCATGGTCGATGGCAACGGACAGTGTCACCCGCTCAACCTCTTTGGCCCGGTGTTTCCGTCGTAAGCCTCATCGAATTCGGGATTTCCGGCCAGAGAAAATGGAATTGAGGAGGTGCGTCCTTGCTATGGGCTTGGTGAACCGTTGCGAGCCCTTTGCAGCACCCATAGCGGGGCAGGTAAGCGAGGGATCGAGCTGGAGGATTCCGCAAGTGCAGCTCTGCAGGATGCAAGCAGTTCCTGTCGGACTCGCACTTCTTGTGTGTTCCAGAGGAACAGGGGGCGGAGCACGGCGGCATCCCTCACGGCGGGATCCCAAACGGCCGTCCCTGGGGGATCCCATAAAGGCCCGACCGCGGGGCCCACGGCAGGAACCACCAGCTCGAACGGCCGGCCTTCCCGGCAACCGCCTTCTGCCTCACGATCTGCCAGCGATGGCACCCCGGCCGCGCCTGCCCGCGCTCTTCGCGCTCGCCGCCACCCTCGCCGCGGCCGCGCTCTCCTCACCGGCCACCGCCGCCCCGTCACGCGCCGGTGTGCTCGGCCTCACGGACGTGTGGTGCCAGGAGGAGGGCGGCATCACCGGCAAGTTCGGCCCCGTGCTGGAGTGCCCGGTCGGGCACGCCATCGCCGTCCAGGCCGTCTTCCTCGGCCGCGACGTGCCTGGCGTGCCGTCCATCCCGGAAACCTGCCCGTGCACGTTGGCAAACGGCACGCTGGCGCCCCTCTGCGACGGCGTCGGCCGCCTGGGCCTCACGATATCGGACAATGCCACCGACTGCCTGCCTGCCGCGAGGGACGCAGCCGCCCTCGCGGTCTTTGTCGCCGAGCGCTGCGATGGCAAGCAGTCGTGCTCCGTGGCCGTCAGCAGCATGGACCACTATCTTTTCTCGATTCCTCTGGACCTCTTCCCTCGCCCATGCGTCTCTTTCCCTGTGGACCTGTTCCACCCGCAGCCCATGACATTCCTCCTCCTCCGCACCACGTACGACTGCTACGACACCAGGGTCGTCACGGCCATCCCGTCGCCCGTCAAGCCGTCGCGCTACAACCTCGGAAAGTTGACCTGGCCCGAGATCAGATTCCCCTCGACCCTGGCTGCGCCCAAGGTGCCCGCGCTGGCCAAAGCGCTGGACGACATGAACAAGCTCGCGCTCGTGTACGGCGCCAAAGCTGGCAGCTCGGCCGTGGAGCTCAACTTCCTGGACTTTGACCTCAACACGGTCGACCGCTACATAAGCGACGCCACGGGCGGCCAGATCAACCTCGGCAACCTGACCTCGCTTACCATCCGGGCCATCAACATCTTCACCGGCAGCCGCCTCGACATTGCCCGCAACACGAGGAGCAGGACGACCCTGATCTTGGACGCCGTTAACGTCATGGTGTCGCACCAGATGGACGACAGGCTCCGCGTCTTCTCCCAAGGGGCGCCGGACGTCACGGTGCAGGCCTTCAACTACTACCCGGTCGCGCCCAAGATCGAGTGGGTCCCCGTCGTCGTCCAGGGGGCACGTAAAACCACCGCGAAGGCCGTCAAGGCTACGACGGTCAAGCGGCGGACCACGTCGCGCAAGAGGAGGACAACCACCAAGCGGAAAGCGACCTCGGCCAGGAAGCGGCTCACCTCGGCCAAACGGAAGGAGACGTCGGCCAAGAGCCGCACCACGACCAAGAAGGCCGTCGTCTCGGTCGCGCCGCCTCAGGTGGGAGACGCTACGCCCTAGATCCGGCCATTTGCTGACCGATCTTTCGCAGGCCGGAACCCCGATTGATGCAGCGAACCCTGCGTACCTCTCCGACCCCGTCGCCCAGCTCTGCGACCGCGCCCTCTCCGAGATGGTCCGCAGCGGCCGCCTCGTCGAGGCTGTCGCCTTCGCCGCGGACCTGAACCTGCCGATCAGCAAGGGCGCCCCCGCCGGCCGCCCCGCCCTCTCGGCCTCCCTGACCCGCTTCATGAACGTCGCCTCGGGGCTGCTCGCCAGCGGACGCAACCGCGCGCTGGCCAAGGTGCCCTTCCTTAGCCGGCAGGCCATCACGGGGTCGATCCTGATCGAGCTGGACAACCTGGCGAACCTGGCTCGCAAGTCGGACTCGCTGCTTGCCCGCGGGGCTACGGTCGAGACGGCCCGGGAAGCGGCGTCGACCTCGCTGGCAGTCATGCGCTCGCAGCTCGAGTCGTACAAGCAGGAATTCGGCGTGCAGTCGGGCTTCCTTGCGAGCATGAGCGAGACGGTGACTAAGCTCAACTCGACCTACAACGACCGGCTCAAGGCGATGGACACCGCGGGGGCCAAGTACAAGACGGCCGTGGAGGCCAAGGTCCGCAAGGAGCTCGCGTTCGCCATCACTGGGATCGTCTTCGACGTGCTCGGGATCCTGAGCAGCGGCGGCAGCGCCGGGTTCCTGGCCGTCGACATGTACGGGCAGATCAAGGCGCTTCGCGGGCATCCCGACGTCTCGGCGTGGATCATCCTAGCGGATCTCGAGAAGATGTCCAAGATGCTGGACAACGTAAACAAGATCTTTGCGGTGCTCGGCAAGATTGCTCCGGTTGGTCGAGGCGCATCGGTTCTCGAATTGCCCAGCTGACAGTTACCCCACAGCTCGTCAAGAGCTTCATGTCGCTGCCCAAGGACCCGAACTACAAGCCCTTCGACGTGACCGTCGACATGGCCAAGTCCTTCTCCAACGGCGCCATCAACTCGTCCTCCCTCGCCGACCTCTCCGTGGCCACGCTCAACTTCCAGGACCTGCACGACCAGGCCCTGCTGGCCTTCCAGCCCTCTGTCGTGTCCGGGATCGGCGCCGCGACCGACTTTTCCATCGCGATCGCACAGGTCGCCAACGCCGGGTTCGACCTGACCACAATCATGATCAACGAGCTCGCGCAGCTCAACCAGGTCGTGCTGAGCAGCATCAGATACCAAGCCGCCCTCGCGCAGCTGAACGACCTCCAGGCCAGCGTCGACACCTTTGCCCGGCAGGCCACCGCCGTCACCGGCGCCGTCAGGAACCTGCAGCAGGCCGTGCTGGAGAGCAAGCTCCGCGCGCTGGACCGTCTGGACCAGGCCTGCGCCGCGTACGAGTTCGCCAACACGGAGCCCTGCCCCGGTCGGGGATCGGTGCAGCTGGATTCGTCGCCCGAGGAGTTTTCGGCGCAGTTGCGCGCCGTCCTGGACGGCCTGTCGACGGCCGCCAGCGCATCGCAGTGTATCTGCAACATGTCGATCGTGGTCACGGACCCGGGCTTCATCGGCAATCTGTCGGCGGGACAGGCGGTGCTGGACCTCGTCGCCGCGGACACGGAGCAGCGGCTATCATTCTTCGACAACCTACACATCTTCCAAATGAACAGTCAGTGCTTTCTCGCTTGCTTGGCTTGCCCGCGAGCTGACCCATTCGCACTTCCAGTCAAGCCGATCGGGATCCAGCCGTCGACCCCGACCTCGGGCACCCCCTGGCTGCGCTTCCTCCTCGCGACCAGCGGCCGCTTCCTCAACACGGGCTTCGTGAGCTCGATGGGCCGCTACCTCCAGGAGTTTATCGCTCCTGCCGTGCCCATTCAAATGATTTACGAGCCTGCCAACGGGTTCCGAGCCATTGTGCCGGGGGCGCTCACGGACGAGGACACCTCGGTGTTCTACGTGCCCACGCCGCAGACGCGGTTCACGGTCACGGATCGGAGCCAGGGAGTGGTGTGGGACTACAGCAACGTCAAGTCGGTGCTGGTCGAGCTGTACGGGTACGGGCGTTTGCCGCCGGGGCAGCTTGCAGCAGACCAGGCGGTGGTGCCCAACACGGGGTCGATCGTGCAAGGAGGCTCAATCTGCAGCGTCTGCTTCAATAAGTAGAGCTAGAATCCATTGGAATACCTTCAATCTTCGAGAGAGTGTGCCCACCATCGCGCCTCAGCGCGAAGCAGCGACTCAGCGGCGCGCCGGTTCCGACAATAACCTTCCTGTCACAGCTGTCTCCGAATCCTGCCCGCCGCCATGTCAAAAGACCCGAAAGTGGCCGCTCCACCACCTCCGCGCCCTTCGCTCGGCCCGCTCGCCTACGCGGCGGCGGTGGCGCTCTTTGCCGTCGCGATATACGCGCTCCGCTCCTCCTCCTTCTCGCCCTTCCGCTCCTCCGAGCCCGGCCGCCCCGACACGCGCGCCGCGTGGGAGGCCGCCGGCAGGCCGCTGAAGGAGTTTTCGGTCGCGGAACTGGCGCTGTACGACGGGACGGACGTTTCGAAGCCCATCTACCTCGCGATCCTGGGCGAGGTGTTCGACGTGACGGCAGGGGCGACATACTACGCCAAGCCGGACGGGGGTTACTCGTTCTTCTCGGGCGTAGACGCGTCGCGGTCGTACGCGACGGGCTGCTTCCAGACGCACCTGACGCACGACCTGCGGGGCCTGACGGAAAAGCAGGTCAAGGTGGGATCCGCGGCGCGTCCTATGAGCCCGTCCGCGCCCCGGCTGACATAATCTGCAGTCGATTCGCGACTGGGCGGACTTCTACCGGAAGAGCAGCAAGTACTTCAAGGTCGGCACGGTCGCGCTGCCGCCCATCGACCCGGACTCGCCGATCCCGCCCGACTGCAACGCGCCAAAGAGCTGATTCGGCAAAGGCACTATACCAACGAACTAATGTGTATGCTTTTGTTCTTCGACAAGACGAGGTACTGCTCCAAGCCCAGGACGTTGTATCACGTCGCGCGAAGCCCGTCCGCCTCGGCTTCCTGCAGCTCTTTGATCCGGAGCCTCAGCTTCTCGATGTCCCTCTTGCTGCTGCCCTCGGGGATCCCGAGGGACTTCCAGAATTCGACCTGCTCGAGCAGCAGGCCCGTGTCCTCGTCCGCAACCTGCTCCGCGGACGGCAACCTCATCGTCCTGACCGCCAGTACGACGTCGGACCGCGAGGAGATCAAAGCTCTCATGCTGTCGAGGTCCGTCGCGGGCATCACAGCGAGGTTGAGCACAACACACTGGAGTCTCTCGAGGTTGGGGGGGAGCCCGTGGAGGAGGTTCGAGCTCGGCAGGTCGTGGCACCGGAACTCCCGGACCGGCAGCCTGACCGCCTTCCTCCACGTCCTCACATCGGCCGCGGTCCCGGGTCCGACAGCGCGGACGACCGCCGGGGCGAACCCGTCGTCGGGAGCAAAGTTCCAGAAGATTTCCTCGTACTGCGGGCGGATGGTCCAGGAAGTGATCTTGGCCACGAAGGACGGCGGCCATGTCATGTCGTAGGGGCACCGGTGGACGTCGAGCTCGACCTCGCGCAGCTCGGGGCATCCCGAGTCCAGGGAACGGAGCAGGGGAGCGTTCCACAGCCCCTCGTACCTCAGCGATTTCAGCGACGGGAGGTCGAAGGAAAAGTCCTCGGCGGTGAGGTGGAACATGCGGGGCGGGGAATAGAGCCGCAAGTCGAGCGAGACCAGGTCGCGCCAGCGGATCGCCGAGAACCGGACGAGCTGCGCCTCGCTCGCCAGCCGAACCGACGCCCGCGTGGTCTTCGGGCATCCCCGCGCGACCCTGTCGACGACTTCGTCCGGGGTGTCGGACCGAGCAAACAGGTTCACGTGGCGCGCGTAGCGGAAGCGGTCGTCCTTGCCAAAGGCGCCCATGATGCGGTCCGGCGCGGCGTGCTTTCCGGGGCCGTAGTTGATGTCCAGTCCGCGGTGGAGATGCGGCACGAGGAGCTCGTAGATGTCCCGGGAGGCGAGGGCGAGCTCCAGCAGGCTCTTTGTGCCCGGCTCGAAGCACTCGCCGGCGTTCACGAAGAGCTCCCGGGGAATGACGGGAGACGAGTCGTCTGCAACACCTGCCGCTGTTGCTAGAGCCATATTCTCCAGATGCGGTTCAGGCGGCAGTTCTTTCCGCGGTCGTCCTGTTCCGCAACCCCGGCCGACGCGCTGTCACGACGAATCCCGGAATGAAAAGCTAATCGTGGCATGCCCACCTACGCCTAGAACTGGACAGAAAACAGCGATTCAGACGGCCAATTGATGGCACTCAAGGCGCCTGAGCAGAGCACTAAGTAGCGGACCCTGAGTTGCGATGCCGCAGTAGCTCGAATCCGTGGACCATCCGCAACGTTCCGTGGTTGTATATCCCAAAACTAACCAGCAAGCGGGAATTGGAGGTCACCATAGCAGTCACCGTATAGTTCGGAGTGGCGGCACCTGTCACGTATGTCGCTGGTGCTGCGCTCGGGGGATCGTCCCCGAGGACAGGACCCTTTTCCCGTTTTCACCTCCCCCCAATTCCGCCGACCGCTCCGCCCCGTTTCCTCCACCAGGGCCCGCTCGGACGAGGCACTAAACTGGTCCGAGTGCAGGAAAGGGCGATGACGGTGGAGGAAGGCGCCGACTACGGCGCGGTCAAGGCGGCGGCGGAGCAGGTGGAACGCGATGCCAAGGCGCCGACCAAGTGGACCCGTGGCCGCATCGCGCTCCTCGTCGCCGGCGCCGGTGAGTTTCCGGTCCTCGTTCAGTGTCGATTGCCTCTCAATGCTGTTGTGGCGACCAGTTGTGCTCGTGGCCGCCATCGCCGCCGGTATCGCGGTCGGCGTGACAAGCGCCCAGCGCTCCTCGTCGGGGTCATCGACACCATCCAGCCTGGGAGCCGCTGAGCCTCTACCGACGGCGCAGCCGGCCGCAGCCCCTCCTGCGGCCCCTCCTGCGGCCCCGGCCGCCCCGCCCGCCCCTCCGCCGCGCCCGGTGCCCGCGCCGCCCGCGACCTGCCAGACGCCCCCCGGCGTCAACCGGCTCGACCTCCCCAACTCGGTGCCGCCGTACCCCGGGTACTGCCTGAGCTGGGAGACCGGTGACGAGGCCTACCTGGCCCGCGACCGCCTGCAGCGCAACCCGGGCATCGTCTGCGGCTTCGTGCAGTCCAACGACCCGCAGAACTGGGACCAGTCGGGCTTCGACCACTACGTCGACTCGATCGTGAACACGACCAGGCCCGGGGAGGCATCTTCCATCCTGGAGCTCACGCTCATGCCCAACTACGAGCTGCGCCTGCTCAACGACACGACCATGCGCCGCTGGGCCAGCGAGTTTGCCAGGGCCAACAAGCGGGGCGTGCCCATCCTGCTCCGCTTTGCCCACGAGATGAACGGCGCCTGGATCAACTACGGCATGAAGCCCACGCAGTTCATCCCGGCCTGGCGCAAGTTCGCGTCGATCGTGCACGCCGCGACCAACCTCACGGCCATGATGTGGGCGCCCAACGTCGGCGAAGGCTACCCGTACGAAAAGTCGGTCTACACGCCCGAGCCGGGCACGCCCGACTTCCTCCTCCTCGACAGCAACAAGGACGGCAGCCTGGACCCGCTCGACGATCCGTACTCGCCCTACTGGCCCGGCTCCGAGTACGTCGACTGGGTCGCCACCTCGCTGTACTGGACCGGCGGCTCCTGGCCCGGCATCGTCAACACCCCCCCGCCCCCGGACCACGTCGGCCCGACCATCGAGGGCAACTCGACCGCCAACATCAACCAGGGCCAGGCACAGTACGACTTCAACGCCATGTTCTCGGTCAAGTACGGCAAGCCCATGGCGCTGGGCGAGTCGGGCGTGAGCTTCTACCGCACCACGGCCGCGGGCGACGTCGTGGACCCCGGCATTGGCGAGCTGGCCATCAAACGCGCGTGGTGGAGGCAGACCTTCAACCACACCCTGCACACGGCCTTCCCGCGGCTCAAGGGCATCGTGCATTTTGACGTCAAGAAGGACGACGGCAGGGGCGCGGTCGACTACACCATCACCGAGGGCGTGGCGCTGCCCGAGTACAGGAAGGAGATGGAGGGCGTGCCGCTGACGTGGGCGGACAAAGTGTTGGCGTGGCAGTGCGACGGGACGGTGGCGCTAGCTTAGCTTCTGACACGCCTTTGGAGAACCTGCCAATTTTGCGGATGGACGACATATGTTTCTTCGGACATGAGAGCCTTAGTCTCACTCTCATGTATTCTCCGTCTGCGCATCTATACATTTCTTATCTGACTCCGACTCCACATCCTGTGGAACCGTGGAGAATCTCCTGGTTTCATATGGAGGGCGATCAGGGCGGGTCAGCGAAGGGCTCGCGCGGGGGCGGATCATGCTGCCGGATCGTGAAGGTGGGGGGCTGCTGGGGTCGGGCGTGTCAGTCCGAGAGTGGCGGAGCATTCGCGGAATGTCGAACCCACGAAATCGCGCCTGGCGTGACCGGTCCTATCCCGGGCCGGAGCTTCCCCTCCCTCTCGTAGTAGTCCGCCGGCGCTGCCTCGAAGTCGAACCGCCGCCTCTTGAAGGGGAGATTCGGAGCCGGACCTCGGGTGGTCCACGGCACCGTGGTCTGTGCAAGGGGCTCCACGCCTTTGTCGAGTACCTGGACTCGATCGTCGTCAACGCCACGGACCTGGGATCGGTCGCCTGAAGGTTCTGCCCTACTTGATGCACGCTTCTGTCACGCTCGGTTGTTTCTATATGCCCCTCTCGTCCCGTTGCTCCCTCCCTCGCTTGCCCGCACTGCGCGAGGCAGCCACCTCATCAGCGTTGACGGCTACTCGGCGGCCGCCGGAACGACGCAAAAGTCCTTGCCCCCCTCCTGGCCTTCCGCGTCCCCGAACACCACCTCCCTCACCCTCTCGCTCGACGCTCCCGGCACGCGGAAAGTGAGGTTGTCGATCCTCGCGATCCCGTGCACTTCGGGCTCCGGCGCCCGCGGGAACCAGGAGTAGGGGTACTTGTACGCGCGGTAGACCAGGGCGAGGGCCAGCGGCGGCTTGCCCCAGTACGGCGAGACGTACTCCCAGACGGTCTCGTGCTCCGGCGTGACCTCGAAGATGCGGCCGTCCGAGCCCTCGGTGATGAGCGTGTTGCCGTTGGGGAGGCGCTGCGCGCTCGAGACGAAGGGCGAGTAGAACCGCGAGGCGTCGAGCGGGACGATGTAGCCGGCCTCGCGGGGGGTGTACTGCCACTTGATCTCCAAGGTGGTGGGATCGATCTCGAGCACGCGGGAGTAGTCGCGCAGCGCGGACTTGGTCCCGTCGCTGGAGGGGTTGGCGTCGCCGTACCCGGCCCAGCCGCCGTTGTCGAACAGCAGCAGGTTGCCCTCGCCGGGGAGCCCGCGGGGGATGATGTGCGCGTGGTGCAGGCCGATGATCCAACCCAGCTTCTTTTCGGCCGGGTTGTTGTCGTAGCGCGGCCCGAGCTTCCACGCGATCTTGCCGGTAGCCTTGCTGACGATCGCGATGATGTTGGATTCGCGCGAGTCCCAGATCAGGTTGTCCGGGTGGAACCGCTCGTCCCCGGCGTCGAACCACCTGTTGGGCCCGACGTACGAGAGCGAGTTGATGTGCAGCCAGTCGCCGACGCCCTCCCCGACGGGGACGGGGTTGGGCTTGCGCCGGAGGACGTCCTTGGCGGCGTCGTCGAAGCCGAGCTCGTCAAAGTGCTCGTGCGGGTGCCATTCCCAGGTGATCTTGCCGGCGTGGTCGATCTCAACGATGCGGTCGTCGAGGAGGGGTTGGTCGCTGATCCGGGGGTCGGTCACGTCGCGGTGCACGAGGATCAGGGTCTTGAACGGGCCTTCCGTCTGAAAGAACCGAAGTTCAGCATCGCAAAGAGAGCAAGACAAGCCGATCGCCGAACCTTGGGCTCCTGGCCCGGCGCAAAGTACCCCGTCGCGCTCCCCTCGCGCTGGAAGTCGTGGTGCTGCCTCGCGATCCACCTCCTCTCCGTCCCCGGATCCTCCACCTCCTCCAGCTTGTCCCAGCTCCACACCACCCTCCCTTCCGCATCGACCTCCACCAGGTCCAGCTGGTCCTGGAAGCCGAACCGCGGGTTCCTCGTGCCCGAGCTGCCCAGCACGTTGCCGTTGGGCAGCAGCTTGTTCGGGAACCCCTGCAGGCCCTTCCAGACCTGCACCTCGCGGCCGATGGGGTCGAGGAGCACGGCGCCGTGGTCGGCGGCCTGGAAGAGGACGAAACCGGGGTAGGCCTTTTCCGGGTTGAAGAGCGTGACGCCCGTCGGGTGGACGGTCGGGATGCCCATGCTTTCGGCTGTCGGGAAGGCGATGCGATGTGAAGACGGCGGCGTCGCCTTTCTCCTCGCGCCACCCCGGGGTTGTACTGTTGTGTGCGAGAATGGCGCACAATCGCACCATTCCGGCGTCGGGAGGCTGTGCCGAAGTTCACGCGCCCCGCGCCTCCATGCCCGCAGGTCGCAGCTCGGGCCCGTTCCCTGCGCCGAATCTCCGCGTGACAGGACAGGCCCGCTGCCCACCTGGTGACTGAGCCCCGCCCGCCCCCAAACGATGGTAACGCGGCCGCCGCCCCCGGCGTAGGCGCGACCGAGTGAACGGCGCCACAACTGAAGCTTCCCGACCGGCGAGGTGTGTGGTCGGTTTTCTGGAGAGGCTGCAGAGGACAAAGAGAGCGGAGTCAGGCCAGAGCGTTGGCCAATGAAGGCCGTGAGGGGGTGTCACTCGCAACAGAGGGGATTACGAAGATCGACTGCCACTGTAGACTACGCCTCCATCCTTAGCAGAAAGGCAGTATTCAGGCTGCTCATCGTACAGCAAATCAACGATGGGAGCAACGGCGCAATTGAGATGTCCAGCTTTCGGCGGTTCTAACCCCTCCCGTCCTCTCGTCCCCGACCACGTGCGAGCCAGGCTCATGCCGCAACCTCGTTGCACTCCCAGTACCCCCGCAGGTCCGGCATTGCAACCCCGCACGGGGCCGCGAACGAGTCGTACGCGCCCAGCCCGCGGCCGGCCCCGCCCTGCACGTCCTTCCCCAGGCCCTCGAGCCCCTCCATCAGCATGCGGTCGCATTCCTCGGCCGGGTACCCCCGCGCGTACTCGGCTGCGGCCCACGTCTCGCGCACCTCGACGGTGCCGAAGAACCGCACGCGCTTCCGCGTTGCGCCGGCGGCGGACGGCCGACGCAGCCTCGCCGCGGCGCGGGTGCAGGGGAGCGAGGCCGACGCGCGGGCGGGGTAGGAAGCGTCCGGGGAGGCCGACGGTTGAGGCGGGAGCAGGAAGGGGTCGTCGTCCACTGGGGACGGGGAGCGCGGGGACTCGGTGGGCGTCGCGGAAAGAGTGGTTGGCGGGGAGTCGCAGGTCTCTTCCGAGTGCGCAGGAGAGGCCGGGGAGGTGTCCAGGGGAGGCGGTTTCGCGTGTTTGCTGCGGTAGCGCGCAAGCGCCGCCGCGGGTGCGTCCCCGCCGAGGGTTTCGTCCGAGCCGAAGGAGCGCTCGTCGGCGAACGCCTGCTCAGTGCCGGGGGGCGGGAGCACGGCGGCGTCGGCGCTGGCCCGGCGCGGCACGAGGCTCATGACGAACGATTGGTCCCGCGGCCAGGCGGGCGCGCCGGTGCCGAGGAGGGGCTCGGAGTGGCGCCGTGGGACGGGGAACGGAACAAAGATATCGGCGGACTGCATTTCGTGCGGTTTGTCCATCTGTGTCAGTGTGTTGTGTCCTGGAGGGGCGGAGGTGACGGCCAAATCGGGACCCTCGCCAGGCGTCACCGACGTCACGATCGGCCGATCGCGGGACGCGGTCAAAACCCTGCACAAGGCTTCTGGAATCTAAATGATCGGATGCTGACAGCTGTGGCCAATATTTTCAGACCCTATCCTCCCTCCCGCGCTCCGTCGGGTCGCATTTTTCAGTGTCACGCGACATCCGATCCTTGGCTCGATCCCATCCCCCTGAATAAACCCCCGCGCCCCCGCCGATCGCGTGCATCCCCCGCCCTATCCATCCATCGTTCTGTTTGTTGTCATCCTTCTGTGCCGATGCGCACTAGTCCGTTCCCGGCACAGTGTGGGAAAAGCGGCCGGGGGGGGGTGGGGGGGGGGGCTGGTCGGACCCTGGCGGCGGTCGGGCATCCCTTGAACAAAGGGTGCTCGGGCCTCTCCCTGCCCAGAGAGATCGGACCCAAACGGCGGGGAAGCCACCGCGTTAAAGAGAGCGTTTCTTTATAAGGCCTCCAAGTGGAAGAAGGCGAGGCGCCGTTTCAATGAGGGGGTGGAAGGTGTTGCGAACCCGAAGCGCCGCAAAGCACATGACCGACACTTGCAGCCGCACCTCAGCTTCGACGTTTGCCGAACGGGACGATCCCAAGCTCGCTAATCGTCGTCGTTTGGCCGTGGGGCGGGGGGTTTGTCGGAGGTGTCCTTCTGGCCGGTTCCCGCGATGGCCGGCCATGGGTCGGTGGCAAGACCTCACTCTGCCCCTTCCAACGACCGCCAGCGATGCATGCTCCGGGACAGAGCTGACGGTAGACGCAAATACTGTATTTTTGCAACCCAGTCCCGGGGTCTTCAGCGGTTCCCGTGCATCGGCATGCGGGAGGGCGGGTGTCCTTCCCCCGGCTGGAAAGGCAAGGGGAAGTGCGCTTGGGCGCAGCGGCCGCTCGGCGGACCCGCAACGCGCCCCGGACGGCCGTAGAATCTCGAAATCAAGTTCGCGGGAGCCTGTCCCCGGGTCTGCTTTGTCGAGGACCCGGTCGTGAGGCGGGGGCGAGTGCTTCCGCGCGGCACCCGCCCGGGCGCAGCGTCGGGGATTCCATGGACGCCAATGCGGCCGCCGCGGGACGCCCGGTGGCGGCGCGGAAAATGACAGCCCGGTCTTCCGGTGACGCGCCGCGCCATGCAGCGGACCGAGCGGGCGCGGCGGCGCGGCCGGGCGCCCGTGACATCTCGTGGGTGCGCGCCTTGCTGCCCCTGGCTGTGCCCCCCGGGGGACACGGAACCGGCGGCGCTAGCCCGGCTCTGCCCGAAAAAGACGGCGGGCTGATCCCCGTGTCGCCGTGCACGTGCGGGAGGGGCCGGTGGGACGGTGCGCCGCCGCCCGCCGGGCGCGGGCATCCGGGGACGCTTCCCGGGCTCGGGGCCTGCGGGGACTTTCTAGAACCGGACAACGATCCCTGCTTGGATTCGGCATCCGATTCGGACGAGGAGACGGACGACGGGCTCGCGGGGCACGTGTTCGACCCTTCCGCGACCCGCCGTCTCCCGGCGACGCCATCGGATCTCGGCACGCAACGACCTCTGGACGCTCCGGGACGGACGTGGTGGTCCAGCTTTCCTCCCTCCGCCCCTGCACGAGGCCTGAATATCCAGGACAGCCTGCGGCCACTGTCGACCCCCCGTGACCACCGTCCGTCGCTGCCGCCTCCCGGCACCGCGGGAACGGATGCTCCCAACCTCGGTCGATCGGACGCGTTCAGATTTCCCTCTGCCGGCACCACGGGGCTCCATCAGCCGCAATCATTGGGATTGCAGGACGAAGGAGCGGCCAAGCAACCCCGGGCGGACGCCGACGGGGCGGACCTAGAAGAGGGCGCCGAGACGCTGGTGGTCGGGCGGAGGGTGACGGACTCGAGGGACGCCGAAGTGCACACCTGATTAAAAGGGGGCTACGTAATGCAAACTACAAATCTAAGCGGTCAACCTCCAAATTCATTCTAGACGCGTTTTGGTTCGAGCGGGCTCTGCTCCGCCCTCGTGCGACCTTCACTGAGTCACCTCCCGCCCGCACGGCTCCCAAACCCCGCTCCCCGAGCTCCGGACTTCCTGAAAATCCCCAGACCATGAGCTCCAAATCGTCAGCAACCCCCACCGCCGCGGAACCGGCCACCCCGCCAGCGGACACGCTCGCCACGCTCCGCGGCCCCGCCGTGCGCCTCCTCGTTGGCCCCTCCCGCGAGCTGCTAGACCTGCACCGCGCCATCGCCCTGCGCGTACCATTCCTCCGCCAAGCGCTCAAGCGCAGCCATTCCGATGCCGCAAACGGCGCGGTGGAACTACCCGAGGAGGAGTGGGAGCCCATCGCGAGGGTGGTGTCGTTCCTTTACTTCGGGAAGGTCTCCGTCGGGAGCGAGCTGGAGTGGACGGAGAAAAGGCTGGAGCTCGCCAAGGCCTACCTGGTGGCCGAGAAATGGATGGCCGACAAGGCCTCCGAGGCGTTCCTCAAGGCGCTGCGCGACGCGGGCCCGCCGCCCCGCCCCGAGGGCGTCTCCGAAGCCGAGACAGCGGTGCTCTGGCTCGGATACTGGAAGCAAATCTACGAGCTGACGGAACCTAAGGGACCGGGCGCCTATCTGCGGATCCTGGGCGAGCCCAGCTTCCACGCGTGCGAGATGGTTAGGGCCCTGCACCGCACCGCCGAGTTGGACGCGATCGAAGACTTGCCCGGGCTAACGGTGGATCTCCTGAGGCGCGCCGGGGAGGAGGAGCTCAAGGCGCGCGCGCCGAAGAAGCCGCAGGTCGCTCCGCAGCCAGCAGAGCCTTTCGCACCCCCGCCGGCCAACCCTGTCAAGCTCCCTGCGGGATTCAGCTTCGGCGCAGCTACCTCAGGCCCCGGAATCCAGGTCGCCGCGCAGCCTGCCTCCTTTTTCGGCCCCGCGGGCTTCGGGACGCAGCCGTTCGCTCCCCCCGCGCCGCCGCAACAGCCCGCGACGTCCTCGCACCCTGCGGCTTCCTCGCAGCCCGCGCCGGCCTTGTTCACCTTTGGGGGCAGCTCGACCTGATCGGAGATCGAACAACGAGTGGGATCGAATCGCACGTCGTGTACAATCAAATCCAACGCCGAATAGTCTTCCTCGCATATGGCACGTCTTCGTATGTCGCACTCCTGGTGAAAAACGTAGAGGCCCGCGAGCGTGGCGAACTCGGCGGCACATTCGAGCAGACGATCCGGGTCCCGCACCGCTTCGTCGAAGTAAAACGCGATCGTCAGGCACCCGTGGGCAAAGCGCGGCTTCGTGGGCTTTCCAGTAACGACCGAGGGCAATTAGAAGACGTCGGAAGCAGCGTTTCGGGACTGTACGCTCATCGGGAGGCGTTCTGGGGGACACTTTGTTTGTTGAATTGCTGCGAGTGATCCTTCGCGTTGCAGAGAGTCGTCCGCCACCCCCTGGTCAGATCCGGCGATGGAGAAGGAAATGCACTCGGAAATTGCGGGCGAGGCCATCCCCAGCCCGCCCGCCGCGTCGTGCTCCGGCGCTGCGCGGGGGGACCGCGCCGCCGGGTGTCGGAACGCCGAGATCCTCCACCTCGTCTCCGACGCCATCGCCGCCTATCTCGACAAGCCAGCCCTCTTTCAATGTGCCCTGACGCGCCCAATGCACGCCGCGGCCATTATGGAGCTGGCTCGGACGTCGGGCGCGGTTGTCGACGGACCCGTCCTTGCGCCAGCGCAGGACAGCGACGCGGATAACGCCACGCCTCACTGGCTGGCTCGCCTGCGGAGCGCTGCTGACGGAAACATTCCGGAGCACTGCTGCCAGGTGCCGGAGCGCCGCGTCTCGGTGGTCGCTCCTTCCGAGGTGCCGACCGGCATTCTGCCGATGCTGTTCTCGCGGGCGTCGAAGTTGCGGGAGCTGGACCTCCGCGTGCGGAGCGATGAGGATGTGGCGAGCATAATGGAGGCTTTCGAGACGTCTGCCGCCATCGGGTCGGACCCTCGGAGCCGGATTATTTCCCTAGCCATCGTTTTGGAGGGACGCGTGTCCTTGCTACCGATTTCCGCCTTCCCGAGCCTGCAGCATCTGACCATCGACTTCCAATACGCCCCTGCTTATTTTGACCCCAACTCGGGCGAGGTGGCGTTCGCCGGCCGCCTGCTTGGAGACCTCGCCAGGATCCGACCGCGGTTGTGCTCGCTTTCACTCCGCAACGCTTTCATTGAAGCGCCCACCGAGAACGTCAGCGTTTCCTTACCGCATCTTGAGTCACTGATTCTAGGTTTCGTTGGGCTCGGTGTCTCCGCCGCCGAGTTCGCCTCTTGGTTGCCTGCCCTCCACCACCTGGACGTGCGGCGCGGGTCCTCGGATGACTTTGTCTCGAAACTCGTGCATCATCTTCCTCCCCTGGATTCGGTTTCGCTGTCTCTCATTCCTTCTTCTCTACCCAAAGCGGTCGCCGCGGTCTCCATGGCCGGCCTGCGCAGGTTGGAGCTATCAACGGCGAATCCAAGCCACCTCGTCGACCTCTGCGGTCGTTCTTTGCAGGAACTCATCGTATGGAAGCTCGAGATCCCGCGCCAGGAGACGGCTGGGCCGGCGCCCCCCAGCGGCCAGCTCCCGCCCGAACCTGTGGACCCTTTCCCGCGCCTCGCGATGTGGCAGCTCGCGCTGGACGTCGACATCTGGGAGCCACGGGAGTTTCCGGTGCGGCTGTACCCCTGGGGCACCCCCGTCATGCGGACGGTGCCGTACTGGGCGGAGCAGGACTCGGCAAGGAGGCTGCTGCGCTGGCTGGCAACGCCCGAAGAGATGCCCAGGCTGCGGAAGGTCGCTGTGGTGCTCTCGAGCCGCCTTATCAACAAGCGCGAACGGCACACGTACGTCGACCAGGTCAAGCGGGTGCTCGTGGATGCTGGATCTAGACAGGGGACCCGGGTCGTGGAGGTGCTGGTCCCGCAGTGGTCCAAGTTCGCCGACCGCCTGTGCCAGGGGGCGGCGACGGAGAACCCGCACGTGATGTACGAGATCGTAGGGCCGCGGCTCAGGGAGGAGGTGCCGCAGGAGGCATCGGGAGAGGACAGTGTTTCCGGAGGCGGCGGGGACGCGGGCGGCGCAGGAGGCGGCGGAGACGGGGAAGACGGCGAAAGCCGGGTGATCGTGGATCCGGCGGCGGTTGGAACGGAGGCAGCTTAGGCATGACATTAGGAACCCAGCCATTGGAGCTCGGCGGGAACAGATTAGTCTTGAGTCCAACATCCAAGCCCTGACGAACAGCAGTATCGGCGGGGCGCACACCGAGTTGCCAATTTCGAAGGGCCCAAATCCGCGCGAAACATCAGAGGATTCAGAGTGTGTGTTTTCGGGCCAGAAAGGCACGGTGCGAGGCGGATGATATGGCGGATCGGTCGATGCGAACGAGGATGCTGAGCAGCGCGGGACGATCGACCTCTGTGCATCCTTCCTTTTTGCATTTTGCATTACAAAAAGAGGGTGGCAAGATATGCAACAATCCGACAAAGAACGTTCACCTCCGCCCCACCGGTTGCACCCGTCCGGCATGATCCATCACCCGTCGTTGGCCGTTCCCGAGCTCGAGCTCCTGCTCCCCCCCTCGTGCTCGTCCTCCGAATGCCTGTGCTCGAGGGCGAACAGGTTCTTCGCCGCCTCGGGATCCGTTTCGTGTCCCGCGAGCTCGATCTCCTCTGACGCCCTCCCAAGCTCGCCGTACCCCGCATCTCCTCCCTCGCTCTCATCCGGCGCCTCCGCCGGCCCCATCAGCGAGACAAGGAACGCTACCCACGCCTGTATCCCGAACGCCACCCCCGCCATCCCCGCGGCGTACGACACGGGGTCCACCCCCAGGTGCTCCAACCACGCCACGTGCTCCTCGGTAGCCGATCCCAGGAGCAACCCGGCGGTCGCCAGGAACGTCGGCGGCAGGGTATCCGCCCCCTTGAGCCCGGCCAGCGCAACCAGGCGCGCCAAAGCGGCGCACAGGAGGGAGGTGCCGAAGAGCTTGTGCACCGTGCGGGAAAAGGCGGAGATTTGCACCTCGTGGGCTGTCATCTGGGCGCCGGTGAGGAGCAGGGCGAGGGCGGGGAAGGGGTCGGGACGGGCAGCGAGGCGCTGGTGCGCGAGGGAGCAGAGTGAGGCGAGGAGCCAGTAGATCCCGATCGCGGTGTGTTGCTGGTCTGGCGGGCAGGGCGGGTGGTCAGAAGTCACGTCGGAGAAAGCGCGCCGGGGGCCCACCGGTGTGGTTCCACTGCCGCTCGAAGCTGCGGTGCTCCGTGGTGAGCGCCACAAGCCCCCAGATCCCGAGTGCGACGGCCTCGACCCGCTCGCGGCGATCGAGCGGGAACCACGATCTCAGGCGGCCGAGGTTCTGCAGCGTGTAGGCGACGGCGAGAAGGACGAAGGAAGGGCCCTTGATGAAGTGCGCCTGCCAACCTCAGCGGTCAGACTCGCGGGAACGGTGCGACTCGCGTGCCCCAGACAGCGAAACCCACCACGCACTGCCCAGTAAAGTGCCGTTCTTCCTCGACGCACCACCCGTTGGCGCCCACCACGCCCCAGATGGCCACGAACCAGGGGAGCACCATCAGCACAGGGGCGGCCCCCTTGTGGAACGCCCTCAGCGCCGCCAGCGCGGTCCTCCCCGCGCCGTAGGCCATTTCTCGGGCCCGCAAGAGCCGCACCGAGTGGCCCGCCCAGCCCTGCACGACGGCGAGCACGAGCGTGAGCGCCCCCAGGACCCTGTGCCCCGCAATGGTTTTGAGCTCCCCGTGCGCGTGCTCCGACGCGTGGCCGAACGTGGGCAACAGCACCCCGACGAGGACAATCGCAAGGGCCACCATCTGCAAGGTGCCGTGCCGCCTGTCACCGCCCTTTGCGAGCGCGGCGCCGAGGGGGAGCAAAATCGCGAGCGCGGCGAACATGAGCACCGCGTGGGCGGCGACGGCCGGATTCGCGAGGGGCCACGGGTGCGGGTACTCTGCGAGCGGCCATTCGTTGTAGCCGCCCGCGGGAGGGCCGCCGTGCGCGTGGCCGGCCTCCGCGGGGGCAGCGGGTGATTCACCAGTCACGTTGCCGCCCGCAGACATGGCGGGCCGGGCGGGGTTGGGGAACGCTGGGGCGGAGGACGCAGCTGCGGGCGAGCGGGCGGCACGGGCCGGCGCGGGGTCCGGAGGGTGTGCGGAGTTGGTGTTCGGTCGGACGATCCCCGACGATCTCCGGGGCTGGTTCGAAATTAGCCGCGGATCGCCAAACGGGCCACATTTCTCCGCGCCGGCTTGCGTCGCGGTAGGCCGTGGCCGAATGACCTTCCGGAGATGTCCACCGTGAGACTGCGTGCCATTCCTAGTCGTTCAAGCAACGCTAGCGCTCTCTAGGCGCGTCGGATCAAGTGGGGGACTTCTCTGAGTCCGCCGTCCCGCTGTTTCCACTTCTTTCCGCCGCGGTCCCAGCGACGCGCCGGACATCTCCGGCTCATCGATGACACTGAATGTGCCAATAAAGGACTTGGCGTGGAGTTGGATCGGCTCCCAACATTGGGAACAAGTGGCCGACCGCGAGGGGGATCTCTTGTTCTCTTCCCTCGGGTCTGGAATGGCCCGCCCGGTGGCAAAGCGCGAGTGACCTTGCGCTGCTGCACTACACCGCCGAACGGACAATGCAGGTGGCGACGATGTGGTCTCTGCTCCAATACAGGGTCGTTCCGGTCTCCGTCTCCCCGAACCACCCCGCCCGGGCGGCCCCCCGCGGATTTCTGTTGAGGGCGGTCGCGGCCCTCGGCTCGGCTTTTCGTCTGGTCCAGGGCCGCGCAGGAGAGGTTCGCGACGCGGCCATTCGTTTTCCAGGTGCATCCGTCACCTCCGACCCCGGCTCCTCCGTTCGATGCGTTCGCCACCGCCACCAGGGCGCAGGCATCCCGATATCCGTCCCAGGTGTGCCGCTGGCCCTCGCGCGGCACCGCGATCACCTGAACAGCTCGAGACTGCCGGAAAGGTCCCCTGGCTCCGGGCAGCGTGGTGGCCGCCGAACGCAATCGCCCAACGATGGCCGTGCCTTGAACAAAGGCGGAGCCAACGGCCGTGCCGCATCAATCTAATCATTTGCTCGAAGATTAGGTGGAGCCATTGGGATGCTCAACCACGGCGAGCTGCACCCCCTCCAGGCCGCGTGGCTGCACCCCAAGCTGCGGGCCATGATGGGATAGTGGGTCCCCTCCGTGCTCGCATCGGAGGAACGTGCTGATTCGAAGGGACGTAGCTCGGTGATCCCTCCGAGCGTGGGGCAGATCGCCGGCACGCACCCACAGCGGAGGCTGGATCCGGAGGCGGAGGGAGGGTACCGGTGGCTCGTGCGGGACTACATGCCGCTGCGGGAGGAGAGGAGCAGGATGTGACGGCGCCGACGGCCCGGGCCTCGGCGATCGCGGTGCCATGCGCGTGCAGGCCGTCGTGCGCGCGGGCCAAGCCACCGAGCGCAAGATCCTGTCTCCCCTAGAAAGGAAGGGGAAATACCACTTAGGTCGGACTTGCAAGCCTCCCCGCACCATCCCTCGCCCCTCGCGGCCCCGCGGACCTTCCCTTCCGCCCGGTCCGCCCCCCGCCGAACCCGCCCGCATCCCCGCCGCCCCGCGCAACGATGGGCTACACCACGCGTTTCACCGGCGCCTTCCGCATCGCCCCGCCCCTCTCGGACCCGCACAGGGCGTACCTCGTCGCCTTCTCGCGCACGCGGCGGATGGCGCGCGACGCCGCCGCCGTCGCGGGCCTGCCGGACCCCCTGCGGGACGCGGCGGGGCTGCAATTGGGCGAGGACGCGTGTTTTTACGTCGGGGGCAGCGACGCCGGCGTGCTGGATTTCAATTCGCCGCCCGCGGGGCAGCCGGGGCTGTGGTGCGACTGGCGCCCGTCGGCGGACGGCGCGTCGTTCGGGTGGAACGGGACGGAGAAGAGCTACATGTACGAGGAGTGGGTGCTGTACCTCGTGGAGGAGTTCCTGGAGCGGTGGGGGTACGTCGCGGACGGGACGGTGCGGTGGACGGGCGAGGGGGAGGGGGACCTGGGGAGGATGGTGCTGAAGGACAACGTGCTGCTGGTTTACGCGGGCCGGGAAGACGACCCCGGGGAGACGGGCGAAGTCTAGGGCGGGCCGATGGTACGCAGATGGGAGGAGGGAGGCCGGGCCGGCGGACCGGGACAGGCTTGAGGGGAAACGGGGGCAAGCGCAGCAGTTCCTTGTTTCGTCTTGACGCGTGCATCCTCCGCCCCGGCCCCTCGGCCCGCGTCCCCGCTACGCCCAATCCAGCCGCACCAGCGGCGGCGCCTCCCCGCCCCTCCCCCCCCTCCGCGCCCCCGGCCGCGCGCCCATGGTGATCCGCGTGAACGGGTTGACCTCGAGCTCCGCGGGGTCGGGGTGGCGGCCGAAGTAGGCCAGGTACGGTATGGGTGCGTACGGGTGGGGAGCCTCGCGGGGGGGTTCGTCCTCGGGGCACTCGTCGCGGGCGGGGGCGGGGTGCGGGGCGGTGGCGGGCGGGGGAGGGGGTAAGCGCCGTCGCGCAGGGGGAGCGGAGGGCAACGGTAGCGGCGCCCCCGGGGAGAAGGTCGTCCTTGCCGTGCGGCCCGGCCCCCCCACGTCCTCCCCGCTCCTCCTCACCGCTTCCTCCAGCTCCCCCCTCTCCCCGTCCTCAACAAGCGACACCGTCATCCCCCCCAGCGCCCTCAGCAGCTCCAGCCCCTCCCACGCATCGAGCACCCCCAGCAGCCCCTGCACCCCCCCGCCGCGGCCCTGCTGCCGCGGCCCGGCGTCCGCGCGCACCTTTGCCGACCCGAGCTTGGCCCGCCCTCCGTTCCCGTCGGGGTGCGCGTAGAAGCATTCGTCGCCGAACGGGCAGCCCTGCCCCCCGGAGCGGGAAAAGTGGCGGCAGGGTATCCTGGCGCGGGAGCGGCGGTACGCCTCCACGATGCGCTTCTTGTCGTCCGCCGAGCAAGGCAGGGTGTGCGAGGGGACGACGAAGAGGGAGAGTTCCCTGCACGCGGGGCAGGACCGCAGGACCAGGGGCGAGGCGGAGGGGGCCGGGGTGTCGGGGCGGCGCCACCGGCGCAGGCAGGGGAGGCAGAAGACGTGCTGGCATGCTTCGAGGAGGCCGAAGAGGTTGCCTCCCGCGAGGACGGGTTCTGCAACACGAAGGAAGGGGTCAGATCTCCCGCAGACGGGGGCGGGGCGGAGGGGGTCACCGAAGCAGATGTTGCACTCGGCGTCGGCCTTTTGCGGGCCCTCGGGGCGCGCGGGGCACGCCTGCAGGTGCCGCGCCCTGTCCTGGGCCGAGTGCGGGTGGAGCACGGGGCCGTGGCAGTGGGGACAGGGGGCGCCGTGCGCGTAGCGGCACCTGTCCCCGAAGGCGCAGGCGCCCCTCAGCGAGTAGCGGCAGATGGGCACCGCAGCCAGGGCGCGGGCGTCGTGCGGCAGCGGGCAGCCCGGGGCGAGGCAGCCGCCCGGGGCGTGCAGCGCGGCGGGGCACGCCGACGCCATGACAGGCGGTCCCCCGTCCTAAGCGCCGCGCCTAACGAGGTCCTTCCCCGCGTCCGGCGACTCCTAGAAGCTCCTTAAATGCCCGACCGCGGGAAGCCCGGCACCGGAGCCGGGTCGGCGGTGCCGGGGCCGCCGGCGGAATCTCCCCGACGCGTCGCGTGACTTTCGCGCGGCCGCCGTCCGCCCGCTCCGCCGCCGCCCTCCCGCCGAGCGCGCTTCCCGTTCTCGAACGCGGCAGTTCCGCCGCGGGGGCCGCGCGGAGGATGTCACGCGGGGTGCGTATCGTTGCGCAGGGAGGGACGGCCAGGCGGGCGCGCCGGGTCTCCGCGTCTCTGGACCAGTGAGACGAAACGCCTGAAGCGGCCGGGAAAAGCCAAACCAAAGCACCAGCCGCTTCCCGAGCGGATGGATTCCCGAGCGGATGGAAGGAAAAGGTTGCAATTCGGATGGACGGATGGCAGAAAAGGAGGGCAACGGCGACTCGTGGCCCACCACCGCCTCGGACGGACGCGTCAGGCCTAGCCGGGACAAGTCCAAAACATCGTCCGCTCCATTCCCCGTCACGCCATGACGATCTTCTGCTTGCCCCCCTTGCGCTTCATCGCCTTTTCCCTGTCCTTCTCCGCCAGCTTGGCCTCCTCCCTCGCGCGCCTGTCCGCCGGCAGCGCCGCGATCCTCCTCTCCTCGGCCTTGCGCGCCTCGACCTTGCGCTTCCTGAGCTCCTCCAGCCGCTTCTCCTCGTCGGCCTTGCCGAACTTTTTCCGCTCCTCGTCCCGGGACTTTTTGATCTTGGCCCTGGTGTCGGCCGGCAGCGCGCCCCTGGAGGCGGCGAGCAGGTCGACGGCGGCGAGCGCGAGCGAGGCGAGCGAGCGCAAAGCGGCGGCCTCGGCGTCGGTTGCGTCGCGCGAGACGAGGCCGGGGGGCAGGCGCAGGGTGAGCGTGAGCCGCTTGACCGAGTCGCGCTCGAACGCGTCGGTGCTGCACCGAAGGCGGCGGGTCAATGCCGGGCGTCAGGACGAGCCCAGGAAGGGGAACACGCACGTCTCGACGGCCTCCCTCGGCACGTCCGAATACGAGAGCTCCTCCAGCCACACGCCCCCCGGCGCCGCGGCGGCACCGGCGGGCTCGACGACGGCGCGGAGCAGCGCGAGGAAGTTCGGGTCCGACAGCGCGGCGTCCGAGAACTCGGGGGCCTCGGTGAGCTGGATCAGCTGCTCCCGCGGGAGGTTGTTGTGCGAGCGCGGGCGGGGCAGGGCCTGTCGCGGGCGGGCGGCGGTGAGCGACGTCCCACCACGGCGAGGAGGTAAAACCCACGAGGTCGGCGCGCAGCAGCTTCCCGTCGATGGCCTTGCTCCGCACGTACGAGTCCGACACCCGCTTGTGCAGCAGCGCCCACACGAAGCCGTCCGCGGCGTCGGGGTCCAGCTCGAAATCCAGCACGAGGAGGTCGTTCTGCCGGAGCCACATGGTGCGGTAGATGTACAGGAGGGGGTCGTTGCGCGGGAGGAGCTGCGATGGGCCGCGGGTCAGCCGAATGCCTCCATCGGCGGAGGGGCAGCACCGACGGACCTTGAAGAACCCGTACATCCGCCTCACCGCGTCCCTTCCCGTGGCATAGAACATCGTGTTGCTCGGCCCGTCCCGCATCAGCTTGTGGCCCTCCCCGTTGCCCAGCTGGGCAAACTGCGCCTCCCACGCGGCCGCGGTGGCCTTGTACCACCTCTTCGCGATCTCGTCGTTGCGCCGCGCCCCCAGATACGAGACGGCGTAGTAGGCGACGATGAGGAGGAGGAACAGGCCGTCGAGGCGGAAGCGCGACCACGGGACCGCGGAGAGGTATTCGCCCCAGGTCTGCGTGCGGCGGGGGGCGGCGCGGGGCGATTCCCTGGGCTTGGGCGCCTCCTTCGCCGGCGCGTCTTCGTCGTCTTCCTCCTCCCACGCTTCGGCGGCGGGCGCGGGCGCGGGGGGCGCCTCGGCGCGGGCGGGCAGCGCCGAGGGGAACGCGCGGGAGAGGGCGCAGCCGCCGCGCGCATCGGGGCCGCCGGCCAGCGCGAGGGCGGCGGCCACGAGGAGCGCGAGGAGGAGGTGCCGCCTCAGCGCCATCGTGGGGATGGCGCGGGGAAGGGCGGTGCGTTCGGTGGACGCGTTTGTTGCTGGCTCGATCGCGCAACGCCGGCCCACGGTGCAGGCTGGACCAGATCACGATCCGTCGGATAGGGCCTCGGTCGGTGCGATACAACGACGATCACTCTCTCTATCAGCATCGCGGTAAGAATTCCCTCTCGGGCTACAAGGCATCACCCCGCACGCTACTTGGGGACGACGATCGGGTTCGGGATCGCCAGCATCCCACCGATGGCGATGGCGTCGTGGTCGCGCATCTCCGAGGCAATGACCTGCATGTTGATCGGTAGCCCCTCCTTGCTCAGGCCGATGGGCACCGAGGTCGCGGGCAGGCATCCGTAGACGGGGATGCCCGCCCAGGCAAACTGCCACCAGAAGGGGTGCTGCTCGCCGTCGATGTCGATCATGCGCTTGGTGAGGTCGGGCTCCTCGTCGTGCTTGAAGGCCACGCTTCCGTGGACCGGGGCGAGGATGGCGTCAAAGTCGCGGAAGAAGCGGCCCCATGCGAGGCGGGCCGCGTTCTGCTTGCCGAGCAGCGCGAGCCACTCGGGCACGCTGGGCGTCTTGCCCTCCGCGTTGACCATGCCGTGGCTCATGGTGACCGCCAGGGTCGTGGTGTAGGCGTCGTGGAAAGCGACCAGGTCGGGAAGCTTGGAGTTGTCGCGCGTGACGACTGCGCCCGCGGCCTCGGCGCGCTTGGCCGCGTTCTCGATCGCCGCGGCGATGTCCTTCATCACCACGGCCGCCTTGACCGGGTGCTCGGTCATGACCAGCAGGCGCACGCCCTTGAGCGACGAGAACCTCGACTTGGGGAGGGGCACCCTCGAGAGCAGGTCGAGCGCGCCCGCGAGGTCGTCCGCGCTGCGCGCCAGGGGCCCCGCGACGGCCGGGTGCAGCGGCTCGGTCTCGGCCTTGGGCATGCCGTCGAGCGGCACGACGTCGATCGTGGGCTTGTGCCCGAACACGCCGTTGAAGGCGGCCGGGGTGCGGATCGAGCCGCCAATGTCCGACCCGAGCTCGAGGGGCACCATGCCCGTGGCCAGCGACACGCCCGAGCCGCCGGACGACCCGCCGCACGTGCGCGTCTTGTCGTACGGGTTGACGGTCTTGCCGTAGATGACGTTGAACGACTGGATGTCCGCGCAGTTGAGCGGCACGTTGGTCTTGCCGAGGATGATGGCTCCGGCCTCGCGCAGCAGCTGCACCGCCTCGGCGTCCTCCGTCGCCACGTTGTCCTTGAAGTCGGGATTGCCCCACGAGCAGACGTGGCCCTTTGTGCGGAACGACTCCTTGACGGTCATTGGAACGCCGAGCAGCGGTTTGCGCACGCCCTGCTTGACCTGCTCGTCGGCCTGCTTGGCCTGCTCGCGCGCGGCATCGTAGTCCTTGATGATCACCGCGTTCACGGCGGGGTTGACGGCCTGCGGGCGACGGTCAGCGGGGTGGCGCAACGTCCTTCGGGGGCCGCGCACCTCGATCCGCGCGATGGCGGCTTCGACCTCGGCGGCGGCGGTGGTCCGCCCTTCGGCGATGGCGCGCGCGGTCTCGAAGGCGCCGAGCAGCGGCGCGGGGGCTCCCGAGTCGGGCATGGTGGCGTGGGAGATTCGTCGGCGGGCTTGCGAAATATTCGCGTGCGGAGTGAGCGAGGTGTCTCCCGCTCCCTTGCCACTCGCGGCGTGGCGCCATTGGACGCCATGGAGCAAGACCGCCAGCGAATCCCGCGGGATGAGTCGTGGGATCAACGGGCATCCATGCCATAAATGCTGATGTGACTGGGCCTTCAGGTTTTCGTCGCCTTCGGGGGCTTCCGTGGTGGGACGCCCACCCTCTACCATTTCGCGCAGTACTACTCCCCGGAATGCCAGCGCTCGGCCTGGGAGGCACACCGCGGGACTTGCGCGCAGATCGTGGGGATGGGCGAGCCGGGTTTCCCTGGACTGGTGGTGGATCCGCCGCGGCCCGAGCCGAAAAGAAAGGGGGGCACGTCCCGCAACCCGACGGCGACAATCCGCAAGGGAGGATCCAGCGCAACATCTTATATGACGTAGCTTCGGGATCCACGTGTAAGCACCAGATTCCGACCGCGAACATTCACCCGCTGGGCGCCGCCTTTCTGGCGCCCCTCGCGCCATCGCCAGCTCGCCATCGCGTTCTTGCGCCACTGGCAATTCCGACCACGGCAGACTCATCCGGAGACCATTTCTCTGCTTTCCTCGGCGGCGATGAGCTTCGGCGCGGCCGCTTCCCGCGCCGCGTTCGCTCTTGCGCTCTTTCTCCTCTCGCCCGAGTCCGGCGCGCTCGCTGCCGGCTGGTACCGCTCGCGGCCCGACCTTGCCCCCCCGCGCCTCAACATCACCGTCCCGGCGTCTCCCGGCGTCGGCGAAGGCCTGATCTTCGTCGCGCCCTACGGCGGCTTTGCTCCGGGCGACCGCGGCCCGCCCCAGGCGGGCGCGCACATCTTCCGCGACGACGGCGAGCTCGTCTGGTCGGGGCTGGGGCACATCGCGGGGTGGGCGGCCAATTTCAGGCCCGACGTGTACCAGGGGAGGCCTGTGCTCAGGGCGTGGCAGGGCCAGCTGGACATCGAGCACGTACGGTTCTACGGCGACTACGTGATCCTGGACGAGCACTAGTTCGTCGCGGCATTCCGAGCCCGCTCACGTTAGCCCTGACGCTCCCTCCGACCGATCGTAGCGACGTCGTCAAGACCGTCAAGCCCGGAAACAACCGCCTCGGCGCCGTGCACGAGTTCCGAATCCTGGACGGCAAGACGGTCCTTGTGGAGACCCCGCTGCCGCGGTTCGTGGGGCTGCAGCGCTGGGGAGGCAAACCCGGGCAGGATTGGATCATCAGCTCCGGGTTCCAAGGTGTGATGATGTGCTCTCGTGCGTGGAAGTCTTGGCTAAGCACGGCAATGACAGAACTGGATCTGGAAACAGGAGAAGTTCTCTTTGAATGGGAGAGCCTGGATCACGTCGACCCTGCTTGTAAGCTTTTAGCGATGCCCATGTGCTGGGACTAGCCTTGACAGACATTCTGCCGCTTCCCAGACACCGCCCTCCCTCTCTCCGAGACGGGCGAGGGCTTTGGCCGCGACTCCTTGGACGCGTGGAACTACTTCCACATCAACTCCGTGGACAAGGACGCGCGCGGCAACTACCTGATCTCGGCGCGCAACTACGCCGCCGTCTTCAAGATCGACGGCCGCACCGGCAAGGTCCTCTGGCAGCTGGGCGGCTCGTCCAACCGGTCCGACTTTGCCCTCGACCCCGAAGCGGAGTTCGCCTTCCAGCACGACGCCCGCTTCGTCTCCCGCTCCGACGATGGCACCGTCGAGGTCATCTCCCTGTTCGACAACGCCGCGCACACCCGCCGCGACAAAGTGCGCCCCTCCTCGCGCGCCCTGATCCTGCGGCTCGACCAAGCATCCCGCACCGCCCGCGCGATCGCCTCGTTCCCCGCCCCCGGCGGCCTGGTCGCCCCATCGCAGGGCAACGTCCAGCTCCTCCCGGGCGGCACGGTGTTTGTCAACTGGGGCCAGGCCGGCGCGGTGACCGAGTTCGACCGCTCCGGGAACGTGCTGTTCCACGCGCACCTGGATTCGCATCCCGGGAGAGGGGTGCAGAGCTACCGCGGGTTCAGGTTCCCGTGGACCGGCAGGCCCGGCGGGAAGCCGGCGGCGGCGGCGATCAGGGGGCGGGACGGGCTGGGCCTGTACGCGTCGTGGAACGGGGACACGGAGGCGGTCGCGTGGCGGTTCTTTGCCCGCGGGTCGGGCGGGGCGGGCGGGCAGGTGCTGCTCGGGGAGGCGACGAGGGATGGGTTCGAGACGTGCCTGGTGCTCCCGCTGGCGGAGGCGCCGGGGGCTGGGGCGGGGGTCCATGCGGAGGCGGTCGGGAAGAACGGCGAGGTGCTCGGCAGGAGCAGGGACGTGCGCGTCGAGGAACTGCCGACCTTCAGGCACGGGCGGTATGGCAGGATGGGGTCCGGGCAGGATAGCAGGCAGCGTGTGATTGGTCGCAAATGAAGCCCGCCCGACAAGCTCATTCAACTTTTGCCCCCGACACATGGTCCGATCCCGCCACGGGCACCTTCTCTTGCCAGCGCAGCTCCAGCACGGGAAACTCCCAGCCCCCGTAGAACCACCCCGCGTACCCCAGGTAATCGCCGTACATCTCCCCCGGAAACTCGACCAGCCCGCACTCGGCCTCCAGCAGCATCCCCCCGGGCACCGCCGCCTCCCCCGTCGACTTGGCCGACTCGGCCAGCAGGGTGAGCACCGCCTGCCCCACCTCCATCTCGGCCGCGCGGATCAGGAGCTCCGGGTGGCCGAAGGTGTGGTACAGCCCGACGGTGAACGAGAACCGAGGGATCCCTAGCTCGTCGTTGGGCTCCACGTGCACCACGTGGAACCCGTGGGAGGCGACGTCCGCGAGCAGCTTGGCGTCGCGCCCGTCCTCGGCCTCGCGGGGCGGCTTCTTCCTCCGCTTCTTTGGGAGCTTGCTCGGTTCCGCGGGGGCATAGCACCTCAGCACGTGCTCCTCCGCAAACTCCACCGAGTCCCCGAGCCTCAGCACGTCCGGCGAAAACACCCCGGGCTCGTTGCGCACCTCCCCCCTCCCGGGCGCCGTCACCGCCACCCACAGCCGCTCGAACCACCTGTCCTCCCGCGTCGGCACGGCCGTCAGCCCCAGCTTGGCCAGGGCGCCGGGTAAAGGCCGCATCCGCGCCTCGTGGCCCTCGTCCAGCACGGCGAGCACGGAAGCGCGGGGGGCGAGCGCGTACCCCCTTTCGCGGTCGCCGGGGGAGAGGGCCACGTTGCGTAGCAGGAGGTCGGCGGCGCACGGCGGGCAGAGGGGGAACGACGCGTCGGCGGGGGCGCAGAGGGTGCACGCGGCGGAGGCGGCGGGGAGGGCGCGGAAGGAGCGCAGGCGGCCTTCGAGGAGGTGCGCGCACGCGCGGGCGGCGCCGGGCGGGGTGGGCACGCCGCAGCGGGCACACGGCATGGGCGGGCCGTCGGCAGGTGCGATGGACGCGTTCGACGCCATGGACGCCCGGCGTGGGAGACGGAATGCGGTGGGCGGTGTTGGCGGTCGGGTGGACCCGTCTTGGTGCCGCAACTCCGGACCCCTTCTATTCACCTGTCTCACCTGTTCCCGCCCATGGAGCCGCGACATCGACGAACGACGTCCAAGCAGCGCCTTCATCACGCCCCGCACCCCGCATCCATCGTCACCGCGATCCCCAGCGGCCTCAGTATCCCCCACAGCCCCACCCCCAGCGTGAACAGCGTCGCCGCGACGGTCCGCACGGTGCCGTAGCCCGCCGCCAGCCCGAGGATCCTGCTCCTGTACCGCGGCCCGTTCTCGGCGAGCGGGGTGAGGGAGGCCAGCCGGTCGCGCCAGCGCTGGGATGCATCGGAAGTAGGGGCGAGGGAGAGCATCTGCGAGAGGAGCGAGGCGGCGGAGGCGTAGGTCGCCGAGACGGTTTCGATCTCGCCGTTGACCTGCGCGCAGTTCACGAGGCCGAAGAGCAGACCCAGGCCGACGTAGCCGAGGAACGAGAGCGCGTAGGCGGGGATGCACGATCCGGCAGCGAGGTTGACCACCATGGCGAACAAGGCCGTGGCGAGGTTGGTGGCGCGGAGCACAAAGGCGGACTCGATGATCTGCCGCTGGGAGAGCCACGCGGAGGCGAGGCACGCGTGCAGGCGGAACTCGAGGTTGCCAGATAAAGGTGCGGGGCCGGTCGGTTTCTCTCCTAGCGGTGACACCGGGTCGTGGTGGTGGTTGAGCGGCTGGGCTTGCGAGGTGGAAAACAGTCCCCGCTGTGCGTCCCGGAGCAGCTCGCCAAGGGCGAGCGACACGGCCCGGCCCCGAAGCCGGCTTTTGAGGGCGTCGAGGTCCGAGTTCTCGGCGTTGAACACGGGGAGGTGGCTGAAGAGGGTTTGGTTGACGCACAGCAGAACTACGGCGGGCGGGTGGCGAGAATCAGCACCAACGCAGCTGGCACCCATCCAGTGCCACCCGACCTAGCAGGCTGCCCGAAAGTGCACCCCACCACGTGCCCCAGAACCCCGGCACCGCCGCCACGGGGTTCCACGCCGCGCAGAACAGCGAAAAGGCGAACGCCGCGGCCGTCAGCACCACGCGGAGGTTCTTGGCGGTGAACGCCCTGGCCACGGTCCCCTTGCCGCGCGCCAGGCAGGCCGGGCAGGGGCACGCCCCGTCGCCGTCCTCGTGCCGCAGGAGCGGCGGCGCGGCCCCGGGACGGGCCAGCTCGGCGTAGCGGAGGAGCAGGGCGAGCGGGTTGCCGGTCTGGTCGGCGTGGCCCATTGCGGCGAGGAACGGGTGGTCGCGGGTCATCGCGACGACGACGGGGGTGGCGTACACGGCGACCAGCGCGATCGTGGCGGCGACCTTTTCGGCCGTCGAAGAGGACGCGCCGTACGCCCACACGCCGGCCAGCGAGAGCGACAGCACGGCGGCGGCGGCGGGCAGCGACCGCGCGATGAGCCGCCGCGACCATCCCGCGCCGGCGGCCTGCGCAGAATAGACCGCGGCCAGCGGGGGGAACTCGGCGCGCAGGAACGCGAGCAGCTCCTCCCGCGACACGCTCTTCTCCCGCCACAGGGCGGGGAACGGGCCCGCGTCGACGGCGGGCGATGCGGCGAGCAGCAGCGCGGGCGGGGCGGAGGGGACCGCGAGCGGCGACGGGAAGAGGGCGAGCCAGGACGCGTCGGAGCGGTGCCATGCGGGCTCCGGGCCCTCCGAGCCCATCGCGGAGAACGCGGTTGCTGGGGTTCCGAATCCCTTTGTCGCCCGCACCCCTAGGCGATTTTGGCTGGACTCACCAAAGGCATGACGCCAAAGCCGCTGCAAAACCAGACGGCGCTCGTGACGGGCGCGTCGTCCGGGATCGGCCTCGCCGTTGCGCACCGCCTCGCGCGTCTGGGCGCGTCGGTGACACTCGTCGCGCGCGACCCGGGGCGACTGAAAGCCGCCGCCGAAGCGATAAAGCGCGACGCACCGGACGCCCAAATCGAATGCATCGCACGGGACCTGACGCTCATGTCCTCCGCCGCCGAGCTGGGCTCGCGGGTCGCGCCGCCGGACATCCTCGTGCACTGCGCCGGACTCATGCTGCCCGCGCGCACGCTCACCCCCGAATCCGTCGAGACCGTGTTCGCGATCCAGTTCCTCGCGCGGTACCTGCTCGACACGCGGCTCGCCGCGCGGCTCCCCGCGGGCGCGAGGGTGGTCTCGGTGTCGGCCGGCGGGTGCTACGCGTTCCCGCTGCCGTGGGACAACCTGCAGGGCGAGAAGCACTACGACGGGGTGAGGCAGCTGCAGGTGGAGTCCGTGTGCAACGACATGCTGGTGCTCGAGATGCGGGAAAGGTGGAGGGGGGCGAGGTGGTACTGCTACGGGCCCGGCTACGTCGCGGGCACGGGGCTGCAGAGGGAAATGGGCGGTATGCTGAGGTTCGCGAGCGCGACGTTCGGCAGGATGGTCTCGTACCCGTTGGAGAAGGCCGCGGACGGCGTCGTGCGGCTGTGCATGCAGGCGGAGGAGGGGCCGCCGCTGCAGGGCAGGATGTACGGGCGCAAGGTGGTGGAAAACCGGCCGTCGGCGTTTGCGGGGGATCCGGAAAACAGGCGGAAGCTGATGGGGGTTGCTGAGTCGCTAGTGCAGGATGCGCTGGCGAGGAGCAGCAACGAGGAGGGCACTCGTGGCGCTCCTTCGTGGTTCGGCAGGACAGAGCAACGTACTGTCGTCGAAGCGGCCAACTAGAATCCAGGGCTGCGACAACCGGCAATCGCGGGCCTCGCCTCAGAGACGGCACGCGTGTCTATAAGTCAAATCTCCTTTACAGGTCCAAGAGAAGCGTGAGTTGGTCCGTCCGGGCGCGCGGGCTACGTCCCGCCCAATGCTCACAGCGGTCCGTCCGCCGCGGTCACGCCTCAAATATCAAGTGAGGATTTCCGAGCACATCAATCTGAGGTGCAAACTCCTGCGCGCTATGTCGGCGGGGTGATGTTCGGAGGAATGGGGCGGAGGCACAGCAGACCCTTCCAACACCGCCACATACGGCCATACCCTTCGGCGTGCGCCGCTTCTTGGAATCCGCACAGCCGCGGAGCGCAGAGCAATAAATGGTGGCCGACCTGCTCGCTGGGGAGGGACAGCAACGCAACCCCCTTCTTCCCTCCAAGTCACGCCGCCAACGCGACCGACCCGAACTCCACCGCCATGAAATTCTCCACCGCCTTCGCCCTCTTTGCCGCCGCCCTCCTCCCCGGCGCTCTCGCCGCCGGCCCCTCCGCCCGAGGCGCTCCGGCCCTCCCCGCCGTCCCCCCACCCCGCAGCAGCGAGCTCGCGCCCCGCTCCTTCCCGCCCCTCCCCCCTCCTCCCGCCGGGCAGTTCTGGACGTGGCCAACGGGCTGCTATCCCCAGTCGGTCCCCACCAACATGATCTGCTCCATCGTGCAGAACTGCACCTACACCGGCGCCGCGGTGGTCGCGCAGTTCCCCGGCACCTCCTGCGACACGTGGTACCCCCGGTGGTGCGGGTGCTTCGACGACCCGTCGACCAACTTCTACCCCGGTTCGGACCCGAGCAACGCGCTGTTTGGCGTTTCGGACAGCTACTGGACCTTCGTCGGGTGCGCGGCGCCGGATGCAGGCTGCCCGAGCAAGCCGGACGGGACGGCGCCGCTGGCGACGTACCACGGGAAAACGGACAAGAATGCCGAGTGTCCGGCGGGGCAGGAGGGGCTGTGGTGCGGGTACAAGTTGACGTGAGGTGTAGCTTCCGGGTGCCGCGCGCGCCGGCCCCAACATACCCGCTCTCGCTACAACTATGACCCAGGATGCTTTCGCATCGGTCGTCGATCCCATTCCGCGCTATGGCATAGCCTTCCCGTCCCAGACCATCAACGCTAGGGGGACACAATCTTTTCCCTTGCACTTGGCTGAAGACCTAGGTGTGCATCAGCGAGTCAAACTCGGTCAGCTTCCACCAATCTCAGCGTCGTGGATGTCTCGTGATGGATACATTCTCTCGCGGCGAGGCATAGCCGGCGGAACCATTGCGTAGAGGCACGCGCCTCGCCCCCACCGGGGAGAGAACCTCGATACTCCGGGCGGGCGGCTATTTCTCTTCAGCACCGGCAGACCACTGAGAACCAGCTCGATTGCCGTTCTTCCCGCGATGGCGCCCAAGAACCTCCTCGTCCTCGGTGCCGCCGGCAACTTCGGGCGGCACCTCGCCGTCGGCGCGCTCGACGCCGGCCACGCCGTCTCGGTGCTCGTCCGCTCCCCGGACAAGCTCCCCGCCGAGATCCGCACCCGCGCCAAGGTGCTGCAGGCGGACCTCGCCGCCGCGTCGCCGGAGGAGCTGGCGGCGCTCATGGCGGGCCACGACGCGGTGCTGTGCTCCGCCGGCAACGTCACGCAGGGCGCCGAGTTCAACGCGCTGATCGACAACATCGCGTCGGCGGCCGAGCAGCTCCCGAAGGGCACGCCGGTGTGGTTCCTCGCCGGCGCCGCGCTGCTGGACTTCGATTCCGGGGGCAGGAAGGGCACGGACCTCCCAATCGTCGGCACGAAATTCGCCCCGCACGCCGCCAACCTGGCCCGCCTGGAGCGCAGCACCCTCGACTGGCGCCTGCTGTGCCCCGGGCCGATGGTCGACCGGCCCGCGGTGCCGCAGGAGGGAATCCGCGTCTCGGTGGACCGCTTGCCTGTGGACCTGCCCTGGGTGGGATCCTACGTCGGCTGGCTGCCGGGGTTCGCGGTGCTGCCGCTGTTCGCGAGGGCGATACCCGAGGTCACGGTGCCGTACGCCAACGCGGCGGCGGTGGTGCTGGCCAATCTGGAACCGGGGGGTGAAATGTCGCGGAAGAGGGTGGGGCTGGCGCTGCCCCCGGGGATGCGGATGGTGAAGGAGGGTTACTAGGGAATCGGGTGTGGTGGGACACGAAGGTCGAGGAGAGCCACAGGGATTCGAATGGCCATTGCACCCCACAGTCCCTCGGCTACTACACACGTCATCCGTTTTGCCGCCCATTTTGCCTGTCCAACCATTCACGCTCACCCGCCGCACACGCACTCGATGGTGATGTCCACCTGCAGCGCCCTGAGCACCGTCCACAGCGCAAACGCCGCCGTCAGCGTCCCCCCCGCCGCCCTCCTCGCCATGCTCGCCGTCACGGGCACCCCCAGCAGCCTGGCCCCGGCACCGGCCACGTGCGCCTCGACCAGGTCGTGCAAGGCGGCGCGGTGCGCGAGGATGCGGTCCGCGAGGGGGGCGGGGGCGGGGGACGCGCGCGCGCGGGCGGCGAGGCGGGAGAGGGCGAGGGAGGCGGATTTGATGGCCGCGGAGGTCTGGGAGATGCGGCCGTTGCCGTAGACCGCGTTGACGAGGGGGAAGAAGAGCGCATCGAGGCCCATGAGGAGGAGCGCGACGGTGTAGACGGGTAGACAGCCGGCCGCGGTCTGCAGGACGGGGTGCGGAGGATCACCGACCGTTGCCGCAGGCCGCGCGGCGAACCTACGATGTAGACCACCATGGCGATGGCTTCCGTCCCGAAAAAGAACCCGGCAAGCGCCACCATCTGCGGAAGCACGGTATCCTGCTGCCACCGCGCGGCCAGCAGAGGCACGAGGTCGAGGTACCAGCTCTCGCACGGCGCCGCCGGCCCTTCAACGCCACCGTCCACCATCCCACGGAAGTGCGCGACGAGCGAGTCCAGCGCGTGTCCCAGTGCGCGGCCTTCCAGCCGCCGCTCCAGGTCCCTCGCGACCAGGTTGTCCGTCATCGCGGCGCCGCCGAGCACGCTGACGAACTCGTTGTCCAGCAGCAGGGGGATCAGAAGGACGCCGGCGACAGCCCAGGGCGTCGTCCAGAGCTGGCCGCCGAGGGTCACCAAAAAGGTGAAGTAACGGGTGATATACATGAAGCAGAAGAGCAGAAGGATAATCGCCAGCGCCGCGACGCGCGCGGTTGCAGCGCGCCGGGGAACGGACCCGGCGCATTCGGCCCGCGGGCAGCAGCATCCGAGCAGGTCGTCGGCGCGATGCTGCAGAAGCAGGAAGGGGCTTTCCGAATCCTCGCTGGCAGATTTCCTTAGCATGTTGTAGCGCCAGAAGACGGCCTCGGGCCAGCCGTCCAGCGTGGCAACCTTGACGAACCCTCCCGAGACGGTGTCCGGCTTGCGCTCCTCCGGGTCGTCCCGCCGCGGCTGCCGGCCCCCGCTCCACGCGAGCCACCTCATCAGCGGCACCCCGAACGAGTACGCCGCATTTTCGAATGCGATCACGGCCACCGTCACGGCGAGCTGCCTCTGCCCGAAGCCGTGCGCGGGCCCGTTGATCCACAGGAAGGGCAGCATGACGGTGGCAGTGAACACATGGCCCACCGCGACGCGCAACAACAGCTGCGCGGAGTGCGGCGCCAGCGCCAACGAGGTCCACGTGAGCCCGCGGAGCACGCGGTTCGCGGAGGCGGCGTCGAGGGCCGCGGCGGAGGTCAGTGGCCGCGCGCGCCGCGCGTCGCGCCCGGGGTCCGGCGGCGGCAGCGGCGCGGGCAGGAGGCACAACGCTTCCTCCGGAGTTAGGAATCCAATGTCGGGCGCGTCCATTTCACTGTGGGGGACAGTGACGTCTCGGGTTTAGGGGCGCACACGTCCCTTTTGCGGAGTCCGTCAAAGCAACGGTCGTGTGCCGTCAGCCTCTATCACAGGCGCTGACCGGAATTTCTCAACTAGCTCCCGGGGCTAAATCATCCTCGATTGAGACATGGCTTTGTAGTGTCCGCTCCCCAAGTTGATGAGCGGAGGATCGGGCGCTGTTGCGACCAAAGGGGAGGGAGGAGCTCAACAGAAACAGGCAGAAGGCGATGAAGTGACTCAATTACGCCCGTGGAGTGTGTTCAATGGTCGAGACGTCACGACCACTGTCTGCAAGTTTCCTTGTGCCCTGCCCACGCAGCCCTCTGGCACACTCGGCCCCGCAGTACCGCGTGACCTTGCACCCCCCGCAGCGCCGCAGCCGATCGCCCTCGGCGCCACACCGGTCGCACGAGTCGGGCGCGATACCCTTGCGCGAGGCCCTGAACTCCCTCCGCACCTGGGGAATGCTCGCACGGCGCCAGCGGCCCCGCGCAGGATGAAGGCCACCTTGTCCGCGTGGTGGACGAGGAAGCGCAGGTCGGGGTTGCTGTAGCGCCCGAACATCTCGAAAAACAGGAACACCGCCTCCCATGGGCGGAAGTTCTCCATCATCGCGTTGGTCAGGCCAAAAAACGAGGCAAACGCTCGGACCGCGTCCTTCGCAAAATCCGGATCGGGATTCGGAGGCGGGCTGGCGCCACGCGGGGGGAAAGAGCTCCGTGAGGGAATTGATGACGTACCCGGCGTCAGTCGCGGGAAACCCGAACATCGTGCAGTCGCCGCTCGTCCGCGTACGCTGGAACAGCGCACCCTAAGGCGAACGAGGCCGCGCCATTAAGCAGGCGCAGGCCCGGGCAACGCGCCCGATAGGAGGTCCGCAAACTCCCACGTACCGTCGTCGCGTCGGCAGACCCGGTTGCTGGTCTCTCGGCGGCGGCGGCGCTCCGGCAACCCAAACACACACTAACCTGATTTCCGTTCCCAGAAGCCATCGTCGAGTTCCACCAAATCCACAAGTTCCACCAGGTCCGGGGAAGGGGAGGGCGAAACGGGTCGGGGAGGGAAGGAGGCCAGAGGTGAGCACGCGTTGATGATGCCGGGCTGGGGGGTCGACGGGCGCCGCTGCTGCCGAGAGACCGAGCGTCGGGTGGTGACGGCCTTGAGTAGAAGCGGTGTGCAGGGGAGGCAGGGAGTGGAGGCGTCGGGCGAGGGTGGAGCTTTTGACAGCTGCGAACGAACCGGGGGCGAAGCGCTCAGCGAACGACCGGCGTTGCGCAAGCGTCGGGAACAGCAGATTATTCCGAGGAATAATGAGCTTCACCCGCCCGCGAGAACAATCAGCCGGGGCGTCGAGAGCGGGCTTCACGTGAGCCTGGTCCCTGGTCCCGCGAGCACCGTCCAGTACCACAAGCCGAGGAACACTCTATGCCAGCACCAAGCACAAGTCGACCGAGAGAACCGCTCCCGTGTCCGGAGTCAGGGTCCGAAGAGAGGGTTGGCGATCGGGGGCGTGGGTGACGGGACCGCCCAGCAGCGCACCAGAGAGCCCGATCTTATGCGATCAGACCAACCAATGGCCGGGTGAAGCGCGGCACCACCGGAGCACGTGCGCAAGCACGCCGAGACGAAGGGGAGGGGACGGAGAGTGGCAAGAGGTTGGTGTGTGCGATTGAACATTGCGTTGTAGGCCTCGGTCGGCGCGCGCCAGCCCGGGTTCGAGGGCTCGCCCGTCACTGGCTGCCCCGCGGCGGCGTCCGTGGCGCCCCAAATCGTCCTGCGTGCGGACGACCGCGGGCCCGCGAACTCGGCGAAGGCGGTGCGCAGGTGCGGTCATCCCGCCCGGAAGACCGCGAGCGCCGCCGACGGAGCTCGCGTCTCCCCCGCGGGTGGATGTGCTGACGTCCGTGAAGCTCAGGTAGCGCAGGGTCTTTGCGGCGGCCGCGATAAGCGCGTGCAGCCTGCCGAGGTCGGCCACCGCGCCGCAATGGAGCTCCTCGAGGTGCGAGCAAGGCCTTGGCATGTCCACCTCGGCCTCGAACTTGCCGGACAGGTAAAGCTTCCGCGCGTGTGAGAACTTGGCGGCCCCGTTTGGGCCGCCCAGGAACTTGCGAAGCAGCCGTTCCTGGCGGGCGTGGCCGCCGCCCTTCGGCCGGAAAACCACGCCCGTGCGGAGATCGACGGTCCGCAAAAAGAGCGGGAGGAAAAGCTGGCACATGTCGCGCGACGTCCTCATTAGGCGGGAGAGGTCCCGCGGCACCCGGCGCCCGTCAATGCCGTCCGCGAGGGTGAAGTTGGGCGGCGACCTCGAGCATGAGCTCCGGCGGAAGGACGCAGCCCGCCGCGTCCACGCTCTTCGTCATCGTGTCGGACGCGCCATGGTGGCGCTGGGCCGGGCCGGCGGAGCGACGCGGCATCTCGAAGTTGCGAGTTTGCTTTCACGCTCGGAGATGGCGTGGCGCATCCAGTTCTGCGACCGGGACGAACGACGTTCTGGATCGTGCCTATGGATCCTTTTGCAGATAGAGCAGCCTTCCCAGCGTTTACATGCGTGTAGATTCCCCTGGTGAATTGCGCAGTGCGCCAACCGATCTGCGCGGGCTGAAACAGTCCGCCCCAACAGCAGACGGTGCCACGCCGTTACGCCGGCGTCGACTAGGGGGAGATCCGCAAACTCCCAGGAGCAGGGGAACGTACCGGCGCGCCTCGGCAGCCCGACCTCGGCGGCGGCGACCCCGTAGACCAAGACCCCAGACCCGGACCACGCGAGAGGGTACTAACCTGTTGAGCGTTGCCGTTCTTCATGGTTGGAATTGCTGATCCCGATCCTCGCCGACGGCAATCAAGCCCTGATCGTCAGCGCAGCCGTCCCGCTGCCCGCGTTCAGCGACGAGCTCCCGTCGAACCGCACGGCGACCGTCGCCCTCCCGACCCGCATCGATCTCGGTGCCGTGTACGCGAGGGTCGCCACCCCTTGCGCGTTGGTCCTTGCCCGCCCAACCACGGCGTTGTTGACCCTGAACGTGACCTGCACGCTCCCCACCGCGCGACGGTTGTCCGCCCGGGTGATCGTCGCGCGCAGCGTGACCCTCGCCCCGCGCCTCACGGAGGCGGCCGAAACCGAGATGCGAACGGCTACCTTCCGGGGTGCGCATCCGCTGGCCGTGGGGCAGTACGTGAAGAAGTAGTCGCTAGAGAGGACGCGGAAAAGGGTGCCCGGCGCCGCGCCGTAGCGACCATCGCCGCAAGCATTGGGATACATCCGGCAGACTGAAGTGCTGGGGTTGTAGTTGAACACGTAGCAAGGGCCGACTTCGAGGCATGCGTCCTCGCAGCCACTTAGTGTCGTGACCGTCGTCTGTAGAGGAGTTCCGCAGCACGTCCTGCCGGATCCGCAGTCGACGAAGCTTGGTCCTTCCGGCGGCGGCGGGGGCGGAGGGGGCGGTGGCGGAGGAGGCGGGGGTGGAGGTGGTGATGGAGGTGTCGTGCGAACGTATCCCGAGATGTGCCAGGGCCGTGCCACGACCTCGTGGTAAGCTACCGCGCGTTCCACCACCCAGCAAAGATTTTCTCGTGCGTCCAAAGTCCATGCCGTGCAGGATGGTGTGTCGTAACAGAATCTGAAGCAGTCAACGGCATCGGAAAAGGTTACGCCGAAGGAAGCAGCCTGCAGCTCTGTTCCGATAAGGGCGTCAAAGCCGGGCGCAAGGGTCAAATGACGCGCAGCTCCATCGCATGAAAAGCTCGCGGACTTCCGGCACACCGATGCGATGCCGCTTTTGGTGGTTCCATGGGCATAGAATGTGTGGAGACGGATAACCAGACCATCGTACTCGTAAGTTTCGCCGGGAGCGAGAGCAACGCGGCGTTGCGTTGCGCTGTACCATGGTTTAAAGCGCGGCTCATTCCAGATTGTAACGGTCAGGCGGTCCGCCACAGCAGGCTGGAGATCGTCCTTGTTCATGTCCGCATTTCCGACGAAGGCGATGTAGAAATCCCATCCGCCTTCGCTGACCAGCGCAATTTTGAGACCGGCTGTAGGTGATGTGACGAAATTCGGCAGTTCGCGGAGCGTGAGACCACCTTGTGGGAGCGAAAGCACGATCGGTTCATCCCAGCCAAGGGCCCATTGTTCCGCACCATTGAAGCATCGCGCCCCAGCGCCGACTTCGGAGACCAGATCGTACACATCCTCAGGTGGTCCCATGGAATGGTCGATGCCAAGGTTGTGTCCGCCCTCGTGCATGAGCAGACCGGGGAAATAGCCGTTTCCTCCAAGGATGGTCATGCGAGGATGATTGAAGTAAGCATGTGCCCACCATCCACACGTAGTTGACGGCCAAATGTAGATGGCGAATCTGTACCTGCCGTCCTCGATGTTTCCCCACGAGGCCAAGGCGTCGCGCGAGAGCTGCTCCAGGTGCTGCGTGGCTGTACCTTGCCCAGTTGTGCTTGGAACATCGTCCGGGCACCCCTGGGTGAACAATCCAGGGTACGGGCAGCCTAGGTCAATGTCCGCAATGTGCGAGTTCTCCCGCCGAATCCAAAAACGGTTGTGGGAGCAGTACTGCAACCTGTTGGCAAAGCTCTCCCACGAGTCAAAGAGGGCGGTGGTGATTCCATCATGCGTGACATCGGGTGTGATGCCGCAGATGGTAACTCGCACGGTCAAGCTCGCCACTCCGCCAAGGGATGCCATTCTGCCGTCCGCTGCCATTTGATCCGCGGCGGCGTCATGGGCCGCGATGTCCAGCGCGACGTCCAACGCCCTTAAAGCAGTCGCCCGAAGCACGCCATCTTTTCCGGCGGTCAGATCCGCCTCGACAATGGTCTTCGTGGCTGCTGCATTTCGGATCCACGCGGCATCGCGGCCCCCGAAGCCGTCGAGGGGGATCCCGTGCAGTGAAGAGTTGAGCGGCCGCAGCTCAGCCCTGAGCTCGTTCAACAAGATGGCAAAGCTTGCATTCCCGGGCTTAACGAAGAAGGAGAGGAGCTGCAGGGTTCCTTGTACGGTGTGCTGCGGAGCGGGCGTGTTGGTGGGGGTAGCGCTGGCTGTTGGCGACTTGGAGGGCGTCGCGGCTCCCTCGCCGGCGGTGGCCGAGCAGAAAAGCAGGCACAAGATCACAAGAGCTCCCAGAAGAGTGAAGATCCTGGCCGGCGGCGACATCGTGCCGGTGCTGGAGAGGGCGAGACGCCGTCTGAGAACCCTCACGGTCCCCCGTCGCAGTCCCGCGCCAACTCACCCAGGGGGCTCCAGCGTCCGCTCGGGCACGCGTTCGGTGCCGATTCCAACGTTTTGGGCTGCTCCGTGAGCCGGCGCTCCGCGGCCCCCGAGCCGGACCGAGTTGGCCGTTAGTCAAGGACTGCGAGCCTAAACTCAGGGGATCGTGCAGTGCGCCAACCGATCTGCGCGGGCTGAAACAGTCGCCGATGCGGCCTAATGTTTTGTAGACGTTCACGAGAAGTAGATCCGTCAGACCTTGAAACAGTCCGCCCCCCTGCGCTCCAGCTGTCGCCACGGTTCGCCGATGTCGAGGACAGACGACGAGCAAAATGTCTTCAAGTCGTTTTCCCATCATCCTTCCTGCTACGTAAATCGGCAATAGACACAGCCTTCCGCCCCGCCCCGTGCTGCAGCGCCTACCCCACTCGCCTCCATCGTTCGTCACCGCATCGACGTGGTCGACCCCACGTACATCGACGTCGTCGATCCCTGGTACATCGAACCCCCGTAATCGCTGCTGCTCCCCGCGCCCGCGTTGGCGATGATCCAGTTCGCGTACTGCGGCACGCGGAACCCGTCAGCCCCTCCGAGCATCTCAACCCGGAACGGGAAACCCACCTGCCCCTCGATCTGCTCCCTGTACAGCCCCAGGTAGTACTCGTACGCCTGCTGCTGCTGCTGCGGCGCGGCCTGGGGATACTGCGCCCTCACGTGCTCCGCGATCGGCCCCGCGTACTGCGCCAGCTGCGCGTTGATCTGCGCGTCCACCTGCGCCCTCGCGTCGGGGGGCAGCTGCGCCAGGTACGCCGAGGGCGATAAGGGCGCGCGCTGCGAGGCGAGGAGGTGCTGCTGCTGCGCGCGCATCTGCGCCTGCGCCTGGGCCTGCTGCGCCTGGAGCTGCTGCATCTGCGCGAGCTGTGCGCGGCGGATGCGGTCCATGGTGGAGGAGTTGAGGCGGCCGGCCTCGGAGGAGAGCTGCACGGAGAGGGGGGAGAAGGAGGGATCGGTGGGGGAGGAGGGTTGCGCGGTGGCGGGGGGTGCCAACGATCCCGACGGGGGCGGTGCGCCGGCGGACCGCGAGGAGGCCGTACGCTGCACCTGGTTCCCGCCGGACCGCGTGCCCATGACGGCGCCGGTGGTCACGACGGTCGCGGCGGTGTAGCTCTGCGGCTTCGGTGCCGGCGCGGCCGCCGGCGCTGGCGCTGGCGCCGGTGCCGCCCCCGGAGCCGGCGCGGAGGCCCAACTCCCAGCCGCTTCGCCCGTCACCAGGTGGTCGCTCAAACTCGCCCCCGTATCCGATCTCGCCGCCTGCTTCCTCGCGTACTGCGCCGCCTGTTCCTGCGTGAGCGCCTTGCCGTCCACCATGACGGCCGGCATAGTGTGCGCGGCGGCGATGAGCGCGTCCTTCTCCTTCTTGCGCATCGACATCATCATCTCCTCCTTGGTGCGGTGGAACTTGATGAGCGCGGCGATCTTGATGCCGAGGGACGCGACCATGAAGGCCGTCGCGAGGCAGGCGACTGGGATGGGGTGGGCAGTCAGCTCCGCCGGCGCCGAGGGTTGCACGTCCTGGAAACCCACAGTAGAACCCCACGCCGAACGTCCAAGCCTGGTACGGCGTCAGACTCGCCGGAATCCGGGTGATCATTACGATCATCATGGCGAACGCCGCCATCCAGGTGGCGTTGGCCACCATGTTGGCCCCGGCGACGAAGTAGAAGGATTTGCGGCCGTTGGTGCAGAAGAAGGCGGCCACCGGGACGATGGTGAGGAAGAACATGGCGAACTGGCGCAACAGGCGGGTCAGTTGCGGAAGAAAAGTGGGCAGTGTGGGCGGGTCGCCGACGAACCATGGTGAGGATGGGCATGGAGAACATCCACGGCTTGCCGAAGAGTTGGAAGCCCCACGGGTTGCTGAACCACAGCACACACGCGTCTGTGATACCCGAGCCTGGCAGCTTCGGGAATGTGCACTGAAGAAGGAGGTGAGCAGGACACCGTGAGGTTTGGGGCCGTGGCTTCCAGCCGAGTCATCCCACCTGCCCCCAGATGCCCGTGTACACGTCGACGCCCGGCACACCGTTATACGTCGCGGCGGTATATGCCGTCCAGGTGAGGGTCAAGTTCCAGGTGGCGATGCCCGACGTGGCGGAGACGATAAAGACCAGGGCGGCAAAGTCGAGGCAGAAGGACGCCAGGATGGCCAGCGCCCGCCCCTTTGTGTTCTTGCCCACGCGTGCCTTCATGGTCTGCGAGAACGTGCTCTCCATTTTGGAAATCGTTGCCGAGAAGAGGTTCTGGCCCCCCTCGGGGGCCTGCAGGCTCTCGACCGACGACACGTCCGAGTCGTCGTCCAGGTCGTCGTCCGCGGCGGCGCCCACGGGGCCCAGCGGGATGCCCGAGTCCAGGTACTGGTTAGCGTACGGCTGGCGCGTCGGCGGCACCTGCGGGTACGCCGGCGGCGAGGCCGGCGACGAGACCGGCGTGGGGTACGCGCCCGCCGCGCCGTACACCTGGCCGTTGATCCCGTTCATCCCGGGCGCCGCGGGCTGCTGAGAGCCCATCTGCCCCTGAGACGCCGCCGGCGCGGCATAGGCCGGGTAGGCGCCGGGGACCTGGAGCGAGCCGCCCTGCCCGCCGCCGCCCCCGCCGCCCCCCGCCGCCGCCGGCGCGCCGTACCCCGCGGCACTCGTGGGGGGCAGCGCCGGCGACGGCTGGTACAGGAATTCGGAGGCGTTCATCGGCGCATGGGGGTGGGCGGGGGAGCGCCTGGCCTGACCGATGCCCCGCGTCCTTTGTCCTTGGCCGCCGCAGCACCGTGACCTCACCGTCCCCCGTCAGCGCGATGGCCGGAACAAACGATCACGCGACAAATGCTGGGCAAGCCATCTAACAACGACCAGTTACTGCCGATCCGGTGGTTCCCGCCAAACAGGGGACGATAGGGCCGCGAAGAGTTTCTGGGGGACGCGTGGACGGCAGGGGCCACTTGAGGACCGACAAACATCGAGATTGGTACCGACCACGGTCGACTTTTCCGGCTCCCACGGATTCATCAATGCCACCGAACTTATCGGTGCTGCATCGAACTGGTGAATATCCGTGTCAAGGGGAGGGGTGCCTTGTGTAACACGCCCTAGCGGCCTTCGGCTGCGCACAAGCGGCTGACTCCGGCGCTTAGTTACGATGCTCACCATTAGGATCTTTCTTTGTTTACATCTTGGAAGCTTGGATAGGACGTCGTCAAGGACCTGGGGGATGCCGCTGACGAACAGCACCGTCCAGCGGTTGCGTCCCATTCCACCCCACCCCCGGCCGGATCCGCGGGTGCAGGCTCTTGGCGCCGCCGGCGCAACGTTCCCGATGTCGTTGGCTTCGTCGCCGGCGGGCGTCGGGCGCCGGACCCTCAGCAACCGGGACCCAATGCCGTCCCACCTCGCTCGCCTTGCCGCCGCGCTGCTCCTCGCCCTCTGCCTCGCGGCGCCGGCCATCGCGGCTCCCTCGCTCTTCTCCGATCTCCCGCCGGCGGACGAGCGGCCGGCGGTGCCCGATGCGTTCGCCAAGCGGGCCCGCCGGGTCGCCGCCGACGCTTCGCTCCTCGCTGCCGGCGGCCCGGCGCGCATCGCGCTGCCCTTCTTCGCCGACGCCAACTTCACCGCAGTGTTCACCCGTACCAGCAAAGGGGATGCCTCAGAAACGTGGTTCGGGACGCTGGACGGCACCGACCCGGGGTACGTCGCCATCACGCACTCGGGCGGCAGCATGATCGGCACCGTCGTCGCGGGCGGCTCTACCTACGACGTGATGCCCAGTGAGCAAGGAGTGCACACGCTCAGGGAGGTCAACACGGGGGCCAAGCCCCGCTGCGGCAACGCGGGCGGCATGCCACCTCGTCTTGCCCCGTCCGTCGCCGTCGGCCAGCTTGCCGACGAGCCCATCGCCGGCAGCCCCGCCGACAACCCGCTGGCCAACGTTACGGGCCCGCGGCTTGCCCGCAGGCAGGCGCAGCCCGGCGCCGATGGCATCTACACCGTGGACCTCCTCGCCCTCTGGACCCCCGCGGCCGCCGCGAAATGGGCCCCCACCAGCCCGCAGCTGGTCATCGAACACGACGTGCAGCTCACCACGGACTCGTACCGAAACAGCGGGGTGTCGATGCGCATGCGGCTCGTCCACGCCGCGCAGGTCGCCTACACCGAGCGCGGCACCCTCAAGGAGACCTTCAGCAACGCGCTCGACGACCTGGGTGGGGTTAATGATGGGTACATGGACAACATACATGCCCTGCGCAACCAGTACGGGGCCGATCTCGTCGCTCTCTACATCGATAACTATGTGCGAGCACTTCGTGACCGCATCCCGGGCGTCACTTACGCTTTCCCTCCAGGAGTACTGCGGGCTGGGATATCAGATCACGGTGCCGGGAGGCAGCTCTAACCCGGACTTTGGGTTCTCGGTCACGAGCGCGAGCTGCATTGCCGACTGGACCTTGGCGCACGGTGGCTGCCTGCATGCAGGAGGCCGGCATGGCTTTAGCGGCAGCAGCTTACGCGCCGTCCCTCTTGCTGCAGAGACGGGGCACAATTCCGGCTGTGCGCACGACCGCGAGACCGAGGGCGCAACCGGCAAGGCGGGGGCGTACACTTATTCGTACGGGTACCTCCACCGGGAGGGTGCCAACAGCTTCCGCACCATCATGAGCTACGAGTGCAAGGACGTCGAGTGTCCAACGGTGGGCTACTTTTCCAACCCCAACGTGGCGTACAACGGCCGCCCGACGGGCGTCGCCAACTCGGAGGACAATGCGCGCACGCTCAACAATATGGCCGCCGAGGTCGCCGGGTTCCGCGCCACCAGCGTGCCCCCTCCTCCACCACCTCCTCCAGGCCCGCCGCCGCCGCCGCCTCCCCCGACCCTGGCGACGTACACCTCGTGCGGCGCGGGCCGGACATGCTGCGGCACACCCCTGCAGGTCCTGACCACGACCGTCGCCAACTGCGAGGCCACCTGCAACGACCCCAACAGCCCGTGCTACGTCATCAACTACGACCCCTCGACCTCCACTTGCCGCCTCTTCGCCTCCAATTGCGGCGGCGGCCGTTGGACCGCGTCGGCCAACACCCTCTTCGGGGCCGCCGGGGCCGCCAACTGCCCGGCCCTGCAAGGCTGCACCCCGCCCCCGCCCAGCCTCCCGACTTACGCCGTCTGCGGCGTCGGGCGGACGTGCTGCGGCACCCCGCTCCGCACGCGCACCCTCGCCAACGCCGCCGCATGCGAGGCCGGCTGCGAGGCCAACCAGGCGTGCTACATGGTCAACTGGAACCCGTCCACGCGGGTGTGCAGGGAGTACGGCCCGTGCGCGCGGTGGACGGCCGCGGCGGGGACGGTGCTGGGGCACTACGACAGCGCGACGGGGTGCCCGGCAACGCAGGGGTGCCCCGTCGGGACGAGGGTGGTCGTTGCAGCTGCGAGCGCCAGGCGGCTGGCGAGGGTCACACTCCGTGCCACGGTGACGAGGGCGGACAACAGGCGGCCGGTGGGGAACGTGCAGGTCACGTTCAGGATCAACGGCGCCGTGGTGGGGAGGGCGAGGACCAATGCGCAGGGGGTGGCGACGCTGGCGTACACGGTGCCGAGGACGCTGAGGCTGGGGAGGTCGACGATCGCGGCGCGCTTCGACGGGGGCGGGTCGTTCACCGCGGGCAGCGGGACCGCGGTGCTCACGGTCAGATCGTGACCTTTGTCCATTCATAGTGCAACGTATGAACTTGCGTTTGTTGGCACTGGCTCAAAGCGTTTCTTTGTTGGACACGTTTCTTTGTTGGACAGTGATTCGATTGCGGGTTTCGATTGCGGCTCTGGTCCGTCAACAAGTGAAGCGCGTCACCGGCTGTTCAAGAGAACGCCACGTGGCCCGAACATCGAGGGCCTGCGACCGCGGCTTGGGAACTTGGAAACGCCCGACGCACCAATGGAAGAGAACTACACGGTCGCCCTCACCGTCGTCACCCCCTCCGCCGTCGAGCGGCCACAGATCTTTGAGCGGGACTTTCGTCTCTCTGCCGATGCCGTCCGGCTCGCGCTTGCCGCCAAGTCGGTGCTCCCGCACCTGCCCGAGGTCGGCGCGTGGAAGGCCAAGGCCGTGGATTCGCGCCCCTGGCCGTGCTACATGTGTTCGGAGCCGGCCACGGCTGTCGCGTCGGCGCCCCAGTTGATCCCGATGCCGGAGGACGGCTTGGCGAAGGCCCTGGGCGTGCTCTGCGTGCCTCACTGCACCAAAGGGCAGTGCGTCAGCAACGTCGGGAAGCTTCTCGCAATGGACACCACCGTGCCAAGCGACGTCGTGTGCGGCATCGACGTCCCCGTCGCGATCTCTCTCTGGTCATACTCGGGCGTTGAGAAGGTGCTGCGGGAGCCGTTCAACATCCCGGTCTCGCAGATCAAGACCCGGCCCAAGAAGGCCACTGCGGTTCTGGGCATCCTGCACGGGCTGTGGCGTCTGCGGTCGGACGCCTTAGGTCGGGTACGGGACTGGCACTGCATCGGATGCGGCCGCGTCTCCGGGGCATACCACATGTCCGTCGCCAAAGGCGCGCGGGGCGCCCCCGAAAAGTGGCTCGCGGACGTTTTTCCGCACTGCGATGATTCCGATTGCCGGGCTCGCGCGGCCGCTAAGGCCTTGAAGCACGCGGGGGGCGACCCCGTGGGCACCGCCGAGGGCAGCTTCTGCTGCGCCGACTGCGACGCCATCACCACCGACAAGGGCCGCGGGATGCAGCGCTGCGGGCGGTGCAAGGCGGTGCGGTACTGCTCGCAGGAGTGCCAGAGGAAGGACTGGCCCCGGCACAAGGCCGTGTGCGTTCCGCGGGAGGCCAAGGGGGGCGAGTGATTTTGTCCTTCGAGCGCTCGGGAAAGAAAGAGCGGAGGCTCGATTGAACGGTGTGCATGATGTATCTTCAACGAGTGCAATTGCAGGCATGGAGAGGGCCGCTTTGCGCGTTGTCCCGGCCGGCTTACTTGGCGGGGCCCAGAATCCGACTCGTGCGCCCGTGTTCCGCCGGGGCGGGGCCAGGTAGCGAGCTCTGTGCCTCATATATCCTTGGGACGCGAAATTTCGGCCCGCGGCCGGGGGAAGTTGGTCCGAGGATCCGGATGGGGATCCCTATAGCGCCATCCCCAGTGGCAAGGGTCGCCAGGCATCGACGTGACTCGTCTTCCCCCGGACCCCTATCCCTGCCTGCCGCCCCGAATCCGAGGATGGCCACTCTATCCGTCCGTTCCCCCCTCCTCTGGGACGCGCAGCCGATGCCCGGCCCGCCCGGGCCGTGGCCGTCCTCGGCGCCGCAGCTCGGCGTCCCGGGGAAGTGGGCGCCGCCCGTGGCCAACGCCAAGGAAGCAGCGGCACCGCGGACGCCCGCGGCGCCGCGGGAGTGGGTTCGCCGGAAGATGGCGTGCGAGCGGTGGGTTGCAAACACCCACGGCTTCGCTTCGTCAGCTGAGGGATCGCCCCCCCGCGTACTAGGTGCCGGGGCCGCAAGAAAAAGTGCAACCTCGCCGAGCCCAAGTGCAAGTCGTGCGAGCGAACGGGAAACGTGTGCACGTACAACGAGCGGCCGCAGCGGAAGGCGAAGAGAGTCGAGGTGAAGCCCCAGGAGAGGGGCAAGGAAGCCTCCAGGAACGCCGGCAACGCCGGGACGGCGGTGAACGGGGCGACCGGCGGAGCCGATGGGCGAGCTCTACAGAAGCCGGCCGGCAACACCGCAGCGCCGAGGTTGAAGGCACTCTACGCCGTTTCGGATGCCGGAGCCGCGCGGGGCGACGCGAAAGCCGCGATCCCCAGCCCTTTGCTCGTCCCGGACGTGGAGCGGCCTCCTACTGCGTCCGGCAGCAGCGTTTCAGAATCGTGGCAGGCCGACTTTCCGTTCGAGCTGATGTACCCAGCCGCCGCCGAGGCCGTCCCCGGCGCATCCGGCGGGCTGATCGCCGCCCCGATCCCGCGGACCCCGGCGCTGCTCCCCGCCCTGCCCGCCGACTCGGACGTCGTGTTCGCCGTCATCGACAGGTTCTTTCTGTGGTCGGACGAGCTGCTCCCGACCATCCACCGCGGGCGGTTCTACGAGAACTGGCCGCCCTCGCCTCTGCTCCTCTCCACGATCCTGCTCGTGACCCCGCTGTTCGACCCCGCATCGCAGGAGCTCGTGGCATCGACGTGCTCGAGGCGCAGCTGGAACCAGGGCCTCTTCTCCCGGGTCAAGGCGTCGCTCCCCGCCGCGCTGGACCTTTGGGCGTCGGCGAGCGACCCTGCGATGGACATCGCGGCGACCTTCCTGCTGGGCGTCTGGTCCGGCTTTTCCGGGCTCGGCCAGCTCCTGCAGGGTTTCTACGGCCTGACGCGGCACCTCATCCACCGCGCGGGCTGGGAAACCTCCCCCGCCTCGCCCGCCCCCACGTTCCGGCAGCTCGCCGCGCGGCGCTTCGGCCCGCAGATACTCACCGCACCTCTGACGCCCCCCGAGGTCGCCTTCCTTCGCAACATGTGGATCGACCTGTGCCAGCAGCACCGCATCATGAGCATCGTCTCGGTAGCGGAGCAGACGCGCAGGGACTGGGCGCGCGCGCTGGACAGCCCGCCCGGGACCGGCGATTTCGACGCCGCTTACCGCCCCGCCCCGCCGGGGATCGCGGAGTGGGAGGCCAGCTTCGATCCGTCCTTCGATCCGAGAAGGCTGCCCGAGACGCCGCTGATCTCGGACGCGATCGGGTGGATCGACCGCCCTGCCGGCCACCCCGACCGGGAGCGGGCGCTGGAGAACTTGGCTTACTACCTGACTTCGGTGCGCGGGACGGTGCCGTGGCTCGCGGGCAAGTTCCGCGCGCTGGTGGACGGGTTCCTGTGGGCCTGCCGCGCGGCGGGGCTGCATTCCCCCGCGCAGCTCCCGCCCGCCGCGCCGGAACCCCCCGCGTGGCTTTCCAGGCCCTCGCTGCAGCGCCTGCTCGCGATGCGGGAGCACGCCGACGCCGCGCTGCTGGCCTTCCGCCGCGCGCTCCCCGCCGCGATCGGCCGCGCCTGGGCGTCGGGCTCCGCGGCCGAAGCCGTGCTCGCGTTCCTCGGCCCCGGCGCCAGCGAGCACCACTTCCAGTACGCATTCAACGTCGCCGCCCACCTCCCCGGGATCTTCCTCCTCCGCGCCGAGCTGTACACGTCGATCGGGACCTGCCTCTCCCGCGGGCCGAGCACCTCCACGGAGCTGGCGCCGGGGTCGCTGGAGGTGCTCGCGGACGAGTTTGCGGTGCCCGCGGAGCCGTTTGCTTCCCTGCTCGAGGACGCCATCCTGTGCACGAGGTTCCACGCGGGGCACCTCGGCATCGAGCCCCGGCTCGCCAGGGCGGCGGGGACGGGAACGCCGACCGTGCTCCGCTGCGCGATCCTGCACACGGCGTTCTGCCAGCGGTTCCGCGCCGCGGGGGTCGCGCCGGGGGTGCTCGAGCAGGTCGCTGGCGACGCGCGGGACGCGCTGCGCGTTTTGGAGGCGTTCGCTGGCAGGCACGGCGGGTTCATGGGCTCCGCCTACGCGCTGGCGAAAAAGCTCTGGGAAGATGGCATTCCGAGCGAGTTTGAGGTGGAGGCGGTGCGGCTGGGGGTGGACCTGGAGCCTGGGGAGGAGGACGGGGGCGGGGCGCTGCGCGCCGATCCGGCGCTGGCCAAGCTGCTGGATGCGTACGCAGGACGGAAGGGAGGCATTTCCGCATAATGCGTCGAGTAGTATGATACCTGAATTGTGGTGCGTGCGTCATTTGGGCCGAGTGATTCTGCTTCGAAAGCGGGACGGCGGATGACTCGACCACCCCAACTCAACACAACTCAACTCCCCTAACACCGGAAATGCTCGCCAAGGAGGACCTCGTCCGCGCCGTCAAGACCCGCTGTGAGTGCCGCCGGCGCCCCCGGTGTCCCGCCTGACGCGGACGACGCCCGCAGACGCCGAGGCCGCGCTCGCGGCGCCGGGCTTTGCCACGCAGACGGTCGCGCAGGCGATGGGCTACTCGGCCGCGGAGCTCGCGTCGATCCCCGCCGAGGCGAACCTCGGCCTGTCGTGCGGCAACAGCGTGCAGCTCGCCGCGCCCAAGCCCGGCGAGACCGTGCTCGACCTCGGCGCCGGCGGCGGCCTCGATGCGTTCCTGTGCTCGCGGCTGGTCGGCGACGCGGGGATGGTCATCGGCGTCGACATGACGGAGGAAATGGTGGCGCTGGCAAACAGGAACAAGGAGAAGGTGGGCGTCCCCCACTCCACTCCTAATGGCTCAACTCACCCGACCCAACGGACTTTAGAAAGGATACAAGAACGTCACCTTCGTCCTCTCCACCATCGAGAACATGGTCGACTCGGGCGCCGTCCCCGCCGCCTGCGCCGACACGGCTATATCCAACTGCGTCCTCAATTTGTGCCCCGACAAGCCCGCGGCCTTCCGCGCCGTGTTCGCAGCCCTGAAGCCCGGCGGCCGCCTCGCTGCGTCCGACATCGCGCTCAAGAAGCCGCTCCCCGCGAGCATCGCCGCCGAGGTGGTCGCGTACACGGGGTGCATCGCCGGGGCGCTGCTGGTCGCCGAGTACAGGCGGCTCCTGGAGGAGGCCGGGTTCGTGGACGTGCAGATCTTCGACGCGGGGAGCGATCTCAACGTCTACAAGGAGCTCGGGGCGAGCTGCTGCGGGCCAGCGGAGGGGCCCGCGGTCGAGGCCGCCGCCGCCAAGGCAAGCTGCTGCGGGCCGGCGCCCGCCAAGGCCTCCAAGGGAGGATGCTGCGGCCCGGCTCCCGCGCAGGCCGCCGCCGACGACGGATGCTGCGGATCCGCCGCTTCCGGCTGCGGCTCGTGCGATGCCCCCGCACCCAAGGCCAGCAGCGGCGGGTGCTGCGCGCCCACGACCGCCTCCGCATCGGGCTGCTGCGGCCCGACCTCGGCGGACCGCGCATTCGCGTCGGTGCTCGCGGACGTCGACCTCAACCAGTGGGCTGCGAGCGTCAAGGTGCTGGCCGTCAAGCCGCTGGGTAGCAAGGAGTAGCGTGCGATGCATCCCAGCAGTTGCTTTCGAAGCTTCCGATTCGTGCTCCCCGCGCGCGAGTCCCACTTGCTTGTAGAGACCCCGGATGATATACACCTTGCCGGGCAGTATCAGCCATGGGCCCGCCTTCGGCGATACATGTCAGGAGTGGCCCTGGCTAACGTCATATAAATACTGTAAACTATTTTGGTCCCAAACTGCAAGTGCCCGGGCCATCCCTGAAGCAGCAACTCGCAGCCGAAACTGCTCCACATCCACTTGTGCAGCTACAGGAGGCCGTTATCTGTTGACACGCAGCGCAACTCGAAGATCCACAGTTAAAGCAGTCATTGCATAGAGTAGGTGTGCACACCGTTGGCGTCTGCGTGGCCGGGCCGATCAGCCCTCACTCCGCCCGCTTTTTTGCCGGAGTGGGACACCCACCGTCGTGTAGCCCACCCTCCCGGTGGCCGTGAACGTATACGCTGTCGGATCCACCGGCAGGTCCCCCGCGGCGTTGGTCACCAACACGGTGAACGTGGCCGTGGGCTCCGCGGAACCGGTTGCGGTCGCCGAGTAGGTGCAGTAGGCGATGAGGGTCGTTGTCAACCCTGCCGGCACGGCCCCGGACGGGGTGGGCGTGGCAAGCCTCCAGAACGCCGGCGGAGCCGCGCGCCGAAGCAGCTGCGCCTGGCCCGAGCCAGCGACCTGGGTAATGGTCATTGGGGCGTTGCCGGCGTTGGAGATCGTCAGCGTGGTAGTAGCAGCCTTGTCCGTTGTGGAAATTGAGATGCCGCCGCCGTTCTTGACGTCCAGCATGGTCAGCGTGGCCTGGCCGGGCGGCGCAGCGTAGCGGCGGTACAGGCGGGGCAAATCGGCGTAGCGGACGCAGGCCACGTGGTCCTCGGGTGTGCCAGGGTAGGAGAACTCGCTTCGGAAGAGTCACGAGTCAGTGGGACGCGCGGGGCGGGGGGGGGGCAGCGGCACACCAGAACTCGGCCTTCCCGCACTCCCCGCAAGAGCGCTTGAAAACGGGACCGGGCGCCGCGGCCGTGCCGACAGAGATGAGGAGGGCGGCAAACATGGTGAGCAGCAGCAGCATGCGTGGCGGACGCGGCATGTTGTCGTTCGTTCGGTGGGAGAGGTGTTGCGTTCGTTTGAGAAACGGCGTGACTCAAGTTGTGCTGCTCTGTCCCTCATTCGGCCAAATGCGCGAGTGCACAACGAAAAATGCATGCACCCGGACCCGCGAGAGTAGGAGAGAGAAGCACGGTGGGGCAGGTCCGCCCCGTCGCGTTTCTCGGCCGGTGGCGTGCAAGTTCCCCGGGCGGTATGACGCAGTTTGCGGAGTTCGCCTTGTCCAGATTGGCGGAGTTTTCGCAACCGTCATGGTGCGGGAATACCCGTCATTGTGCGGGATCCCCGTCACCGGCGGATTGCCCGCGGATGCGTCAAGATTGGTCGCCAGCACCGCGAAGGTCCCCAAATCTATTCAACGCGCAGAAAGGCGGGAGCGCCTTGGCTACTCCGGGAGGCGGCCCAATGTCATCACGACCACCTTTGCACGTCCGAATACATGGGGAGCCGATGATACCCTTGCCCTAGGCGGCCTTCCTCGAGGTAGTCCTCCTCCTCTTCGTGGTCGTCTTCCTCCTCGCCGAGCTCCTCCGCATGCTCGTCCTGCGCCGCGTCGTCGTCCTGCGCCGCGTCGTCGTCCTCCTCCGCGCCGTCGTCCTCCTCCCGACCGTGGTCCGCCGGAAACCCCGGGCGGTCGTGCGGTGCGCGGCAGGCGCGGTCACTGGCGGCGGATCGCCGCGGGGGGTACGGCTCGCGGTCGCCGGGGCGAAGGGAGAGGTGGGTGGGGTGCTGCTCTCGGTCGCTGAGCTCGTGGTGCTTGTGCTCGGGGTGTGCGAAGAGCTGGCGATCATGGAGCTGCTGGTGTGCGTCACCGAGGCCGTCGCCGTCCAGGTTCGACTGTCGCTCGTGGGGGGGGTCTGCGCCGCCAGGATGCTCGACGGTGCCGGAGATGCGATCGAAGAAGGCGGCGAAGCGGCCGGGGTCGCCGATGTCGTAGCCGTCAGAGAATAAGTGCTTGGCGTCCGCGAGGCCGTGGCCGTCTGCAACGTGCTGGACAGCGTGGTGCTGGTCGCCGTCTCTGAGGAGCTAGAGAGCATGGACGTTGACGGCGCGAAGGACTCGCTCGTGGTCGACGATGTGAGGCTCTCGCTTGTGGTCGCGGATGTGAGCGTTCCGCTCGTAGTCGAGGATGTCGAACTCGAGCTAGTCTGCGTCTGCGACGTGCTGGACAGGGCGGAGGAGCTATTCGTTGTCCGAGAGGAACTGCTGGGCGTCTCCGACGAGGTCGCTGTTCGAGAGCTACTGCTCGGCGTCTCCGAAGTCGTTGAGGTCGTTGCGGTAAGAGAACTGGTACTCGCCGTCATCGCGGCGGTTGTTGTCGGCGAGCTGGAGGTCCGCGTCGCCGACGTGGTTGCCGTCAGCGAGCTCGTCGACCGAACCTGCAGCCGCACCCTGACGTCCCCATCCCACCAGCTCGACGCCGCCAGGTCGACCATCCCGTCGCCGTCCAGGTCGGCCGCGGCCGCGGAAAACGCCCCCTGCCCCATGGCGTAGTCGACCCTGGCCGCGAACCCCCTCCCGCCCAGCCCGCGCAGGAAGCTGATCGGGTCGCCGCCCCGGGAGACCAGGGAGGGGTAGTTCCCGCGGATGCAGGCCGCGAGGATGTCGGGCAGGCCGTCGCCGTCGAGGTCCGCCAGCGCGATTCCTTTGGGGGTGCGGGCGGTGGGCAGGTAGACGGGGGAGGAGAAGTTGCCCCCCGGCCCGCCGAAGTAGACCGCGACGTTGTCCGAGCCGTCGTTGGCGGCCACGAGGTCCGGGAACCCGTCGCCGTCGAGGTCCGCCGCTGCGATGGAATGCGGCCCGGCGCCCGAGCGGTAAGTGCGCTGGGCCTTGAAGTTCCCGCCCCCGGTGGCGATGTACACGGAAACGGTGCCGCCGTAGTGGTTGGCCACGGCAAAGTCTGGCCACCCGTCCCGGTCAAAGTCCCCGACGGCGACGCTGTGCGGCTGGGCGCCCGCAGCCAGGGTGCGCGACGAGGATCCGAAGGCGCCCGTGCCGTTGCCAAACAGGACCTTGACGACGGATTCGCCCCACCCTGCCACGACGACGTCCAAAAAGCCGTCCTTGTCGACGTCGGCGAGGGCCGCCTCGTGCGCCCCGAGCACCGCGGGGTAGTCTGCCGAGTAGGCGAGGGCGCCGTTGCCGACGTTCAGAAGCACTGAGATATTTCCCGGCGCCTGGTTCGCCGTCACGACGTCGGGCAGCCCGTCGCCGTTCACGTCCCCGACGGCCACCGACTTTGGCTGGCAGCCCGCGGGCAGCGCGTAGACTGCGGCCGGCAGGAAGGTGCCGTCGCCGCGGCCGCGCATGACCGCCACCGTTGCGTCCCCCGCGCAGACCGAGACGAGGTCGGGCGCGCCGTCTCCGTCGATGTCGGCGGCCCGGACAAACAGCGCGTGGGCGCCGCTGGCGTAAGACGCGGCGGGCCGCAGCGCGGGCGCCCCAAACGCGGGCGCCGCCGTCACAATCAGGACAATCGCGACGGAAAGAACGTGTCCGCAGCGCATAGCGGCCGCGGACGCGGCGAGGGGGAATGGGAAAAGGAGGGCGAGCGGCTGTGTTGGGAAAATGACGATCAAAAGATCCCCCGACAACGGTCAGAGGCCACAGACGGCGTGGAGGATCCTTCGATCATGCTGGAGGATGGACGTCTGCCACCCTGGATTCGGACACGGGCAGCATCGTTCGTCGCTTCGGCCTTGAAGGTGTGCGAGAAGAAGACCGATCCGGGAGCTCTGAATCTCCAACCGCGCTGACTTGACGGAAAGGGGCCCACGGCAGACACGGCACTAGGGCGCCATAGCCTAATGGAATTCGATCTTCCCCGTGAATTGCGGCGCCGAGGAAACACCAGACCAGACCACACCAACCGGCCCGGCCTCTCGCACCATCGCCGCAGCTCACCCCTCCCCGCTCTCGTATTCCTCCTCCCCCTCCCCATGGAACCCCGCCCCCGCGTCCGCCGCATCCGTCCCCTCCGACGCCGCCTCCTCCTCGTGCTTGGCCGCGCCCCTCGGCTTCGCGGCCGCCTTGGGCTGCCCCGGCTGCTCGAACGCCTGCCACTCGTACTTCGCGAGCTGCGCGACGCCGGGGAGCTCCTGCACCAGGGATTGGATGGTGCCGTTGGTGAGGCCGAAGTGCTCGGGGCCGGAGGAGGACGAGGTGGTTTCCTTGTTGCGGAGGAGGTTGGCGGCTGTCGGGAACGCGGTCAGCGGAGCCCCGCGGGCGGCCGGGAAAAGATGGGCGCACCCTTGACGAAGGGCGCCCAGGCGCCGGTGGGAGAGTTGGCGGCGTGCGCCGTGTGCGGGGCGTCGGCGGGCTCGACCCTGAAGAGGGGGCCGACGCCGCCGTCCTCGATGGTGCAGAAGTACTCGCACGTCGCGTTGGCGTCCACGGTCGACTGGTACGGTCTGCGCCAAATGTGAGCGGGACGGCTCGTGTTCGCGCGCCGGCCGCCGGCGACCCACCTCGAGACCCTGTAACCCACGGGGAACACGTACCGCGCCGAATGGAACGCGTCCCTGTCCGTCACCACCGTCCCCAGCGCGTACACGGTGAACTGCCCGACCCTGGCCGGCAGCCTCGGCCTGCCGTGCTCGTCGCGGGGCACCGCCTGCACGCGCTTGGCCTTTGGCTTGGCGGCGGCGGGCTTTGCGGGGCGCTCGGCCTTGGGTTTGGGCGGGCGCTTGGCGGAGGAGGGGGCGCTGGGGAGATCGGCTGGCGAGGCGGGGGCGGTCGCGGCGGGGGACGGCTGCACGGGGGCGGGGGCGGGCGAGGGGGCGAACTGGTGGAACTGCGGGGCGGGCTGGTGGGCGGCGTATTGCACCGGCGGCGGGGGCGGCATCTCGACGCGGGGCGCGGCGGCGCGGGGCGCCTCCACGGGCGGTGCGGGCCGCGGGGCGGGCGCGGGGCGGATCGGCCGCGGGTGCTCCTCCTCTGCCGCGCGCTCCCCGTCCGACACGTCGTCTTCGAGCCCGGAAGACTCGTCGCCGCCCTTTTCGTACATGCGCACGCGGTCGGCCAGCAGGCTGTTTAAATGGCGCGTTAAGGACGCGTTCCGCTGTCCAGCCCGGTGGGGCACGTACTCCCGCTCCCGCCGCAGCCGCGCGATCTTTGCGCGGTAAATGTCCAGCTTGAGGCTCATCTCCTCGAAGCCCTCGGCGCCGAACTTGCGCTTGGCGTCGGACGCCGAGCCCGCGCCGGCCTTGACCATCGCGGAGCGCGCGGCAGGAAAGGCTTTGGACGGGGGTTGGGGCCTCTGCGGCGCCGCGGAAGTGTAACGCGACAGAGCGCTTCGGGTCCGCGAGCGGGATTCGGCGGGTTTCGCACCCGAGGGGGCCCAAGGGAGGGGGTGAAAATGGAGGAGCGCGAGTGCTCCGGCCGTCCCGCCCTCCCTGCCCTTTTGCCTCGAAGCGATCACAATGCAGCATTTCCTTCGTTGCCTGCTCCAGAACCCAGATTACTCGGGTATCCCATCCGCCTCCCGGCCCGCATCTACGGATCCACTTCCACCACTTCCCACACGTCCCTCCTGGCATAGTACTCCACCCTCACCCCCTTTCCCGCCAGCCCATCCCTGACCTCCCTCATCGTCCCCGCGTCGCCCCAGCCCGCCGGCTGCGAATCCGGGATGAAGTCCACCGCGTACACCTTGACCTCCCTCACCGTCCGCGAACTGCGGAGGAGCAGCAGGTCGAGGAGGGAGATGGAGGGGGTGGAGAAGAGCTGCAGGGATGCCAGCGCCGGGTGTGCGGCGGCGGCGCGGATCGACGAGGATGTCGCGCGGCACCGCCGGAGGACGAGCCGGCGGAGCCCCGTTGCGGCATCCAGCGCCCGCTCCACGCCGAAGTCGGTGACCGCCGCCGAGCCGAGGTCCAGCACCCGCAGGCGGGCCATGGCGGGGTACACGGCGGCCAACGTGGCGTCGTCCAGGGTGTCGGAGGCGCCGCGGAGGACGAGGGCGTCCAGCGCGCGGAAGGCCGATATGCGGCGGAGCACGGGGCCGGAAAACAGCGGGGCGGCGTGGAAAGAGTCCGCGGAGGAGCCGGGTAGGGGGCGGTCCTCCACCAGCGAGAGGTGCGTCAGCGCGGCGGGGTCGAGGGCGGCGAGGAGGCGTTCCAGGGCCGCCGATCCCGGAAGGAGGGGGTCGCGGAGGCGGCACCGTTCGAGTTCCAGGCCGTGCGGGGAAGCAGAGAGGGGGAGCGAGGGGATAAAGTCCGCGAGGTCGCAGTCCCGCAGGCTGAGGAAGGTGCCGGCGCGGAGGGCGAGGGCGAGTGCGGGACCGGCGAGGAGGAAGCCGGTGAGGCGGAGGATGGCGAGACCGGGCACGGCGGTCAGGACAGCGGCGTGCTCGGGTCCGAAGGTGCGGCTGCTCCAAAGAGAAACGAAACAGAGGCGGGACGGCGAACATGTCGGCAGGATGAATGACGCGTCAACTCGTGTCTTGGCCGGAAGCAAGGGAGGAACGGCCCCACCGCGGATGCACATCGCATGCCACGTCGACGCCCAGCCTTGCCGGCGGCCCCTCGGCGGCGGCCTCCCGCAACAGCGATGCGAACGCGGCGCCGTCCGCGGTCCCGGACGCCACCGCCGCCTCGAGCACGTGCCGCCACGATACCGAGACCGTACGCTGCGGCGGAGCGCGGGAGAGGGAGGGCGGAGGCGCGGACATCGGGGCGGCCTGCGCGGTGAATCGACGGTTCGCGCCGCCGTGTTTACGTCCGTGTCCCAGAAGCATCTCCCCCCTCTCCGTCCTCCCGGTTCACGCTACAACATCGATGGCCGAAAAGCGCGACAGGATCACCGCCAACCTCCCATCGCGCGACATGGACGCGACCCTCGCCTTCTACGCCGCCCTCGGCTTCTCCCCCCGCTACCGGAACGATGGTTGGATGATCCTCTCCCGCGGCCCCCTGGAGCTCGAGTTCTTCCCGCACCCGGAACTGGACCCCGCGTCGTCGTGGTTCTCGGCGTGCGTGCGGGTGGCGGACCTCGACGGGCTCGTGGCGGCGTGGAGGGCGGCGGGGCTGCCAAAGACGGGGATACCGAGGCTCGAGGAGGAGGCGAGGGAGATCGCGCCGGGGTTGAGGATGGCGGCGCTGGTGGATTTGGATGGTTCGCTGCTGAGGTTGCTAGGGCCGTGAGCCCGGGACGCGGTGACGGGCTTCGGGAGGTAGCACGGTTCCCATTCCGATACGTTCCCTCCGCTCAAGGTGCCCTCTAGCAGTGCCAGTCGGTGGTGCGCGCAGTCAACCTTTGCGCTCGGGCAGTCCGCCTTTCGCCGTCCCTGGCATACCGTCGTTGCCCCGGTGCCGTCACGCCTTTGGCGGGCAGAGCACCACCCTCTCCTTCCCCACCCTCTTGTCCAGCGCCTCCTCCCCCTCGGAAAAGTCCATCGCCGCAGCAAACTTCATGCTGTCCTCCTTCCCCTTGGTCCGCGTGGCGACGGCCGCGAACCGCGCCTCGAGCTCCTCCCTCGTGGGCGGGCGGACGGGTTCCGGGGAGGCCGACCAGTCTCCGATGGCGAAGCCATAGTCCTCGTTGTCCATTTGTTTGGGAGCGGGGGCGGTATAGGCGCGGAGGGAGGGCCGGAGGGTGCGGGTAGGGAGGACGGAGGCGGGGGTCGCGAGGGCGGCGGGACAGGCCCGGGGGAGGGAGCGCGGCACGGAGAACATGGCGAGGGCGTTCCTGAGCGGCATCCCGGGGCCGGAGAGGGACGACGTCGCGTTTCCGCGGCTTGGTCAGCTCGCCGGAATCTGCGGGATGTGCGTCCTTAGAGCTCTGTATCTGGCCTTCGATTCTAGCCGAAGCCGCTAGCCTACTTCGACGCGAACACCACAAACCATCGCGGGCCTCCAGTGCGCTAGCAGGCCCTTCTAAGGACCTCCGGGTCGGCCATATTGCTTGAGATGTCCCGGACTCTGTGCCTCCTGCGGCGGCCGGCCCTCCCGCGCCCTGCTTTGGCCCCCGCGCCGCCGCCGCCGCGCCGCGCCTTCTCCCTCTCCGCCGCTTCCCGCGGCCGCATCGCGCCCGACGACCCGCGGTACGCGCGCCCCGTGAGGCTGCCGAACGGCCCGCCGCCGAAAAGGGCGGAGCCGCCGGCCATCCCGCGGAAGGTGTTCGAGTGGGCCTCCAACACCGCCGGCGCGCTGGCGGACAGGAAGGGCAACAAAGTGGGATGCTCGGGGCGTCCTGCTGCACCTCTTCTTACCTCCCGGCTGCCGCCGATCGCTACCGCCCCCGCATTCAGTTCGTCCACTACATGCGCAACATCATCCACCTCCGCGCGCGACGCTTCTACCCCTTCGCCAACCAGATCATCGGCCTCTCCGCCGAGCAAGCCGTCCTGCAATGCCGCTGGGCGCAGAACCTCTCGGCCCGCGTGGCGGAACAGACCCTGCTGGGGGCCATGATCAAGGCCAAGGCCGCCGGCTTGGATTTGGAGCGGTGCTACGTCAGTCAGTGTCCCTTTCCTGCCTTCCGCGCGTTTCTGTGGCGCTCACTTTTGCGTTTGCGCTCTTTGTTACAGCCGACGTCGACGTGCTCCCCCGCGCCATCACCCACCCCTCCCTCAAGCTCCGCGGCCAGGGCCCGTACGGCGCCACCCCCCACCCCGCCACCGCGCTGTTCCACCTCGTCCTCACCGAACGCCCGGACCTCCCCGCGGGCCAGACCTCCATCCGGCGGGACGTCCCGCCGGAGATCGAGGAGCTCCGGTCCCGCCTGCGCGCGTGGATGCGGGACAGGGACGCGCATACGAGGTGGGGGGTGCCGTACGTGAGGGATGAAAAGGGGAGGCTGGTGGGGTACGGGAGGAGAAAGAGAGAGGGGGTGAAGGAGATGGGCGGGTTCGGGATCGTGGGGGCCGAGAGGAGGAGGAAGAAGGTCGTGTACGCGTGAGCCGGGCTAGGGGGAATGGAGGACTCGGATGCTTCGAGAACCTTTTTTCTTCCACCCTAAATCATCCGACAGAATAGTTCCAAACACCACCGCAGCACCCCGTCGACCACCGCTGATCGACCGTCAAAACTGGGCCTCGGCCGCCGCCATCGGGTCGTAGTCCGGCGCCGACAACACCCTCTGCAGCTGCACCCTCCTCACCCCCACGTTCCCTCCATCAAAAAGGGGATAAGCCATCGCGTCGTTCAGCAGCTGCATCAGCCCCGTCCGCTCCTTGTACGCCTCGACGCCGACCACCCGCATTGCGTCGGTAATCACTCCGACCATGAGCTCCGAGGTGAAGACCTTGTTCAGCAGCGAGAGCTCCCCGTTGCGGCCGCCGGACCGGTCGAAGTTGTAGCACGCCTTCCAGGTCAGGTACCGCCCGGCTTCGATCTTTGCCTTCATGTCCGAGAGGATGTTGGCGACGCCCTGGTTCGAGATGACGGGCTTGTCGCCGCCGCGGGTCTCCTTGCGCGCAAAGTCGAGGGCGATCCCGAACGCGCGGCGGGCGACGCCGACGGCGAATATACCCACGAGCCCCGCGGTGGCCGTGAATGCCGTCTCGGCGATCAGGATGCCGTCGCCTACCCTGCCCAGCAGGTTCCCCTTGGGTACCCGCACGTCCTTGTAGACCACGCGCGAGACAAGGGCGCCCTTGAGCCCCGCGGTCTCGATGTTCTCGGCGATGGTGACCCCCGGCGTGTTGCCGGGCACGAGGATCACCGCCATCCCCTCCTGCGGCGTCTTGCTCGTGTCGACGCGGGCCACGACGGCGAGCAGATCGCAGCCCTTGCCGTCCCAGCCGCCCGCGTGCGGCGTCCAGATCTTCTCCCCGTTGATGACCCACTCCTCGCCGTCCAAGCGGGCGTGCGTGCGGAATCCGCCGTCGGGGTTGGGGTTGCCGTAGTTTGCGCTACCGTGCGGCTCGGAGAAGGAGAGCCCGGCAAGCGGGGCGCCGTCGTCGGCCAGAAACGGCGCCAGAAAGTGCTTGTGCTGCTCGGGCGTGCCGAAAAACAGCAGCGGCATCAGTCCGAGGCCCGTGGAGAGGACGGAGAGCGGCAGGCTCGCGTCGAACGCGTGTAGCTCTTCCGCGAGCAGGGCGACGTCCAGGAGACTGCTCATGGTCCCGCCCATCGGCGGCGGGATCTGCATTTTGATGTAGCCCGCGCGGACCGCGGCCTCGTACGCCGGGCGCGTGGCGGCGAACCGCGCCTCGGGCGTGGCGGCGGCGTAGTGCGCGTCGAGGCCGGAGAGGTGCGTCCGGCCGAACTCGCGCGCGGATTTCTGCAGCGCGCGCTGCGACTCGCTGAGCTCGAACGAGATGCCGGACATATTGGGCTGCGCGGGGTGCGAAGGCTCGCCCGGGTGGTTTGGGAGACAATCTGCTGGAGGCAAGGACGCCAAGCATCGCGATGACGACGATACAACTCGAAGATGCCACCGATTCGGCCACGGCGCCGTGCCCAGGTCGTTCAGAAACTCATCCGCTTTGTGCGTGTTGCAAACGCTCAGGATGTGCGAGCGGCACGGGACTGCGGGGATCGTCCCGGACTGCCGCGGCCACTGCGGCCGGCAGCGAGGGTTCTTCGCCGCTCCTCTGCTCTGGTTGCAAGATCGCGCGGTAATGCTGTAGGATTGCTAGGAAGAATGGAGCAAGCACAGGGAGATGTGGAGGGGCCAGGATGCGGTTGCCTTGCCGCGAAGAGCGCATGGAGATCGCAGGCTTTCTGATGGGCAGGAATCTGAACTGGTTGCAACAAGCAACTTATTGGCGGATGACTGTTTTGCTTCGGCTGAGGAGGAAAAGCGAGAAGGCGATTGGACGGCCGTCGTTCACGTCGGTTGGTCGAAGCGCCTCCCCGCTTTCGCTCTCGCCTCCGCTCGCCGAGCCGCAAACCCGCTCGCACTCTGGTGCCACCGATCGAATCCTTTTTAAATGTCTTCCCTGTCGTTTCCGGACCGCGACTTTGCCGCTGCCGCGCGTGGCGAACAGGCGCCCGGTGCTGAGTCAGCGTTAAGCTTCAATCCTCCACTTTGCTCTGGCGAGCCGACAGTGCTACGGCGTGGCCCTGCCGTTGCACTACCGCGAGATTGACCTTTGCGACTTGGATATCGATGACGGGGGCATGCCCTCCGCTTTCGCGCGCCACGGAAACCTCATCAAGAGCCTGCGAGTCGACTTTGGCGAGCATTCGGACGGCCGGGGAAGGAGTTGCCGCACTAGTCAAACTCGTACTTGCCTGCGCTTCGACGTTGTCACGACTGGTCGTCTGCGACCACGACACTGACGTGGGGAAAGAGTTCTGCTGGTCATTCGTTTGCGCCTCGGGTCTTCCGATGCTTGAGGAGCTCGTGATCGAATCGGCCGACTAGGGGGACCACGAGGCACTGACCTCAGCAGAGACGCTGGCAGTCGTCCTGCCCAATCTTCGACGGCTCGTTGTGGAAGACGACGATTCTTCCAGTGTCCCTGCCGTTAAGGCGCTGCTCGGTGTTCTAGATCTCGTGCCTTCACTGAGGAGGTCGTCATCGAGAAGTTCGGCGTCATCCTGCCCCCGCACCTGGCATCCATGCTCGACGCTACCATGCCACGCACCAGAGCTTACTCGCTCTTTCCTCTGCACCCGAGAACCTGCGGATCCGGGAGCTCGTCCTCCTGGCGTGCAAGAACCCGTGGGAGCGATCGGACCTGGCTTTCGGACCCGCCCATCGCTCCGCGCTCAAGAGAATCAACGGACCGCAACGCATCATTGTCATGACCAGTGCGCCGTCGTACCTCGCTGCCGTGATCGAAGCATTGCCTGCCGGAATTGCCCAGGTGGAGATCAGGCCGGATTGGGGCGCCGGTGGCCCCCCTCAGAGCCAGCAGCTGGACGAGGGATCAATGGAGCTGATTCGCGCTGCTATCGGAAGGCTCGACCCGGCGTCAGGCTGTTGCTTGGCCAGAAGAATCGCCTTTGGCCGGGGGACGAACACGAGGTGGCTTTCTGGCGCTCGTTCCCGAACCTCGTCGAGCTGCGCAATCCCAGGTACATCATGAGGACGATTATGCAGTAGTGTACATTTTGCGAACGAAGAGACTGATGGTAGCCACCGGTGACTCGACGCTGGCCTTTGCCACGCGAAGGCGGTCGACGCGTCTCGCAAACTCCGACCTTCACGCTGCGCCGGTTACGTCGCGAGAGTCGCGTCGCGATGGGCCTGCAGAACGCGCTCTGGCAGGCCGTGCTCATCTACTCGTGCTACGTTCTCGTAGGCGTCGCGGCGGTCTACGCGGCGCGCAATGTCCATGGCCGGGCGGCGCGGGGCATCGCGACGGGCGTCCTCATTCTCGCGGCGCTGCACTGCCCCCTAGTGCCGCAGTGGCGCTCTCCGAGCTCGCCTAAGCTGTTCGACGAGTCTAAGAACCTCTACTGGATGCTCGTCTGCTGCACTTTTGTCGTCAGCTTGAGAATCTTCTACTTCGTCTACCTCCGCCCTCCGAGCTTCTCGTCGGCCCTGCCCTTCTCTTTCCTCCTCGCGTCCATGATGTTCAACACCGACATCGAACACGGCGTGCAGGGGATCCGGCGGTGGAGGGAGCCAAAGATGTGGTCGCGCATCGGCACCACGTTGCTCGCTCTACCGGCCAAGCTGGCGCTCCTCGCTTGGCTTGGGCAGGTTCAGGCGCCCCCCGAAAGGCGTGCGCGGCTGTACAAGACCGTGTACACGTGGAACATGCTGTCGCTGCAGTACCTGCTGGACGGCTTCTGGACGGGGCTGATGTTCTATCCCTACCTGAGCCTCCCATTTGACACGGTAGGACAGTCGCGAAGTGCATGATTCTAGGCAGCTAATGTTCCTCATGCAGTACCTCGTGCTTGGTAGCCTGTTTACGGGGCTTCCCATGGAGCCTATGTTCGCCAGCCCCGCGCTCACGACTTCTCCGCGGGATTTCTGGAGTGGCAGGGTAGGAAGCCTTGCTGTCCTCATGCCCGCACTTTCGAGCTCTGACCGATGATCCGCTGACGCAGTGGAACCTGCTCGTCAAGAACACCTTTCATCGCTCGATCTTCGTGCCGGCGACGCATGTTGGGCACCCCCAGAACGGCGACACGAAGGCCATCGTGTCCTTTGCCGAAAAGGTCGTCTCCTCCCTCGGCGTCTTCTTTGTCTCGGCCATCTCGCACGAGTGCGTTGCCGATCATGCCCGCTTTATGCCGACGATTCGCTCACCGCCTGTGACAGTTGGATCAACTACCTCACTTTCGGCCGCTACACTCCCGACAACTTCATCTTCTTCATGCTTAACGGCCTCCTGACCAACATCGAGTCCTACATCACGCACTTCCGCCCACACCTATTCAAGCGCCTCGGCGAGCTGCCGAGGTGGGTCAAGGTAGTCTCGATGTGGACGCTGATGGGTGCCACGGTGCCCGTGTTCATGAGGGAGTACCTGAGGACTGAGATGGTCGATGAGGCGGCGTCTTACGCAAGGTGGGCGGTGGAAAGCTTGGGGATCCGAGTGGCATAGGAGCAAGGTGGCGTTGTCGGGCACGAGCGGGATGCGGGCTGCTGGTGCTTGGTCTTTCTTCGGCATGGATCTTTTGGATGATTGAATGTATCCTTCTCCTTCTTGTGGGGCCGTGGAATCGCAGCAAGGGCGACGATGTCAATACGACGCCTGAACCGCCGTCACAATTTCCTTGTATTCCAATGACACATGCATGCGTTGAACGCGCTCATTATCGCCACGCTGATCCACCGCGTCCGCCACCCCACCTTGACCTGTCCCTTTTCCTCCCACCACCTTCCGCCCACCAGCGCGCTGCATGGCGCCGTGAAACGCTCATCTCCGCCCCCGACTTCCTGCCACCGCCGATCTTCGCCCGCCTCGCCGACCAATGCACTGCGCTGATCCACAGCACGGCGGCCAAACGCACTCCGCATTCCGCATCGGCGTTGCGGAGCGGCATCAGCGTCCCGGCATCGCATCTGGAGGGCACCCTTGCGCAAGCAGTGTACACCAACGCAGAGCTGCGCAACTGGCTCCGACGGGCGACGGGGAACGCCGCCCTGGACCTGGCCAGGGCAGACGATCCTTCGAAAATGACGCTGATTGCCTACGACCGACGCGGCGATGCGATTTCGTGGCACTCACTACGCCGGGCAGCGTCTGACGATGCTCATCTGCCTCACCAACCGCGGCCGCGACGGAGGCGTTTCGTGTGGTCAGCTGCAGTATCTGCGCGCTGATGGACGGCAAGAGACGGTCGACCTCGTCAAAGGCGGCATGGTCGTGTTTGACAGCAACGCCGTGGTGCACCGCGCCACGTCTTTGCCGACGACATGCTGATGGACATGGGCATCAAGATGGCGAGGAACGCACCGACGAGGGAAGAGGACTGGAATACGGTGTACATGGCCAGGAGCTGGGGCGGGCTGCTGGAGGAGCGGAGGCAGAAGAGGAAGGCGCTGCTGACGGCGCGCGGGGCGCGCATGTAGGCGGGGTTGGGGCCGGACAGTTGGACACCGGGGAAATTTACATTTGCTGCCTGCCTGGATAGCATCAAGCTAGAGAATGTTCTCGTCGCTCGCTAGGCGTCCGGCCCGGCAGAATCGGGTTCGCTGTGGGCGTTCCATGGAACCCCGGCACTGGTGGCTGGGGGCTGCGCCTTCCGCAACGGCCCTTCAAAGTCCCCCTCGCTGACGGCTCTCCCCCACCCCTCTACTCGACATAGCCACAATGCGCTCCCTTCCGCTGCTTGCTCTTTTCTCTCTGCTCGCCCTCGGCACCTCCGCCGCCCCGCTTCGCCGGCAAACGGGCCCGCCGGCGGCCGCTGGAAGCACCGGCCTCCGCGCGACGGCGTGCAGCGATTCCGCCCTTTCGCTCTCGTGCGACGGCGGAAGCGTCATCGCGATTGCCGACGCCTTCTACGGCCGCGACATTCCCGGGGAGGCGGCGCTGGATTTCTCGTGCCAGACGCCGGCGAACAACACGCAGGCCGACGACTGCTCCCTGTCGCCCGCCCTCTCCGCCGCCCTCGCCGTCGACGTCGGACGGTCGTGCGATGGCCAGCAGAGCTGCAGCTACCTCCTCGACGGGCACAATGCCGACATGTGGGGCGACCCGTGCCCCGGGATCCACAAGTTCCTGCGGGTGTCGTACGACTGCATGGCGCCCGCCCTGTTCAACCCTGTGCCGCCGGCGCCGGAGCCCTCGGCCTACCCGACGCTGGGCATCCGCAGGCCGTCGACCTTTGCCGCGGACAAGTGCCCGCTGGTCGCCTCGGCCGTCGCCAACTTGTCCGCCACCGTCGCCAACTGGGCCATCAAGGTGGCCCCCAACCCAGGTCCCTTCAATGCCTTTACGATCGACATGGTCGACCTGGACATGTCGGCTCTGGCCTACCTGATCGAACTGTGGACCGGAAACCAGGGATCCATCGCCACGACCTACTACCTCCACATCCGCGCCCTCAACGTCTTTTTCCCCGGCACCACGGTCAGCATCGGCCGCACCAACGAGGTCAACATGACCACGGTCATCATCGAGGCCGCCAACATCATCGCCATGCCCGGGAGCAATCTCGACGTCTACTCGTACTACCCCAACCCCGCCACGGGAGCCAAGGGGCCCGACGTGCGGATCAAGGCCGGGCGCGTGTTCGGCAGGCTGGACGTGCGGTTCAACTCGATGGCCGCGGGGAGCCCACTGACTTCGACCGTGACGGGAACCTACGACCGTGAGCCCTCCGCGGTCGCGCCAATGGTCCAATCTTCTAACCCCTCCCCTGCCAGTCGGACTTTCGCCGGCTCTGGCCCCTCCCAGCGCTGCCGGGTGTAGCATGTGGCAGCAGGCAGGAGAGTATGACTTGGCCTACATGCCCCTGCCCCGCTGCGGCCAACTGCCAGCGCCCGACCAAGGCTTCAACCCCATCTGCGCCTCGAACTTCCCCTCCAGCCCCGGGCCAGTGCAGCTCACCATCAGCGCGTACTTCGGTCCCGGATGGGCCACCGCCCCTGCGCAGGACATGATCGGGCTGCCGATGAACACGGACCGGTTCACGTGGCCGGGCAAGTCCGATCCATACGGCACGCTGAAGCTGGACGCCCGTGTGTTCTACAACGCCGAGGGCCGGCCTGGCAACGCAAGCACCACCACGACCGCCTACTCTGGCGTCGCATCCAGCGCGGACTACACCATCCCGCTCTCGTCGCAGCCTCGGGTCAACGGCTCCATCGCCGCCCTCTACAAATGGTCGGCGTCTTTCGACCCCTCCAACCCCCTGCCCCCCATGGCGGCGCTGCAGCAGGCCGCCTGCGCCGGCGGCTGGCCGGACACCATCACACAGATCGCCTCTGGCCCCATCGTCCCCACCCCGGGTGCCGGCACCGCCAACCCCGCCTCTTTCCCGCACCTCCCGCGGCAGCTGGCGGCCCTCGCTTCCGCCTGCACGGAGGAGATGGTCGGCTCGGGTCGGTACGCCGAGGCCTTTGCTTTTGGCCTGGACCTCGGCGACCTGCTCAGCCTGGGCGCCGCGCCGGGTGATTTCGACGCCTCGGCGAGCATCGGCACCCTCTTCACCTCGCAGTTGTCGCTGCGCGCCAACCGCCGCGACCTCGCCATCCAGCCGGTGCCGTTCCTCTCGCAGAAGAGCATCAACCGGCTGGCGGCACTGGAGGTGCAGAACCTCGAGGCGCTGGCGGTGCAGGTCGAAAAGGCCAGGGACTCGACGCAGCCCATCTCGAACGCGCTGCAGGCCGCGCGGGGGGCCGCCGCCGCCGCTGCCGCGCAGGCGGGGGTGTACCAGGACGCCCTGGGGCTGGACATGAAATACGTGCACTCGCTCGGCCTGGCGGTACAGCAGCTCAACGAGTCGTTCCTGGAGGCACACGCCAACCTCAACAAGACGGGCAAGGCATTCATGGAGGGCGTCAAGGAGAAGGTGGAGGAGAACATCTTCGAGGCCGCCTTCGAGCTCGTCTTTGCCATCCTGTCGGCGCTCATCGGCGGGATCGGGGAGGGCGCGGCGATCGCCAAGATCGGCAAGGACGCGGGGTCCCTGGCGGCGCTTTTCAAGGACCTGGACAAGGTGGCTAACCTGCTCAAGGAGATTGGAACTCTGCTTTCGGGGATCAACTCCATCATCGCGGTGAGCATTGCCCTCGTCCGTGCCTCCCTCCCCGCCGTGCTGACCTCCTCTTGCCTTTCCGCCCCAGGCTTCGGTGGCCCTCAACAACGCGATCAACAGCAACCCGGTCGGCAACACTGACCTCAGCGGGGCCATCGCGTCGGCGCTGTCGGGCAACCTGAGCTCCGGGAACCTCGCCTCGCTCGCGTCGTCGGCACTGGCATTCCAGAACCTCCACGGTGGGCAACTGCCGCCTTTCCCGCCAACCCCGAGTGGATCCTGACCACTTGCCGCCCACCGCAGACGAAGCGTACCTCACAGTCGGCCCGGCCATCAACCAGGGCATCTCGGGCGCCGCCGCGTACGCCGAGGCCCTGGCCAAGACCGCCAACGCCGGCGGCGATCTCGTCAAGGCCCAGGTCAACTACCTCGCGGCGCAGAACAAGGAGCTCGTGGCGGCGCTCAAGTTCCAGGCGGCCCAGGCCGAGGCGACCGCGCTGCAGGCGCGGGCGAACCAGCTGGCCAACGACGAGACGGCGGTGGTGGATGCCGTGATCGAGATGGAGTTTTCGCTGATGAAGCAGAAGCTGCGGTCGCTGGGCCTGATCTGGGAGGGTGGGTGCAGCCGCGAGCCTTTGCTTCGCTATAGCTGCTGACGGCCAGCCCCGTGCAGCCTGCTCGGCCTACGAGTTTGCCAAGACGCTCCCGTGCCCGGTCAACTCCAGCTTCTCCTACCCGAGCCTGTCGAGTCCGGCCAAGTATTTTGCCTACCAGCTGGACGCCGCGCTCGCCAGCGTGACCCAGGTCGCCGACCTCGAGCAGTGCTTCTGCAACATCAGCTGGGTCATCACCGAGCCCACCTTCATCGGCAATCTCTCGGCGAACGGCTCGGCGGTGCTAGACCTCTCGGATCCATGGGGCGAGCTCGTCCGCGACCTCCGCCCGTTCGACAACTTCCACGTGCTGCGCATGGACCTGAAACCCTTCGGCATCCAGCCCGCGGGCACCAACCCCGACCCGATCCTCGCCCTCACCGTCACCTCCAACGGCGAATACCGCAGCCTGACCACCGACCCGGCCTCAGGGCAGCGTCTCGTGCAATCGTTCATGGCACCCACATTCCCTCTGGGCCTGACGCTGCAGCCCACGATCGGCTGGAAGGTGGTCGAGTTTGCGGATCTGATCGACGTCGAGACGGGCAAGGACTACGTGCCCACGCCCTACACGCGGTTCCTGGTGGAGGACAACCCGCTGGGGTCGCGGTGGAACTGGTCGGGGGTGTTTGCGGTGCAGATCGAGCTGTGGGGTTACGGGAGAAACTCCTACGGCGGGAGCGTGGGGGCTCTTGGAGCGTGCGACGTGTGCCAGACCATCAGTACTGGCGGGAGCAGCACGGGACAGCGTTGAGGGGGGCGGGTCGGAGACTAGACATTGCTTGCCCATGGCAGACATGGTTAGCTCGTTCTATTTGATTCTGAAGGCGAGGGAAGAGAGGCTGTCGCAAGTCGCAATCGTCTCTGGCTGAGCCATCTCGCTGCCACGCATTCTGCGCCTCTTGCATGCTCTTGAGCACTTCCTTCATGGTCTGGTGCAGCCAGGCTTGCATAGCATCCGGGGGAGCCGGCTGCATCTCGCGCGCAATGGACCACCACTGACGAGTAGTACCTTTGGAAGGCGCAAGGCAGACGTCGAACGCGGGGAGGCCGGAGGGGAGGTCCCCGACGCCCACAGAAACGCGCGGGATCAGGTCGGCCAGGGGACCGACCATCGCAAAATTGGCGGATTGTGTCGAAAGGACGTCATCCAGCGCCCCGCGGAGGTCGTCCTCGAAGCGGGGGTCCGGGTGCCCAAACGTCGTGTGTCGCAGAGCGGCGTTCAGCGGCGATTCGGAGCGCCTTGCCCCGGGGAAACGGCGCGCCCCACCGTGAAAGGGCAGGTCTCATTTTGCAGTGCCGAGTGCACCTCAACGGGCCCGGGATGTTGAGCGTGTCTTGCGGCGAATCGCGCGCGGTTTCTTGCCAAGGTCTCGGCGGAGCCGTCGGTGGCGTGCGCAGAGGGGGACGCTGGGCGGGAGGAGCGACTGTGACGCCCGTCCCACGACCAACACCGAAAAGTTGTGGTCGGCGCGTCGTTTTGTTTACCTCCTTTCATTCACTAGTTTACAGAGAATTTTCGGTCTTACGTTCTCTGTCCGACGATTTGCAGACAGAGATCGACAGGCCTTCGTTTGCTCAGTTCGAAGCCACGCTCGTCAGCGTCAACCGCGAAGACCCGATCCAAGCCCACCCTGCGGCCACAAAACTGCGGAATCCACACCACAAAAGACACGGCAATTCTATTGCGCTTCTATTGGGCACCGGACCGGGGCATCTGGTGCAAGGGAGCGAGTGTGCTGCTAGCGTTTGATGAGTCACCAGTACCAGACTGCACGGTGGAGGGTCGCACCTGCCACCACCAGAAGGGCCGGTCTGGTGCCCAATGGAAGAGCAGTTTGCTTACCGTGCCGTTCTGAGGCCGCAGAGTGGTGTTCACGTGCGTTCTGGCGACGATGTGAACGACGTTCCGAAGCCCTTCGACGGACGCCTGGACCGCGTCCCACTCCGCAAACTGCCGCAAATACCTTCACGACTTGGGTCAAGACTTTCGCTCTGTACGCGGCGCACAGCTCATGTCGGCGAAGGTGCATCAGTTTCTGGTCTCATCGGACGGCGGGCGTGCCGGCAAGCTTGACCCGCGTGCTGCTGTCCTGTGCGTGGAGCAGAACCCGATGGCGGCTGAGAAGAGCGTAGAGCGGGCGATCAAGAAGCGCCGACCCGTCTTTCGCTACATCATGGAGTGCATCGGCACGTCGAACTGCCCACCGACGGGAGCCAAGTGCCCGATGCGTCTGGGGTGAGATTTGACTTGCTATCTGCACAGTATCCGGCTGACCAGGGCTCAGAGTCTTCATCTTTGCCCACGACATTCATCACGCTCACATTTTGGTCAAGGACTTCCACGATCCACCACACAATGATCCGCGTCGGACGGCTTCGATGTTGCGCACTCTGGCCTTCGACTACTTACTGCGGTCCGGAGCGACGCCAGGGCAGTTCCTGCTTGACCAGGGCAAAGCAGTGGATGAGCTGGGTGGAATTCCAGAGGGGACCCTCAAAAGCATCGCACGACAGGCGCGGGAGGCAAAATACGGTGCCGTGAGCCTCAACGTGCTCCGCAAGCTGGCCAAGGATCGCCCGACCAATGTGTATCTTGTCGGTCTAGACGATGAAGGCGAAGACATCGGCTACAGCTTCTCGTACGCATTCACGGACATCGTCGGCCTTGTCTTCGCTATCCTGGACGGGATTGTCGTTGGCATTGACAGCAGTTTGAGGCGCAAGAATTCACGAGGTTTCCCCCTGACTGGACTCGTCGCCTTTGATCTGCTTGGGCGCCGCGCAAAGCCTCTCCCATTCCTCTTTTCGTCCAACATCAAGCGTTCGACTCTGAAAGCATTCATCGCCTGGTTGCACCCGGGTGCAGACGTTCTGTCATGGGCTTCTTTCGTACCCCGACGAAAGCGATTGGCCAGAAGCACTGCGGGGCAAGCGGTCGAGGGTTCAGACTGTAGCCACGGGGTGGAGACCGAGGTGCTTCACTCCTGACATGTTTTTTTATGCCGAACTGGGCGCGCTCAAGGACGTTTTCGGCGAGGGCCTGGGCACATACTACCGCCTCTGCTACTATCACATCAAGGAAGCTTTTCTGCGCCGCGCCGGAAAGAGCAAGGAGGGAAAACGGGGAATGAAGGCGGACGCTGCCGAGGAGGAGGACACGATTCCCGACTCAGTCGTCCCCCAAGGGATCATGAGGTTTCAAGCGCGCTGGGCAGGGACGCATGAGTCCAGACCGCCCGCCGCCGTCCTTCCTCTCACCACTCGAGTGGCCACAATGGCGACGCTCTACCAGCGGCCGCCGGTCCCGTGGGCCCCGGGGCCAATGTTTGGCGTGCCTACCGTGGGCATCCCGTTGGTTCCGGGGCCGCCGCTTGCGGGCCCAGGGATGTGGCGCCCTCCCCATGTCGGCGACGCGTCTGCCCAACCGGAGCGGGCGCCGGTCAGCGACAGCAGGTCGCAATCGCCGGAAAACGGGCCACCGGACGGGAAGCGGAAGACTGCGTGCGACCGGTGAGACCTTCAACTGCACCGGAGCCGTACGCGGACTCACGGCGGGAACTCTGGGTCGGGCCCCGCAGCTGCCGAATGCGCAAGCGGCGCTGCGATCTCGCCACGCCGAAATGCAAGTCCTGCAGCCGCACCGGGAGCAATTGCACCTATCAGGGATTGTGGAAGCGGCCGTCGCGGGCGAAGAAGAGATTGGCGACAAACACAGGACCTGCCACCGACGCCAGCGGGACCAAAGACCATGCCGAGACCGAACGGGCCCCGACGGCCGCTGTTTGGAATCGTCGGACGTCCCTCGACTCAGCTCACGGAGCGCTTGAGCCGGAGTTGGAGGCGCTGGTTGCCACTCCCCGCGATTGCTCGCCGCTGGAGAGCAACCTCGAAGCCTTCCTGCTCGACCCCATTGCGCTCAATATGGAACCAACAATCTCTGTCTCCGAGGCCTTGCCGTGGATGTGGCCAATGGGCTTCCCGCCACAGCCGTCGCTGGCCACTGCCGAAACGTCGCACAAAGACATCTCCAGTTTCATCCCTGCTTCGATCGCAAGGACCCCGACATCGCTCCCTCCCCTTCCAGCGGAGGCGGGCATCGTGTTTGCCATCGTCGACAGGTTCTTTGTTTGGTCGGACGACGTCCTCCCGACCATCCACCGCGGACGCTTCTACGAGGCCTGGCCGCCTTCACCGTTGCTGATGTCGACGATCCTGCTCGTGAGCCCGCTCTTTGATCCACCGTCGCAGGAGCTGGTGGCTTCTACGTGCTCAAAACGCATGTGGAATCAGAGCCTCTTTGCCCGGGTTAAGGCGACCCTCCCGGTCACTCTCAATCGTGCGGGACTTGCCGGCGACTTCGGCGCAGACATCGCGTCAACCTTCTTGCTCGGAGTTTGGGCGGCGTTTTCCGGTCTCGGGCAACTGTGTCAGGGTTTCTACGGGCTGACGCAACACCTCGTCCGCCGAGCGGGCTGGCAGACTTCACCCATTTCGCCGGCCCCGACCTTCCGTCAAGTCGTTGCGCAACGGCTCGGTGCCGAAGCCCTTGTCGCCACCCTCGGCCCCGGAGACGTGTCTGCCCTGCGCGACATCTGGATCGACCTGTGCCAACAGCACAGAATCATGAACATATTTTCCATTGGGGAGCAGACGCGCAGGGACTGGGCGCGCGCTCTGGACAGCCCGCCGGAGCCGGATGCTTTCGATGCCGCATTCCGGCCTGCGCCGCCGGGGCTTGCCGAGTGGGAAGCCAGCTTCGATGCGGCCTTTGATCCGCGCGCCCTGCCGGAAACCCCGCTCATTTCCGACTCGATAGCTTGGATCGATCTTCCGGAGGGACATCCCGACCGCGAGCGCGCGCTCGAACGCATGGCGTTCTACGTGGTTGCCGTTCGGGGCACGTTGCCCTGGCTGGCGGGCAAGTTCCGGGCGATTGTGGACACATTCCTCTGGGCATGCCGATCCGCAGGTCTTCATTCGCCGGCGCAGCTGCCCCCAGCGGCCCCTGTTCCCCCCACCTGGCTTTCTCGGCCGGCCTTCCAGCGCCTCGTGGCGCTGCGGGACCGCGCCGACAAGGCCCTGCTGGACTTTCGGCGCTCGCTCCCGCTCGAGATGAGAGAAGCGTGGCTTTCGGGATCCGCAACGGAAGCAATCTCGGCCCTGCTCGGGCCCGAGGCCCGCGTGCTCCACAACAGGCAACGCCACTTCCAGTATGCCTTCAACGTCAGCGCCAACATTCCCGGCATCTTGTTCATGCGCGCCGAGCTCTACACCTCCATCGGAACCTGCCTCTCCCGTGGTCTCAGCACGGAACTTGCGCCTGGTTCCCTGGAGGTGCTCGCTGACGAGTTTGGAGCCCAGGCCGAACCTTTTGCTTCCCTGCTCGAGGACGCCATCCTGGCGACCCGGTTCCACGTGGACCGCCTCCGAATCGAGCCACGACTGGCTCGTTCTGCCGGCAACGGCACCCCCACCGTCCTCCGGTGCGCGATCCTGCACACTGCTTTCTGCAAGCGCTTCCGCGGCGCGGGGACCCCGCCCGAGATCCTTGATCAGGTCGCTGCGGACGCGCGGGAAGCGCTGCGCGTTTTGGAGGCGTTCGCGCGCAGGCACGGGGGATTCATGAGTTCCGCGCATGCGCTGGCAAAGAAGCTCTGGGAAGACGGGAGGCCGAGCGAGTTTGAGCTCGAAGCAGCGCGGTTGGGGGTCGATCTGGAACCAGAGGATGACAGCGGGAACAAGGGGATGGCCCGGGCGGCGGTGCGGACGGATCCGGTGCTGGCCAGTCTCCTCAACGCCTACGGGGGACGCCGTAACGCACCTGTCGTCTGATGTTCGGCGAATGTGATCCTCTTGGTTCGTCCAGATCAGTCAGTAGTGGCATCAGTCAGAAGGCAGACCACCCAACAAAAAACGTCCCGTCATCTTCATGGATCATTGACTGCGCCTTTGCCTGTCGATGTTACGAAGATGCCCGTTTGCTTCCTGGGGTCGTCGCGTTTTGAGGTGCTTGGCAAGGCTCCAGTGGCAAGGACTCCACAGGGACCTTTCCGTCCACACGAAACTGCGGAAAGAGCTGCCTTAATGGGCAACTGAGCCCTTGCGAACGCTTGCCATGCTGTCTCCATCGTCGTTGTTGGTGCCGCCGTGCGCGATTCGCGCGCCCTTCCCTCCGCCGGCGGGCCGGTCCCCCAGTCGAGTCAGGGCGCTTCAGGCGCAGAATCCTCCGAAACGGAAGACTCCATGCGACCGGTGAGATCGAGTTCCGCGATCTGCAAGTGCAGTTATGCTCAGCGCAACCCCGCCGCACCCAGGTGCCGTACCCGGAAGCGGCGATGCGACTTTGGAGAGCCGAAATGCAGGTCGTGTGCGCGTACCGGGAACGACTGCACATATCTTGGCCTCGGAAAGAGGCCATCGGAAGCAAAGACGTTGCAGACTCTGAAAACTGGGGCCGGTGACGCCCAGTCAGGGCCCGCTCCCGACGAGGTCCCCCGTGCGAGCATGCTCGTCGACGCACCTGTTTCACTTGGTCAGACAGCGCTGCAATTGCTCGGAGTGAACACCACGGTCGTGGAGTCCCAAAGATTGTTGTCGGTGCGTCAAGGCCAAGGATTGCCCGTGCTCGGTAGCGCCCCGCTCACGACGCTTCCGGCCGTGCCGGCTTTGGCCGGAACCGATGTTGAAAACGGGCTCCTGGGACCGTTGTCGGAAGCCTACCTCTCCCTTCCGTCATCCTCGGGCAACTTGGGTAGTTCTCCTTTGTCCAGCGTTGGCGTTCACGGGATCGCGCGAGCTCCATCGCTCTACGCCCCTCTTCCGGCCGAGACGGAAGTTGTTTTCGCCATCGTCGACAGATTCTTCTTCTGGTCGGACGACGTGCTCCCAACGCTTCATCGGGGACGTTTCAACGAGCGCTGGCCTCCACCGCCTTTGCTGCTTTCGGCCATTATGCTCGTCAGCCCGCTTTTCGACGCTGCGTCACAGGACATTGTCGCCTCCGTCTGCTCCAAAGCCAGATGGAATGGGAGCCTCTTTGCGCGGATCAAAGGGGAGCTACCGGCCGCCCTGGAGAGGTGGAGTCAGGGGACGGTCACAGATCCAGCTTTGGATATCACCGCGACCATTTTGTTGGGTGTTTGGGGAGCGTTTTCGGGTCTCGGGAAGCTCCTTCAGGGGTTCTACCACCTGACGCTGCACCTGGTCCGCTTGGCCGGCTGGACCACTTCCCCGACTCTGCCGGCTCCAACGTTCCGACGTCTTGTTGCCGAGCGGTTCGGTAAACGGACTCTCGTTGCAGCGATGGAGCCCGCGGACATTGCCATCCTGCGCGACATTTGGATCGATCAGGCGCAACAGCACCGCATCATTTCCATCATGGCAATCGCGGAGCAGACGCGGAAGGATTGGGCAAGAGGTCTGGACCAGCGACCCGATCCAAACGAGTTCGACGTGGCCTTTCGCCCCGCCCCGTCGGGCTTCGCGGAGTGGGAAGCCAGTTTCCACCCCCGCTTCGATCCGCGCGTGCTGCCCGAGACCCCGCTCATCTCGGACGCGATCGCCTGGATCGACCTCCCGCGGAACCATCCCGACCGCGAGCGGGCCCTGGCGAACATGCCGTTGTATTTGACTTCGTTGCGGGGAACGGTGCCTTGGCTGGCGGGCAAGTTCCGCTGGGCCGTCGACTCGTTCCTGTGGTCTTGCCGGGCTGCGGGCCTGCAGTCGCCCGCACAGCTGCCGCCGGCGGCTTCGGCCCCCCCTCCGTGGCTCGCCGAAGACACCTTCCGTGGCCTCGTGGCAATGCGTGACCACGTAGACGCCGCTCTCTTGGACTTTCGTCGTTCACTTCCGCCGGAGATTCGGGAGGCGTGGGCCTCATCCTCGGCCGCGGGCATTGTTTCTGCCTTTCTTGAACCCGACGACGAAGCCGATCCCAATCCGAGACGGCCGCACTTCGAATACGCTTTCAACCTCAGCACCACTCTCCCCCGGATCTTCCTCCTGCGCGCGGAGCTCTACACTTCGATCGGCACCTGTCTCTCGCGGAGCCTGAACATCACGCTCGTGCCCGGCTCTCTGGAAACCCTGGCCGACGAGTTTGCCGCTCAGGACGAGCCATTCACGTCGGTGCTCGAGGATGCCATTCTATGCACCCGCTTCCACTCCGAGTGGCTGCGTCTCGAGCGCCGCTTAGCTGTTTCCATTGGCAACGGCGCTCCCGTGCTGCTCCGCTGTGCCGTGCTCCACATTGCCTTTTACCGGCGCTTCCGCGCGGCCGGCGTTTCCGACGGCGCCATGCGGCAGGTCGTCGGAGACGCCCGCGCGGCCATGGATGTTTTGGAGGCCTATGCAGGACGGCACGGCGGGTTCATGGTTTCCGCCCACGGGCTGGCAAAGAAGCTCTGGCACGACGAGCACCCAAGCGACTTGGACCTCGAGGCAGCACAGCTGGGCGTGGATCTCGAGCCCGAGGACGAGGGTGCCGAGAACGGTGGCACGGGCCTTGCGCGGGCGACGGTGAGGGCGGATCCCGCCCTCACAGCTCTGCTGGAGGCGTACCAGAGGGCGGCCTGAATGGAGCAAGTGTGAGCCATCGTGGCGCGCTGTACATCGACTCGATTCCTGGCAAGAGACGGACACGGCAAGATCTACTTCGCTCGATGCAGTCCCTTTCCCATCCATCCCACCGCTCACCGCACCTTCTTGACAAAGATCGAGAGCGACGAGTCCGCGTCGGACTCGAGGCGCACCATCCCCCTCGCACCCAGCTCCCCCACCACCGCATCCTGCGCCAAGACTTCGAGATCCTTGTCGATGCAGGGCTTGTTGGCGATCCCGAGCACGTCCAGCGCGGGGTTGTTGGCGATCACGCCGTGGAGGGTCCGCAGCCCCGTCTCCTCCGGTAGCCCGCCGCGCACGCACGGGCTAATCAGGTGCACAAAGTCGTCCTCCAGCCGCACGAACTCGAGGCTGGTCATCCCGAGCAGCGCCTTGCGGTCCTCCGGGGCCAGCCGGGAGACCATGAGCTGGAGATGGCGCAGCCGCGGGCACCTCCGGATCAGCGCCCCCGCGCCGGCCCCCAGGACCCCGAGGAAGCCGAGCTGCTCCCCCACGCCGCACGCGGCCGCAGCCACGGCCAGGGGCTCCAGCGCGGCCGGATGCGGGGACATGGTGTAGAGCATGAGGTCCTTGAGCGTGGCGGCGTTGAGCCGGAGCACTTCGAGCATCACCGCCAGCGTTCCCGGGTCCGGAACGGGGTCCGAGGGTGGCGTTCCGTCCGCAGGAGGCTTCGGCTTCGGAACCGTCAGGGCCAGGAGGGAGAGCCGGGGGAGGTGGAGCGGGTCGTCCTCGCCGTCCGCGCTGAGGGAAACCGTGCCCTCCTCGGCCCCGAGCACCGTGACCCCCAGCATGTAGAGCCACCTGACCCTGTCCTTCAGCGGCCGGAGCAGCTCCCGCACGCCTGCGAGCGACATCGACCCCTCCGCCATCCTCACTGCGCCGAGGTGAGCAGGAAGGAACCCCGCAATTCCGGCCGCGGCCCACCTTCCAATCTCCCCGGCACCATGCCCCTGCCCGCAGGGAGCTCGTTGCCGATGTTAACCATCCGGATCCCGGGGCAGCGAGCGGCGAGCAGGGCCGCGGCGGCCTCCCAGGTCGGCCCGCTCCCTTCGGCGTCGGACTCGGGCCCCCCGGCGCCGCCGTAGGGCACGACCCAGAGGATCCGCACGGCGCGCCAGAGCTCCTCGCGGTCGACGGCGAGCAGCGCGCTGGCGGCGGCCGGGGAGGCCACGCGCAGGCGGCGGAACAGGCGGGGTTGGAAGGCGGCGCGCGCCCTCCGGGACACGAGCGACACGGAGCGCAGGGCTTCGCGGTCGGAGGCCAGGAAGCCTGCGACGTGGTGCAGCACGTCGCCGAAGCGGGAGAGGTCCATCGGGGGCATTCTGGCGCCCGCTGTGCGAGGTCGGTTGTGCTCGGTCGGAGTGACGTGGCCCTCCAGAGGATCCGACCGGGTCCCCCCTGGTCACTGCACCCCAAAGCACCGCCAACACAGGCCACAGTAAAGCAAAGCAAGCGCATTCCCAAGCACGTTCCTCTACACTAGATTTCCTCCTCCTCCCCGCCCTCCCCGACGACGATCGGCCCGCCGCCCCGCCCCTTCCACACGTCCGCCACGACGCCGGCCACGAACCCCTTGCCCAGCCAGAACTGGTCCCCGCACTCGACCCTGCACCCCGTCGTCCCGTGCCCCAGCGCGGTTAGCACGGACTCGTCGAGGGACGAGTGGTCCTCGGTCGGGTGTCCCCTGACGTCGGCCAGCTTGAGCCCCGGGCACGCGCGCGCGAGCGCGTGCACGGCGTCGCCCGTCAGCTTCGGGTTGCTCGATAGGTCGGCGCGCTCGAGGTTGGGCAGCGCCGAAAACAGTCGGGCGAGGTCCGAGGGGGTGAGCGCGGGGACGTTGGAGGCGCGCAGCTCGGCGACAGCGTTGTCGGCGGGGATGCGGGTGAGCAGGGTGGCCACGTCCGCGCGGGTGCACTCCGGGGGGATGTGGAGCTTGGTAGGGTCGCCGGAAAGGGCGTTGAGGACGCCGGCGACGAGGGGGGAGGGGGTAGGGGAGGGAAGCGGGTGGGTCTCGTAATCGTCCTCGAGCGAGACGACCACGCGGGGGGTGCCGAAGGAGGGATTGCGCGAGACGAACCGCGAGTGGACGGCGGCGATCATCTCCTGCATCTCGGGATCGCAGTCTGCAAAGAGATCGCGCACATTAGCCAATATGAACGCCCCAAAATTCTAGTGACACCCACTCTTTGCGGCGTACTCGACGAGGCTGATCCAGCCGCTCTCGGGCACGGGGAACGCCGACCCGCCATAGACGATGCCCAGGCTCCGCACCTGCTCGTCCATGTCCCCGATGCTGATCAGGACCACGAACCCGCCGTCGTCGACCTTGCCGCCCTCGACCTCGAGCATCTTGGACTGCTTCAGGCGGTCAAACACCCTTTTGATGGCCGCGAACGAGCCGGTGGGCTTGGGGTAGGTCCGCGAGAGCACGTGCGGGTCCGAGCCGGCGGGCCCGCAGCGGCGCGCGATGCCGGCGAGGTAGTCGCGCACGGCGGCCACGTGCTCCTCGAGCGCGTCCAGCGCGACGTTGGGGTCGAACACGCCCTGGCGGTCGCGGAACTCGGCGCCGACGTGCGACGCCTTGAGGGCCATGATCTGCTCGAACGACATGCCTGGGCGGATGCCGAGGTCGACGGGCGTCTGCGGCGGCGGCGAGTCGTCGTCGTCCTCGTCGTAGTCGTTCTGCGGCTGGAACTGCGGCGGGTAGGCCTGCTGCGGTGCGAACTGCTGCTGCGGGCGGCCGAACGGGCGCGGGAACTGCTGCGGGTAGAAGGCCGGCCGCGGGGCGTAGCCGTAGGCGGCGGCGGGGTCGGCGTCGGGCGCGTCGTGCGAGAACATGCAGCCGGCGCCGAAGCGGCACGTCCCGAGCGCGAAGAATTTGCACGGCACTTTGCTCTGCGGCGGCGCGGCGGCCGCCGACGAGTCGTGCGAGAACGGGCACGCCGCGCCGTTGCGGCACGTGCCGAGCGCGAAGAAGCGGCACGGCGGCGCCATCTCCGTAAACAACTCCCGATCTCCGGGAAGGCTGGCGTCGGCCCTCGCGGCGGCAGGCGTCCGAGCGCGGCCGAAGAAAAGATCAAGGGGGGAGATCCGCCGGGTGGAGCACGCTTCCACGCCCGGGTCTGCCTAGAAAAGACCCTTTGAAGAGCTTCTGCAGCTTGCCGGCGCGGGCTAGGGGCACGCGATCTTCCGAGGGCGCGTGGCGGTTTGTTGTGGACCGCGGTGTCTGCGCCGTGGCTGCGCGCCCGCCCCTCCGTCCGCTTCCCCGAGCTCCACCGTCAAAGGCACTTCAATCAGCAAAGAATGTAGCAGAGTTATTCAAAGACGATCTAATGGTTCACGGATGATGATCTACCGCCCCGGGATCCTGCCGCAACCTCTCCTCCTTGACCTTTTTCCGCTCCTGCACGTGCAGGTGGAGCCGGCGGAGCATCTGCCTGGGATGCAGTATGTCCAATGTGCGAGGCTTGCTGACGGGGTGGGAATGGAGATCGATGGTATCGACAGAGTCGCCGCTCGTCGAGTCCGAGTCGTCGCCGCCGTTCTCGTCCTCCTTGGATGTCACGGGCTTGGCACCCTCCGCGGCCTTGCTGGCTCCAGATCCTTCCTTTGCAACAGGCTTCGGGCTCTCTGCCGCCCGCCTCGGATGCATGATTGTGTTCCAAAACGCGGGGCTGCCGTTCCGCGGCGGCCCCTGCCGATCTCCCTCGCCGGCTCCACGGGCAGGCGAGCCCGTCCTACCGGGCATAGTCGCACTCAGGGGGCTGACCGGCGAAAGCGGAGCGTTGCCTGTCTTCGGCTTGGTGGCGAACTTGACGGCCAGGCGGCCCCACTCCCCGCGGGTGTCCGACGCAGCGGCGTCCTCGATTGCGCGCTCGTGCGGATCGTCCCCATCCAGGAAGGTCTTGAACCACTTGGCGTCCCTCGCAACCGCGGCCGACCACCGTTTCTCGGGGTCGATCTCCAGGCATCGGGACACCCACTCCCGGCCTTCGGCAGAGACCCAGGCCCATTCCGGCCCCCGCATCTCCTCCTTCCATCCTCCGTCCATGATCCGCTTCAGCATGACGCGGGAAGTCTCCGGCTCCCCCGTGTTGTTCGTGGCCATGGGGAAGTGGCCCGAGAGGAGCACGTAGACGATGACGGCCATGGAGAAGACGTCGACTTTGAAGGAGTAGCCACGACTGGCCGGGGGAGAGATTTAGCGGATTGCCGTCGCGGAGCGCAAGCAGAACTTACTCCCGCGGCCCGACGAGGATCTCCGGCGCGACGTACGGGAACGACCCGCACAGCGTCTGCAGCGGGCTGTACGGCGCCGAGGGCGGGAACCCCAGCGTGGTGGCGATCCCGAAGTCGGCGAGCTTGACGGTCATCGACGCCGGATGCGGGTACGGGAACGGGATCACGACGGGCTGGGCGGGCGCGGGGTTGCGCGGCAACGAGGTGCCGTCAAAGTCGTCGAGGAGGGAGGAGGGGGCGGGAGAGGGGAGCTGGTCGTTACCGGACGCGGCGACGAGGATGTTCTGGCAGGAAGGACGGAAGGAAAGAAGGGGAAATCGCAAGTGAGACATGCATCCCGGGAGTGCGTCGAAAGGCCCACCTCGGGCTTGAGGTCGCGATGAACGACCCCGACCTTGTGCAGGTAGGCGAGCGCATCCGCGATCTGGAAGGCAATGTCCCGCGCATCGCGCTCCGAAAAGTGGTCTGCATGCTTCTCCGCGATGCGGTCAAAGAGCTCGCCGCCTTCGGCCAGCTCCATCTGCAGATACACCCGCGACGGCGTCTCGTAGACCTCCTCCAGGCGCACGATGTTGGCGTGGTCGAGCCGCTTCATGATGCGGATCTCCCTCAGCAGGACGCGGAGCTGCACGCGGTCCTTGATGTTGGCCTTGTCGATGACCTTCATCGCGAACGGCCTGAGCGTGAGCGGCACGCCCGAATCGCGGTCCTCGGGCCGCGGGCGTTCATGTACGAGGTAGACGCTGGCGTACGAGCCCCGTCCGAGGAGCTTTCCGAAGCGGAACTTGGCCGCCAGCGTGACGTCCTCGTCCTGGCCTCTACCGGCGTCGGAGCCGGAACTGCTCGATGCGGCAGGCGAACCGGGCATGCATTCGCCGTCTGCAGCGCCGCTTTCGGACGCCGGAGACAGGGGCGTAAGGCTGTCTGGGCTCCGCAGTGGCGTTGCGTTGGAAGGCACATCCGGAGGTGGCGAAGCGCACGACCAGTCGAGCCCCGTGAACGCCCGGACGGCCATCGCGTGGTCGGTATTGAACACGGGCATTGTTTTTTGACTGCGCTGTTGCCGAGGGGTTTGTCCCGGCGTGTGGGCCAGCGGATTTTGTGCGGAGATTTGGAGGCAACATCCGGCCGCACGTGGCGGCCATGCGCGTGGCCGATGATGTGTCATCGACAGCCGCCCGGCGGCAGCGCAAACTCCATGCAGACATCGGAGCACGCCGGAAAATACCCACATCACTCCGCGATTGATAGCTCCTTTACTCGATCATCTCTTCGGGCCAGCGAATGTACCGATCCATGCTGAAGCACATAGTTTTCCAGTGCATCCCGATCGCACCCCAATGAATCCCGGTCCGATGAGCTTTCTGAAGCTCAAATCGAACATTTTGTGCTGGTAAAGTCTCCATCCAGCGCTTTGGGCGTGTAGTGCGCATTGTTTGGGCACGCGTACCTGGCCCAGCCTCCCAGGGTCCCCAAACGAGAGCGCGAACCCCCGCAGCGATTGCCGGGCGGCCCCGGGCCTCTGGGGCCATGAGCGGCAACTACGACCCCAATGTCCCTAACCAGGGACCATGGGGCCCGGCCGGCGCTGTCATCCTGTCGGTTCTGCCCATCATTTTCCTGCTCGTCGTTACTCGTTGGGTCCCTGCGCCATTGAACCCCGTCCGGGGATTAATCGCGCCTCTCCGTCCGCAGTGGTGCCGCAGATCAGTCTCAAGTCGACGATTTCGCTGCCCGTCGCGGCGCTGATCATGTTCTGCGTGCGGTCGGCATACTTTGCCGCACCCGGGAACCTCGTCGCGGGATGCGTCATTAGCGGCTTCCTGGACTGCCTGACGCCGATTACCGTCATTGGCGGCGCCATGTTCCTCTTCGAGACCATGACCCAGAGCGGTGCCATGGATTGGATCATCTGGCAGCTCAAGAAGCTCTCCAAGGGCCACCCGATTGCCGAGATCATGATCCTCGGATACTGCTTCAACGCGCTCATCGAAGGCAAGTAAATGCGGTGCTGCCAAGGCCTCGCACGATGCTTGACCGCCGCGATCCCGCAGGTGCCTCCGGTTTCGGCACCCCCGTCATGCTCGCTTCGCCCATCCTGCGCGAGCTCGGCCACGATGGTGTGGCGGCTGTCATTGCCTGCCTGCTCTTCAACTCGTGCCTCACGATTTTCGGGGCCGCCGGTACCCCGGTGTGGTTCGGCTTCAGCGGCAACGGCTTCTCGGAGGAGCAGCTCCGGGAGATCGGTTTCCGCAGCCAGATCGGCATGACCTCGTCCGCCTTCTTTGCCGGGGTGCCCATCATCTCCCTCCTGCCGCTCGTCAAGTGGGCCGATATCCGGCGCAACCTGCTCTACATCTACCTCGCGGTGCTGAGCGTGCAAGCGCCGGCGATGGGGCTCTCGTACATTTCGTACGAGCTTCCGACGCTTCTTGGAGGTGTCATTGGATTGGGCATCACGGCGGTTCTTACGGCGTACAAAGTCGGACTGAAGCCGGTCGCGAAAAAGGCAGATCTGGAGAATGGCAGTGATACCACGCGTGGCAGCATCGTCAGCGAGGCGAGCGCCGCCAGCCCGATCAGCCCAGTCAGTGAACCGGCACACGAATCCCCCGTCACGAGCACGCTGGATCACAAGGCCGGTGATCTGCCGCCGAACGGGGATGTGCCACCGCCGGCCACGGCCGACCGCGTTCCGACCTACAGCACGACCAAGAGCGCGATCGAGGAGCTCGAGGAGATGGAGGCATTGCCGGACGCCCAGGACGAGCCCGCCCGCTACGCCATCAATTTTGGCAACGCCGTGGCCAACACCGCCCCGCTCATCTTCACAATCGTCTTCCTCATCCTTTCGCGGATCCCGCAGATTGGGCTCCGAGGACTCTTGACCCGCACGTCGCCATCCTTCACGATGTACCTCGGTACGCTCTTCAACCTCTCCATCTCCGCCAGCCTCGTCTTTGCGTTCCAGTACATTCTGGGATCCCCTTACGTCTCGTCGACGTACCAGGTGCTGTTCGTGCCGGCATGGTTACCCTTTGCAGTCGGTGCCACCCTGGGCTCCTTCTACCTCGCTTGGTGGCGGGCCTCGCGGAACCAGACCGCAGGCGAGCCGGCAAAGAGCTGGCCCCGCAACGCGCTGGACCAGCTCAACCGCTCCGCGCGCGTCACCCTCGGCCGGCTGGTCGGACCCTTCATCGCGCTGATCGGGGCCAACATCCTCGTCGCGCTGCTGCGCACGGGCGGCAAGCCCTCGCCGGCCTACATGCTGGGCTCGACCCTCGCGTTCTACATGGGCAAGGGATGGCTTGCCATCGCCATGCTTCTCGGCGTGATCGGCACCTTCTTTTCGGGGTCGACGACCATCTCCAACCTGACCTTTGCGCCGGTGCAGGCGGCAGCGGCCGAGGAGTCGGGGCTGGGAACGATCGCGCTGATGGCGCTGAACAACTGCGGGGCCTCGCTGGGCAACATCGTCGCCATCGGCAACGTCGTGGCAGCCAAGGCCGTCATGGGCGACACTGTGGTGGGTTCTCTTGCGGGCCTCTTGTTCTTGCGCATCTCACCGCATTGATCGCGGTGCTCAGAACTCGGAGGGGGTCTACATCCGTAAGACGTTCCAGCTGCTGCCGTCCTTCCTCCTGGTCTCGACCCTTGCCCTGCTTGGTTTTGCGCTCACGGAACCGGCGTTGCCGGTGTACGTACCGCCTCAGGTGGACGTGGCCACATCATCCGTGGTGTACTAGTAGTTTGGATAGAAGACCATTTCATTGGATTCATTTGATGCGGCAGGTCGGGCGGGCGGTTCGGGGCCCTCAAGGCGGTGACGCACAGTTGGGCGGCCGATCATCCCTCGAAGGCACTCCCTTTGGGACAGTCTCCTATACTAGTCACCCTCCTCTCCCAGGCACTCCTAGCCCTCCTAGGAGCCATGTGGCGCTATCCAGGCTCCGCTACGTCTGAGGGCACGCCCACGCCGCCGCCGCCGCCGCCCGGGGCGCTCTTCCCGGGCCGCGCCTTCTCGGGCGACTTCGTCGGCGGGTCGCCGCTCGGCAGCGCGTACTCCGCGGGCGGCGGCGCCACGCCGCCCGGCGAGCCCCTTTTCCCCGACATCGACCAGCAGCTGCGTGAGCTCGGCATCGGCCGGCTCGGCGCGCAGCCGCCCGACCAGTTCGCGCCGCCGCCGCGCCAGAGCAACTCCATCGCCGAGCTGTTCGGCCTGCCGCCCGACCCGCAGTCGCAGCAGATGCTGTTCTCGTACTCGCCCGGGCCGGCGTTCGCCATGCAAGGCGAGGACTACGCGCGGCCGCAGCCCCCGAAGTTCCAGCCCCTGGAAGTCGCCCAGCGGCCGCCCATGCCCGTCGCCGAGCCCAAGAAGAAGCCGCGGGAGAAGAGTCCGCCTGCAAAGCACCAGCAGGCTGAGCGGGCACTACAGACGGTCCCGGACGCACCGCTGATGGCGCAGCCCGTGTGGACCCCACCCGGACCCCGAATCGAGCCGTGCGATGCAGACGGCGTGCACGTCGTGAGTTGATGTTCCTGATCAAACACCGTTATTTGATTCTGACTACCTTGCTCTGCAGCCCTTTGACCCGGAGATCGTATACATCACTGACGCCGATGGCAACTTCCTGTCGGTCGAGGATCACTCGTGGAACAAGTTCCTTACCTTTAACACCAACGATCCCGCACTGCCTTTCACGGACAGCACCGTCGAGCTACGGTCCGACACCGTGGTTGATCTCGCCGCCATACCGAACAACCTGCAGCAATCCGCCTTCCCCAACATCCTCAAGCGCAACCTCTTCGCGTTCCTCCCCTCGCCGCCCCTGGCCCACTTCACCCGCCGCATCCTGGACATGGTCCTCACGTCGGGCCGGCCGATGCGGTACAAGTGGTTCTGCGACTCGCCTGGGCACGAGCGCAAGATGGAGATGCGCGTGGCCCGACTGCGCGGGCTCGAGGGCGTCGAGGGCGTCGTCTGGACCAGCAAGATCGTCTGGGAGCGGCCACATCCCGGCATCGGCGTGGGATACCTAAAGCGCAAGGCGATCGAGGAGCCGGACGAGCGCGAGCTGGACGTCGGCAGGGAGCTCGGCACGCTCGGCATCGAGGCCGGCCGATCGCCCGAGATGATCGACGACGGCAGCGTCGGCTCGCCGCAGAGCGGTCTCGAGGTCGTCCAATCCGGCCTCAATGGGTCGGGATCACCCCCGCCGGCCCAAGGCCAGCTGACCGCGGTGTGCGCCGCCGACGCGGACATCAGCACCGTCTGCTCCTTCTGCAAGCGCATCCTCCTGCCCCTCGCCCTCGTCAGCGCCGCCAACATGCCGCGCCTGCTGCACTCCCTCGCGCAGCACAACAAGATCCCCCTGCCCATGCCGACGGAACCGTCCCCCGACTCGCCGGCACCGGTGCCCGTGATCGGCCTCAGGGGCAAGCGCGGTCACCACGTGTTTTCCAAGCCGCCGACGGCGCAGACGAGCGCGTGGGTGACGCCGTGGGAGTACTACGTTCTCGCCGGCCAGGCGGACGGGGACGAGAAGCGCGTGCGGCACGGTGTGTGCGGCGGGTGCTGGGAGGAGATGTGCGGGGTGGTGGGGATGCCGTCGTGGATCGAAAAAGGGAAAAGGCTGTGGGGCGGCGAATGATCTTGGGGGACAGCTGGAAGGTCGGTTTTCTCTTGCGCCTCGGTGTCGAAAGATGGGCTTTGCGTATCTTAGTCGTAGCCGTCGAGTTGTAGAGCGGCAGAGCCCTGAATGTAGCTTGTACAGAGATCGTTGTTTTGTCTCCATGGATCTGGTGGATGATTTTCATGATGTGGTACGTGGCCCAGGGCGGAGGGGCGGGGCGGGTCAACAACTTGCCGCCTTTTGACTTGTCGCCCGCGACTTCGAAGTCCCGCCAGAACCTCCCTGCAGCCTTCAGCCATGGCTACTGACCTCAAAGACGACACTTTCCTGCTCCTGCTCACGATGTCCGTCATTCCCGGTGCGTACTCGCGAATGGGCAGAGTGGGAGGCAACACGGGAACCGGACTGCGTCGAGCGTGCTCCCGCGCGTGCCCTCGCCGGCGGACATGTTGGGGCAGTCCCATGACCTCGCCTCGATGGGATATGGCTGGATTCCGTGTTCAATGTTGTTGGATGGCGTGTTCCAGGAGGCGACGGCTGTTCTTCTTTGTCCACCATCTGACTGCCTTTATCGAACCCCAGAGAAGATCGACGAGGCCCTCGAGCACGTCCAGAAGCTCACGGACGCCGTGCGCAAGGCCGACGGCGTCGGCGTTCCGGTCTACTACTTCTACAAGGGCGACACCCCCGGCAGCATCAACGGGATCGAAATCTACGCGAGCGACGGCACCTTCATGTCGCACCTGGCCCAGTTCGCCGTCATCGGCGACTCCCTGACTAAGCTGAGCACCGCGCCGCCGACCGCGATCTGCTACGGAGACCCCAGCAACACCGTGAGGGAGGTGCTCAAGAACTTTGGTACCGTTTACAAGGTTCGCCTCGATCGCAGCCTCCTTGGCCTTCACCAATGCTGACCAACTTCCTTGCAGCCGAACGGATCGGGGTATTTTGATCTAGCGGGGGCCGCTTTCCACAAGAAGTAGGCGTGGCGTTCGTTTAGCTGCAAGGTTATACAATGAGGGCATGCTCCTCTTCCTTCCCGTGACATCGCCGGTCCGTTGCTGGTGCTATTATCCTTGGGCATGCAGTAATTCCGAGTGTAGCAGATGTGGGCTATGATGCACTCCGTGGGTCCGATCCGGCCCTCGACGATGTCTGCGAGTGGTCCTTCGGCCGCCCCAGCGCCTCCAGCGCCGGCGCCCTGAAGAGCTCACAAACAATTGACAACACTACACCGACTGCCACTATGGCCAAATCCAAGGGCCGCAGCAAGGCCGCGTCGGACTCCAGAGTCATTTCCCGTAAAGCTCCTGCGCCTGCGCGCTACGAGTCGAGCGATGAGGGCGACTTTGACCCGACGCACCGCCGCGGCATGACCGAGGGCGAAATCGAGCTTGACGACGCAGAAGAACAATGTGAGGCCTCAGCTCGTTTTACAGGCCGGCATTGTGTTCTTGCACCATGCTGTGTCGGCTTACTGGTTCTCTTCCTTGTCTGACCCCCCTTTCTCCAGTTCACAACCAGCGAAACGCTTCTCTGCTCCGCGACGGTACCGAGACCCTAAAGATATACGATGGCGCTTCGGACGACGATTTGGACGACCTTGGAATTCCCGAGGGCCTCGCTTCTGCGGGTCGGAAAGGGAAGCAGAAGGGGAGCGACGTGCTTCTGGACCTGGGCGTTTCGGACGAAGACGAGGACTCGGAATCGCAGGAGGACGAGGATGACGCTGGCGATGCCGAAGAATCATCCGAAGAGGACGGCTCCGATGCCGACGGGGCAGCCAATGCCGTTCTCGACCGGATGCGCCTGCGGCGTGCGGGAAGCCCATCGTCGGACGAGGACGAAGACGAGCCGGCACCGGCGGAGCGCGCTTTGGGATGGGGCATTAAGAGATCGGCGTTCTACGGCGGTGACGAAGCGGCGGCTTTGGAAGACGACGAAGCGAGGGAGCTCGAAGAGGAAGAGGTCCGCCGCTTGGAACGGCGCCGCGCGGAATGGCTGGACGGCGACGAGGAAGATCTGGACGAGGTTTTCGGCATCCCGAAAGTGGACGTGAGCAAACGGGACGATGCGGTGGAAGACGACGGCTGGGACATGGACGGAACCCGCGGTTTGCAGCTCGACATTGCCGTCGACGCGGGTTTGCGGTCGGATCTTTTGGACTTGGCAAAGAACGGCGGGCCGTACACGAGCGAACAGCTCTCTGGCGTCGCCCCGGAGCTCGCGGAGCTTGCTTCCGAGTTCGAGTCCCGTTTGCCGACACTTCAGCACCTGGAACGTGCCAGCGCGGCTTGGCAAGCGCGTCGCAAGGACCTCTCCAGCAAACCGCAGAAGGGCGCCAATGGGATCTCGGAGGATCCGCAAGAAAAGCTCCTTGCAACTCTTGGGGAGATAGTCAACATGAAGTACCGTGGGTCTTCTCTTCCCTGGTAGTCCGCGCAGAGACTGATGTCGTGCTTTGTCGCAGAGCTGACCCTGAACTACCTCGCAAGCTTGACGTACTACTTCTTGCTCATCCACTCTGCTTTCGCATCTCCGTCCACCGTGCTCGACGACCCTCAGCAGCACCCCGTCATGGATCACTTGGTGAAGATTCGTGGAATCTTAGACGAAGTGGAGAAGGCCGAGGAAGTCGTCGTTGTGGGCGTGGACGACGGTGGCTCCATCTCGGGCAGCTCGGACGACGATGGTTCCATGAATGAAGCGGCCGAAGACGAGGAAGACGACGACAGTGATGGGCAGTCGGAAGACGCCGACAGCGAGCATGGATCTGACGCCGAAAGCGGAGGCTCTGATACCTTCGGCGCCGTCAAAACTGCAAACAGCAGTGCGGAAGCACTTCTGTTGCAGTTGCTCGATTTGGACGGTCCTGTCTCCGAGACTGGCTCAGACGTTGATTCGGATGCCGGGGCCCAACATGGCCTCGAGATCGAGGCGACGCAGGTGGACAAGGGCTCGAAGCGTTCAAAGCAGAGCTCGAAGTCGAAAGCGTCGTTGCGCAAGAAGCAGGTCGACGCAGGCGAATTCGAAGTTGTGAGCGATCTCATGGCCCCGCGCAAAGGCTCTCGGGTCAAGAAGGCTTCGAAACCTGCTGGCCCGCTATCAAAGCTTGTGGACACTTCTGATCTACCAAAGTTCCGGCCATTGCCTACAGCACCCAAGGCTCGGAAGCCTCTGATCCCGGCGGATCTCTTGGAAGACGAAACCGACCCTGTTCTGAAACGGTTCGTCGCCGGCGAGCCCGACTTCAGGGCTTCGAAGTTTGGCGTGCCTCTACACTCTGTCATCCACACCATCTCCCAAGCTGTGGGCAAGAAAACTTCTCAGAACGACGGCGATGCGGACGTGCCGAGGCGGGACGGCGGCGAGAAGAAGCGCGAGCGAGAAGCCAGTGCCCGCGGTCTCGCAGACCGGAAAGAAGGGGCGACGGCCTCGCAATCGCAACGGACGAAAGCAGTCGACATGTTCAGCGACGCCTCGGACGAGGAGTCAACCGGGACGCCGGCTCGTAATGGCGGCAAACGGACGAGCGCGAGCGACGAGGAAGCCGATGCGCTGGATTACTACAACTCGATCGTTCGGGAGTCGAAGAAACGGAAGCTGGAGAAGGAAGTCCGGGCGGAAGAGCACAGGCTCGCGACCATTCCGGCCGGGGCCGAGGAGATCGATCCGGACTCGAAGCGTGCCACCAACTACGCGATCCTGAAGAACAAGGGCCTCACGGCGAGAAAGAAGAAGGTGGACAGGAACCCTCGCCTGAAGAAGAGGCTGAAGTACGAGAAGATGGTGAAGAAACTGGGGAGCACGAAGCGCATCTACCGCCCCGGCGACAGAAGGGAGAGCGGTTACAAGGGCGAGGGGACGGGCATCAGGACCGATGTGCGCAAAAGCGTCAAGCTCGGGTGACGAGCAGGCCAATATAATCCTTGCACGTCCCATTTTGATCCTACATGTGGCGTTTCTTGGGTGGAAACCGGAACGGCGCCTTGCGCGGTTCAACGCTCCCCGAGATCGTTCTTGCGGACATAGGTGAACCAGTTTTTCAGGCCCGACCAAATCTCCTGACCGGTTGGCACGATGAATCGCGGCGGGAGGATGAAACCGTCGCCGCCTGCTCCACCCTCATCAGGCGACTGAAGCAAGGTTGACGCTTAGCGTGAGATGGAAAGAGAGAACAAAACAAAGCAACTTACGGGGCGGAGTTCGATTGTGAAACCGTAGACCCTGCGAAAGGGAGCCGATAAGAACCAAAACGTCGAAAAGAAACACGGCAAAGCCCACCGGTGTCCACCATGCGCCTTCTTCACATCTGCGCCGTAAAAGAAGTCTTCCGCCGTGCCCGATGCAGCATACAGGTCGATCTCACGTTCGTTGGAATACTGCTTTCCGGACTGGGCCAGAATGCCCTTGCGTATCTCCTCGCCGGCCGCACGGAGCTTGGTCTCGTCGGGTGCTTCAGATTCTTTGAACCCCCAAGGCCGGAGGATCAGTTGCGAGTACTGGGGAGCCGAAAGTCAGATCACTTCGTGCGTTCAAGCCTTCTCCTCACCGAATGGAAATCGATTGCCCCAATCAGGCCCGGAGCCATCTCGAGCATGTACTTCATCAACGCTTTGGTCTCCAGCTCCGAACCGGCGTGCGGTCCCTGGTAGATTTCAGAGAACGGGCTGTTGGAGCCTCCGGCGGTGCCCCATCCTTCAGGATACTGTAATCGTTACACACACGTCAGCAGGGCACTGTACGCAAGGAGGCGCTAACGTACGTTCCGGTTGATGTCAACGCCAACAGCTCCGAAGGACCCGGGATGCCTGTTCTTGCGCCAAAGCCTTGCATTCGTCCACCTGCACACGACAACGTCAGTTACGGCGCTAGCACACGACAACGCAAATCACCCACGTGTACTCGTAGCCATCCGGGTTCACGATGGGAATCAGAACAATCTCAACATCCGTCAATAGATCCTAGGTGGCAAGGAGCGACAAGTCAGCCGCAGTTTAGCAGTAAAGCAGCTCCCTCACCTTGACGAATTCGTCTCCCTTCTCGAACCCGTCGACGAGCTGACGGACAACGTATTGCGTAACGGCCCCCGAGATCCACTCCCTGGCGTGAATGTTCGACTGGAACCAGATGCGCTTCTTCGAAGACGCGTCGGAGCCGTTGGTGGAGGAAGTGATGTGCACCGCAAAGAGGTCGCGGCCTGCGACAGGAGCAGGCGATTAAGCAAAAGTTGGCTGTCTCATTGCAGCAGCCACTGACCCTCGAAGGTTTTGCCGACAGAGGGCACGAGCTTGATGAGGTGAGGATAAGTGTCTTGCAGGTAGGTATAGAACTTGAGAATGGCATCGCGACGATGATAATTCTTAAACCACGTCTCCGGATCAGCAGGATCCTCTTTGCCGGCAGCGGTAGCTGCAGCAAGCTCCATCGACTCGCGGTCGACGGCGACTTGCAGGTCGTCGCGCAAAAGCTCAAAGTCCACACCAGTCCCAGAGAAAACAGACGCAGAGACAAGCTGATACTGCTGCGGGTCCACACGAACCGTCACGGCCACCTTTTCCGGGGCAGAGGAAGGGCGGTGCACTGCCCAGATGTCCGTGTGGAGGTTCTCAAGGAGCTGGATCATCTCCTGGGCACTCTCCGACGTGCAAACCAGCCGAATGAGCCGGTGGCCCGCATACTCGCTCGGAGACCGCTGGAGAAAGAGCGGCGTCTCGGCTTGGACGAGTGGAATCTGGCCGTCCCTGTGTGCGTCACCTGACCCCGCAGGCGCGTCCGGAACGACGAGGAAAGCGGCCGAGCAGGAGCATAGAGCACAAAGAAGGAGCACCAGCGCCGGAATAGAAACGAATGGCCGGGGGAACGCCATCGTCGCGACGCGTGACCGGAGTTTGCGTTGCCCCTTCGCGTTCGATCGTGTCTGGGAACCACATCATCATCCTTCTACCGTCGGCTCCGCCTGCTCTTCCTCGTCGCCTCTCTTTATCTTTCCAGAGAAATCGAGCGGCTTCCCCATCGCCTCCTGGTAAAGCCGCTTGACGTCCTCGCATACCGTCTCGAAGTGCGATGTTGCGTCGTAGCTCCGGCTGATGTAGATGCCGTCTTTTGCCGGGTCGTTGGCAGGGACGTAGAGATCAGTGACGGAGGCGAAACTGCAAAGGCTGGGTCAGCACGGTCCAGCGGGCGAGAGGAGCAGCACCCCACATTTCCTCGATGGGTCCGAGAAGTGCGAGTGCGGGGTGGATCTCGTTGGCGGGGTTGTTGGTCTCCACGATCGTGCTCACGATCGCGATGTAGTAGCCTTTGGCGGAGACGCGGTGCTCGTATCCGACCATCGCGACATAGATATCTTGTAAGCCAATCAGCAAGCGTGCCAAACCCCATGATCGAGCCCTGATCTCGCTTACCGTTCTTGCGGTTGAGCTGGTTCTGGGGAATGATGAGCTGCACGCTGTCCGCGTCGCCAGTGTTCGGAACCGGGCCCTTGAGCAAGCAAATGGCCCTGATGACCTTGCCGACGCTCTTGACCTTGTCCTTGGCGTACGAAGGGTCGCAGATGACGCCCTTGCACTTGACCACGTCCCCCGCGCTCGTCACGCCGCAGACCCGGCCGGAATCGTCGTAGATGAACTGTTCGACGTCGCGGTTGAGCATGTACGTGCCACCGTAAATGGCAGACAACCTGTGAAGGAAGTTGAGCTAAAGCGCGCTACGCGGGCGACCGGCTGTAAACGCTTACCGGGCAAAGGCTTGGGGAAGGTCGCCGAGACCGTACATGGGGTAAATGTAGGGGCTCTTGCCGTAGCGGGCCAAGGAAGCGTTGTAGAGGAGGATCTTCTCGTAGGTCTCGTAAGCGGCCCGTTCCTTGTACGAGTCATCCAGGTTCAGGGCGATGGCGTGCCCGATGAAGTCCTGAGTCCCGGGCTCCAGGCCGAAATGGGAGTAGAGATCCTTCATGAGCGTCGTCTTGAGGTCGAATTTGCGGGTAACAGCGCCCCACATGGCGCCGTCGGAGGCTGGGCGGGGTTTCAGTCCAATACGAGCGGCGAGACGTGCGCCTACCCACACATATAGGTCTGCGGGTCGTTCTGCTTGTACTGGCCCAGGAATTCGAAGAAGCGCTTCACTCTTCGCTTCTCGAAAATGCCCATCAGCGGGCTGGTCAGGGCCTCGGTCTCGTTGGAAGGGACCTTGGCGATCCTCCCGTCCCTGTAGACGTAGCTCGCCCCGATCTGCTTGAAGTCCAGGTACCGCGTCACGTCCGTGTAGAGCAGGATCTTGACGAACTCCCCCGACGCCATGGAGAACTTGGGAATCTGGTCCACGGCGTAGTCGCGGTCCCGCCCCAGGTGCTCCGGCGGGTTGCCCTTCCGGAACTTCGAGTACAGCTGCAAACACCGAGGCCCATTGGTGCACAATCATCAAACCGGGAAAGACGCGGGACGAACCTGCGTGAGGTTCAAGGACGCGCAGTCCGCGCCGTAGTACTCGTTCCGGTCCATGTGGAGCACCTTCTTGCCCTCCACCGACAGCAGCCCCGACATGATACATTCCGTAAGCCCGGTGCCGAGCACGACAAAGTCGTACTCCTCATCCTAGAAGGAGAGGTGTCGGGTCGAAGACGCGTAGAGCGAGCACACCAGCACCACGAAGGGCACCGAGAGCGCCATTCAAGAGGCGGGCCAACACATTCCACAGAAGACGAAAGCAATTTCAGTCGTCAGAAAGCAGAATGCGGTTTCCGTGAGGCGATGGAGCGACGGGACCGAGATTAGCTCTGATTCACGGGACGGGCTCCGAGACCGCAACCGTGACCGCAGCCGCGGAAAGTGACCCTCCATGGGATTTCTCCACGCAGCCGCGCTCGCGCTGGCACCGAGACTCACCATCCTGGTCGGAAGGGTCCGGGGCAACGGGGTCAGAAGTGTTGATGCGGGGCCTCTGCACACACTCCAGCTCAACATTTCCATCAGGGATCGTGACCCTTGGAACGAGGCAGGGAAAGGGCAGAAGGACTATACTGACTAATCTACAAGGTTCTCGAGACGGTTCCCCAGTCCAAGCCGAACGTAAACCTGCGATCGCGGACCAAGTGAGCAATAGTGCGCGCTCCGAGTCCGAGAGACCGCTCACGTCCGTTCCCCAGCCTTCGATGACCCTCACGCTCAGCGTCCCGCCCCAGAACTCCGCATAGACCTTGGAAAGCGGCAGCCCGATCCCCAGGTGCGCGAGCCCCACCGCCTCGCGCTCCTTCTCCGAGATTACTCCCTTCATCCGCTTCACGACCGCCGGAAACTCGCGAAACTTGGAAGCGTGGGCAAAAGAGAAGATGTGCGGGACCAGCGGGCGCGGGATGCCGCCGCCACGGTCCGAAATGCGGAAGGCGATGATGGGGGAGAAGGAGGCGGCGGCAGAGGCGGTCGCCGCGGCGCCAGACAGCGAGACGGTGGGTACTGCGGAGGTTGGAGACGGGGAGAGAGCGCAAGTGATGCGCACGGGGGGCAGGACGACGTCGCCGTCCGCCGCGTGGTGGTCCACTGGCTCGGCGGCGTCGAGCTGGGGATGGGTGTGGCCGCCCCGCTCAAAGCGTTCGATCGATCCGGGGTCCGCCACCAGTTTCGACAGCGGGGAAGGTTTGGATTCGCCGGTTTCGGCCGAAGCCTGCACCCAGGGCTTCGGCGAGATCTCGCCAATCGCGCTGGCGTGGGTCTGCCGCATCCGGTGGAAATGCGGATGGTGCTCGTAGAGCGTGAACCGCATCGCGTTCTCCAAGAGCTCGTAGACCACGTACTCGGCCTGGTCCGGAATGTAGGTGAACTCGGCGTCCACGTCCCCGTCCACTACGATCTCGGGCGGGGCGACGCTGCCCCCGTATGAGCTCACAAACACCTTGCGCGCGAGCGCGGCGCAGCGCTCGACGATGGTGCCCGCGCGAGTCCGTGTGTTTACGATGCCGATGAACGGCGAGTTGTCCGAGGTCGTCCCGGAGCGCGCCTCATCCAGGTAGGTCCTGGTGAGAGCGATGTGCTGCTCCGCGATCACGCGCCGCCCTATCCGGGACCGCAGGGTGGTGTACATGAAGCGGTCCACGTCGCTGGCGTCCATGTGCCGCGCCGTCGCGGCCTCCACCATGCCCTTTGCGAGCAGGGGGATTACCTCGAGGTGCGTGTAGAGCTGCTGGGCCAGCAGCGCGCAAAAGGCCTCGTTGTCCTCCATCGTCTTGATCTCGGGCACGCGGCGGAAGCTCTCGAACGCGTTCATGTACAGCTCGTAAACGCGCGAAATGTTTGGGTCCGTGCCCACGACGAAGGGCAGAGCCTGGAAGTCACGGATGCGGTGCGACAGCCGCACCGGCAGCTCGTTGCGCACGTAGTTTGCCGACGCGACCAGCTTCGCCGGCGTGAGGTTGCGGCCGTGCACGCAGAGCTGGCGGAGCGTCACGCGGCGCGGCTCCTGCGACCAGTAGCGCTCGAACAGTCTGCGGGGTGCCGAAATGAGGGGAGGGCGGCCTCAATCGGTTGTGATCGCGTGTCTCACCGATTTTGATAGAACACCGACTGGTTCGACGGCGGCGGCCCGGCCATCGCGTCGGCCGCGTGGATCGGCGTCGCCGCGAAACACCGGCTCGGCGGTGGTGCCGGCAGCCGTCGGCGCGCGGCAGCTCGCGGCGCCGTGCCCAGGACACGCGCTCCACCGCCCATCGCGGACGAGGAGGAGTCGAGCGGGACGGGGCGACGGAGGAAAGGGGCTACCAATGGGAAACGCGGGCCGCGATCGACGCGTTGCATGCCCGTCAACTGCCAACATCCCGCCCCTCCTCCTAACAAATGAAATCACTTGCGAGAAGTTTGCAAGACTACAAGTAACGTCGCAGGAGAACCTCATACTTCTGGTGCGGTTATGATAGATGGACGCGACTTGGTGTATCCCGTTGCCTTGCCAGACGCGCAAGCAGCAGCCCATTCCTGTTGGAAAAGAAGCCAAAAGATCATCTCTGTAGCTCATCAGTAGTCTGCATCAATGTCTGTGGCCGATGATGCACCATTCGGCGAGGAGATAAGACTCCTCGACGGACACTTCAACGGACCCGCAGCTATGCCGCGGCAATACATTCGCAGATCCTTTTCTTTGTATCATCCGCCAAATGACAGACCGAATCGGCTCTCCCTTGGGACGTTCGAACAAGGGCTGGGGCGGGCACGTGGACTTGGTGGCTGTACACGATCGCACACTGGAGACAACCAAACGCCCGTCGCGGGGACTTGCGTTCCCATGGATGATCCCAATGAAGCCGCGACACCGTTGCCTAGCAACGCAAGCAGCAGCTCCCCGGGCTCTGGAGGGGACGCCGACGCGCAACCATGGGAACCGCAACCGCCACCCGCGGATCCGCCTCCGGGATACGCGCCGCCGCCATCCGGGCGGCGACGCGACCCGCTGGACATGCTCCCGGTGGAGCCGGACTCTGTGGAAGCCTTGGAACTGTACTCGCTCCCGACGTTTCCTCCCCCCGCGCATCGGCGGCAGGAACCTGGAGAGATACCATCGCTCCCGTTTGACGAAGTGATCGCCACGGACGGTGACGAGAGACCTCCGACATACCGCGCCGGTCTCGCTTCGCGCTTTCCGGCCGCGGGGGACGATGCGTCCTGCCCCGATCCTTCTCTGTCCTACGATCCTGCCAAAGTCAAGCCGGTCATCGATCGCTTCTCGGTCACGCAATCGTGCTTGAGGGCCGCCATCCTATTCTCCGATCTCTTTGTTGGAGTTTCTTGCCTGGTTGCTTGGACGCAGTCGACCCTGCCTGTCCCAGCGTCGTCGCAGACCCGCCTCGGATTGGTCGTGGGCTCGACCCTCATTGGCAAGCCTCCCGTTCGATCTTGCCGACTTTCCCGCAAGCCTGACGTTCAATCGCATGCAGATGCTTTCATGTCGCTCCTCTATATGAACCCATTCCCCCTCCGCTACGCGTGCTACCCCCGATCTTGGCGCCTGCCCGCCAGGTTGACCCGGGTGATGGTCTACGACGTGATCTTCGCCCTGCTCAGCGTGGCAGTCGCGGTCTCGGTGCCGCCGTGCTGGGTCGGTATGGACGGGACGCCGGCGGAGCTCCCGAACGGGCGGCCCCGGCCGGGGTTTCAGGCGGACGGATCCAACTGGTTCGTCTCGGCGCGCGGCCGGCAAGGCGAATCCATCTGACTATCCATCCCTCAGGACTTGCCAGATCCTTATAGCTTGCAACGTCTTTGGCGGCCTCGTTGCGGCGATGCATTTGTCCAATTTGCTGATTGTGAATCTCTTTTGCCGCCGGATGAGGAGGGTAGCCCACTTTGGACACGGCTGATGTCACGGCGGAAAATGCCTCATGAAACGGAACAGCGCTTGGTCGAGCATCCGTCTTATCCCTGATTAACTTATTGACTGGCGAGGTCGAACATCTCGGGAGCTGTGTTAATCGTGGTCTATGCCGCACTCAGGACCAACGAGCAGACTAAAAGCTGCCGGAGATGCCCAAGCTAGCTTCTTGCATATGCCCTTGTTGGCTTGCTTCTGCTGCCGTGCCGTCCTCTGGTGACTGTCCATCGTGCGGGGTAAATCGAATGCTGAATCATCGCGTGGTGTGACGCACGAGCCCACTCCCTCCCCAAAAACCGTGCGCCCGTGCCTTCCACGCCCGCGTTTTTGAGGCGCGGCAATGCCGATGCCGGCACTCGCGAAGAAGACCATGGCCGTTTGACGGAGCACCGAGGCCAGCAATGGCTTTCTACTTCGACCCCGCGGCCCTTTTCTGGCCGGGCTCGGGTCGTCCGGCCACCGGGCTTCCCCGAGAGCAGCTGTCGGGAGAGGGCATGGCGATTTCACAAGCGGAGGTTGGAGTCCGAAGGGCGTCGGCACCTGTTCTTCTTGGGCCAGAGTTCGGGCCGCATTCTCTTGCCCCGGGGGCGCTTCACGCTCCGAGCTCCGAAGACGTCGCGAAGCCGCTTTCGGACGAAGAATGGACGGACTGGGAAAGAATGACTCCCGAATCGTTGCTCAGTATCGGGTTCAGTGAAGACATGACCAGGTCGTGGTCGACAATGCACCCGCTTCCGAACTCTGCGAGCGCTAGCCATTCTTCGACGGCACGTTCGGCGGACTTTCTTTCTGCGTCTGGCTTTTGCCGGCTCGGAGACGTCGAAGGGGATCTGGACGGGAAGTGGGAGCCTACCGATGACGTGGAAGCAACGGTGTCAAGCCTCCTCCAGCCGGCACCCATTCACTCGTGGACTCACGTCCCGGAAGCCGGTTACGCGTCTCTCAAAGACGTCCCTTGGGCGCCCCAGTGCACGTCGGCTCCTCCCGTCGATGCTCACCAGCGCGCTCTGCTCTTCAACCCGTCTCTGGCCCCTGCCGTCAAGAAGCCTAAGCTTTCGCAGTCGAAATCGATGCCGGATCTCGCGGCACTGCACTCGCCGGAACCCCAGAGGTTCGAATTCATCCACGAAGCGTTCCCTCCGCCGCAAGCGCCTCCTGCGGACCATCCGACTCCGAAAAGCTACACCTTGGCCCCACCACTGGACACTTCCGGTGTCGCCCCTCGCTGGCCAAGGAAGCAGTTCTCTCCCTCGCAATTGCGCGTTCTGGAAAAGGCGTTCCGGCGCAACACGAACCCCGATCGGGAGGAGCGGGAGCGGATCGCGGCCAAGATCAACGAAGAGGTGAAGACGGTGAACATTTGGTACAACAACCGGCGGGCTAAAGCGAGGGCGCAGAGCCGGAAGTCTGCGGAGGCTGGTGGATTGGAGTAACTGCTTTTGAATGTTTTGTTTTTTCTGCAGTGAAGGGGAGACATCCCCGTTCGTGTGGTCAGGCCGGTCCCCCACGCCGGACCCTGGTCACAAGGACTCGCTCCCGTCCGAGATGGCGGGGGACTACTCGGTAACGAGCGAGTGCATCGCTAAGATTGTGGCTTCTGGAGACCCGAGCCGGCCTGCTGCGGCGAAAGTCTTGTTCTCGGTGCCCGTGGTCAATGACGAAGGACTCGGGAAGGGGTCCACGATGCCGGACACTCCGATTCCGGCGTCTTTCGCCAAGGACTCTCTTGTCGCGCTGAAAAAGAAGGCGGATGGTGCTCTGCAATGGGAGCTCCTCGCCGACGCCGGGTCTGCGCGCGCTGCCCTGTTCGAGCTCTTGCACGAGAAGAAGGTCAATCCGCTGTACCCGAAGCTCGTTCGAGAGGAGACGGCACGATGGTCGGCAAATCCCGACATCGATGGTGGGCACCTCTGCTTCCAAGTCGGCTTTGGACGCGCTCACAGGGTGCTCCATTGCCTCCCGCAGACCCTGCCCTCAACGACCTCACTCACATCCCTTTCTGTACCATTGACAACGATAATTCCCGAGATTGTGAGTTATTGGTGGCCCGAGTGAAGGATTTGCTGACGAGGACTTCAGTGGATCAAGCCATGGCCATCGAACGCGATGGTGATGGCTTCATGGTCTATTACGCCCTGGCCGACGCCGCCTACTACGTGTGAGTGTCGCCAAACGCTGCTTGCATTTGCTTCCTCACTTGTCCTGGTCTGCAGATACCCTGGCACAGCCCTTTTCGACCATGCCTTAAAGCGAGGTACTTCCTACTACCTTCCGATGCTCTCGGTTCCCATGCTGCCGCCGGCATTGAGCGAAGACGTCGTTTCGCTCAACGCCAACGTTCCCCGACGTGCTGTTGTGTTTCACATGAAGCTAGACAAAGCTGGACTTCCTGTTTCCACGACGCTCACCCGATCGAGAATCCTGAGCAGAGCGAAGCTCTCCTATCGGCGGGTCCAAGAATACTACGACGGATTAGCGCCCGAGGCAACGAACCTGGCGGGGAAGGACTTCACCGAGACCCTGGACCTGCTCAAGGAAGTGGGCGCCTTGAGGATCAAGGAGGCAGAGTCTCGGGACGTCGTGCGGTACGACCGTGTTGCACTTCAGGTGGACCTGTCGTCGGAATCCGTCTCCGATTTCCACTTGACGACCGAGAAACGTTATTCCACGGACCGCTACAACGAGCAAATCTCGCTCCTGTGTAATCGCGAAGGTGCAACTTTCCTTCAGCGTGACGCGGACTCGCATCCGGAGGTTCAGGCGATCTACCGAGTCCACGACGCGCCGGATGAGAACCGTTTTGGCGGCGTGGACAAGTTCATCAGGGACCTGCAAGTGTTTGCCCTTGTTTGTCGCTGCTTATTTCTGATTTGCTGTTCAGTATCAAGGTCCGCGGGCTGCCTCGGAAGCTTTGGGACTGGGATGACAGAAACGGCGAGCCCATTTCGGCGTACCTCGAACGGCTTCCTTTCGAAACGGAGGAAGACAAGCGGATCAAGGCGGCCATCGAGCGGCAGTTCCTCGTGCTGAACAACAGGAGCACGTACTCTGGTGTTCCTGGGCTTCACTACGGTTCGTGCGCGTTTCTGTGTCCCAGCGATCGTCACTCATTCCGCGTCAGGTCTTGGCGTGGATCCTTACGCCAGGTTCTCGTCCCCTATGCGAGAGGTTGTCGGTATTATGACACACAAGGAGGCCCTCGAGAAGCTTGGACTCCCCGTGACGCCAGCACTGGCCTCGATCGATCCCAAGGATCCGGCGGCGATTGCGAAGGACGAGGCGTTGCGCGAGGATGTCATCAAGTCCGCCGACGCAGCTCGCAGCTTCCAGAACGCACTCGGCAAAGCAGTCGACGCCATGGCCATCCATTCCTTCTTTTCCGCAGAGACTGCCAAGCCCATTGAAGAGCGAACGCGTTATTCGGCAACCGTCATGGGCTTGGTCCCCACCCGCATCTACACCGCCTTTGACGATCCGCCGCTGGAGATCAAGGTCTATTTGGAGGACATCGAAATCGCAACGGGCAAGAAGTGGGCGGCGACAGCAAAGACCGAGGGAGCCCGAAAGGCGCCGCTGGCCGTCGCAATGACAGAGGAGGACTGGACCCCTCCGACGGACCCGAAGAACAAAAGGAGCAAGAGGAGCGGAACCGGTGACAGCACAAATTCCAGCAACAGCAAGGATGAAGGGCAGGACCCGGCAAAAGCCACTTTTGGGGACGTTTCGCCCGACCTCTTTAGCTCTTTGATTCCGAAAGGGCCGATCGTCGTCGGCGATCCCCTGACTTGCATCGTGGGCGGCTACGACGCTGAACGGAAGCGTTGGGCAGTCCTTCCGGTTCTATCGTAGACGGAATGCTCGAGCGGCCTGGTTGTCATTATCGTTTAATCCTATCCCTGGTATACCAAGACCGAGTTCTACGAGGCCCATCCAGCCCTAATCCCGCACTCAAGACTTGTACATCGCGTACACCTTGTCCCGAATCGGCACCTCTGGTGCTTTCCGTCCCGTCCACCGCACAAACTGCTCGAAGCCCTGCTCCAGCAGGATCTCGATGCCTTCTACCGTCTCAAAGCTCCAACCGTGCGCCTTGTTTTCATCGATCAGCGACAGCAGCGGCGTACGCCTTGGCTTCATCGCGAGTTCCACGACGACGCCGTGAGCCGTGTTCGAGGCGCTGACGGCCGGAGGTTTCTGGGCCGAGAAGACGGATTCCAAGTCCAACTGCGCCTGCGCGTCCCCAGGCACGGTGGCGATGACGACGTACGTCGGTGGTGCCTCAGAACCTCCTATATCAGCTCTCGGCGGCGCAAGGAGGTCGCCCAAAGAACCGACGGTTGTGCCACCAAAAGTCTCCGACAGCACGTCCGCCTTCTCGCCAGTCCGATTCCATATCCTGAGCTCCGAAACTCCCAAGCTCCTGAGCACATAGCACGCGGCCCGCGCGGTTCCACCACCGCCGAGCACGACTCCGATGCCCCGAGGCCCAACGCTTTCAAGGCGCTTGAGCACCGCCCGTCGCATGCCGAGCCAATCCGTGTTGTCTCCCAAGATGCGTGGAATACCGCCGCCTGTCGGGTAGACCGCCACCACGGTGTTGAGCGACCCAATCGCCTTGGCCGACTCGGTGAGTTCGTCTACGATCCCACGATCCAGTTTGATGACTTCCTCTTTCAGAGGAATGGTCACGCTGGCGCCTCCGAAAGTGCCATCGCGCTTGCCGGATTCTACCACATCAAGCACATGCTGCCAATCGCCCGACTCAGACAGCGAGTAGCGGTGCCCGAACCCGAGCTCCTCGAAGCCGGTGTTGTGCAAGGTGGGCGACATAGAATGCGCGATCGGGGTCCCAAAGAGGTAGTAGCGGCGCGCACGCTCCACGCCGAGCAGCTCCCGGAACTGCACAATCTGCTTGACCGAGAGCTGGCCGGGCGCAGCGGGTATGGGGAGCGCGGGGTGAGTGACGGGCGTGAGGAAGGAATTGAGCGCGCGGGTTTCCTGCCCGTACGCGCCCATGTTCAGGGCGATGACAGGTTTGCGCTTCTCGGGGAGGCCGGCCAGGAACGACTCGAGGCCGCGGTTGTCGGCGCGCGAGTTGGCCTTGCCAATGAGCTTGACGATGTCGCCGTACTCGGCCAGGATGTCGTATTTCTCCGCGAACCGCACCCTGCCGGTGCTCGGGGCCGCGTCGCGCTGCTGCTGGCCGTAAGCCAGGTTCGTCGCCGCGACAGACTCGTCCCAAATCGCGGTGCCCGAAAAGTCGTGGTAGGACGCGATGATGCGGGAGTTGCCCTTGATGCCCAGGATGTGTGCGAACCTCGCCTTCTGCTCGGGATCCGCCTCGTTCGTGATCTCCATGTCAACGAACTCGCAGCCCCATTTGAGACCCTTCTCGAGCAGATCGAACATCCGCTCCACGTCCTGCTTGGTAGCGTCCGGGAACTTGCCGCCCTGGCCCACGGTCCGGACCGTGAAGATGATGGGCAGCGGTGTGAGCCGCCGGAGCAACGAGACCTGCGCCCCCACAAACTCCTCCGCGGTCGATTTGAGGAGGTCCACCCGCAGCTCGACAGCATCGCAGCCCCTGGTCGCAGGTTCAATCACAGACGCGGCCTTGGAAACGTCCGGGAACGTCAGGGCGAGGAAGTAGGACGTCGCCGGTGGCAACGGCACGTTGCCCGGCAGGCGCGAAGTATCCAGTTCCGCCAGCAGGCGGCGCAGGAAACGCAGCAGGTCCCTCTGCACGTCCGGCCAGTCCCCGTCGCCGGCGGTCGCGATGACAAACTCGGCGCTGCTGCACTCCTTGAACCACGGCAGCCTCCGCTTCCACACCGTGTGCAGATCGTCCGGGAACGCGGGCCGCGTCTTGTCCTGAAGCAGGTACGCGATCACGTGCTCGATCCTGCGGCGGATGTGCACGACCTCGCCCGACTTGGGCGACCCCTCGCCGCCGCACCACCTGGACACGAGCTCGCGTCCCTCCTCCGTCTCTACGATGCCCCCGCCGCAGGCGACCACGGCTCCCGTCGGATGCCGGTCCAGCACATCGCGCAGCTGCTCCACCTCGAGGCGGCGGAACTCGTCCCACCCCTTCTCCTTGATCACCTGCTGGATCGTTTCCCCGACCGTGGCCTCGAAGTGCTCGTCCATGTCCACGTAGATGCGGCCCAACCCGGATGCCGCCACCCGCGCGAGCGTGCTCTTGCCGGCGCCGCGCATGCCGATGAAGACCACCGTCGCGTCCGAAAGCGCGGGCTGGCGCTCAGCGCCCGAGGTGACCAGCTTCTCGGCCACGTCCTTGCTCGCCGCCGGCGGTTCGAGCCCGGGCGGCACCTCGCGGTCCTCGTAGTCGTACCCCGCAACGAGCGCGCCGAGCTCCGTCTCGAGCGCGTCCCACCACTCGGGCCAGGTCTTTTCGACGCACTTGCGTTCCCGGAGCACGGTCGCCGAACCAGGCTTCAGCCCGCACGCCAGCACGGAGAAGCTCATGGCCACGCGGTGGTCGTCGAAGCACTTGACCCCCTCGGCCGGCGGCGGAGGCGCGATGGCGTCCACGTCCTTGCCCTGCCGGCCCAGCACCCGGATCCCGTCGGGCATCTCCTCCGCGACCAGCCCGAACCTGCGCAGCTGCGACGCGACGGCGGCGATGCGGTCACACTCCTTGACCCGCTGGTTGGCGATGCCGTAGATCTCGGTCGTCCCCTCGGCCAGGGCCGCCAGCGCCGATGCCGTCAGGAAGGCGTCCGTCATGGGCTCCATGTCGATCCGGCCCAGCGGTTTCAGCTCGCCCCTCGGAGGCCCGCACACGGTGGTCGTCGCCTCGGTCTGCTCCACCGTGCAGCCCATCGGGCGCAGGACGTCCACAGCGAACCGGGCATCGCCCTGAAGGCTCTTGCTGCCGATGTTGCTCACCGTCACGGCGGTGCCCGTCGCGGCGGCAAAGGCCAGGGGGTATGTGGCGGAGGAGGCGTCGGCCTCGACGACGTACTCGCCGGGGTTGACGTAGGGCTGGCGCGGGATGCGGTAGGTGCGCCCGTCGGGGTCGCACTCGACGTCGACGCCAAACTCCTGTGAGAGAGGAGCGAAGGGATGAGCACCGCGGCGGTCCCATCTTCCGTCGATCCGCTCCCACCTTCATCATCGCGATGGTCATGTCGATGTACGGCTGGCTTACCACCTCCTCGCCCGTCAAATGCAGCTCCACCTCCTTCTCCGCGTACGGCGCGGCCATGAGGATGCTGCTCACGTACTGGCTCGAGATGTTTGCCGATAGCTCGATCCGCCCGCCGGGCAGGCCGGTCGGCTCCACACGCAGGGGCAGGCTGCCCTCCCGCTCGAGGTACCCCACGCGGCAACCGTTGCTCTGCAGCGCCGAGACGAGGTCGCCGATGGGCCGCTGCTTCATCCGCGCGTTGCCCGTGAGCACCGTGTGCAGCCCGCGCGCGGCAGGGGGCGGCGTGCCCGTCCGGGCGTCCTGGAGCTGCAGCCCCGGGCTGGCGTCGGAGGGGTGCGCGACGGGGGTGTTGCCGGCGGGGGGAAGGAGACAGGCGACGGTGGTGAGGAAGCGGGACGCGGTGCCGGCGTTGCCGAGGTACACGGGCTCGGGCGACGCGCCGATCCGGCCGCCGCCGCCCTTCACAACGACGACGCGGCCGTCCTCGTCGTACTCGAAGGCGGCGCAGCCGAGCTTGCGCAGGGCGTGGAGCATCACCTGGGTGTCGTCCGAGTGCAGCAGCCCGCGGATGCGGCAGGTGCCCTTGCCGAGGGCGGCCATGACCAGGGCGCGGTTGGAGATGCTCTTCGATCCGGGGACCTGGAGCGACGTCTCGGAGGGGAACGAGGGGGGCACGGTGACGAGGGCGCCGGGCGAGAGCACGTTGACGAGGACGTCGTCCTTTACGGCCGTCGCGCCGCGCTCGTGGAGGTTGCCGATGGAGCGCAGGAGGACGATGCGCTTCTTGCCGCCCTGGTTTTTCTTGTCCACCTTCATGACCTCGAGGATCTGGGCCACGGGGATGTGCAGCGAGCGGCCCCGGGTTGCCTGCACGACGCTGGGCGTCGAGAGCGAGGTCGGCAGGCCGTACGACGCCAGGCAGCGGACGAGGCGACCGATCGTTCCTGTGAATTCCAAGGGAGTATTTCTATCGTTAGCGACGCAAAGTCGCGAACGCCGCGCGAGGAACCCACCCTGGTCGCAAATCCCCATGTTCCTCGACACCTCGGCTTCGTACACCATCCCGATCGCCACCGCCTCCCCGTGCAGCACGTCCGGTGCCAGGATGGCCTCGATGGCGTGGCCGACCGAGTGCCCGAAGTTGAGGATGTTCCTCAGCCCGCCCTCCTTCTCGTCGTTGGACACGACGTACGCCTTGACCCTTGCGGAACCGACCACGATCCGCCGCACCAGGTCGCGCGTCTTGGGATCCGTCGCCTTTCCGCGGGCATAGTCGAGGATCTGCTCCGCCGAGCTCTCGAGCATCCCAAAGTCCTCCTCGGACCAGAACGCGGCGGTCTTGACGACCTCGGCCAAGCCGCCGATGAACTCGCGCAGGGGGAGGGAGCGCAAATAGTCCAGGTCGGCGTAGATGCGCTTGGGCTGGTGGAAGGCGCCGATGAGGTTCTTGCCGCTGGGCGAGTCGACGGCGGTCTTGCCACCGATGGACGAGTCGACCATGGCGAGGAGGGTGGTGGGAAACTGGATGACGGGGATGCCGCGCATGAAGGTCGCGGCCACGAAGCCTGGATGGGGGGGGAAGGTGAGAAGGAAAACTCCATGGGAGGGGATGAGGGGATCACGCACCACCCAGGTCGCCCACGACGCCTCCGCCGAGGCAAATGAGCACCGAGTCACGCGTGCAGCCCTGCGACAGCATCCAATCCTCGACCTCGGCCTTCTTCTCGCGGGTCTTGTTGGCCTCGCCGGGCGGCAGCGCGTAGTAGCGCACTTTCGGCTTCTCGCTTTCGGGCATCGAGCCGAACGACTCGTCGACGGCGGCCTGGAATGCCGAGAGCAGCGGCGTGCCGTGCAGCTTGCCGATGACCTTGTCCGAGAGCACCACGTACGACGAGACGAGCGGCCGGCCGCCCTCGCCCGTGAACAGGCGCACGACCTCGCGCGCGGCGTAGCCGGTCAGACCCGAGCCGATGATGTACGAGTCATGGCCGAGCACCGACACGCGCACGGGCTGCGAGACGGCGAACGAGGGGTGCTGCGCGCCGTGCGCGCCCAGCGACGGCGTCCGCGACAGGGCGGGTGCGGGCGACGCGATGGGCGGCGAGGCGAACGAGAGGGAGGGCATGGGCGCCTGCGGCGGCGGCGGCTTGTTTGTGAGGATCGGCGTCGGCGGCTTGTGCGGCGCGGAGTCGGCTGCCGGCGGCGGCTGCGGCGTTGACGGCGGCGAGGTCGCGGGGGCCGGCGAGCCGCCTCCGATCGACGCGGCGCGCATGATCGACGTCGGCTTCGCCGCCGGCGCGTCCTCGGCGGACTTTGTCTCGCGGGGCGGCGACGCCGGGTTGGGGCCGTTGGCCGCCGGCGACGCCGACCCGCCCAGCGGCGTGGTGCGCGGCGGCGGGGTCGGCGGCGGCGGCGACGGCGCGCGCGGCATGGCGGCACAGAAAGTACGCGGGCGCGGAGGGAGATCGGCGCTCGAGGCTCGCAGGCCCGGGGATGACCGGGAGGAACCCTCCGGCGCAGGCGGACACGTCGGCCCGCGGCACCCGCGCCCGACGCCCCGGAACGCTGTCCGAACGCTTCGCTGCGCTCTGACAACCTCGAATGGGCGGGCGGAACCCGCTCCGGCGCGCCCTCGCGGGTCGAGCTGTTTGCCGGTGCGAAGCTCCTCCGATGGCGAGCAGAAAATCGCCAGATCACGCACCGTGCGGCGGCCGCTCCACCTGATCGTCCGATCGGACATACTGAACGGCCGAGGGCTGAATTTACTGGCATTCTGTCTTTTTGTTGATGGCATCAAGAGACGTTCTCTCGGGAGCAGCTGCCGGGCGGGTCGGACGTGGGGGTAGAAAAGAAGACATTCAAATGCAGCCATGCATCCGCAATCACCGCCCTTCATCCATCCACCACGTCAGAGCCGACTGGGAGGTGTGCGAGAGTCAAGAGCTGGGGTTGCTTGGCTTCTTCTTCATGGCCTCCGCAAGCGCCTTGCAGACCGTCTTGTGATCGGGCCAGTCCTTCCGCTGGCAATCCTTGCTGCAGCATCGAGTCACGCGGCACCTGGAGCACCGGAGCAGTTCCTTCCTCTCGTCCATCGAGATCGCTTTGCAGTTTGCACATGTGCCAAATGACGTCCGATCTTGCTTCTTGCTGTCCCGCTGAGCGAGCGCAACCGTCGTGCGCGCCTTCTCCAAGCACATGGACCGATTGCAGTACGGGATCAGTCTGGCTCCGAGCACGATCTCCGCCGCCGGAAGGACGACGACCTTCCCGCCATGGACGGTGGTGGTCTCACCAGAAAATGCTACTCCGAAAGCTGCTTTCGTCGCTCGATCGCCGCATCCGACGCAAGGAAAAAGCTCGGAGCGGATGATCCCGATCTCGGCAATCTGGTCTTCGACTTCGTTGTTAACGGCCCCGATATCGATTGGAGGAACGAGCAGGTCGGCGCTAAGCTTGACCGTCCCAGCGTCCCTGTCGGCGGGCAAGTGGTCCATGATGATCATGAACCGCACGTCTTTGACCTCGCGCGGGGTGGTCGCTCCGGAAGCGGCCTCCAGAAGCCTCTGGTGCACTTCCCTCCCGTCCAGATCTAGGAATCCCGTTACTGCGTCCATGCACTTCCGCGAGGTGCAGAACGGATAGGACACGATGGTCACGGTCGGCTCGGGTCTGTCCCGTCCATCTCCGCGTTCGAACAGATCGGTCGCGTCGGCGAACGCCATTGCCGGCGTTGACCCGCCGCACGCAGCGCACGAGAGCGGTAGTTGCTTGCGAAGAACTCCCTCCCGCCAGGCCCGTATCTCCGGAAACCGATCGAGCATCGAAGTGGTGCCGAACTTCGCCCTCTTGACGTCTGACGCCGGCGCTTGGAAAAGGCGTTCGGCGTTGGCGCCTCCGGGCGGCCCGCCTTCCGGCTCGCGACCGACGACGCGCAGCCGTGCTCGGATGGTTTCCATGTGGTTGCCTTTTGCGCGGAGCCGTACAGGCGCGTCTTCGTTTTCTTCGTGTTCGGCGCGAGGAATATCAACAATCCCAAGATCGCGAGGGCGCCAAAGGTCTAAAGAGAGCAAAGGAGGGCAGACACAGCTATCAAACTGCAAATCGGATCGTCTTATACTCATCAAACATGGATACATCGGTGGTGAATGTATCTGAGTCACCGCGAAGTCCCACGATCACCTGCTCGAGCCGACCCTTTCCTCCTTTATCGCCTTCGCCAGCTCGCCGCATATCTTCTTGTGATTCGGCCAGTGCTTCCGTTGGCATTCCTTGGAGCAGTACCGGACCGAACGACACGCCGAGCACCGCAGAAGGTCCGCCCTCTCGTTGCCCGAATAGGCCTCGCAATAAGCGCACGCGCTGATCCCGCTCTCCTTCCGGTCGTCGCGGATTGCGAGGCTCAACAGCACGCTCGCCCTGGTCTCGCAGGCGCGCTTGCCGCAGTGCGGGAACAGCTGCGCCGCGAGCATGATCTGGTCCGGGTTCTGGACCGTGACATCATCCGCACCGATCGCGAGCTCCGCCGAAGATAAGCCCGTCCCGTATTCGGCCTTCCTCGCCTTGCCGCCACATGCGACGCAGCTCAGAGGTTGGGAATCCAAGAAGTGATCGACGGCCTCCGCGATGCCGTCATCCGCCATGCTCACAAGCAGCTCGAAATCGACAGGCGGGACTAGCACGATGCTCTTGACCTTCACCGAACCGTAGACGATTTCGGCGCCCCGGGACGTTGATCATGAAGGGCACCTCGGTGTCCTGCTCGCCGAGCGACGCTGATCCTTGGTTCTCTTGGAAAGCCCTCCACAGCTTCCCCGTCTGCCTTCGGATCTTCATAGTCTCATCGAGGCACTCGTCCGCCGCACAGCACGGGAAACAAGAGATTTTGACTTCCCACTCAGGCGGCCCGTTTTCGGACGGCTCCACCGCGAGTTGCGAGAACTCTGTCGTGCGGGTGACGGACTGCGAGCAACAATTGGAGCAGCGCGCCGTTGGCGACGAGAGTATCGCGTCTTGGTACCAGGAGCAGATTTCGGGAAGGAAGTTCAGCAAAGGCTCCGTGCTGTCCGCTGCGGTGGCGAAAACGGCCGGAGGCACTCGGAAGAGGCGCTCGGCGGCGGCGCCTGGTTCGTCGCCGTAAACTCGCAATCGCGCTGTGACTTTGTCCATTTGTTTTGTCGAAGCACCGAAACAGAGGGAAAGTCGAGAGTCGGTTTCGACCTGCAGGTTTTGCGTGTGCTGACGTGGCATCGCGCCTGTTGGTCTTTGGTCTCATTAGCAGTTACGCCGGACTTCGGGGGACCGGCATTTGCTTTCTAATCGAGCTTTGAAGAATCACCCGCTTTTCGAACCGGAACCCGACCTCTTCTTCAACGCCTCCGCAATCGCCCCGCAGTACGATTTGTGAGCCGGCCAGTCCTTCCGTTGGCAGTCTGGGCCGCAGTACCGAGTCACACGGCACATCGAGCACCTCTGCAGCTCCTTCTTCTCGTCGGCGGACCAGCCCCGGCAGTAGGAGCAGATTCCGGCCGAGCTCCGCGTCTCCTTCTTGTTCTCCTGCTCCGCGAGCATGCGCATCACGTACGCCTTTTCCTTGCACCGAGGCCGATCGCAGTGCGGCATCACCTGGGCTCGGAGCGTGACGTCGCAGCCAGGGCGTGTCAAAACTCCGAGGGAGTAAGCCGCGCTCATCCCGGGATCGCCACATCCAACGCATTTGAACTCGGAGCCGTGGATCCTTTCGAAGATCCCGAAGACCTGCTCCTGCGCTTCCCCGCACACGGCGCCGGGGTCGATCGGCCGCGCGAGCGTCGGCTCCGATCTTGATCGTCCCCATGTCGAATCCCCGTCCCGGCAATTCGACCTTCAGCGGCACGTGCCTGACTTCGCGCGGCGCGTCCTTGCCGGCGACCGGCCCCAGAACCCTCTCGTGCGCCTCCCTCTCTTCCGACCGAGCCGTCGCCGCTTCCCGGCACTTGCGCGATGCGCAGAACGGGACCACCACGATGGTCAAGGTCGGCTCGCGCCTGTGGCGCCCGTCGCCACGCTCGAACAGCTCTGCCGCTCCAAACTGCCCGTGGGCCCGCGACCCGCAGCAGGCGCACGAAAAGGGCATGAGCTCGCCCAAAATCTGGTACTGCCAGGCCGCGATCTCCGGGAACCGGTCGAGGGGCGACACGCTGGCGAACTTCACCTTCTTATCCCAAGGCGCGAAATGGAGACGATAAAGGCGACCCTTAGTCATGAGGCTGGACCGAGGCTTCGTCCGGAGGCCGCTCCGGATGCTCGCTCCACGAACGCGATTCCAGGTCCCCGCGGGCGCCGTCGTCGCGGCACGCGCGGGCACCGGGATCCTGAAGAGCTTCCCCGAGATCAGGCGCTATAAGGAAGGAATCGATTTTTGGAGAAGCGATGATCTGCGTCTACTGCGGGGAGCCCATGCAGATCCCCAACACGGTACGGTGGACGGAATGGCCTTCGCAACGTTCGAATATCGCGACGAGAATGCTCCGAGAGCCTATGATCTCCGAATCGCCGCCATCCTCTGCTGCACGAAGGAGCTTTGCGAGGATTCTGCCTGCAAGTTCCTCGAGAACGTTTGGAGGCGCTTGAGCAGGTCGATGCGGACGCTGGCATCTCCCATCGGCGTGGCCTTGGTGCTTTGGGCCTAGAACATCTTAAATTACATTGACTCGCGTTTTCCGTGCTCCATCCTGCTCCACCGAAGTGCTCGTAGCGGGGATTTCAGATATCCGCGGACGTTTTCGTGTGTCCTTCGGGCACCGACGCAAATCGTGCGACAGACCGGCCGGTCGCACGCAATTCCCCTCCCTCGGACCAACATGGAGACCATGGACGCCAGCCTACAAGTCTTTTGCCTCGACTAGAAAGGCGGAGAATTGGTTAGCCCCTTCTTCGAGCGCGAGTTCAGGGTCCCGCTTTCTGCCCTCCGCGCCGCGCTCGAAAGAGGGCGCGCCCTTGACATCTTCCCGGAAGTTCGAGCTTGGAAGGAGCGGCAGGTAGCTCAGGGCAATCTTCAGTGCCTCTTCTGCCGGGCGCCGAAAGGAGACGGACAACCGCTTTCCGTGGACTCAGCCGCGCTCCACGTGCTCGAGCCCGTGCACGCTGCCCGGGGCGATTCCCTCGTCTACCAGCTTTCCATCACGGCAATCGTCGTCTGCGAGGACGAAAAGTGCCGGCACAAAGCAAAAAGATCTCTGGAGGAGAACGAAAAGGTTGAAGCAAAGGCCCTTGAAGGAATTTGCGCCGGCGATTCGCCCCTGGCCGACATGGACGTGCCGCTTCAGATCACCTTGCCGAACGGCGAAGTGCTTCTCGAGACTGGCACTGTGAAGTCCTTCTTCCTTACGCCGCCCATCGACGTGGAGTTCCGACCCGGTGATCTACGGCGTCATTGAGCGGCTCATTCGCTCAAGGGACCTGGAGTGCGTGACATGCGGGGCCAAAACGGACAATTTGCGTGCTTGACCGGCGTCTCGTCGCCCCACCTAGCCAGCGAGGGCCAGAAGGTCGTCATTCGGGACCCTGCCGAGCTGGTGCTGACTGTGTCGATGTTCCCCTACTGCACTATGGAAGCCTGCGGTACCAAAGCAAGGGTTCTAACGGTTATCGCGAGGGATGATATCAGGAAGCAGCAGCGAAACAACATCGGCGCTTGTGAGCATTGCAAGTCGCTGACTGCGGACGAGAAAAAGGGGTTGCTGCGTTGCTCCGCGTGCCGGTCGGCGAGGTATTGCTCCAAGGATTGCCAGCGCAAAGATTGGCCGAAGCACAAGGAGATTTGTCGGGAGCTGGCGGTGGCGATGAAGGTCAGATCGGGGAGTGCTCAGGGGTCAGGGCGAGATGATTGCTCGTGAGCAGGGCAGTCAGGTCGTGCGTGCAGTGGCATCGACGTGTCCCCGGGATCTCGGAGCTTGGAAGATATTGAATCCATTGATTTCTTCTGCCGTGCTCCATCCTGCTCCATCCGATGTGATCGGACGTAGATCGCAGACAGGGCCCTGCGAATGTCCGAGGCTGAGCGAGTCCACCCTTCGACCCCAAACACCGCGGAACGCGCCCTCGCGGCGCCGCGGCCCGACCGGCCCGCGGCGCATTCCGCGCTTGAATTCTTTAGAAACGCGATCCCGTGCTCGGTTTTTCCCTGGACTTTTGGGGCGCGGACGCGGCACGATGTCAGACCCGCTGGCGTCGCCGGCGGCCTCGCTGTCCAACCTGACTTTGGGGGCCGCGGCGCCGTCGAAGCAGGCGGCCGACAAGGCGGCGCTCTTCCGGCTGCGGCTCGAGAACCACTACCGCACGTCGGTCGGCGAGTGCATCGAGCGCGAGGAGCGCGCCGCCGAGCTCGAGCGGCGCGTGCGCGGCGCGCCGGCCTCGGGCCAGTGGGCCGGCGTGACCGACGTGCCGGGCACAGACGCACGCAGCCCGCTCGCCTCGCTGGCCGGGCTGGGCACGGCACCGCAGGGGCAGCCGTGGATGAGCGAGGAGCGGCGGGCAAAGGTCGTGCGCGACCACACGCGAAAGGAGTCGGACTTTCTGCGGCTGCGGCGGACGCGGCTGGGCCCGGACGATTTCCATACGGTCAAGGTGATCGGAAGAGGCGCGTTCGGCGAGGTGCGGTTGGTGCAGAAGCGCGACTCGGGCAAGGTGTTTGCCATGAAGACGCTTCGCAAGAACGAGATGGTCAAGAAGGATCAGGTGGGTTTGCCGGCGGGTCTCTCTGTCATTGCTTGCTCATGATGCTCTTGTTTTTCAGCTCGCCCACGTCCGAGCCGAGCGGGACCTCCTCGCCGACACCCAGCCCTCCCCCTGGGTCGTCTCCCTCTTCTTCTCCTTCCAAACACCCACCCACCTCTACCTCATCATGGAATACCTCCCCGGCGGGGATCTGATGAACATGCTGATCAAGTACGACACGTTTTCCGAGGACGTGACGCGCTTCTACATTGGCGAGACCGTGCTCGCCCTCGAGAGCGTCCACGAGCGGGGCTTTGTCCACCGCGACGTCAAGCCCGATAACCGTAGGTTGCTTTTCCGCCCATTTACCGTGGCCCTGACCCGCACGACAGTCCTGATCGACGCTGAGGGCCACCTCAAGCTCTCGGACTTTGGCCTATCCACCGGGTTCCACAAGACCCACGATTCCGGGTACTACGCGCGCCTGCTCGAGGCGGCGGAGCCGCCGCCGGAGGAGGGCATGAGCGTGGACAGCGATGCCAAGCCGGTGGACCTGGCCGCGGGGAGGAAGGAGCGGTACTCGACGTGGAGGAAGAACCGGAGGACTGTGGTGGGTTTAGGCCCTTCTTTCGCTGCCGTCTTTGCTTAAGCATGTTCCGCAGGCGTTTTCGACCGTCGGCACGCCCGACTACATGGCCATCGAGACCTTCAGTCCGCAGGGCTACACTGCGGCGTGCGACTGGTGGTCCGTGGGCGCCATCATGTTCGAATGCCTCGTTGGATACCCTCCCTTCTGCTCCGAGACGGCGCACGAAACCTACCGCAAGATCCTCTCGTGGAGGGAGCACCTCGTCATCCCCGACGACGTGCATGTCAGCCGCGAGGCCGAGGACCTCATTCGCCGGTCCGTACCCTCCGCACTTTCCCCCTGGCCAAGGGCTAACGGACCCCCCACAGCCTCATCTGCGAGCCGCAGCACCGCCTCAACGTCGCGCAGATCAAAGCCCACCCCTTCTTCCGCCCCGTCCGCTGGGACCAGCTCCGCGCCACCCGCGCGCCCTTCGTCCCCGAGCTCAAGAGCATCACCGACACCTCGTACTTTGACGAGATCCCCGACGTGCCGCTGCATGTCGGCGAGGCGGCGGGCGGGCCGGTGGGGCTGCAGGACGGGTACTACGGCGCGGGGAGCCCGACGGACGGCGGGGGAACGGTGGGGCTGCAGAAGGACCTGGCGTTCGTGGGGTACACGTTCAAGAGGTTCGATTACCTCACCCGCAAGGGGGGGATATAGGCAGGGGCGATACCCGGGACGAAAAAGGCACCGCGAGGGGATGTTATAGGACACTGTTTCATAGACACAACTCGCACATGCTTTCTTTCCTCCCTCGTCTCTAGATGATGCCGCCGTAGCCCTTTCAGTCCGCAAGCAGTGTCCGTTGCCGCCGACGCTCGAGCTCGTGGCCCGTCCGGCTCCGAAAGGTCCGATCACTGAGCAAGGGCGTCCGCGACCGCGAATGGCACCTTGTACGTCACGAGGAGGAAGCAGAACACGGAGAAGGCGAGCATGACCTGGACCCGCGTGCACATGTCGCCGAACACGGGTAGCAGCGACCCCGAGTCGCAGTAGGTCGGCAGCACCGCGCCCAGCGCGCCCATCGTCGCGACCCAGAAGATCCAGTAGATCGCCAGCCACGCGACCCAGGCCCACACGTGCTTGCCCTTGAAGGCGCGGGACATGAGGTTGTTGACCGAGTCCTGGAGCTGCTCGGGCCTCAGGAGGAAGACTGCGCGGGGATCAGCGGGATCGGGGGGCGGCCGGGTGCGCGGGCGACCCACAGAAGATCATGATCAGGGCCATGATCATCGTCGTCACGCCGGTGTAGATCGCTGTGGTGGAGGAGGGCGGCAGTCAGGCTCGTCCCGCCGGGCACGATTGCCGGGCCCACCGAAGTTGACCTGGGAAGGTCTGAACGGAGCGAGCACCCCCGCCGGCCACTGCGCGATCGAGAACGCGGCCAGCAGGATCCAGTAGATCGCCCAGGCGCGCTGCGAGGTGAGCTTGGCGAGGATCGGGGTCCTGTACACGCGGCCGTTGGTCGCAGAACGCTCCTTCACGGGGTCGTAGCCGACGGCCTCGAGGGCCGAGGCGGGGGCGGTGTCTGCGGGGGGGTGAGGTGCGGCCGCGCAGGCAGCGCCGGTGGCGGCACCTTTGGGGTCGACGGAGGCCATCGTGCGGGGGACGTGTGCGGAGTGTCGGGTCGTCGGGAGACGATGGGCGCAGCTGCAGATCGGGCATCAGCCGTCCGCACGGCCCGGGCGCAACGCCAGCCCAGCAGGGAGTCCGGCGCAGCGACGATCGGGCGGGTTAGTTCCGGAAAGCGGCAATTGACTGGGCCTGCGCTACATAGATGCAATTCCTGCGAGCCACTGGGTGTTGGGTATCGAAGTCCCCGAGCCAATGCCGCGCGACGATCACGGCCCTGACTCGCCGCCCGTGCGCGACACAGCAGGGTGTTGCTCGACGCCATGGCTCTCCGGCGCGATGACAGCGGCATGCCGCGTTGCAGAAACCCGCGTGCGGCGGGGGTTCCGCGAAGGAACGGAGCCGTCGAGGGGCGCTCTTCGTTGCGCCGATGGGACATGTGACCGGCTGCATCCGCGTGAAGCGAGAGGCGGCCCGGGGAGCCGGAATCGAAGCCCCCGAGCCGTCCACCCCGAATGCCGGTGTCCGAAGTCTCGTCCGCCGGGAACGGATCACGGGTAAGGCGACACCCCCAACGCCCCCACCCTCTCCTCCCCCCTCTTCCTCCTCACCAGGCACACCGGCCCGTCCCACCCCGTCATCACGCCCTTACCCACGCCGCCGTGGACGAGGGTGTCGACGATCCCCGAGGTGTGCCCGCGCGAGGCGAGGACCACGAGGGAGGGCCGGGTGTCGCCGAAGAAGGAGAGGAGGGTGTGCAGGGTGGAGGTGCCGTGGGGCAGGACGGCGATAGAGATCGGGATCTGTAGGGAGACAAGATCGACAACCTGTCAACCCGCAGCTCGGGATGACGGCGTCCTTCCGTGGCCCCACCTTGAACGGCGCGTCCACCTCCCTGACCACCTTGGCCACCCGCTCCTCCAGCGCCGCCCCCACCCTCTCCTCGTCCGGCGTCGGCACCCCGTACAGCCACGAGTCCGCCGGCGGCTCCTTCGGGAACAGCTCCGCCATCTCCTCGACCTTTGTCTCCCCCACGCGTTCCCTGCTCCTGCTCCGATCCCGCCGCCGGAACAGGCCCAGCGAAGGAATCTTGCCCCCCGCGCGGCGGAGCACGGCGTCCGAGAGCGCGCAGACGGCGAGCAGGTCGATGGCCTCGCCGTCCTTTGGGAGGTACAGCCGCTCCAGCGCGAACCGCAGGGCGTCGTCCCCGTCGGCTGTGAGATCGTGGCAGATGGTCACGCGCGTCCGTGCGGGGTCGCGCGGCGCGTGGCCGGCGGGGAACGCGAGGAACGGGTCCGGCAGCTCGGCGGGCGGCGAGAAGGGCGGGTCGGGGAAGAAGGGCGGCGCGTCTTCGGGCGGCACCGGCGACGGGAGGGGCACCTCGAACGACTCGACCGTGAACGGCTCGCCGTCGTCGGCCGCATCAGAGGCGGCACCCTCCATCGGCACCTCCTCCTTCTTCGCTGCCGCAGCACGCAGGCGGCCGATCACCTCTCAGACGTTGTTGATCGACGCCCGCAGGATGGATGGGCCAGATTCCGCACCAGCGGCAAAGGCCGGCAAAAGAAAGCGCGAGACGGGAATCCCCGCCGAGCACGCGAAGATGACCACCGCCCTGCGCACCGCCTTTGTCCGCGCCGGCGGGCACCGGTTGGAGTACCTGCGCATCCCGGGACGCCCAGGCAGGCCGGAACTGGTCTTCCTGCACGAAGGGCTCGGCTCCGTCTCGCTGCTCCGCGACTTTCCCGCCCGCGTGTGCGCGGCGACGGGGTCCCCGGGCTTGGTCTACTCGCGGTACGGGTACGGCCGCTCCGACGTGCTCCGGGAGGCGAGGAAGCCCGACTATCTGCACAAGGAGGCGCTCGAGACGCTGCCGGAGCTCCTCGGCCTCCTCGGAATCGAGCGTCCCGTCCTCGTGGGGCACTCGGACGGCGCTTCGATCGCCCTGATCCACGCGGCCCATTACCGCGACACCCGCGGGGTCATTGCCATGGCGCCACACAGTTTCGTCGAGGATGTCACGATCAAGGGCATCCTCGGCGCCAAGAAGGCCTTCGAGACGACGGATTTGAAGGAGAAGCTGGGGAAGCACCACTCGGACCCCGAAAAGACCTTCAGGGGGTGGAACGACGTCTGGCTCTCCCCCGAGTTCCGCTCGTGGAACATCGAGGGCCTGCTACCGCGGATCCGGTGCCCCGTGCTCGGCATACAGGGGCACCAGGACGAGTATGCGACGATGAGGCAGCTGGAGGTGCTGGGTGAGAAGATCGCGGGGAAGGTGGAGCTGCTCGGGCTGGAGAACTGCAGGCACACGCCGCAGAGGGACCAGGAGGAGAGGGTGGTGGGGGCCGTGGCCGGGTTTGTGGATGCGATCGCGGACGACTGAGGTCGGCCGGCCGGGGTGCCACGGTGCGGATCGTATAGGCTACAACAAAGAGGCCGCTCCGCGGCTTCAGGACGGAATCCTGACCACCAGACATAAACTAGAGTATACCCATCATATAGAGCTTTTTTTGGCCTGGTTGTTTGCTTTCCCTCTGTCACAGGCCTGTTTTGAGGTGCTGTGGATTGCGCCTCGTCTCCAGCCGCAGCCCATCAGGAGGCGGGCCACACCCAAGATTCGGGGAAACCCGAGGTAAGCAACCGCTGGAATTGATACAACGAGGCCCCTGCCGCGATTTCCGCGCCTTCTCGGCGGCGATCGACGGCATCGACCGGGTTTCCGTATTTGTGTTTAGGCCCTGGCGGGGGCGAGGGCTTCGCTCGACCATTTCCGGGCAGCACTGCACACAACAACCCAACCCCATGAACATCGTGCGATAGCGGCCTCCGCAGCGCCGCGCGGCAGCTTATTTATCATGGCGGACGAGCGGGACCGCCCGCCGACGCCCGGGTCGACCGGGTCGGCGGACGAGCCGCTGACGTTCCCGGCGCGGTGGCGGCCGCCGCGGCTCTCCACCGCCGCGCCGCCGCGGCCGGCGTCGCCGTTCGCGTACACGCAGTCGCCCGTGTCGTACACGCCGTTCTCGGGCGGGCCGGGCAGCGTGCCGGGCAGCTCGCTCAACTCGCCCGCCTCGCCGTTCTTCTCGGCCGGCTCGGGCGGCGGCTACCAGCTCGGCCGCTCGCACTCGGTCGAGGTGCTGACCTCGTCGGCGCCCCGCTCCCGCGTCTCCACGCTCCACCGGCTTGCCCGCCCCCCCACGCCGTCGCCGCAGAGCCCGCTGTTCGGCTCGCCGCTGCACTCGCCGCTGCCAGGCTCGGCCTCCAAGCCGCTGTACTCGCCGTACCACGACCCGCACTACTCAAAGTACGCAAAGCCGCCGCGCTCGCCCTTCCGCGCGCTGGCCGTCGTGTGCCTGGTGGTCATGCTGGTCGGCTCGGCCGTGCTGTGGTGGACCGTGGACGTGGAAAAGGCCGAGGAGACCGGGCGCATCCTCGAGGGCAAGAAGCCCAAGTACGTGCTCTACCGCATCCTCGGCAACGACCTGCCCCCGCGGCACCGCGTCGGCCAGACCTACAGCAACCTGCAGTTCATCCTCAAGCACGAGCCCGACTTTTCCGACACGGAAAAGTGGTGGCTGCTCAACCGCATCGTGGACCCGCAGGTGGAGCGCGAGATCGTGGACCTGCTCACGCGGCACCGGCAAAAGTACGTCCGCGTGCCCTTCCGGGACGAGGAGTACGTGCGCCGCGACTTCCGGCTCGAGGACTTTCCCCTGCCGGACTACTTCCGCGCGCGCGAGTTCCTCGAGCACGGCCACGCCGCGCGGCTGCGCATCCTCGACTCGTCGTACCACGACAAGAACCAGTACGTCATGAACAACAACGGCGGCCGCAACCACGCCATCCTGCACGGCCGCCACGCCGTGCGCGCGCGGTGGATCCTGCCCTTTGACGGAAACGCCTTTTTGACCAAGCGCGCGTGGACGGAAATCACGCGCGCGCTGGAAAAGCACGGGGAGCGGTACAAGTACCTCGTCGTGCCCATGCACAGGCTGCTCAACAACACGAGGGCGCTGGACGAGAACTTCAGGCCGCTGGCGAGGGAGGAGCCGCAGATCGTGTTCAGGGAGGACGCGGAGGAGATGTACGACGTGCGCATGCGGTACGGGCGGCGTAGCAAGGTGGGTTGCTGAACAGGAGGTCTGCGTGCACAACGTTGACCTTTCGTCACCATGCTTCCCACAGCTCGAACTGCTCTGGCGCCTCGGCGTGCTGCCCGCGACGCCCTACCTCTCCAACTCCTCCACCTTCCCCTGGGAGCTCAACCCCGCCTGGCGCCTCTCCCCCAGCGCCGGCCGCTTCCTCCGCGCCGGCTTCGTCCTGCGCCTCTTCTCGGGCCGCCCCGAGCAGGAGGTCGCCACGCGCCGCGCGGCCAGCCGCCGCGCCTACAACCGCATGCTGGGCGTGCAGAGCGTCATCGACGGCATCGACGAGGGCATCGTCGGGCGGGTGCTCAACGCGCCTGAGGTCGAGGCGGCGGACGGGGAGGGGCCGAGGAGGAGCAAGGGGTGGTGGGTGTGGGAGGAGGAAGCGTTGAGGCATGCCAGGAAGGTGTGGGAGCGGCGCGGGGCCGCGGGTGTGAGGAAGGGGAGGGACGGCGGGGTGGAGAAGTGGGTCGGGAGGGTGCTGGATGCTGCCAAGGGGGAGATGGAGCAGAGCGCGGCGGCGGGCGTGACGCTGCGGGACTTCCTGGACTATGTGCGGCCCGGTGCGCGGCCGGGCAGGCAGCGCGCGACGGTGGCGCCGCCCGACGGGCAGGGCAAGCCTTCCTACGTGGACGTGTCGCTGGTGCAGCCGGCGGCGCTTCCGCGGGCGCTGCGGAAGGTGGCGGTGCTGGCGCTCGCGACCGAGCTGTCGGGCGACGAGGCGTACGCGACGGCCGCGGCCACCGAGGTGCGCCGGTGGATCCTGGGGCAGGGCATGTCGATCCCGCCCTCGGTCCTGACGACAGCACGCAAGGGCTTGGAGCAGCGCGCCCCGACGGCCAAGCAGCACCTGATGGGCATGTGCAGCGGCCTTCCGGCCTTTTTGGACGCGCTGCGGATCCTGGGCCGGGACGGCAGGTTTACCGAGTCCGAGTGGGCCGAGGTGCGCGGGGTGCTCGCGACGCTGCTGCGCTTCCTGCTGGCGTCGGACATTTCCCGCGAGCTGGACCTCAAGAGCCGCGAGTGGGAGAGCGTGCGCGGGGATGCGGCCATCGCCTCGCTCGCCGGGTTCCTGGGGGACGTGCGGAGCTGGAACCGCATCATCACCGGCGCGCGCATGCGCGTGGGAGGGAGCCTGGGGGAGGACGAGGGGTGCGTCGACGCTGCGCCGCCGCCGGCGGGGTTGGCTGCCGACGCGGAGGGCGACGGCGCGGAAGGGTCCGAGGGGCCTTCATCCATTTCGCCGCCCGAAGGCGACGACGCCGATGCCAAGCCGACCGTCGCGCAGGCCCAGGTCGCCATCGTGGCGCCGCCGCCCAAGTCGGCCGACACCTTCCTGGACGCCGTCGAGGGCAAGGCGCACCTGCTGCAGTGGTGGATCGCCCTGGCCCGCGTCTTCGAGTCGGGATACGGGCGCTTCCGCATGAACGAGCAGGACCGCGCTGGCTGGATCGACCCGACGCCGCCGTTGGGCAACCTGGCCCCGGCGCTGTGGACCCTCAGGACCAGCCACGCGACGTGCAAGAACGTGAGCATCGCGGGCGCCACCAAGGCGGGCCTTCGCGTGCTCGCGGCCGACGTGGAGCGGGTGTGGGGCCTGTGGGGCATGTCGCCGGACCAGGAGATCGGCGCCGAGGAGGACGCGGCGGTGCTGACGGACGAGTCGGACGACGGGCTCGACGCGGGCCACGGCGGAAGACCGGCCGCCGACGGCGCAAAGGGCGGCTTCGCCGCCCGATACGGCATCGAGGCCGCGCAGGTTGCGCGGCAGGCGAACGAAGCGCGGCGCGCGCGGCTGCGGCTCGTGCGCGCCCGGTTGCAGTTCGTGGCGCAGGTTGCCGCCCGCCTCGACGCCGCGCCCCCGCCGCGGCTCTCGGCGGGACCCGGGGCCGCGCCGGCCGGGGAGGAGCCCCAGCCGATGGTGCTGCCGGAGGACGACATGGACATCCACGATTTCGCGGCCACCAATCGGCTCCGGCTGAAGCTGCACGACGACGAACCCTCCGAGGATGGGTCCAAGTGGGAGGAGCTGTGGACGAAGACTCCGATCGTGGCCTTCAACCCGGATGGAGGCGCCGTCGGGTCGGTGATGGACCTGCCATTCGCCTGGTCGCTCGGTATACGCGACTGATTTAAGATGATTTCTAATGTCTTTATCTACGTATGGCCTAATTGCAACCTGTTGCTCCACAAGATGCCTTGCTCAGCGCCGCACTGCCCATGTCCGAGAAGGAGACCGATCCGGAACGCAAGAGTCCGAACATGGCCGCCAAGAGTGCGACCAAGATCGCACTCGCAACGATCGCCAGCGATCGGGGCGACGCATCCAGCGACGAAACCGTTGTCACGGCTGTGTGAAGACGGTCCACGGCGAGCTGCTGCAAGCGCCGCCAGTCGAGTTCCGGGTCCTCAGTCTGCGAAGAAGAATCCACCTTCCACGCTACACCAGGGTCTTCCTTGCCCTCTCGATCCTCTTCCTCCCTGAGCTCCGCCAGGAGCTTCACTTTGTGCAGCTCGATCAGCGCCTGCTCCAGTCGTTGATCGGCGGCGCGCTCCCGAGACCGTCCCTCGGCGGCCTCTCCGGCAAGGCGCTGGTTCTCCCGCTGGACCACCTCCATCTCAGAACGGAGCTGCTGAACTTCGATCTCCATGGCGTCGACGACCTTTTCGAGCTTGGCTGTGTGCAGCTTGGCCTTCTCAACTTCGCTCCGCTCCCTGCCGATCTCGTCCTTGGACGAACGGACCTCGTGCTTCAGTTCTTCCGCGTCCTGCCTCTGCTTCGCTAGCTCGTCCCTGTGTCTCTTGTCCGCGTTTGCCACGGCCTCAACCCTGTCCTGTTCGGCCTTTCTGTGCTTGTCCTTTGCCTTGTCCAGTTCCTCGCGAAGATGCTTGAGCTCCTTCTCCGCGAGTTCGTGCTTCTTCCGCATCTCTTCCGAGGCCCTTGCAAGCTTCGTGCGCTCCTCATCCGCATGCTTCCTTGCTTCCTCGAGCTCCTTTGCCAGTTCGTGCGCACGTTGCACACCGTCCTTCCGCGTGCGTTCAATCTCCTTTTGCAAGTCGTGGACACGATCTTGGGCGTCCTTTCGGCTCTTGTCGGCTTCTCGCTGCACCTCCTGGATGCGGATCTGCATGTCCTGGATACGTTCGTTGGCGTCCTGGCGGACAGCCTTGACCGACGATTCGTGATCTTTCTGGGCCGCGGCCAGGCGACGCTCTGCCTCCTCCTTGGCGGCTTTGGCTTGCGCGACCAGCCTTTCCTTCCCGTCGTGGAGCTCCCGTTCCAATGCAGCGACGCGCTCTTCGGCAAACGAGTTGACCGTATTCCGCAGGAGCTCAAAGCCCTTTGTCACGCGGTCCACGTCCTGCGACCGGACGGCCTCAGATCCGAGCCGGATCCTGTCAAGAGACTGCAGAATCTCCCTGTGCCGCCCTTCGTCCCTTCCATCGACGACCTCGGCACGCGATTCCGCAGCCCGTATCTTCTCATCCGCCTGGCGCTTGGCAATCCTAGCTGTTTTGACTGCCCGTGCAAAGAATTGCCCGACGCGATCGCGGAGAACGACGTTCGAATGAATGATCGAGTTCGAGAGGGCACACACAAGCGTCGTCCCGAAATCGCACTCGTCGTCCAAGCTCTCGAGGACCTCCTGGCGTCCCTCCATGATGGCCACGAGATTGGCGGTGTACGGTTGCGAATGCCCCTCTCCCGCAACTTCGTTCAGGGTAGGCCAGAAGAAGACCTGCTCTCCCGCTCCGTCCTTGACGAATGCGGCCACTTCCTGGCTGCGTCCGTCGCGGCACACCCGAAATACCGTCGCTGGGTCGCGGGACGACATTGCGTGTCCGTGTTCAAAGCTGCCGAGGCTGCTGGACGAGCTCGACAGACCAGCTCGGGCCAGGAAAGCGGTAAACGACGCCGACTCCTCCAGCGGCGGGGCGGAAGGCGGGTTGGAGATGGGCGTCGGCAGCCCGTGCGGGACATGTTCCCGGGAGACTTCAGCCGAACTGGATCTCCGCATGCTCTGCTTGAAGAGTACGATGTCATTAGGACGTGTGATGTCGGCAGATTCGGACCAGCTCACTTGGCGGTTGACTGGCGGATCTTTCGCTTCGATTGCTGCTCCGTTGGTAGCCGAGGTCGGCGTCGGGGGCTCCCAGTGCACGCTAGGCACCACGAGTCGACGAACGGTCACCCGGGGCACAAAGGACTGTGGTTCCGGGTCGTCCTTTCCGTCTTCGCGTTCCTCCGTGACTGGTTCGAAAGAGTCGCCCGTGGCCGAAGACTCCCCGCCGTCGGCGCTGTTTCCAACGGAGCTGAACCCGCTGTCCGACGTCGACTCCGTCTTTTTGATGATGAAGGTCGCGTTGCTACCCACGGAGGCCACCCTCGCCGAGGCCGAAACCGCGCTGGCCTCGGCGACGGCCGCCTCCAAAGCGTCGCTGGACCGCGAATGCTGGCGCGACAGGTTGGTCGTCGAAGAAGAGGCGAGCCAGAACTCATTGACTGGCTTCCTGGCAACCTCGGTGCCATGTGCCGGTGTTGCCCGGGGAGGATTGGTGGTCGAGGACTCGAGCGCAGTCTTGTGAGCCCCGGCCCCGGGCAGGGACGTCTGGGCCACAAGCTCCGATTCCGAGAGGCGTGCTCTTATACCCGTATGCCTCCACGCCAAGTCGTCTGTCCGGAAAGCGCGGTTGAATGGTTGAGTGCCGGGCAAACAACCGCCGCGTCCGACGCACCTCGGCGACCGGTCGGGTCCGCGCCTCCCCGGTTCGGCGGCCCAAAATCGAACGTTTCGTCCACATTGTTTCCCTTTCCGCGGCGTCGGAACGTCGAACTGCTCGCCATGGTGCGTCGTGACGCTCGGATTCGGGACACAGCTTGGCGGAGTTGCGGCGTCAAAATGGCCCGTCAACCGCACACAGGGAAGAGGATGTCTTCAAATCAAGATCAAAAGAAGGAGATTACAAATGTCAATCAAGACCAAAAAAGAATGCTACTGCATGCTACTCGAGTCGACGATGCTCTGCAGATCGTCCTTGAACTTCCTCACGTTCCTCCCGATCACCGTGACCGTGGACCTCCTCTCCTCCTCGCCTCCCCAGGGCCTTCCCACTTCGAACTCGAGCTTCCCGTCCCCGACCCCGTGTAGGACCACCTTCCTGTCGCCCGCCTGACGCGTGCGGAGGAAGCCCTTGACACGGAGAACCACGCCAGGATTGGCCGCGAAGAACGCCGCGAAGTTCGCCTGCAGCTTCTCCGTGTCCACGTAGCTTCCCTCCGGTGCCAAAATGGGAACGTGCGTGACCCCCGGATCGTGGGGTCGGGGATCAGCCGGTCCGCGCTCGCCGCCCCACGGCGTTGAAAGGATCTCGACGGTGCGGTCGAGCGAGGGTGCGCCGTCGCCGCGGGCGGAACGGAAGACCCGATCCGAGGGGAAGCCGGGGCGGTGAGAGGCGATGTAGTCCGAGAGCACCTTCTCTGCCGGAGGCGAGGCGTCCGAGGGCAGGAGGTCGGTCTTGGAAAGCACGACGAGGTCCGAACCGAGGAGCTGGGCGAGCGGCTCGTTCTTGAAATCCCCAGCGTCGGATTCGCCCTTGTCAGCACCGGAGATGACCTCGCGGTACACCTTGCCAGAGTCGACGACGCCAACGACGCCAAGGAGGTCAAAGTACGGGGAGATGGAAGGGTCCAGGGTCACCACGTCCGAGACCGGCGCTGGGTCCGCGAGGCCAGTCGTTTCGAGGATGACGAGATCGAGCGACGCCGTCGTGCCGGGGAGAGCCGAGAAAGTCCCCGTTCCCCCAAACGCCGCCAGATCCGAGAACGGATCAGGGACCGCTGCTTCCGAAAGGCCCTGACGTGCAGCGATCTCCGCGAGGACACGGCGCAGCTCGCCGGAGCTCGAGCTGCCACAGCGTTAGCCGGTCTTCCCTACGAAACCAGCTCAACTCACCAGCAGACGCACCCGAAGCCGAACTCGTAGAGATCATGAAGTTGCAAAAGAGACTGTACGCTTTCGTGGTCGTGCCCAGGGAGTAGTTCATTCTCGACGACGCCAAAAGCTGATGCAAATTCGTTCTCGATCAGGGCAACGCGTTTGACCTGGTGTCGTCCACCGTCCATGAGCTGGACGAGCCAATTGTTGAGGAGCGTGGTCTTGCCGGCACCGAGGAAGCCGGTGAGGATGATGACCGGGATCCGGCGAGGTGCAGGGGGGGCATTGATGACCGGAATCGGGCGAGGTGCAGGGGGGGCAGTTTCGTCCGCCATCGCGGCCGAGAGGGAAAGCAGGAAGCAAAATATGAAAACGAGGGAGTCTTTCGCGCGTCCGAGTGCTTTTGAGCGCTGCTGCTGCTGCTGCATCAATCGCGAAACATATCGCCAGCTGGCGCCGATTTGCCGGCAAGGGATTGGGGGACTCTCTTGCCCCGCCCGGTCGCTCGCGAAAATTGTCCCAAACCTCCGGCTTGAACGGGCTACAACGGAGAGAAGACGCCGAGAACGGTTGGCGTGGGTGATGAGGAGGGTTCCAGTCCCGCTACTTACCATTGGTTACGCGCAGAGGGGAGTCGGGCGAGCATGCACGAACGCGGAAAGCTGTGCTATTCTGGCCGCCGGTTTTCGTCTCCATTAGCCTCTCCATGCTGTCTTCTGTATCGATGGTAAGCTTCTTGAAGGCGGCCCGGACTGTTGTTGTTTTGACTTGTTCCTCGGGCCCAGCGGTACCCCGCGGCGCGCCATCAAGGATGGAAGGATGCTGTCTTGCAAGAGCATCATATAGGGGCTATTGCCGTTTTGGTGTCGGACATGGCTTTCCAGCAGCCGTGATGATCTCCAAGGACATCGGGACCTGTTGATGGCTTCCAAGGATCTGTGGTAGGTTCCAAGAGGTCCATCAGTAGAGTAGGCACTTAACGACTTTGCGACTTCGATCTATGCTATTTGCTTTTGTCCTCACGACGCGGCTGTGATTGAAACGCGGACTTTTTTGGCTGTTGTACCCGTCTTCGTGAACCTGGTCAGACAGTCTTGACACTTTACAGGGAAGTTCTACGGCGATCGTCACTCGCTCTCTACCCCTGTTGTTTCAGGAGCGGCCTTCTCTCCGTGCTGCTGTGCAGCTTTCTGCGCTTCTCGCATTTTGTCCACCGAGATCCGGATGATGAACCTGCCGGCTGTCGCCTTCACGGGCTCTGTTGGCGCCGTGGCAGCACTATCGCGAGCTTGCGGAGCGCTTTTCCTGGTGACGGCCTTCTTCAGAGCGCGCTGGTGGTACTTTCGCGGCTGTTCGTTCTTCGGTTAGCCTCGACGGATCACTCTCTCGGCGGGTATTACCTTGACATCAGCGAACTTGCGAGGTTCTGGTTTCTTCTCGGGCTTTGGCAGAGCCTTGAACGTGGTGCGAATGAACTCGTGGGTTACCGTCGCCGCCTCAACCTGTTCGCCGAGGAGCAAGTCGACCATGGTGTCGGTCTCGAACGCCTTGGGATTCTGCGTCATGAAGCCGATCGCCTTTGCCGTGCCGTAGACGGGACTGAGACGCTGGATCTTGCTGTTCAGGTCGAATTCGAAAAGGCGGCTTATGATCTCGTCTCTCCGGACCATTCGGATTGCCGCTTCCTTCCCGAACCTCGTTGTTGCATCGACCAGAACCTGCCGGAACTCTTCGTGCTCGACGCGTTTAGCGGCACTGTCGCGCTTGACGATCGCAAGGACGAAGTCGTCTCCAAGAAGTGGATGTGTGAGCACGAGCCGCATCGAGTCCATGAACCGTTGGTCCAGGATCCGGCATGCGGCGCCGTCAGTGGCGAGAACGTTCTCCGCGAACTCCGCTCCGAACTCGTCAGCAGCTGCGCTCACGGCAGGTGCCGACGATGCGCCTGGCGAAGTCGATCCCGTGCTGGTCGATCAGCGAGCAGATGATGGGCAGGAAGTCGGGGTCGTCGACGATCCGGCTCGCCGATCCGCTCGTGCCGACGATGCACTTGACGAAGTCGCGCCCGAGCTCCTGGTCGACCTTGACAAGTGCGCTGGTGAAAGCAGGGTCGGCGATGCGGGTCGCGGAGGAGGGGGTGCGGGCGGCGCGTTCCAACACTTCGCGGCCGAAAAGCTCCTCGAGCGCGATGAGCGCACCGTGGCCATGTTCCGCGACGAGGTTCGCGATGGCCCCGGTCTGGAACCAAGCTCGCGCGTCCTCGGACTCAGCCCACTCGACGAACGCAATGAGGTTCTTCTCCACCTCTGGCAGCTCGAAGGGTAGCAGGCGAAGGTGGCGAAGCTTCGGCGGCCAAAGACCCGGCGGCAGCCCCAGCACTGTCTTCACGCGCGCGCAGGCTTCGGCGTGTGCCTTCAAGACGTCACCGAGCTCATCCTCAAGATCGGCGAACGTCATCGTCACGGAAGCCGTGCGTCCCCGTCTCGCGAACGCTTTCAGAAGCGAGATCGTCAGGGACTTCTCCCCCTTGGCTCTCGATTCCCCTCTGGAAGTTGCCTCCCAGGACAGATGAGCACGGAGCAGCGCGACGATTTCGAGAACTTGGCCGTCCTCCCTGGCGTACGACAGCACTTCAACTCCGAGGTCGGCAAGCTTGTCGTCCGGATGGTCACGGAGGGTGGCGCGGGGGTCTCGGGTCGCCGCCGTCTCGAAGGCCTCGTGTTGGACGAGACCAGCGACGTATGCGTACGCAAGATTCGGGTCGCGGATCAGCTCGTCGATGCCGCGATTCCACCAGATCAGACCGATAGGCACTGGATCCTTCGACCAGCTTTCGCGAATGAACCTTGCGGCGGCCGCCTGATCGAAGTCGGACGCCAGGCCGTTGCACGACAGCGGGATAATGTCGTCGAAGACCAGGTAGTGCCCGAGCCGCTTGATCAAGTCCCTTGCCGTGGAGCTGCCGGCGAGGTCGTGTGGCCCCTTGGCGTTCGCATGGGGGTACATGGCAAAAGCCAAGCCCCGCTCGGTGCCATCTCCTCGGGGTTGGAAGACGACGATCGAGCCGCCCTTTTCGCCTGCGAGGTACTCGATCCTCCCCTCGAAGTGCTCCTTGAGTAGTTTCTCCTGGAGCAACGCTGCGACGAGGTGGGCGGGCACTATTGATGGGGTCGCACCCGGAGGATCTGGAAAGTGCTGGTGTCAACGCGCGATCACTTTGCGCTTGTGACCACGGACCTGGCTCTACTTGCTCAACTTGCTTTGGGGGCTGTTGCTGCAGCGCGGGGCGCTTGGCGCGGCCTGAGTCGGCCTGCCCAGGCGCTTTGCGCTTTGCAGCGCGCGCCATGATCGAGGGGCCTATGGAGTGAGCGATCAGCCCCGCGCCGTTTGCGCAGAGCCTATTTGTCACCTGCCTTTACCGTCGGTTGGTTGCAGGACCGGCGTGCCGAGGATCGGTGGCCGCGGGGTCCGGTGTGAAAGGTCGGGGTGGAGAGCGGAAGCTGATGAAGCCGGGTCAGCTGTGCAAAATCTCCGCGGGCAACAAGCTAGACGATCACCTGCTCGGTTCCGGTGGCGTCGCTGGTCTCTCGTGCCCGCCCACCCGGCGCGGACGGGATGAGCGCTGATGCAGGGAAGCGCCGCGATCGGTCCCCGTTCCAGATCGCCGGTCCGCGCGCGTGCTGCCGATACCAGTCACTCGAGAAATTGCTGCGTCTTGGCACTGCGCTCGGCCTTGCGGGGTGACGTGCGCGCGCGAGCACCGGGATTCGGGGTCGAGGTGCGGCTGTTTGGTTGTGCGGCTTCCCACCCACACAAAGGTCACACAACGGACTAGATCAGACTACCAGACCATAACAATCGCGACCATGTGCATGATTCTTTGATTACACTGCTCGCTACACAGGAGATGCTTTAGCGTTGAGGGCGGATGACGTGTGGACACCACGACGCCCAACGGATGGCCGCAGCCCAAGCATGGCCCGCACGCGCGAATCGATCGCAATCTCGGGCATCGTGCTCGAAGGCAAAAGCGGCGCCAGCTTCTCGGCAGCCCCCGCCGCCCTCCCCAAACCCCTCCCCCGACGACATCCGAAACCGGCCATCCCGTCCGATCTCGAGCTCCGGAGCAGGGGTCAAAACTTAGCGTTCAAAAGTGTGCAAATTGCACCGTCCGACACAGGATTTGCACCGTCGGCAACGAAGAAGGTGCAACTTTTGCACGCTTCCTTCCCTTTCTTTCCCTCCCCTTCCCTTCCTCTTCGTCCGGGAGACAGGAAACCCAGAAGCTACGCCCGACACTACGTCAAAGGCAGAGGATATCCCGCATGCCTGGTTCTCAGAGCGCTATCTCGGACGTGGTCATATCTCCCTGAATCATCATCGCATCTACTCTCGGCAAAAGCAAAGTCTATGCTCTACGATGACCTCAGGGCTGATCTCACACCTCTCGAATTGGCTTTCATGCGTTCGTGAACCCCATTTCCTACTGGCGCTTAATGGCCCGGTAGGAATGGCTGGTCTTTACGAACGCCCCCAACCGGGCCATTAGCGCCCACGGATATGAAAGCTTTACCCAGATCGCAATCCAACTATCCCAAAAGCTATCTATTACATCGTCTCCTTTCGTACCTTCATAGCCTGCCCTTCAAACTGCTCGAGAGGACCGCGTCGCGCGATAAACAAGGCTTCTGCCGTCGGTCCGCGTCCTCATCCTGTCTTATCTATGAATAGCCCGCCAGACAGGGCGTCTATCTGCTCCTGCTCGTGGAATTGTGCTTTTCCGTCTCTATATCGGCCTCTCGGCCTGATCTTAGGGTGATCGGGTTCGTGGATGATTCTAGGGCACTATCTTGACGGCAGACGTCGGTTGCTCCCAAACAACCCGCTGAAGCACAAACCACCCTCAGGGGACAGCGACTCTTTGCTCGTTTGAAACGCCAAGAAGCTCAAGGCACACTTTCCGAGCCCCTGCTGGACGACCTCTCGGCTATCGATCTCTTGTCACGTTTGCTTACAACTACGCCTACCGCCCCCCTCCCCCGACCATTGTTTGTTCACCAACTCTGCTCGCGGGAACCCTGTTTTTCGACCTTCTCCCGCTAGGTGAGTTTCGATCGGCGTCGGCAAGGGACGGAAAGTGCGCCAAGGGTATCGAGGCGCTCAAACGGGTTCACGGTTGCCCCGGAACCGGTCATCGTAAGTGGTGACCCGGTAAGAACTTCCCGTAGAAGTTCCAGGGAGTGCTTTGCCGGTAGAAAGCGTCGAGGAGCTGGGCGTGTGATCACTCTACGACCACAAGGTAACCCAGTGCCTGCGCCGCGAAACATCAAATATCTACTCATTTGCAAGCTGCTTTGCTCCTTCTGCTTTGCTCCTTCCGCTTTGAACTTGCATCGGTTGACACTGATTGGGTGACCTATGCACCTTTTGCACCGCCGCGAGCACGCGCGCCGCAATCGCCCCGCCGTGCCGCGGGCCCGTTTTCTCGCCCGGTCCGCCGCGATGGCCGAGCGGACGACGCCCGCCAGGCGGACCCGCCGGTTGACTTTGCGGACGGCGACGGAGACCGCGGCCAGCGAGACCGGGGCGCCGTCAGCAACGCTGTCGGCCTCCCTCACCCTCTCCGATGCCTCGCTGACGCCGGGCGAGGAGACGACGACCACGGCGGCGGCGACAAAGCGGACGACGCTGAAGCTCACCACCACCACGACGACGACCACGACCCCGGTGTCGACGCTGCCGATCCCGACCCAATCCCTGCTCCCCCTCGACTCATCCTACCAACTGGGCGTCTACTCCGCGTTCAACACCACCCTGACGTGCAATCCCACGACCCTCAATTGCGGACTCGCCAACCCGCCGTCCTACTTCTCGCTCTCTTGCGGGGCTAGGGCGACAAACGGGTCCTGCCTCACTTTCTTGATGCAGATTCAGCCTGGCAACTCGCTGTGCCTCGTGGCGACGGCGGAGGGCACAATAGCTGTTCGGACCTGTCCGCGCCCGGTGCGATTGGCCGAGCTGGAGCGGCGGGAACGGGCCTATCGGGGCAACACCCCCGCGGACCTCGTGCCCCGGCCGCCGCCCCGGTTTCGCCGCGCGCTCAACGGCACCGGCGTCGCCAACCAGTACTGGACTGTCGCCCTCTTTGACCCCATTCCCAGCAACCCGACGCTGAGGATGCTGATCAACACCGGCCGCTCTTCTGCGCTCGGGCCGGGCCAGGGCTGCCTGCTGCGGACCGTGTCCTCGAACCAAATCACCCTGGGCGACTGCGCGCAGCCGATCCAGAGCAACTGGACCTCCACCTGGGCCATCCCTGCTCCCGGCGAGAGCCCGCCACCGCAGCCGCCTCCGACGACCGCCCCTCTGAGCGGCGGCGCGATCGCGGGCATCGTGCTGGCGGCGATCGCGACGCTTCTGGGCATGTTCGGTCTCACGTACTGGTGCGTGCGGATCGACAAGAAGAAGAGGGAGGAGGAGGAGCGGGTAAAGGCCGAGAAGGCGGAGAAGGAGAAGGAGGCCAAGGAGAGGGCTGCCGCCAACGGCTCCGCACGGGGCTCAACGGACCGCCGCGGCGGGGATTCTGGGAACGGCACGGCGCTGGAACCGGTTTCCAGCTTTCGGACACAGCCGCTCAACGGCTCCTCTTCCCTCCCTGCCGGTTCCTCGAAGCCGGCGCAGTCCCGGGCAATGTCGCCGGGCTTCGACATCTTGGATGCCTATGCCGATCCCGGCCCGAGCGGGGCCACGACCTACGACTTATTGGACGCCTACGGTGCCCCGACGGGCTCGGAGCTGGGGCTCGTCCCCCTCACGCAGGGGAAGTCGACGCAGAGCGCAAAGAGCAGGAAGAGCCGGCGGAGCGGGGAGGTCCGAGCATGAGCTGGTGGCCTGTTGTGCGAGTTTGCTGTTTCCATGGCTTTGCTATCTATTGGAACGTATATGTTCTTATTGAAAAGAGCTTCCTTTGTCCTCCGTCTGTCTTCATGCCGCATATTCCTTGTCATTTCGATCCTCGAACGAACGTGCGTGATGCGTGATGGTTCAAGGGCTGGTGGCTGCGCCTCCTCTCCTTCAAAACTCCCGCCCAGGGACCGCGGTTCAAAACCCCATCCGCGGGCTCAATCTTCCGTCATCGCGGCGGATCTCGCCCTTCCCGATCCCCCCCGCCGCCATGCGCGCCCTCCGAGGCGCCGCGGCCGCCCTCCTTCTCGGCGCCCTCTCGGCATCCCCCGCCGCGGCGCAGCCCAAGTGGGACTGGGGCTGGCGCTTGGGCGAGCCCGAGGAGATTCACAATGACAAGAAGAACCTCGTCCAGCCCTGGGTGAGATCCGTGTCGCGGGAGGGAGTTGCGCACCCTCTGACCCGTCCCCCTGCCGCAGCACGTCTTCCCCGACGGCGGAATATCCACGTTCCGCGGGACGAACGGCAATTTCACGTCGTACTGGAGTAATTCGGAGAACTACAGGAACGAAGGCGCCACCGCGCTGCTCGAGGATCAGTACCGAAATGTGCCTGAGACTCCGTGGCCGGTACGTTGGTCCTCTCCTTGCCACTCCTCTGTTCCGTTCATTGACCTCGTACAAAGATGATCTATTACGGAGGCCGCGTCGACGCTCCCGTGTTCTACAACGGCGGGCGTTGGTTGCTCTCGGTGCACAAGCACCCGACCGACGGCAACCCGAAGCACCTCGTCGCCTTCGTCCACGCCGAGGACGCCTACTGGTTCGTCACCCACCCCAGCTCCCTTGGTGTTGCTCACCCATGATGTGTAGGCCCCGCCACGTTGCCGGCGGTCCCAACTGGAAGTCCATCATGGTCTCGCACTCGTTCGACGAGGGCATTACGTGGGAGGACCGCGGCCAGATCATCACGCACTCGCGCCCCCGACCCAGCGATGCAGACTCTTGGGACTCGTCCAAGATGCGCCAAACCACCGGCGGTCTCGGCAACCACGCCGCGATCTGGGACGAGCCCAACAAGCGTTGGGTGATTGTGTTCGAGGGCAACTGGAAAGGCGTGGCGATCAGCACCGACCCCGACGGCATGCCGGGCACCTGGTTGAAGTGGAACGGGACGGCCAGGGGTTTCTCGTCGCCGGGCATAGGCGGGGTCTGGGAGAGGATCCCGGCGCTGTCGGGGCTAACCGGGACAAACCCGATCCTCTCGTACAACGAGTACCTCGGCAAGGTGGGTTGTTCGTCGGCCACGCATCAACGGAGCTGACGCTTTCCCGGGCGCAGTACCTCCTCATGTACGGCCTCTGGCTGTCCAAGGGCGCCTACATGGTGATCACGGCCACCAACGACTTCATCAACTACGAGGCCCCTCGGGTTTTCGTCCGCTCCGTCGACAACACTCGCGCGTGGTTCCCGACCCTCATCAACGAGGAGTACGGGTCGTTCCGCAGCGGGCAGAAGAACTGGCTCTACTACGGTAAGGCGCTTTGTTTTCCCCATCAGGATTTCGACTCATCGCGATTTGGGTTTCAGCCGACAAGTTCGAGGTGCCCAAAACGGACCGGCGCCAGCTCACGAAACGCTTAGTCGAGTTCTGCATTGGCGATCGTTGCGGCGACAACTCGTCGTACGTCAATGCCACAGCGGAGCAGGGCACGGGCAACTTCTTGACCAACATCAGTGGGTCTCTCGTCCGCAGCTGTCCCCCTTTTCTGACGTGCTTGTCCCATCCGCAGAGAACGACATCGACGGCGCAGACGCCGGCCAGAACCTCGGTCGGCCCGTGGGCAGCCCCTGCACGGCCAGCAACCAGCAGTGCACCACCACCTGCTGCGCCAACGGTCTGTGCGCGGAACGGCAGATCTGCGCTGCGGGCGGCGGCAAGTCCGACGGGGCGAGGTGCTCCGCGTCGGGCACGGAGTGCGCGAGCGGGTGCTGCGTCAACTCGCTGTGCACTTCGAGGAACAGCACGGCATGCGGCGGGAGTGGAGCCAAGCTTTCGTCCGCGAGCAAGCTCGAGACCCGTGGACAGCAATCCATGGGCAACGCGGCCGCATTCGCCGCCTTTGTTTGGTCTTTGTTCCTGACTTGATCGATCCCGCTTTTCGCACGTCTGCGTATGATATCAGCCGATATATCTATTGTGGGGCCCGGATGGCCCCTCTATGCTCGAAAAACTAGGATTTGTAGCTATTGCAGGGCGCATGATACACTATGCCAATGATCCAGAGGTTGCTTCAAGTCCAATTGTGGCCGTCCGAGGCAGGCCTAGTGCTTTTCGGTGCCGTTGGCCGCTCCGTTGGCGTGCTCCGTGGAGACTGCTTTGGAGGTCTCGCGGCTCCATAACTTCCTCGCCTCGATCCAGTACGGTTCGTGCTGATACGTGTAGGTGTTGGTCCCGCCGTACTGGATCTCGTTGAGCTCCGCCGGTATGCTCTGGCGCAAAACTTCGCTGCCCTTGTTCACGAACTGGATTTTCGCCCGGGTAGCCGGATCCAGGAACGGTGAGATGGCTCTCCAGAAAATCGAGAAAATGGTAGGGGCTTCGTAAACCAGCGCGAGTCCCAGCCGCTCCACATAGTGGTTCTGCAGGATGTCCAGGACCTTTTTGGAAACCGACATCGGCGGCTGCTTGCTCATCGTCATCCCGACAAAGTCCATCAGCAGGCATATCTTGGACACGCCCGGTGGCATGGCCTTGACGGCCAGCTCCAGGCAGAAGACCGTGTACCGGAGCTGGCGGTCGTAGGTCTTGGTCGTCTCGTTCCGCGGCAGCATGTGTATGATTGGCCGGCCCTCCGAGTCAAAGCCATGCACATACATCTTCCCGTTCGTCGCCTCGTGCGAGACATCGTCAGGGTCAAGAAGGTCCGGTCTGAACTCGCGCCGCCATTCGAGCGTCGCGCGCAGCCGCTTCGCCGCCGCCTCGGCCGACAGGTGCTTCACCGAGCGGACGTACCGCACGAGGCACTCATCGTCGCAAAAGGCGAGCTCGCGCTCGCGGTGTTCTGGATCCTTGGAAACGAGGTCCGCCACGAGAGGCCGGAACGCGGCGAGCAGCTGCTCCTCCCGCTCCGTCAGCGGGGCCACCGGCACAGGCCCGAGGTGCGTAGGGTATTGGAGCATCGGGAGCTGGTCCGCCATCGCCGCAACTCGGAATCCCCCGCCGCCCGTCGTTCCACGTTGCGCGCGCCCGCGTTCGGTTTGGGTCTCAGGCCGCGCGGGAAGAGTGACCCCGCCGCGCGCTTGGATGTCGTCTCCGCGGCCCGCCGGCCCGGGCTCTGGGCCGCGCAGCCCGGTGACGACGAGCCCGATTAAGAGAACGGGCTCGACCGGGAAGGAGAAGGACAAGAGCCAGGGGAGCAAGGTCGCCGCGTCGCGCCGACGGGCCAGGGGGGCATTGGCTGCCTACTACGGGCTCCAGGACGCGGCAGCCGAGGCGAAAGCAAAGGCGGAGAAGCGCAAGGATCCCCTCGATATAGGTCGGACACTTGGGCGGTCTCCGACCTTACGTCGGCATCGCCGGAGTCAGGCAACTCATGGTGCCGCGCTTTCGGGCGCGCTTTCGGGCTGCAGATGGCGCGTCTTTCGAGCCCGATCGTTACGTTGCCAAGTTCTTGCAAGAGGCAGATGTGGTACAGCTGATCCAGAAGGACAATGATCTCATTACCGGTCGGTGTTGAGTTGCAAGCTTGTCTCGGACCCTGGCAAGCGATTCCTTGGACGCAACTCACGGGGCTCATGCCGCAGCGGTCAAGACTCTGGATGGCGAGATGAAAACGCTGGTCTACGAGAACTACAACAAGTTCATTACCGCGACGGACACGATTCGGAAGGCGAGTCGCAAAGTCGCTCGCGTTTTGGAGTTCCTTCCTTATCTGTAGCACCGCAGATGAAAGACACCGTCGATAGTATGGACGCCGAAATGGACGGTCTGATGCGGCAAGTGCAGACGATTGGCACCAAGGCGGACCTCCTGAACGAGGCTTTGGGCGAGCGGCGGCAAGAGGTCCGAAGACTTACTGGGGTCCACAGCGTCTTGCGAAAGGTCTGGAGTCATTTGCTGCGTCGCGAGGCTCCTCTTACCGCGGTCCCCACGGCAGCTCCAATTCATCCTCGAGCTGCCCGATACGCTGAGGGAAGCGTTGGCAAAGAAGCAGCTTCCCCAGGCCGTTCGGCACTATGCCCAGACGTCCAAGATCATGGAGCAGTACAGCGATTTGGCCGTCTTCAAGAGCATCGAGAGCGAGTGCAAGAACATCATGAAGGGCGCTGCCGCGAGCCTGGAGGCGCAGCTCGCCAGCGCGTCGTCGGCTTCTTCCGTGGTTCAGGCGGTGGAACTCCTCCTGGGACTTGGCCGTACACCGCGCGAGATGTGGAAGGCAATGCTGGAGACGTGAGCAGCCGTTTGTTTCGTTGCGCCCCGCGACGATCTCACTTTGGGAACCCCAGGTCGCACCGTTACCTGAAGCAGGTCAAGCAGAGCTGTACGAGCTCAATCGCGTCCATGCAAGCCGGTGGAAGAGGCAACAGATCCCCGGACTCTGTCCCGGGACAGGATCCCGCGGGACAAGCTGCTGGACCAGCCAGCATGGCCGACCTCGTTGATGTGGTGAACCAACGGTATCTTTCCGACTTTGGCACGCTCGTAGCAGGCTTCGAAGACCTTTTCCTTGCTACGGATGTGCCACAAGCCGGTGCTTCGGGAGCAGCGCAGCCGGAGAAACCGCGGAAATCGGACAAGCTTGCTCCGCGATTGGACCTGGACAAGCGGCGGGACGCCCTTTTGGACCTGAAACTATCGGTGCCGGGGCTCGTTTCGGACTTCATTTCCATGGTCTCTTCTTGTACTGAAGCGCGGCCCGGCGTTCCCGAGATACCGCCCGCGGAGTTGGATGCCGCTTTGACCGCACTTCACTCGGCCGTCGGCGCACAGCCTGCCCTCTGCCGTCTCGTGGAGCTGGACGATCACGTGCGGAGGTTCTCCATGGGAAAACTGCGGAAGAGTGCAAACGCGGTGCTGGCGAGGGCGACGACGGACGTGTTGAGCCGGTTTGGACCCGTGCTCAGTCAGGACCGCATGCCCCCTGCGGAGCTCGTTCGGTTGGTGAACGAGATCGTGGCCTGGCTCGATTTCGAACTCTCGACTCGGTGCCTGACGTACATGAGCGCGTTCGTCACCGAAGGGACGGGGCGCTACCTCCCCGCGGTCGCGGACGGCCGCGTGGAGTACCTGGAAACGATCCGCGTCGAGCTGCGCCTTTTCTGGCAGGATTTGCTCCAGCGACTCCGGGACCTGGGTGTTTCGCGGGGTGACTCCGACGATCGGACGGAAGCTAGCGGTTCCGAGGAGCCGTCCCCGGCGCTCGCGTTGGCCACATGCCGCTTCTGCGCCGACCTCCCGGTTTCGGCCATATATGGAAACTTTGCGAAGCGCCTTTGGGACACTGCAGCGGATGCCCCGAGCGAAAGCAGGAAACCGCGGAAGCTCGGAGGATCCTCGCCGGCGGATGACTTTCTCCTGGATGCTGTCGACGTCTCCAAGTCGGTCCGCGCCGAGGCCGAGGAACTGGCGGCAGTCTACACGAGAAGCGCCGCGGAAGGCGTCCTGAGCTCTTTGCGTACCGAGTTTTCTCTGTTGACAGACTGGATGAGGTCGGAACCCGTCGCAAAGGTCTCCGATGGCGTTGCCGCGCTGCTGAACGGATTGCGGGCCGTTCACGGCGAAATCAGTGCCGTGTTTGGCCAAGTGCCTCGCACTGCGCAAGCGCGGGCACCTGCGCCGCTCAGCTCGAAGAGCGCTCACGCTTCAACTGCATCATTGAGGCCGGCCAGCGGCAAGATCGCCGCCGTGGACAGACTGTTTGCAGAGACTGAGGAGTGGTACTCTGTCTCTTTACCGCTGAAAGCGCCAGTCTTGATGGATGCAGTCGTCAAGATTGCTTTGAAGGTACAGAGCTAACGGCGCGCTCACCGCATGAAGTGCGACGCTAACCCTTTTGATAGGTGTTCCTCGAGCTTGTTCGAATCCAGACCTTCTCCAACGACGGTTTCCAGCAAGTACAGCTCGATGTCGAAGTGTGCCGCACAACGCTTTGGCCCTACGTCACGGACCAAAGGTGAGATTAGCGTCTTGTTCGGGTCTTTTCCCCGTGCGTACCGCCGCTAACGTCACGTTCAGAGCTTTAGGCGCACTTGCCGACGAACTGGTGTCAAGCGCAGCCAGTCGGACTGCCGGACCGGCCCAATCCCTGGATCGTACAAAGCTGGACAGGTTCCTTGCGCTCTTTGAGCGGGAGCTCGGGGACCCCCAGTGATCAATACACGATCATTCTGCCCTCCTTCTGAACTTTGCCTGCACCCATATCCTGTGCATCTTGAGCTTCCTCGAGCGGTTGACCAGCAATCGCCGATCGACTTCGTTCTCCAAAACGTCGAAATACGGCGCAAAGATTTCGTTCACTTCCTCCTGCGTGTAGAAGTAAACCTGGGTCCCGTCGCCCCGAATGTAGAAGTGATCGTCCAGCAATCTTCCGCCCTTCAAGCGCAGCTGCGTCAGGTCGTAGCGTCCATAATCGCGAAACAGGACCATGCCGCCGGGCTTCACAGCCCGCGCAAGGTTGGCAACGGCAGCTTTCCATTTGGAAGGATGCAATGCGGACAAAACAAAGATGCAGGTGCAAGCGTCCACAGTGTGTGGCTCAATCTCCTTCGGCGGCACGTCGCTGGTGATGTCTGGTGGAAGGTGCGCAATCGGAAACCCAACGCAGCGCCGACGCATGGGCCACCTACCAAAAACGAAAGCCTGACAGCGCGCAGTGTCGTACATTTGATTAGACTGTGCCACAGACCGTCCATGAGTCGCACTTCACGCGTGTTTCGCCTCCGAAACCTTACCTTCACGATGTCGACGGCCGTGGCAGAGAAATCGGAGGCGTAGACGAACACATCTTCCCCCTTCTTGGCCTCCAGGAGCGGGAAAAGAGTGTTCCCAACGCCGCAGCCGACCTCCCAGACCACGAGCTTCCCGGCTGTCCCGCGATCGCCGAATATCTCGGGGAACTCAATGTCCAACCACCGCCGGTCCTTGAAGAACTTGTTCTCATTCCGGGTGTAGAACTCGTCCCAAAACCGCGCCGCATCCCGGTCGTACATGTCTTGAGCAAACGTAGAGTCGTCAAGGAGGGCCCGTTTTTGGACCTGCCGTGGCTCCGAGCCCACCTCGCTTGTCGGCAGGCACCGGGTTGCTCCTTTGCTTCTCTATCGCCTTCTCGGCCTCCCGCTCCTGCTCCTCCCCCCACTCCACTTTGTCCCATGCGTTGAAATCCCATACATTGTCCTCGCTCGTCAGCAAGCGGTTCCCGAACTCGGCTACGGAGCTCGCGGTCTTTTTGTTTGCTTGTTCGTTCGAGAGAGACGGGCCGGCAATAGCGGCTATCCGAGCCGGCGAGGCCGATGGCAATGAGGAGGGATCTTCCGAGCTCGCAGCGGACATGCTCGCTGGGCCGTCAACGTGCAGGAGAGTGTTCTCTGCTGGGTGGGTGATCGCGAGTCGTCCACATGCAGTCCCGGCCATTGCCCGGCCACGTCCGCCCACCCCATCTCCCAACGGCCTACGCTCTGGGCGCCTGAAGTGGTCGACAAAATGAATGCGCTCACTGGACAGGCGGCCTCGGTGCCATGCCCGCCCGAACCGGAGGTCCAACGAGGTCTCTCCGAAAAGGCACCTGCCGTCCCATCTCCCGTGTTCCTGCCCGCGGAAATCCTCCTCCACATCATGAAGCAGCTGGACTGGGCGAGGAAAAAGAAGTCTCTCCTGAGCGTGCTCTCGACGTGTCGTTTTCTGCTCACGCTGGGGATGCGCGTGCTGGTGCGGAAGCTCCAAATCACGCCGCTTTACAAAGGGCAAATGGGCAAGTGGAGAGGGCTGTTGTCTGACGGGCTGCACTTGGGCAAGCTTCAGATGGTGCGGGAGTTGAGCATTTCTATCGAGTCGGACCCTTTTGTCCAAGCGCTTTTGCGCAACGTCGCCCCCACGATCCTGAAGCTCGAGCTCGATATCTCCGACCTACCTGCCCTCTCGAACTGTCTTCCCGCCATCCGCACGTCAAATGCATTGCGCTCCGTTTGCGTTTCGTACGATCGAAACCACGACGTGCCTTCGGAAGCGCGAGGAGAAGAGACCCTGCTTCAGCACCTCGACAAGCTCGGCGGTAGTTCGAGGAGTTTGAAGTGCATTCCCTCGTCTCGTGGAATGACTTTATCATGGACAATTTCAGCTGGCCCGGTGCGATCCTCGAGTTTCCAACGGTTGCGGCCAAGCTCCGCCGCCTTACATTCAACATGTGTGAGCTTGATGATTGGACGGCCGCCGTACTCGAAAACGTTCAGGAGCTCGACGTTGCCTGCTCTGACTTTGAACTGGCCCCCAAGGCCGAAGATCTGCGCCGCATCCGAGCTGCGTTCCCTGGTCTGCAGGATCTGACGTTGGACCTGGCGTCAACGTCCATTCTCGCGGGGTGCGAATGGACGGGGCTACAGCGGATCTTTCCGTTCAGCTGCAGCGATCTGGACATGCCTCACGAAGCGTTTCCTGCCGTCCGAGCCGCGATCAAGACGTCGAGTACGTTGATCATCATCGACCCTGCGTGGGATGCCCTCTTTGAAGGACGCGGGTTGACGTTGTCGCAAGTGAATGCTATGGACATCGAGGAAGACTACTGGTTGGAGATCGAGGAGCTTTACTGGTTGGACAAGAAGAAAGGGGTGGTCTACCACCAGGGAGCCAATTGGGACGAGGTGCGGCAAAGCGTCACGAAGTTGCATGATGTTGAGAACTTCATGGACGTCAACGGTGCCAACGGAGCGGCTCAATGACGATCAAGGCTTAGGCGGCGACGAGGGCGCGATCTTATGTTCTCGCGCAAAGCAAATGCACTCTCAGTTCATCTATAGTACACGCTTCCTGGAACGGATGACCCGGCGATACTGTAAGAGGGCAGGCTTCCGTTGCCTGTGCCGTACGTCCCGCCCATCGCCTGTGTGGCGGGGGGATCAAAATAGCTGTCTATGACCTCGTTCTGCATGATGCCAGAGGATTGGCGAACCCGCGACGGCGACGATCTGCGGGGCGTTGGCTCCCTGGCGACGGGGATCGATTGGCTCGCCTGCGAAACCGTGTAGGTCGTTGGCATGGAGGCCGTGTACGCTGCCGGGGGTGCTTCGGGCATGCGAGGCGTAGCTCCAGAGCTATCGGTCGTGCAGCAGTCGCAGGTCCCCGAGCACACCGAATCGTTGTCACCAGCGTCGGGATCCTTGTTAGTGACTCCCAAGCTCCGCTGCGGCGACACCGCGGTCCTCGACGTGGCGGTCGTTGCCGCGCTGGTGGGTGACTCGGGATCCTCACTGGCGAGCGTCTCCACCGATTGCAGCTCGACCGCTTGCTTCTTCTTCTTTGGCCGCGCCAAAGCCCAGAACGTCACGGCAGCAATGAGCCAAACGACAATGAGGCCTCCAACGGAAGCGCCGATGATCAGTCCCAGGTTCAGCGTGGCAGGTGCTCCCGTCTCCACGGGAAGCGGGGCAGTTTCGTTGTTCAAGGGGATCGCGAAGCCCGGGGTCAGGCCCGACGACGCAGATTGCACGCACGAGCCGATGAAGACGCTCTGCTCGCCGGTTTCGTTCCTGCGCAGGAGGCATCCTTGGCCCGTGCCCAAGGTGGCTGCCCTGCCGGTATTGATCAGCATCCTGCTTGTGTCCCAGGGTCGTGCAGGATCCATGGGAGCGAGCGACCAATGCTCGGACGACACTTCGGCTGCCGCCTCCTGGCGCCGCCCGAGCACTTTTGCAAGAATGCCACGAGAGGTATGAGCCGTCCTCGCGGGGCATGTCTTGATCACCAGGACGCCATCGTACCGCGAACTCAGACAGCTTCCGGCCTCGGTGGTCAGCTCCATCAGAAACGAAAGGCAGTTCGATGTCGACGCCGCCGAGCACCGTGCGGAGAAAACGATTGGAGGAGACGAAAGCTTGCAGTTGGTAAATTCCGTGGAGGTGCACGACAGCCCGGTGCCGGCGCTCGAATACACGACGAGGGCGCTGCCTGGGTAAACGGGAACAACTGATTCCGTCGCGATAGGGAACGGCGTGTGTGACCGTGTCGAAGTCATCGTCGTTGTCTCCGTGCTCATAGCCTCCACTGACTCCGTGGAGCTCGGCGTCGCTGCCAGAGTCGCCGTCGGCGAGACCTCAAAAGTTGACGTCGGCGCCTCGGTCGCAGACGGGAAGGGGTCCGTCATCATGGAGGGCACAACAGACGTGCTCAGCAAGGTTGGACCCGTCTGCAACGTAGCCGTGGCCGTCACGTCGGATCCGGGAGTTTGTGGGGGCAGCTTGCTCGCGATTTCGGGCGGCGTCCGCGTGCGGGTCTCCTCTGTTGACACCGCCAGACTCGCGGATGCCGTTGCGTCCCCGACCAAGCCGGTGGTGCTGGTGAGAAGCAATGTCGCCGAAATGAGGTCGGAGAGCGTCGTCGTGTCCGTCGAGAGCAATGTGGGCGTCAAGGTGGGCCCGAATGTCAAGCTCGGCGTCGGGGACAGGGTGCTGCTTCCGTCACCCTGCTCCGGAGATTGCGCCGAAACCCCGGCCGGGGGCAAAGCCAGGAGGCATACAAGGCTTGCCGCAAGGCGAGCCATTCGCCCGGAGGCCACCATGGTCCGTAGGACAGCGAGAATTAGACGGTGATCAACAACGGGGCCAACGGGGCTGAGTCGCCAAACAGAGAGCGCGTGCTGGGAGCACAACCCAGGCACAAACGAAAGGGAGGCCAAGATAGAATCGAATCAACACAAACAGATCACACTGCTGCAAGCTAGGCAGAAGGGCATGTCGTCGTCGAAACGCTTCCGCATGCGCGCCTGCCAACCGGCGACCTTCATGACGGCAACGATCTGCTGGACCACCTGGGTCGAAAACGAGTTGCCAAGCTGCTCGTGCCGGCGAAGATTGGATGCCTGCGATACCGTCCCGAGGAGAGTATAGTTGTCCGGGAATCCGAGCAGGCGCTCTTCTTCCACCGGCAACAGCGGGCGCACCCGCGGATCCTCGTGAGTGAACCCGGCATAGGGCTGCTCGGTCAAGCGCGGATCTCGCACAAGGGTGCCATGTGTAGTCCTTTCGGAAGGCGTCAGCTCAACGATGTTCTCGGAAGACGTACAAGACTGCTGCAGACCTCACGATGCACACAGCCTTCTTGCGCCAGTGTTCCAGCGGATAGCCGCTCACGAGCATGTCTGCGAGATTGGGTTCCGGCCACGGAGTCACCAACGGTTGCACCCGGAGGTTGGTCCAATCTGCACGACGAGATTGTCAGCAACTGCGCATCCGGCAAAGTCAAGAGCCCACAAAGGCGATCTCTCTTGCATGCAGACACTCGATCCGCCATATATCGAACCGGCTGAACCCCCATCTCTGTGGACGGATCGTGCTCAGTTGCGTTGAAGTCGTTGGCGGCACACAATACCTCGGGAGATCGTCTGCAGATCCTCGCTCGGCATCCCGTACACATTTTCGAGCAAGAAAGGCACGTGCGGCTTCGCCTTCGGCCCGGCATTGACTCTGTCGACAATCTCCAGTATGCGGGGCTGTGCCGGAGGGCAATGTAGCTCAGGTCCAATGCTAACAACTACGGCGAGAGGACCCACGATATGGAAGAACAGCTTGCTCCTGCTACCGTTCAATCCAAGTCTATCGGGTCCTTTTGCACGGGACAGATCCTGGCACGGAGAACCGCCAATGACAAAGTCGATCGGTCCGAGCTGCCGCGCCATCTCCTCGGTAAAGCTCTCGACGTTGCCTGCAAATGTCAAATGTTAGGGAAGCAAATGACAGGAGAGCGCTGAAGGAGCACGATACCCACCTAAATGGAAAACGTTCGAATGATTCTTGGTCACGACCGCCGCGCACTCCCGATTGAGCTCGAACGACAGTACGCGACCAACCCTGATCCCCGCCCGCTTCAGCGCGACGAGGTCGCCGCCGATCCCCGTGAACAGAGACAGGACGCAGATCCCATCGAACGGCAGGCTCGCAAAGTTGGCCGGCAGCTGCGGCGGCGAGATCGGAACCTTGCCTCTCGCCGCCGGGCTCCTCGTGTTCTCCAGCTCGAGTGCGCGCTTGAGGGAGCCCGATGCTCGGTCGTAGTAGTCGGGCGTGATCGAGATCGACAGCGAGACCTTCATCGACCACCGAGCGTCTGGAGCTTGGAGCACGGTTCCGCTGATCGTGGCAACTCCCGAGTCGAGCAGAGGCGCGAGCTCCCTGACGAACGTCGCGGGAAGGAACCCGAGCTGATTCGGCACGTTCTCATGCTCCGCGGCCGACGCTCCGGGCGTTGCTCGAGTGCGGCACACCGCGACGGCGTTGGAGTCATAGGGGTTCTCGCGCTGGCGGAAGAAGAGCACGGGCTCGCCGACGGCCGCGGCGCCCGCGTTCCTCGTGTGCTTGAAGGCCCCTGCAACGGGAACTTCCAGGACCAAGCGCTGCGGAGAAGTCGCGGCCGGGGCGACGGTGCCTCCCGGCGTGCCGCCGCCGACGACGAATCCCGGCTTGTGCACCCCAGAAGTTGAAGCTCCACTTGACCTGGCAACTCGCTCGGCGTGCAGCTGGCTCAAAAGAGAAGTTGGAAGGGGTGCAGGTGCCGCGTAGACGCGTGGCTTTTTGACTGTCTCCCCGCCGCCCTCTGGCGCCCGCCGCTTCCGCGCCGGTGGAGGGGACGGGACCGCGATGGTCTCTTCGTCATCGTCCGAAACGAGGTCGATGACGATGGGGGCCATCGCTGGATGTGGTGGAGGGCGGGGCGGGGCGTTTTGGGCGTGGGGGGCGCTCCGGTTGCACGAGTCACCACGATCGAAAGGACCACTGGAGACGACTTTCGGAAAGCTTTGAGACTGGCAAATGGCATTCATTGGGAAAGGAACCCTCCATCGACGTGGACCTCGGATCCAGCTGTGAGGGGAACGGAGGGGAGGCCGAAGACCGGGGAGGTCAACACGACAAAGGCAACCGCGGAGACGGGAAATGACCCACTCATGAAGCTGGCCTCGTCCGAAACCAGGAACAGCATCGCGTTCGCAATCTCCTCCGGCTGCCCGAACCTCCCCATGGGCGTGAGGTGCCTCAGCACCTGTTTCACCCGCTCCTCGTTCCCCCGCGTGCCCGGAGTGTCGATCACGCCAGGGTGGACGCTGTTGCAACGTATGTTGTAGCCCCGCCTGGCGCAGTACATGGCCGTGGATTTGGTGAGGATGCGGACGGCGCCTGGCGGGCGGGAGAGTCAGCGCGCGGCTCGCGAGGGCAGCGACCGGCGTGCCTTTGCTGGACGAGTAGGGAGCGCTGCCCGTGCCGATTCCGCCGACGACGGCTGCGATGCTGGCGGTGTTGACGATGCTCTTGCTCTCCTGTGAGCGACGTGGAGGGCACACACGAAAGATGAGTCGACGAAGGAACAAACACCAGGCAGAGCAGCAAGCGTCGATTCGGCGGCGTCCCCGACGCGCGGGGCACAGCGATCGTCAACTCACGGGGTTCTGGTTCTTCTTCATGCTCTGCGGCACAAGTGGAAGGTAAGGGAGCCGATCGCCCTCAAACTCCCTGAAGATCCCACCTTGATGCCGTGCTTGGTTCCCAAAAACACGCCCCCGGCGTTCACGTCCATCGTCCTGTTCCACTTCGCCAGCCTTTGTTGGGGGGGCGCGCCGATGACGAGTGACCTTCCGGACCTGGCGAAGGCCCGGCGCCGTCACCCACGTGATGTCCTCGAGCGCATCGATGTCCTTGGCCGACGCGTCCAACCCGGCGTTGTTGACTAGCGCGTCGATGGGTCCCCAGCGGTCTTCGACGCTGCCCGCCCCCGGAATCAGCCCTCTCGTTCCCGAACCGCCGGCGGACCACCCACGCCTTGATGCATGCCTCCCATTGCCCCTCGTCCCTCACGTCCATCTCGAAGAACGCCACCTCGGGCGCCCCCGGCACCTCGTCCCGGATCCTGCGCATGAGCGCGTGCGCGCCCTCCTTCTGCCGCGGCAGGTCGAAGATGGCGACGCGCGCGCCTTCCTGCGCGAAGCGGAGGGTGGCGGCGGCGCCGATCCCCGAGCCGCCGCCCGTGATTATGACTGGCGGTTTTGGGCATCGCGGGGGAGGGGTTTGGCGGGGCGTCACGCCGAGGGGAGGGTTTGGGAGGGGTGAGGGAGGCGTGGGAGACGGTGCCGGGGGACGCACCGATTTTGCCCTGGCCCGTGGACTTGTTGACGAGGCGGCCCGGCATGGTGAAGGGACGATAGACGGCTGTCTGATTGAAGGAGATACGGAGAGATTCCGCTACTGGAGGCGGCTTCGGAGCGTTGGAAACGTAGCGAGACGCGGATTGACCCGTCTCAGAAGCGGCGACCTCCACTCGCGCTTGGTGGCGAGGTTCGCCCTCCGCCGCGCCATCGCCTCCTCCGCGATCCTTCCCGCCTCCTTCCGCCGCCATGGGCAAGAAGTTCCGGGACATCCACCCCGCCCTGGCGCAGTTCATCTCCGAGCAAAAGCTCTTCTTCGTCTCCTCCGCCCCCCTCCGCGGAGGCCACGTGAACGTCTCGCCCAAGGGCTACGACACCCTGCGGATCCTCTCCCCGACCAGGCTGTACTACCTCGACCTGACCGGCTCCGGCGTCGAGACGGTGGCGCACATGAAGGAGCCGGGCAACGGGCGGATCTGTTTGATGTGGATAAGCTTCGGGGAGAACCCGCAGATCGTGCGGGTGTGGGGGAGGGGGAGGGCGGTGGAGCCGGGGAGCAGGGAGTACGAGGAGACGGTGGAGTGCGTTCGGCCGGGGCGGGTGGGGTGTCCACGTCTCACCTAGTCCTTCGATGCGATCGCACAGGCCCAAGCTCAAGGCGCTGCCGGGGGCGCGGGCGGCTATCATCGTCGACGTGCTCATGACGGGCAATTCCTGCGGATACACGGTGCCGTTTTTCGAGTTCAAGAGCGAGAGGACGTTGCTGCTGGACCGTGCTTACCGGAGAACGGCAAACGTGGGTGCCCGCCGCGGCAATTGCCGGCATGGACCAACGGAACCAACGGGCACTTTCCTCCAGGACCCGCACGACATCGAGTACCACAAGAACAACAACAGTGGGGCCCGCGACTTGCGACCTCGAGCGAGTTGGAGCTGACCTTTCTCGCCCCTCCCCGCGCCCAGTGTGGTCGATCGACCAGCTCGTCGGCCTCGAGACGTACATGCCCAAGGGCCCGGCGTGGTACGCCAAGGCGTACGCGCCGTACCTGCGGCGGGCGCTTGAGGCGGTTGGGACGTTTGCGCTCGGGGCCGGCGTGGCCGTGCTGGTGATGCGCCGGCTGGAGCGGCGGAGATAGGGTGGTCGTCGGCTCGGGAGGATTGTTTCCTTGTACGTCTGAGTGATTTTCATTGATTCAAGGAGGTGTGGCGTGCTCGGACGGGGAGATTCGAGGCAGCAGCTTGCGGGCCGGCCGCCCCAACCGTCACCCAAACATGCGCTGGCTCCCGGACGCCATGTACCCAGCGGACGTGTACGCCGACCTGGCGGTGCGGTTCTACGCGCTGCCCGCCGAGATGCCCGCCGAGCTTGCGTTCAACCGCGGCGCGCTGGTGCTGTGCGCGGCGGTCGACGCGCTGGCATGGGTCGCGCTGCCGGCGTTCGCGCTGCTCGCGCTGCTGGCCGCCGTGCGCCGCGCGCGCGCGCCGCTGCTCGTCTTCCGCGCGGCGGCGGCAAAGGCGGGCGGGGCGGGCGCGGAGGCCGCGGAGGCGCCGCCCCGCCTGCCCGCGCAGCGCTCGTTCGCCGCCGTCGGCCGCGCGCTGACCCGCGGGGGCGCCGGCCTGCGCTCGGCTGAGAAGCCCGCGGTGCCGCGGATCGACGCCGGCGCAGAGACCTTCGACGACGCCGTGGCGCGCTCGGCAAACAGGGGCAGGCCGCTGGCAAACTCGCGCCAAACCGCTGTGTGGGTGACCCTCACCCGCCGGATTAATTCCCGTTCTAACAACATTCTGTCTTTCTCCTCGGTGGTTTTTGCAGCGAGGACGCGACGCCGCCGGCGGTCTCGGGCAGGTCGTCCGCCAAGGCCCCCTCCGGTGCCCGCGCCCTCTTCACAAAGGGCCTCAGCCAGCGCGTGGACATCTTCGACCCCTCCTCCCCCGTCTACGACTCGCCCGTCATCCTCCCCGTCAGGCCCGCCTACCTCTCGGCCGCCTCGTCCGCCAGCAAGCCCGCGCCCACGGCCTCGGTCCGCGCCGCGCCGCCCGCCCCGGAACCCACCGCCTCCTCCGACGACCTGCTCGACGGTGTCGCGCGCGACCTCGACGCGCTGCTCCGCCCGCGCTCGCTGTCACCCGCGCAGAGGGTCGAGCCGCTCGCCGGGCCGTACCCCGTGACCACGACGCCCCTCCCCGCCGTGCCCGCGGGCGAGCCGTCCCGCCCCCCACCCGAGGCCAGGCAGGAGACGCTGGTCGAGCGGTGGAGCGAGATGTCGATCTCCGCCCCGCGCGCGGCCGAGGCCGAGGCGAGGGGGAGCGAGGGCCCGGCGTCGCCGTCAAAGTTCGAGGAGCTGCTCAGCGAGATCGACAAGCTGACGCTCGAGAGCGAGGCGGTGGCCAGGGAGCTGCCGGTGCGCGAGGAGAACAGGCTGAAGGTGGTCGTGGAGGAGGTCAAGGTCGGGCAGGATGCGCGGGACGGGCAAGTGGAGGGGGATGAGCGTGACAGGTGCGTCTCGTCGACAACCTCGCATGCGCAGATCCATTCTGATCTGCCCTGTCGCCGGCTTTCCTCCATGTGCGTCAGGAGCGGGAACCAGATCCTCGACGAGCTGCTGCAGGACGGCGCCGCGAGCACCGAGAACGCCGAGAACGCCGAGAGCACCGAGAGCACCGCGCGCCCCGTCACCCCCTCGGGCCCCGCCGTGCCGTCCTCCCGCCTCCCCCTGCGCATCCCCACCTCGACCGGCAAGTCCCCCGTGCCCCCAGCCGCCGACGCCGAGACCGGCTTCCCCGGGCTGTGGTACCGCCTCCCCAACCGCGCCGCCGCGTCGACCCACTCGCCCACGGAGCACACCCCGCGCTCGCTCCGGCTCCCCGCGCGGGTGCCGGTCCGCGAGGGCTCGCCGACGGAGAAGACCCCGCTGAGCGGGCAGACCTCGTCGAGCGCCGGGACGCTGGCCGCCGGAAGGAGGTGGGCACACGTGCGCCCGTGCTTCGAAAGTCCGCTGACGCTTCCGTGCAGCCCCGAAGCCGAGCGGCACTTCACGCCCCCCAGCTACCCCCGCCCCGACTACTCCAAGATCCCCTCGCACTACGCGCACACCCGCCCCGGCGGCAAGCCCGTCACGGGCACCCCCGCGGACCGGCTGCGCGACGCGGCGGCGAGCGCGGCGGGCAGCGCAGAGAGGCCGCTCTACTACGTCAGGTCGACGCTGCCGAGCAACCAGAACAGGGTCAACGACCTTTTTGCGAGCGTGCTGCGGTCCGAGTCGCCCGCGGGGCGGTCCTGAAGTGCCTGCACGATACCCCGGTTTTCTTGGCATCTTGATTAGGGCATCTTGAAGAGCATCTTGGTTGGATTTCGGGCCGGCGGAGGAAAGAGGAGGAGCACGGACGGAGGATCTTGGTTGAGCGCACGCAGGACAAGTAGCATATCCGGGATACCGGCCGCACAGCGGCGAGCACCCTGTACAAATCTGTATCGTTCGTTTGGCAGGAGAGTATCTATAAGTTTTGATAACAAGAACCTAGTCACGATCAGGGATCGGCTTTCCCTTCGGCCTCCGCAATCTTGTACGCCTCGCAGAGCGGCTTGTGCTGCTTCCAATGGACCTTCTGGCATTCCTTGGAGCAGTAGACCGTCCGTTTGCACGCCGCGCACCTTTTCATCTCCGTCTTTGCGACCGTCTTCATGCAGCTCGCGCAGGGGATCTGCGTCGGCCCCGGCCGCCGCTCCGGTTCCAGGAACGACAGGCTCGAGTCGATGATCCTGTTTACCGTCCTCGTCGCCGCCTTGTAGCAGCTCTGCCCGTCGCACGCCGGCACGGCGACGAGGAAGAGCATGCCCGGGACGGCCGCGCCCGGCGCTCCCAGTTGGTTGAGGAGGGTGCGGAATCGCCCCGTGTATCCGCCGCAGGAGATGCAGGGGAAGCGCGGGGGCGCGGAGGGAGCGGCGCCGGGTTCGGGTTTGAGGTACCTGACCATCATCGGTCGGATGACGTCGATCTCGAGGACGAAGTTGGCGGCGACCTGGAGCCCGTGTCCCTGGGATTCCATCGACCCGTGCGAGGCGGCACTGCGGCGCCTCCCCGGGAGCCCGTTCCGGATCACCCGCGGCGGGACGATGGGCGCGTAGAGCGAGCCCCCGGTGAGCTCGATGCACCGCAGCCCCGGCGCGGCCGACAGCGGCGCGGTGCCCGAGACGCCTTCCCGCTCGTCTTCGGCCTGGTAGGCCGCCAGCACGCCCCACTGCATCGGCCCCGCGAGGTCAAAATCGCCTTCCTTCAGCCCGTTGGCCGCGCAGTGGGCCGCGAACCCGCGGCAGATGGTCGACATCGAAGGCAGCCTCGCAGTCTCCAGCCCGGCCGCCTTGCCCCTCAGCAGCTTCGCCGCGGCCGGGAAGCGGTCCGCCGAGGCGGCGAGCATCTGGATCTGCGCTCCGAGCTCCATTCCGTACATGCCGTTGGTGCCAAAGTCGAGCTCGATGCTCTCCATCCCCAGGACCTGTCGTGCGTACGCGTCTTCGGATAGCGTCGTCATTGCCGGAAAGAGGTCCGCGGTGGTGCGAGGGAGCGAAGTTGCGCCCGTTCCAGGCTATAGAACGACCGGCGATTGGGCGGATCCCCCGTAGCTTTGGGGCCCCTTTTGGACTGGTCGTTGCAGGCGGGTGAGTCGCCGCAGCAACAGTTGAAACAATCAGGCACGAACCCATGGGGCAACAGGGCCTCTTGCCACCGTCTGCTTCGTTCCAGCAGCTTCCGCGGAAGTACTATTTTGTCGCCAGTTTGGGACGGAGGACGAAGGAGGCGGCGATCACGGACGACCGATCTCGGAGGCGTACGATAGGACATCTGGGTACCGGCACGGAACGGTGGCACCTGCAACAGATCTGTATCGTCTTCTTCGCGGCAAGAAAGTATCTGTTCCCCGTTGCGGCAACCAGGGGCTATGCGGAGGGTTTCGCGGCCCCGTTCCCATTCGCGGCTGCGGCTGCGGCCTGGTTCTGGCCGGCCTTGATGGTCGAGCGGAGGTTGAAGACTTTCCAGAGAAAGAAGAGGGTAACGGCGATCCCGATGAAGCCTGTGGGCAAAACCAGAAACTCTTCGTTCAACCTAAAGGACTGAGCAGAGCCAGGCGAAACCCACTGAACAGCGTCTCGTCCACCTCCTTCTGGATCCCATTGATTCTCGCCCTCAGTTCGTCGACCCTGGCGTCGAGCTTGCCCGCCGCGGCGGCGATCTGCCGCTCGAGCTCGCGCTCCTCGTCGCGGATCCGCCCCCTTTCGAGGTTCAGGTCCAGCTTGATGCCCGAGGAGGAGCGCTGCACGGCCTCCGGGATCTGCTTGCTCAGCTGCGACGGACGGCGTCAGCCGATCCTTCCAACGGGGCGAGTCAGAGTTCCCACCGCCTCGGCCGCGGCCCTGATCCTCGCCACTTCCTTCCGCACCGCTTCCGCTTCGCTTCCCGTCGCCCCCACCACCCGCTCCCGCAGCGAATCCATCGGCCTGGGATCGTCCAGCTGGCTCTCCCTAAAGTGCTTCGGCACCATCCCCGACGCCGCCGCCGACAGGTACTCCCCCGACGAGTCCGCCAGCGCCGAGAGGATGGCCTCGGCCTGGGAGGGCGAGAATCCCGCTGATTCGAGCCGCGAGATGAGTTTCGGGCGGTCCAGGTGCTCGGGGACCGAGAGGCGCACGGCGGATTCGGTGAGCGAGGTGCGGAGGCCCTGCTGGGCGTCGGGCGGGGGAGGCGGAGCGGGGGATTCGGAAAAGGCGCGATGCGGGGGAAGAACGCGTGCGGAAGGCGGAGGGGAGGGCCGGAGGAGGCGACGCGTCGAGAAGGCTCGGAGCGTGGCGGGGGGCGCACGCGGCGAGCGAGGGGAGATTGGCGGCCCAGGGCGCGCTAGGGAGAGGCATGTCCGCGCGGGGAAGAGGGCGGATAGGAGCGCGTCCCATGAGGTAGCCGGTTTTGGAGGGGGCATGTTTGCGTGGAAGAAGGACCGCGTGCGACACGCGATCCAAGCCGTTGCAAGTCATCTTCGGATTCCCGGTCGCTGCCATGGAAACCAGAGACGAACTCTCTATATTCTCGTGCTTAGTTCCTTGGACAAAAGGCTGATGTTTTCCAGCTCGGAAAAGGCCACGTTGTCCGCGGAGACTCCTGCCAACGCCAGACCGACAAGAAGCCACGTTGACGTCCGACTGACCACCTGAAAAGTCCAGAAGATCGCCCGTTGCTCATCCGAAGTTCATCGCTGCCGGCAGGCCCCCGTCGACTCTGCAAGGGGTGTCAACTGCCTGCTGGGCAAGGGACAGTCCAGGCACTCACACCAGGGTCTGCCCCGTAACGCTGTCGGCCTTGCAGAACATGACGGTCGCCGCTGCTATGTCCTCCGCGCTTCCGACGCGTCCCAGCACGGCCTGCAGACGGAGAAAATCAGCAACTCCGCGGCCCGTCCGTCCGCCGATCGACGCACCATGTTCCGCGCGCCCTGCGCAACCGCCGGCGGCAAGTTGCCTGCCATCCTCGTGTTCTCGACGAGCCCAGGCGCGACACAATTCACTGATACCTCCGGCGCCATCGCCACGGCGAGGCAGTGCGTGAGGTGGATCAGCCCCGCCTTGCTGCAGGAATAGGCAATGGACGACGATCCAGGGTTTAGACCACCGACGGAGCTGATGTTGACCACGCGGCCGGCACCGCTGGCCTTGAGCGCAGGTGCGAGCGCGCGGCAGATGAGAAAGGGGCCGCGCAGGTTCGTCTCGAGCACCCGGTCCCAGATCCCGGAATCGAGCCTGTCCAGCTGCGGGAACGGGATCCCGATGTTCCAGGCGGCGTTGTTGACGACGATGTCCACGCGCCCGAACCGCTCGAGGACCCATTTGGCGCACGCGTCGATGGATGCCTCGTCGCGCTGGTCGAGCTGGAACGCGTCCGCGTCGACGCCGGAAGCCTTGGCCACGTCCACAACCTTCTGTGCGCCTTCGGCGAAGCCGACGTAGGTCGCCGCGATGCTGCAGCCCTCACGGATCAGCGCGTGGGCGATTGCAGTTCCGATGTCCCCCGACGCTCCGGTGACCAAGGCGACTTTGCCCTTCAGCTCCATGGTAGGGTCGGCGATAAGAGCAATGAAGCAAATCGCCACTATTCGAGGTAAGGCGCGTCGCTTTCTTCGCGCGCGGACGGGCGGCGGACGGGCGGCGGACGGGCGGCGGACGGGAGGCAACCTGCTCCGTGCAGTCGTGCGTTGGGAGACAATGATGGGGGTGGGACGCGATCGACCGACGACGAGAAGCGCGTCGTCAACCGGTGACGATCGCGCGGCCCACACAGGCTCGTCGTCTCTTGTGACGATCAGGGACCTTCGATTCCGTGGTCGGATAGAATGGCAGCAGACGCACGCTTTCTCTGACCGTGGTACGTCGTTGGTCGCGGCGGCCCGGAGGAAGCCCCGGGCCGCCTCTGTTGGTTCGCACGGCGAGCGGGCCCACAGGCTCGTAATGTAATGTCCGTTTTGCATCAATGACAAGTCGTGCCGGCGATCCGCACATCGCGTCCAGAGGGCCGGACCCCCGCATCGGAGTCTTGGCTGGATACGGCGCCACATCCGACGCGTCCCGCCCACACCCGCTCTCCGAGCACCGCATCGCATCTCCAATCGCGTGCCGGTTGTTTCCGCCCGTCGCGGTCCGCCGCCCGGCGCCGATCCGGTTTCGCTGCCGTGCCGACGGCCGGCCGTACGACGTCACCCCCGGTTCCTGAGCTGCCGTTGCGCACCCGCGCGCGCCGGCCGGTCGGACGCGCCGGGGGCCGAATCCCCGCGTCCCGGGCGTCGGAGGGGGACTACAAAGCGGTTGGGACGCCGGAAGGAGGTCGGTGGGGGACGTTGGGGGGGCAGCCGGGGGTGGCGCTGGTTGCAGATAAGGCCGGAGCAGGGTGGCCGCGCCGCACGAAGCCGGGGCGGATCGGGGCCGCGTGCGATTGGGTATCGTCGGGAAGAATAGAGCGGCGTCCTGAGGTGCCGACGGGCCGCGTCCTGAACCCTGCCGATCTCCGGTCGCTGCGCGGGAGCCGCAATGCCGAAAGCCGAAAGCCAAATTGCTCGCGGTGGTCGGCCCCCCGTCCTGCCGATGAGATCGCGCCGCCGAGCGCCAGGATGGCAGAATACGGGCATCAGAGAATGACGCCGGACGCTACTACGCCTCCATCCGCCGCAATGTGGGGGACTCGAAGGGAGTCACCGGGCGGCTCAATCGGAAGTTTGAAGTCCGCCACACCGTTCAGAAGCACTTTCAGGCGGCCCCGGCAGTCCCATTCGCCGGCCCGCCGACCGCCGACGTCCATCGCGAGCGGCGCGCCCGACTGCAGAGGGCCGTTTGCCGGGCCGCCGAGCGCGCCGGTGGCCGCGGGGCGTGCCGGTTCCCCCGGGTGCCTTCAGGCGCCGCACCCGCTCCGACCGCCCCGCGCCGTCCCGCGCCCTCCGCGCCGCCGCGATGTCGCTGTCGCCGCGGCCGTTCGATTCGCCGCCCGCGGCGCCGCACAGCGCGCACGCCGCGCCCGAATCCGCGTTCCCCGCCGGCCCGCTCGACGGCCTCCCCTTCTTCCCGCCGGTGCGCCGCGCCTCCGAGCCCGGCTTCCCCTCGCCGGCATTTGCCCCTCCGCACGCGCCCCCCCAGCACGCCGCGCGGCTGCCGGCACACCCCGCAAAGCGGCCCAAGCAGTCGCACCCCGCGCACTACGCGCACCCCCGCTCGGAAAAGCCGTCGCCGGCACACTCGGCAAACGATTCGTTCTCGGACGGGGGCGAGGACGTCGGGCCGATCGCGGGGACGGGGGAGGTCAAGCGGCGGGCACGCGTGAGCAGGGCATGTGACAGGTGATTACCCGCTCCGACCGGTGGCACGCCCGCCGGGGGTCGCCGCCGGCCGCCATCGGCGTTCCTCCACTCTTGTGAACCATTCCGCTGACCGTTCTCGCCCCTCTTCCCCCCGCACGCGCCCGGAATCCCCCCCGACGCCACATCCCCCCCCCCTCATCGCGCCCGCCCCTTCCGACCCAGCTGTTCGAAGCACAAGAAAAAGTGCGACGGCAAGGAGCCCTGCACGTCTTGCGCGCTGCGATCGGCCGAGTGCACGTACACGTCGACGGGCAGGAAGCGGGGGCCGGCGCCTGGCTCGCGCCCGCAGGTGCGTCCCGCAGATCTGCTGGTCGCGTGTCTCTGATGCGATCCTTTCGCTGCTGCATGTCTAGTACGCCGCGTACGTCGCCAGCCTCGAGGACCGCCTCGCCAAGATGGAGGAAATGGTCGAAGGTGACCCCATCCGCACCCCGCACCCCGCCCCCTCCTCACACCCCCCTCCAGCCGCCTCCGTCCTCGCCATGGTCCAAGACTTCCGCGCCCCCTGCCAACCCGCCTCCCACCCGGCCCCCCGCCCGCCCACCCCCGCCTCCGTGAGCGGCGACGAGCGCCCCCGCTCCCCCGCCGCGCGCACGCCCAGCGTGTCGAGCAGCAACGACGACACGCTGCACCAGACGACCCCGGCCAACCACCCCGCGGGCAGGTTCCCGGACAAGGGGCGGGTGGCGGAGCTGGAGCACCTGCTGGCGTCGAGGTCGGAGCAGCTCCGCGAGGCGAGGATCGAGGCCGAGTACTGGAAGCAGCGGTTTTTGGAGGCCAGGCCGGGGGAGGAGGAGGTGGGCGGGGAGGCCGGGACGGAGGCGTAGCCCGGTCGGGGAGCTGGGAATGGTGGGCGCGGGCTCCTTCCGACGGACCGCGCCGGGGCATCTTGTACAGACCACTGGGGTTGATTGTTTCATCAGTGTCAATTGTCGTAATCGATGAGATCTGGGTGGATCTGATGTTTCCCGCCGGATCCGTGCCCTCTCTTCGCAGCAGATCGGCGTGGGCGTTGCGACTCGTCGCGTCAACCTCGTTCCGGCCCCCCCGTCCGCCGGGCATCGGCGCCCGCTGCCCCGCGATGGAGCCGCAGATGAGCGCCGCGGAGCAGTTCCAGTACGAGATGGACCGCGACACGTAGTGCGTTCGCACCCCGCCGGGACTCCTGCCTCCCATTCTCACCACCTCCCGCCGGACAACCAGCGCGACGCAGCTCCGCACCCTGCATAACATGGGATACTCCGACGAATATGCCGCGGTTAAAGCACTTAGGAAGAGCAACGGCAGCGTGCCCGGCGCCATCGACGCGCTCCTCGCCGCCCCCCCCGCGCCGGCCGCCCCTCCGCGCCCCGCCGCGCCGCCTGCCAGCACCGGTCCGCCGCGTATGAGCGTGGAAGGCAACCCCTACCGCGCCGAGATCCTCCGCCTGGAGGAAATGGGCTTCGCGGACCGGCAGAAATCCTACGACGCGCTGAAGATGACCAGCGGGAACGTGGAGGCGGCGGTGGAGGTCCTGCTCGGCGGGGACGGCGGATCGGCCCCCGTACAGCCGCAGAGGCAGCAGCCCGCGCCGCAGGCCAGCCTGCCGCGGCAGCAACCGCCGCCGGCCGGCTTCGCGCAGCAGCCTCCGCCCCCGAGGTTCCCGCAGCAGCAGGCGCCGCCCGTCGCCCGGCCGCCGGCGCCGTCGAGCACCACCTTTGTCAACGACCTCATCGGTGGGCTTCCCCCGCCTTCGTTTGCAGCCGGCTGACCCGCTTCGGCGGCAGATCTGGACTTCTCCACCCCCGTCGCGCAGCCCCCCCGCCCCGCGAGCTACGAACAGCAGCAGTACCAGCGGCTGCAGGCGCAGCAGGGGTACGGCGGGGGTTACGGCGGCGCGGGGTACGGGCCGGCGTCGGAGGGGTACGGCTCGATGGGGAGGGCGCCGCAGGGCGCTCTCGGAGGCGGGACGATGGGCGGGCAGGGGATGGGCACGGGCAACCAGGGTGGGATGAATATGGGGAGCCAGGGGGCGCTGAACATGGGAAATCAGGGCGCGCTCGGAGGCGGGACGATGGGCGGGATGGGGTCGATGGGCTCCATGGGGTCGATGGGCTCCATGGGGTCGATGGGGTCGATGGGGTCGTTGGGACCGGCCGGAGGGTATTCCTCCACCGGGGCACCGGCCGGAGGGTATCCCTCGACCGGGCCGGGGATGGCGACGGGCACCGGGGTGCCCGGAACAGGTTACGGCCAACCAACGGGCTGGAACTCGGCGCCCGCGGGCGGGTACGACGCCAGGTACGCTCCCTCACCCGATCGCGAGACGCGCGCGCTGATTTTCGCGCAGCAGGGGGTACCAGACCCAACAGCAGGGCGACTTTGCCGCGTTCCCGCCGCAGCCGACGCCGGGGGGTTACGTCGATCCGTACGCGAACACCGAGGCGCTGCGGCAGGCGAACCAGAACCCGTTCCAGCGGTGAAGGGGCGGGGTATAAAGGAACTGTGGCGGTTTAGTTTGGTGATTTGAATCTTGCGGGAACGGAGATCGGGTATGAGGGGGTATTATTGCCGTTCCGAGGCCAGAAGCCTTAGTCATCCTCCCCCTTGTCGAGATTGATCGACTGGCGCGGCACAGGAATCAGCACCGTTCGAGCAGGAGCCCTTCGAACCCACCTTTCCGAACCGCCCGTACAGCAGCACCTTGAGCTCGTCCATGCGCTCCTGGACCTTGTCCATGTCCCCTTCCACCCGCTTGGCCTCCTCGCCGACGGACTCCTGCGCCTTGGCAACGCGCTCCTTGGCTTCTTCGAGGGGAAGGAGCGCGAAAAAGTCGCCGACGCGGTAGCTGTTGGCCGAGGAGGGTCAGCGAACCGAATCGGCCCGGTATCCCCGAGAGAAACGGCCGCCAACGCGTCTCCGCCCCATCCGCTCCGCCGTGGTTCCTAGGAAACCGACCTGACGGGCTCCTCGTCGTCCAGCACCAGGTCCAGCTCCCCCGCGAGGTCCTCGAGGTACTCCCGCTCCCGCGCCCAGTCCTTTGCCCGCGCCTGCAGGTCCTCGAGCCGCGCGTTGAGCTTGGAAAACTCGTTGATGCGGCTCTGGTCCTCCCAGGTGACCTCGATGTCGGCGTCCTCGCCTTCCTTGAGCTGCCGGGGGTCGATTGCGGCGGGGAGTGCGGGCGGAGAGGGTGAGGAGGCGGTCCGGAGGACGGCTGCTCGGGCAGACGGACCATTTTCCGTTCCATTTACGCGCCGCAAAGGGCGGAGGAGATACGTGACGCGTTCGGGCCGGGGCACTTGCGGGATAGATCGGCGCTGAGAAGCTTCGTGCGAATCGCGACGCAACTCGGTCAACGTGTCGCCGCGAAAATGAACCGACCGCCGCAGCAGCAGCCGGTACGCCTTTCGCCTTCTCTGTCTCCGATGCGCTGACGCCCCAGCAGGGCGCCTCTCCCCTCGCCGACGCCCAGGCATGGTTCCAATCGCTCCCCTTCGTCACCCGATGGCTGTTTGCCCTGAGCGTCGGCACAACCCTCGCGGGCAACGTGGGCCTGGTGCACCCGTTCTCTCTGGTGTTGATACCGGCGAAAGTGTGGAAGCTGGAGCTGTGGAGGCTCGTGACGTGCTTCTTCTTTGACAAGCTCGGTGGGCTCTTCCCCGGCGTACCTGGCAGATGCTGGCGGGCTCTGACGCGGCGGTACAGGGTTCAACTTTGCCATCAACCTCTACTTCCTCTACAAGAACTCGCTGGAGCTCGAGTCTACCCTCTACGCCGGTCGCACGGCCGACTACGCGTTCTTCGTGCTCTTCCAGATGGCGTGCCTCGCGGCGGCGGGGGCTTTCATGGGCTGGCTCGTGTTGTTCGAGGGGCTCATCATCGCCATCATCTACCTCTGGGCGCAGTACTACCGGGACAGGACCGTGAGCTTCATGTTCGGGTTCCAGTTCAAGGTGGGCTCGTACCCCGATCGGGTGGAGAACGGCCCGCTAACGATGGGGCAGGCGGTCTACTTCCCCTTCGTGCTCCTGGGGTGGGACTTCCTCACCACCGGCCACGTGCCTTACGTCAAGGTCGCCGGCATCCTTTCCGCCCATCTATACTACTTCCTGGACCGCGTACTGCCGGAGCAGCAGGGCGGGCGGCGGATCCTGCAGACTCCGGCGTTCCTGGCCGCCGCGATCCCGCAGGATCCGGCGCCGAGGGCCGCGGGCTTCGCGGCGGGGGGCGGCGTTGAGGCGGTGCGACCGCGGGCGGCGGAGGCCGAGCCGCGGCAGAGGCACGCGTGGGGAACGGGGCACAGGCTGGGAGAGTAGCGATCGGGGTCCGAGAGCAGCCCTGGCGTGTACTCGGTTATACTCGGTCTGTTTCTGTTTGAGGGATCACGATCACGCGATAAGCCCGCCCTGACGATTCAGGCACCCTGAACAACGATGCCGCCCACGCGTTACGCCCGCCTGTTCCCGCCGTCGCCGCTGCTTGACCACTGCGTGCGGCTGCTGTCGACGGTCAGCGGCACCGACAAGGTGCTCATGGTCGCGCAGTACGCGGCGCGGCTCGCGGCGCACCGCCTGCGCGGCGCGCGTGCGGCGCCGGCCCTGGCCGCGTCGCTGTCGAATCTCGCCGCGCCGCTCGAGGACGTGCGATACGTGCTGCGGTACTACGCGCTGCTGCCGATGGTGCAGTACTCGTCGTGTGGGTGCGGCGCAGGGGGCCCCCGCGCCGCCTGACCCCGGTCCCGGCCAGACATGGAGCACAACCCGCCGAGCAACCCGCGATTGCTGGCCCTGGGGCGGCTACAGAACCTATGTGGGTGGCGTTCGCGGGCCGTTGGCTCTCGGGGGGCCCTGAATGGACCCCACCAGGCATGTACTTCTACTATCCCCTGGAGCACGTCTATTGGTTGGGCAAACACGGCGTTATCCCGATATCGAAGGTGGGATGGATATTGGGCGCCGCTTTTCTGGCGTTCTGAGCCCGTGGAACAGGAAACGCAGGACCGGGCTTCGCTCTTGTCGGTCCGCCTTTGGATGACCTACGTGATCCTCTAGTGGGACCCGGTCTGCCTCCTCTCGGCCGACCGGCACTCATTTTGCCCTATGTTTTCAGCTTCCTCCACCTCGCGGAAGAGTACCGCGTCCTCGGACTGCGCCAGACGCAGCTCGCGCTCAAATCGACCGAGAGCCTGGACGGCTCGGATATGGAGCGCAGCATGGCACGGCTGCGGAACGATCGGCAGGCATGGGGCCTCAATTTCTGTGGGTTTCTTTGCCGTCGGGATCACCCAAGGGCGCGATCGGCTTACAGTGCCCAACTCCCCTCGAACAGTGATGAACCTGGCCTATTTCCCCCTGACGCTCCACTGGAGCTTGCCGGACCGAAAACTGCTCGACGAAGGGCAGGTTGCCTTCTTTGGAACGGCTGCGGGGCTACTGCAGCTCCAGAAGGCGTGGCGAGGCACGGCATGACGGATGTCGGCCCGACGGACAATGACGCTGGCAAGGCCGTTGAGACGGCGCTGAAATGTACTTGCACGCTCTAATTCAATTGCTGTTTCTGGTAAGTGAAGGGGCATGATCGATCAGAAGCCGCTTCGGCTGCGCCGGCCCGTTTGCCTCGCCGCGCCTGCGGTGGCAAGGGAGACAATCCTTCCACATCCTTCCCCACGCCCTCCGGACCGCCAAAGATGGCCGTGTCGTCGCAACCCGAGACCCTGAAGCTCGACTTTGACCCAGATGCGGTGCATTTGCTCCGTGTTTCGTGCCGAAGTGCCTGTTCGATCCGTTGCCTCCCTCCCGGACCTCCTCCTACCCGGTTCCTCTCCAACCACAACCGCCTCGTTCTCCCGATCCCTGATCTCATGCTCTTTACTGCGGCCCCGCACGTACCTACAATTGCCTCGGGTGCTGCCGATCCCGGGCCACCCAGCTCCTGGCCCGTTACCTGCAGGAGAGGGACAAGCGCCTGCGGTCGGACGGGCAGGACCAATACGTTCGGATCGGCGAAGGAGTGGGCGCCAAGTACGCAGAATGGTCGGAGCTTTCGGACACGGGTCGGTGCAGAGGGTGCTCATGTCCTTCTCGGGCAGGTTCACGGATATCTGGTCCGAGGCGAAGCCGAGGGAGGCGCTAAACATCGAGACCACGGCCGTCATCTTGGGATCGGGGTTCAGCGGGATCCAGATGGCCGCGCAGCTCGTTGCGAGGGGCATTACGGACTTCAAGATCATCGACAGGGCAGGAGACTTTGGCGGGGTGGGTGACTCCTGTCCTGGTTCCCCGTGACGGCAGTTACTGACCTGCTGCTGCCGAACAGACCTGGTACTGGAACGTGAGCCGCTTCTTTGGAGTCAGAGACTCTTGACTTGCGCGTCTGACTGTTTCTAAGCGGTACCCTGGCGTTGCCTGCGACTCCGAGGCCTACTGCTACTTGCCTTTGCTGGAGGAAACCGGATACATGCCCAGCCATAAGTACGCCGCGGGCTACGAAATAAGACAGCATTGCGAGCGTATGGCGAAGTATTACGGTCTCTACGAGCATTCGCTGCTCAACACGCCGGCCGACTGGTTCCGCTGGGACGACGAGGCGGCGTTGTGGCGGGGAAAGACAAAACGCGGTGATACCGTGACGTGCAGGTTCCTTGCCGTTGCGGCAGGAGGTGGGCAGATTGCGTTTGGGGCCGTGACTGATCCTCACCTGCGTCCATCGCCAAGGAATCAACCACCCGCACATCCCTAACGTTCCTGGGATCGAACTCTTCAAGGGGAAGGAATTTCAGTTGGTTTTCTTGCCTGGCATCTTCTTCTCTTCGTGCTAACCCCTTTTGCAGCACCGCGCGCTGGGACTTCAAGTACACCGGCGGCTCCCCCGATGGGGACTACAACATGACCGGCCTGAATGACAAGACCGTGGCTCTCATCGGTACGTTGCCCGCTTTTCGTTGATTCTCGATCCCACCTAACGCTATTTACTGCAGGCACTGGCGCCACTGCCATCCAGTGCGTCCCCTTCCTGGGCGCTTCGGCCAAGAAGCTCTACGTCATCCAGCGCACCCCCTCGGCCGTGGACGTTCGTGACAACAAGCCCACCGAGTGAGTCCACACCGTGGCTCCGTCGGTCCTTTATGCCAACTCGCGGCACCGCAGCCCGAACTGGGTCAAGTCCCTGCCGAAGGGCTGGCAGGCCACCCGCGACCACAACTTCCAGGTCTCTTCCATGGGCCCCCTCGCCGGCGACCCCGAGGAGCTGCTCGACGACGGCTTCACGCGCACGACGCGCGAGCAGTGGAAGCTCGTTGAGAAGATGTTCAAGGGCGCCGACATCCGCGCGCCCGACGGGCGGCCCTACACCCGCAAGGAGCTCCTCCAGATCGGGGATTTCATGCTCATGGAGAGAATCCGGAAGCGGTGCGAGGACGTGGTCAAGGACAAGAGGACCGCGGACCTGCTCAAGCCGTGGTACAACATCTGTAGGTGGATGGATTGGGTGAGCATCATCCCGCGGGCTGACAGAAGCTCCTCAGGGTGCAAGAGGCCAGTGTACAGCGACACGTACCTGCCCACCTTCAACCGCCCCAACGTCGAGCTGGTCGACTGCTCGCAGTCCAAGGGCATCGAGCGGATCACCGAGAAGGGCGTCGTCGTCGGGGGCAAGGAGTACGCGGTCGACTGCATCATCTGGGCGGCGGGCTACCACCTGCCCGCGGGCGAGACCTTCCGCGATTTCGAGGTCTACGGGCGCGGCGGGCTCAAGTGGGACGAGGCCATGACCAAGAAGGGCGGTTATGCGTCACGTGAGGTCCTCCATTGGTTCACCGAAGTTCTTCTCATCAGTGGAACATCGACAGTCTACGGCGTTGTCACCAACGGCTTCCCCAATTATGCCCAAACTGCTGCTCGCCAGGCCGCCGTGTCGGTCAACATGCCAAGGTTGGTCAACATGCTCGGTCCCGGCGTGGGAATGTTCACGGTCCCTTTCGCAGCGTGCTCAACGACCAAGCTATCTTTGCCGGCTACTTGATTGCGGAGGCCATCAAGCGCAACCTCCGCACCTTCGAGGTCACTCGCGAGGCCGAGGAGGATTGGACGAAGCAGGTGCTGGCCAAGGCCGGGAACACGGCGTTCTCGAACGTCGAGGGATCGAAACTCTGCACGCCCGGTAAGCTCTTCAGATGATGCTGTATTTGCCGATCTGACCTTGTGCCGTTCGCGTGCAAAAAACTCGCAGGCTACTACAATGGTGTGTTCTCGGTCCCAATGATGTTTGCAAGCAGCACTAACTCCTCGGCGCTTCAAACAGCCGAGGGCGACCTTTCCAAGCTCGCGAGCAACCTCCGCGGCGCACCCTACGGCGGCGGTCCCCTTCGTTACCGCGCCTTCATGAAGAGGGACATGGACAGCGGAAAGCTGCCAGGATTCAAGGTCGAGTACGCCGACTCGCGGCCTTCACTGTGATGGGCCGATGCCAGTGGGAACTTGTGTGTGCAGTGGATTGAAATGAATGACTACGCTGTTTGTTTTGGGAGCGAGTGATTCGGTGAATCACGTGGGTCAGGGCCCCCGCCGGAGTTTGGAGGGATTGACCCGGTCCCAAGTGCGTGACGTGGTTCGGGGCCGGCCGTTGGACCGGGGTTTACGGGGCGGAGAAGAAGGCGGAGGAGTGAGTGCCGGCCGCGGACCGCCATGGCGTCGTGGGCCGAGGCGATGGAGGACGGCGACGACGACTCAGAGTACACCCACCTCGCGAGCGACACCTTCGGCGGCGAGGTCGTACCGGTCGCCGCCTTGTCGTCGCCGGCCGCGCGGCTGCTGCTCTCGGTGCTCCGGCCGGTCGCGACCACGGCTTCGCTCGTGCGGTACGCCCAGCGCACGGTGTCTTCCACGGCCTCGGAAATCTCCTACTTCGCCCATCTCTCCTACGCAATGACCCGCACGTTCGTCGAGGGCGTCGTCCACCACCACGTGGCCGGGCCGCCGAGAGAGTCGTGGGGCATCGGACTCAACCTGCTCACAAAGGTGGGTTGCCCGGGCCTTGGACCCCGGCCTCCCGCTCACCTTGCCGCCAGGTCATGAGGGCCAACATCTTCTTCCCGAAGCACACCATGACGCGCATACGCCGGCCCGAGCAGCTCTTCTCCCCCCTCCTCCCCACCCCGCTGGACATCCGGATAAAGTCGTTCCGCTTCACCGTCAATAAGGCGCTGCTGCTCCGCGCCGAGCGCGAGTCGGCGACCTGGTGGGGCGAGGGCGTCGGGAAGGAGCGGCACGTGGTCCCCGCCGAGATCAATGATTCGCCCTTCTACGAAATCACCGGCGAATGGGTCGAGTGCACGTCGTCGCCGGGATACAAGGCCCGCGCGGGCTCGTGGGCGGCGTGGCTGGCGGGACACGAGGACGGCGGCGGAGGGGACGAGAAGGCAATCTTCTACCTTCACGGAGGCGCCTACTCGATGCTCTCGGCCGCGAGTCACCGCTCCCTCACTTCGCGGATAGCGCGGGAGACGGGGATGAGGGTCTGTGCCATCAACTACAGGCTGGCCCCGGAACATCCCTTCCCGGCGGCGCTTCATGACGCTTTCGCAGGTGGGCCGCATCAGGAGCGCGAGCTTTGACATTAGTTCACTCATCTTTTCTTGTGGCGACCCACAGCATTCCTCTATCTGACGGAACCGGATCACCCCGCCATCTCGCCGAGCCCCGCGCACTGCTTCCGCCCCGAGAACCTCGTTTTCATGGGCGATTCCGCCGGCGGCGGTCTTTGTGCCTCGCTGATGCTGTACTTGAAGGACTTTCTTCGGGACGAAAGCGGGCGTCCGCGTTTCGGACTCCCCGGCGGCTCGGTGCTCATGAGCCCGTGGTGCGACCTGACCTGCAGCCAGCCTTCTTGGTCGACCAACGCCCACACGGACTGGCTGCCTTCCGGCCTGACCGACATCTTCGCCCCCATGTACGCGGAGGACGGGCCCAACCCCGTCGCCGGCTACATCTGGGGCCAGAAGCCCGACCCCGACCGGCGCTACCGGGCCATCCCGTCGGGAGACCCGTACGAGATGGTCGACGTGGGCGGCTGGGCCGTCGAGCGGCGCGTGCTGGACCAGGTCACCCACCCGCTCGTGTCGCCGCTGTACGGGGACCTCCGCGGGCTGCCGCCGGTCCTGATCCAGGCTGGCGACGCGGAGATCCTGCGGGACGAGACGGTGCTCTTTGCCAAGAAGTACTCGGCCGCGAACCGCCACCGCCGCGGCTCATTCGCCCCGGGGATGGACCACGAGGATCCCGTGCTCCACGGCGGCCTGCACGGCCACGTGCGGCACGAGCTCTTCAAGGACATGGTCCACGTGTTCCAGGCTTTCCTCTTCCTGCACTCGGCGCAGGTGGCGCTGCAGAGCATCGGCCGCTTCACGCGCAGCCTGTTCGGCGAGGCGGAACGGTTCGACGAGGACGATGCCGTGCTCACGGTCGCCGCCCTGGAGCAGGAGGGCGACGTGATGGTGACGGTGCGGGACATGGACAACGAGGAGGAGCTGGCGGACGGCAAGACGGGGATGGAGATCGCGAGGGAGATTGGCGACGGGGAGCTGGAGGTGCTCCGGGAGGCGGTGGCGATGGAGGGCGTGGCGATGGAAGGCGCGGACGGGAGCGCCGATGCGGTGGCGGACGGGGATGAGGCCGCGCCGCCGTCGGCGGTGGAGGGGCTGGGGATAGCTTCGTGGCTGCCTCGGGGGGGGCACGGGCCCGTGACCTTCGACTTCTACTAGCACCGGGCGGAATGCCCGGCTTTGTCCATACGCAGAACCTAGATATGCGGCAAAGGTGCTGCCGATTGTACATACGAAAAGAAAGCGAACGCCTCAGTCTCGGACCACCGAGCGAGCACCGCTCGCTCGCGTCATGACCTCCTCCAAAGGGACAATGGACCCCTGGCAATCCAATGGCGCAATGATGGCTATGTCGGCCAAATATGGCCTAGCCTGACGGCGCCCCGAGAGCCAGCGGCAGCGGGCGGTGTTCAGGCCCCGGACCGAATGCATCCACCGCGGACCGCGCCGCGCCCGCCCTTCCCGGAGTCAAGCTTCCGCGGTCACCGTATCAAGCCGCGCCTGATGCTTGCATATAGAATGCACTTCTCCATCCTCCGCGGGCATTTTCAGGTTCCGCCGAACACGTCCGCCTTTTTGAGGGATGTGACCGCGCGGGCGGTGTTGGGAAGTTTTACAACTCACAGTTTGCCCCGGCAAACGCAGGCAGCAGCGCGCACGAGGTATCCCAATGATGCGCTTCGCAGTCGTCGCCGCGTTCGGGGCGGCGGCAGCGCTCCTCGCCCCGGGGGTCAGCGCCCAAACGATCCCTGCCAGAGCGACGGCGCCGTGGCCCGTGCTCCAGTACTACGACGCCGTCCTGTTCAACCGCAGCGGCGCAGCTCGGCTCGCCTGGGGCGACTATTGGGAGCGCAGCGACGAGTTCTTCTACGGCGATTACCTTGGGCAGACCCGCGAGCTCGAGTACACGGACGTCGGCGGCGTGGCGTGGTTCGCGGCCGATCTCGGCAACGCGACCGAAACCCTCGTGCTCCGCGTCGCGCAGCCCGGCAACGGATCCGTGCGCATCAGAGTCGGCGGCCCCACCGGGACGGTCCTCGCGAACTGCACGATCCCGAGGACCGGGAGCCTGGCCGCTTATGCCGTCGCCTCCTGCCCCATCCCGGCCGGCCCGCTCGCGACCGGGAACAAGACGATCGCCATCGAGAGACTGGAGGGAACCGTGCTGCGCCTCAACTGGGTCGCTTTTTGGGCCACGGGCACGGTGCAGTCGATCGACACCCTCATGAGCCGCCAGCGCAACTCGCAGCCGAACAAGCCGGTCCCTCCACGTCGGCTCGCAGGCACGCCCGCGAGGTCGCAGACCATGTTGCCCCCAGCCAGCGCAAACCTCTCCGCAGCATACGGCGTGTGGGAACCCCTTGCTATCGGCGAGTGCAAGAAGTGGATGCACGACTCGTACTCGGTGCTCGCGGATAGCAAGGTCTACCCGACATGGCACCCGCCCGTGGACTTTGACCCCGAGACCGGCGCCTACTGCACGTACGGACACGAGCACGGAGACGATCCCGCTGGATCCAGGGCTTTCTCCATCGGCGGCATGCCGCCCTTTGGGGCCGTCAACGAGGCCCACATGGCCAACAATGTATCTCTCAAGCGACGCGAGGATCATGTCGGCCACAAGGTCCGCATCGTCAACAACATGACTCTCTACGAGGCCAACAACTCGACCGTCACCCGCGCATGCGACATCCTCATCAAGGTACCGTCTTGTTCGCACCCAAGGCATGCACTGGCTGACGGTTTCTTGCAGCTCCACATGGGAACGCACAGTCCCGACGCGCTGGTCAACACGGCGCACGAAGTCATTGCCTATGGACAGTGCGCGGGCTTGGAGGCCTACAGCGTTCGTTATTTCGCACTCTTTGGCGTGCCGGGGAGGTTCAAGGAAGCCGAGGCCTCCGGATGCAACCAAGGAATCGTGCCTGCGCTGCTTCCGAACCCGCCCAACCAGCCCTCTGGCGGCACCCACAGGGCGATTCCAACGCGCGACTGCTTCCTACGCGGAACCCTGGACGAGCAACTGGCCAATGTGGGGCGGCGTACGCAGGAGTTCTGGCTTGGGTCCGTGACCGGCAGCAACCTCTACTCGGTTGTGGAGGACCCATCCAGGATCTACGATCCCTCGCAAAGCACCTTGATTGGCAGGACTCATGACAGTTGCTACAATGCATCGCATCCCCTTGCCGCTACGTTGGGCTGCCAGCTCACCGTCGCCTCCAGCCCGGTTCGCATTCCCTGGAATGATACCCGCTCGTACTTCCGCGGCGTTCGGCACGGCAACTCGCACATCTCCGGCATCGGTTTCCCCGCATCTAACGCAACCACTGTGTACACGGACGCGTACCTGCGCAATCCCCGGCTGGCACCCGATGCAACGAACGGCATCATCTACAAACAGCTCGTGCCGCGCCGTGCTTTCAGCCTGCGCGTGGATGGTATGGCCAGCGTCTTTCCCTTCAGCGATTACTCCGCAGCCGGACGCAACGGTGTGCGTGCACCCAACTAGAAGTAGCCATGCGTGTTGGGCTCTTCAACTGCGATTTGGATCACAATTGTTTCCACCTTGTTATGTACAGAGCCCTCTCTTTCGGTTGTATGGAGAGTGACTAGAGCGAGATCTAGGAATTCGAGACGTTTTCCGTTGCTTCCCAGCCTGGACAGCGAGCAATCGTAGGGCAATTCACTTCCACTCAATATGAAAGAATCGGGATGGTATAGGCAGGTCTAACCCTCGATCACAGCCTGGTCGGCCGCCGCCGACGCCGACAGAGATTCCTTGGGCTCCCCGCCCGTCTCGTCCACCTCCATGCTAACCATCTTTTCGGCCGGTGCAGCCGCCGTCTGCTCCACCAGTGCAACCGAGATCTCCGTTCCACCGTTCGCGACCGCCGCCTCAGGCCCGGGGACCCCGGCTGGCTTAGGCGGGGGCGCGCTGTCCGCCGGCTCCTCCACCTTGCCCGCGGTGTCCGACCTCGTCGAATTGCCCTGCATCGCCGTTGCGCTCGATGCACTCCGCGGCGAACCCGAGTCCCTCCCCGCCGCGCCGACGGATTGCTGTACGGCCGGCTGGAACGGGCCTGCCACGATCGGCGGCAAGCTGACCGACACCGGCTGGCCGAGCTGCGCCGGGGCCTGGAACCACATGTTGAACGTCGAGTTGGCCGTCGAGGGGGTTGAAGCTGGCGAATCCTTGCCACTCTGCTGTCCTGCCTGCGGGGGAGCACCGCCGTAGAAGCTGATGGGGGCCCGCACGGGAGAGCCGGTCGGGATCACGATCGCGGGGAGCGAAACGTGCGCGCCCGACACCCAAGGCACATAGATCTGGTCGGGTCGGCCGGGTGCCGGAGCGCCGGGGAACGAGGGCTTGTAGGAAGAGTGTCCATGCACGACCGCGGCAGAGGTGTCCACGGTCGGCATGGGCAGACGGGCATGCTGCGCGAGCGGTCCTCCGGGCCCTGCCAACGGGGAGCTCTTGGCCGGGGTGTGCGAGGGCCGCTTGTGGCGGTGCTGGTTTGGAGAAGATCGCGAGGAAGGATGGCCGTCCGAGGGGCGGGAAGAAGTCTTGGCGCCGTGCTCACCGGCGACCTGCGGAGGCCGCGGCGACTTGGGCCTCTTCTTCTTCTCCACCGGCGCCGTCCGTAGCGAGACGAGCGTCGCAACAATGTCGAAGCCCTCGCCCTGGGTGCTTGCGCGGCTACCGGGCCGGGCGATGGGTGCCGCCTGGTCCGCAAACTCCTCCTCAGGCTCCATGTGACGCGGGAGGTGCGGCCGGTGGTGGTGGTGCTTGCGCTTCTTGCTCGGCGCCGGGTACTGCAGGTCCACCTGGGCCGAGTGTCGCTTGGGGGGCGGCGGGACCTCGTCCATCTCGGCATCCGGATCCATCTCCTCCTGCTCGGCAAACTGCTCGTCCTCCTCTTCCTCCTCGTAGTACTCGCCTTCTTCCATGTCCCACTCCCCCTCGTCCTCGTCGTACTCCTGCCCGCGCGGCTGGGAGCGGTGCTGGCGCAACTCGTGCCGGGACGATCCGTGCCGCGGCTCCGGCTCGGGCTGCAGGATCCTGCTCTCCATGGCCGCGCGCTGCCGCTCCGACGTCCTGCGCCCGCCGCCCATGCCCATGCCGAACGCCGAAGGGTTGACGGCGCTCCGCGAGAGGGCGTTCATCCGGAGGAGCACCTCGTCGAGCGGCGCTTCGGTCTTGCGGCGCGGAGGTAGGCGATCCGTGGGTTCTTTGGGAGGAGGCGGTGGGTGCACGGGCAAGGAGATTGAGGGCGCCCTGCTGCGCGACGTCCCGGGCATCGGCTCGGACGATGCGCTCGGCGGGGTCGGCGCGTCCCTGACGGTCTCCTTGAGAGAAACGCTGCTGCTCCGCCGCAGTGCAGGAGGCGGCACCGAAGGCTTCGAATTGGCACGCGGCCTGGCCTGCTGCGCGCCGCCGGCCGCCGGCTCCTGGTCCACGACGGGTCTGGCAACTTCCTGGGTCGCAGCCGCGGGTTTCGTGCCCTTGGCGTGCGACGACGACGCAATCGATGCCCTGCGCTCGGATCGCTGCAAGGGAGGCCGCGGCTCGGGCCTGGATTGCGCGGGCTCCGTCTTGATCTCGGATGGACTGCGGAAGCAGAATGTCGGACAGATCAACGACCATGCCTCGCGGATCAAACACGATCGACGCCCACCTTTCGCGTGTCCGCTCCGCGCAATCGCCCGCCGCGCTCCCGTCCGCTTGTTGCCCCGCGGCGGCCGCCGCCCGCTCCGCCTCCTCCTCCTCCTGGTGCTGCCTCTCGTGAGACTTGAGCTGCCCGCGGCTGTAGAACCACTTGTCGCACCCCGGGTACCGGCACCGCGGGAAGTCGTCGAGCGTCATCAGGTCCTCGACCTCGGTCCGCCGGCGCTTGTCCCGCTCCTCGGGCGACATGGACCGATTGGGCCGCTCGCCGAAGGACCACGAGGCCGACACGCCCCTGCCGTCCGCGGCCCGCGCCGCGCGCGTGCCAGCACGGCGCGCTGAAGACGCGGCGTCACCAGCTGCCCCGTCCAAGGAACGCGCCGAATCGGCCTCGCTCTCTGATGCCGCCTCGGCCTTGGCACGCGCCGCGGGCTCGGGCCGCACCCCGCCCTTGACCTTCTTCTTGGGCTGCGGTCTGGGCGCGGGTTCCGCTTCCGCAGGCGGGTCCGCCGCCGGCGCGGGTGCAGCATCCTCGGGAGCGGGCGACGCCTCGGAGGCATCCGCGGCCGCTTCCTCGCGCTTGGCCTCGAACTCGTCCTCGACCTGGGGCGATTCCTCCTTCTTTTCCGGCTTGGCCTTGGGCGGCTCCGGATCGGTGTCGATCCCGTGCGCCGACTTCATGTGCGACCGCAGCTGCCCCTTGGTGTAGAACCAGCGGTTGCACTTTGGGAAGCTGCACAGCGGGTACGTCGCCACGCCGTTGACCAGCAGCGTGCCCTCCTTGTTGGGCTGCTCGAAGACCACCTTCTTGTCCTCAGAGTCGGAGGCGTCGCCGGCCACCGAAGCGCGGCGCTGCTGCTTGGAGGGCGCGGGAGAGGGCCGCTCGGCGGGCGGGTCCGCGGGCGCCTTGCCCTTGTCCTTCTTGCCGCCCTCCTTCTTTGCCTCCGCGTCCTTTGCAGCCGCCGGCTTCTCCTTGTCCTTTGCCGGCGCCGGCTTGTCCTTCTCCTTGGCCTGCGCCGGCGCGGGCGGCGCGGCCCCGGAATGCCGCGCCTTGACAACTTCCTCGATCCCCTGCCCCCTGGCCCTCCTCGCCCTCCCTTGCTCCGGCTCCTGTTCCTCCTCCTCCTGTGCCTCCTCCTCGTGCGAGGCCAGGTGCGTGCGGAGCTGCCCCTTGCCGTAGAACCACTTGGGGCACCCGGCCACCGTGCAGCGGTACACCTGCATCAGCCCCATCCCGCCCGCGAACTCGTCCGCGAACCGGGGCTTGGCGGGCTGCGCAGGGGCAGCGGGAGGGGGTGCGGGCGGCGCGGCGCCGTCGGAGCGTGAGCGGGCGTGGGAGGGCTTGGGCTTTTCGCCAGCGGGGGTTGCGGGCTTCTTGGGCTGCGGGGGGGGAGGCGCGTCGCCGCCGGATTCCGAGGGCGGCGTCGCGGCGCGCTTCTTGGGGGCCGGCTTCTTGGGCCTGTCCTTGTCCTTGTCCTTTTCCCTGTCCTTGGGCTTGGGCTGATCCGGCTTGTCCTTGTCCGGTGGCGCCGGCGCCGGCTTCCCTGACGGCGCGGCCGGCGCCGACTCCCTCCTCCTGTGCGCTTTGGGCGCCCCGCCCCTCAGATGCGCCCTCTTCCTCTCCTTGAGCCCTGCATCGCCAAGGATCAGCCCTGATCATCCCCCGCAAGCGCGCAAAAGGCACTCACCGCACGCATTGCACAGGTAGTTCCTCCCGTCCACCGTCCTCCTCCATGCCGGCGTGTGCGCCGTCCCGCACACGTGGCACCGCACCCCCGCGCGGCCCCTCCGCCCGCCGGGATCGTCGTCCCCGCTCCCGCCGCCGTCCTCGCCCCCCGATCCGCCGTCGGACTCGTCCGCGTCGCGCGAGGGGGGCTCAGAGGCGTCGTCGGCGTCGCCCGAGCCGGAGCCGGAGGGGGTGCCGGCGCCGGTGGGGGTGCCGCCCTCGGAGCCGGCGGCGCGGCGGCCGCGCGTGCTGCGGGAGGCGTCGCCGGCGGCGTCGGAGGGAGGGGGGGTGCGGCGGCGCTTGCCGAGCACGGATTCGTAGCCAGAATCACCCCGCGGGGGCGGTGGTCGGGGAGTCGGGGGGGAGAGGATGTCCGAGTCGTCCGGGACCGAGTCCAAGGGGGTGAACGGGAGCAAGGAGGGTGGGAGGGCGTGCGGGATGTACGGCCATCGTCGGTAAACACGGCCAGCAACCTGGATCGGGGGTGGATCAGCGGCCGGCCGGCGGGAGGGATCGGATTGGCGCACCTCCGAGGCGGGCACAGCGTCGTCCTCGTCCGCGGGGTCGTCGGGGTGCCACGGGACCGCGACGAAGCCGGGGCGGTTAAGCAGTGACCGCAGTCGGAATTTCTGCGCCGCGAGGGGTCAGATCGGATGGCCGGGAACCTCGGCGTGGAGCCCACCTTGCCGACCAGCACCGGCGCGCCGCCATCCATCCTGATCCCCGACACCAGCAGGCACGCGTGCTCCGTCATCTCGCCCGCGGCGGCGGCCGCGGGCTCCAGGAGGCGCACGGCGTCGCCCACGCGCACGGATTCGGGGCCCAGGACGAGGCCGTCGGGGCTGCGGGGGCGGGGATCAGCGCGGATCGGCGGCGCGGATCGGGGGACCCACCTCGCCGGAGACGGCGATCCCGGGTCGGATGGGACAAAGGAAAAGTATTCCCGCCGTGCCAGGCGTGCGGCGACGCCGGGGTCGGCCTGGGCGGGGGAGGGAGGGGGGTAGTGCAAGAAGGGCAGGACGCGGTGCTCGGGCACGCCCGCGACGGCGCCCACGGGCCCGCCGTCCGCGCCGGCGAGGGAGTAGAGGTACCCGTCGCCGTCCGGGTCGGGCGATCGCGCGGCGACGACGAAGGGGGCGCGGGTGATCCCGCGGGGCAGGTGGGCCAGCCCGCGAACGGAGCCGAGCACGGCGTCCGAGGCCAGGCGGACGCCGCCGGCGCCGGTCTGCTCGAGGTGCAGCCAGACGAGGTCTCCGGGACGGAAGTCGGGTGCGCGGCCGCGCTCGGGGCGCGGCAGGGTGCGCGAGCGGAGGTCGGCCTCGGGGCCCAGCGCGGCGCGGGCGGCGTCCAGCGGGCGGATCGGGCGGCGGCGGCACGGCCTGCAGGCGCAGGCGCCGCGGGCGCCGCCAAAGAGCCACACGAGGTGCGGCCAGAACTCGTCCGGCGAGCGGAACTCTGACCGCGAGGGGTGGCCGGCGAGGTGTGCGGGGGCGTCGTCGGCCTTGCCGGCGCCGCGGGCGACGAGCGCGTAGCCGTGCGGCCACCGTGCGAGCCGCGGGTCGGTGCCGGCGGGGTTGGCGGCGGCCTCGGCGGGCGCGCTGCCCGCCCACGCAGCCATCTTCTCCGGCAGGCCGCCCGCGGCGTCGGCGTCGAGCAGCCGCCGCGGGTCGGCGGCGAAGGCGACGGCGGCCTCCGTCGGCAGGCCGCTCAGCCGCGCCAGGTCCCACAGGGCGGTCCACAGGGCGCCGAGCGCCGCCAGCCAGCGGTCGGTCTCGCGGGCCGGCGGGGGCGAGCCGATGCCGCCGCCCGGCGACCCGTCCGACAGCGGCGGGGGCTCCAGCGTGGCCATCGCCGTTCACGGGCGGCGGGGCGTGGGGCGGCGGAGTGGGCGGGGTTCCTGGATAAAATGGGGCGGTCAGAACGGCGGTCCCTCGTCGGCGGGCCGGCGGTCGGCGGAGTGGGCGCGGCTCCAAGCGCCCCCGGTCCCCCGCTCCCGGTGCGTGATTGGCCAGCTTAAACCGTTTTAACCCGTCCGGCACGGGAGGAGGCGGGGAGGCGCCGTCCGCCGGCGGACCCCGAGTCCGATGCGGCCCGGTTGATCAGGAAGCCGCGGCGCCGCGCCCCCCGGCGCCGCCCGCCGCCGCCCGCGCCGCCAAACAACTCACCTGCGTCGTCTCAGCAGAAGACATGCCGCGCCCGGCAGAGGGGCCGCCACCCGCGTCGTCGGGTCGGCTGCGGCGGGCGGTGTGACGCCCTCCCCGCGGCGCCCCCGCTGTCCGCCGGCGGCCCGCGGCGTGCGGAACCGGCTGGACGGAGCGACGGCGCTGGCGATTCGGAGGCCGCCCGCCGCTCCTCCCCGCGCCGTGGGCGGGAATCACTCGAACGTTGGAACCCTAGAAGATCCGCTAGGCGATCTCGAGCCGATTCGCGCCGAACCAGGATCGCGCAACGCCTCCTACCGAAAACTCTAAGCTCGCACCCGAAGCAACCTTTGCCTCCCGCCCCTCCTGCCCACGATGAGCGTGGTCACGGACGAAAAACACCAGCTTGGCCGCACCGACTCGTCCTCCGCCGCACCGGCGCTGCCCGAGGGCGCCCGGCGGTGGCTTGTCTGCCTCGACGGCTCCGAGCTCTCCGAAAAGGCGTTCTCATATGCCGCAAGCAAGCTGGCCCGGAAAGGAGACCAGCGTGGGTTCCTACATCCAAATTCCCGACCCCGAGCTCATTTCGGCCCCCATTCAAGTGATCGCGCTCGCGGTGCTCCCCGACTCCAAGGTCGCCGAGGAGTTCCTCTCGGACGCCGCCACGGGCACGCACCAGCTCGACGACCACATGGAGCAGCTGGTCGCCTCGATGCGCGGGAAATGCGAGGCCGTGCTGGCCTCCTCGTTCGGTTCCGGATGGAAGGACGAGGTGCGTCACCATTTCCCGTTTCCTTCCTCCCGCCTCACGCGTTTCACCCGGGGAACAGATCGACCTCGTCCTCTCGGTCCGCGTCGGCGACCCCGGCCCCGTCATCTGCGACGCCGCGGGCGAGTACGGCGCCGACGGCGTGGTCTGCTCCTCCCGCGGGCTGTCGGGGTGGCAGCGGCTGATGCTGGGCAGCGTGTCGACGTACCTGGTGCACCACGCGCCGAGGCCGGTGGTGGTGGTGCGGGAGGACATGTCGTGATACGGGGGGTGGGATCCGTGGCGGGGGTCGCGGCGTTGGAGGCGCTCGACCGGCGCCGCCCGATTCGCGGTACGCAGCCGCGGGATGGAACGGACCATTGCCCATGTTGCGATCGGATTGGTTCCGGGCCCCCGTTTGGAACTTCGGTCACGCCGGCCTGCGGAGGAGCCTGGGCCGACGACAGCTCTAGCTGCGAAACGTCTGTTTTTGGCGCTGGGGCCGCGGCCACACGGAGCGTGTGGATGGCCGGACCGCAGTGCTTTGCTGAATGGATCCGTTTCTCTGAAAGTATCTGCTAAGTACTTACGTCCGTTCGCGGGGCAGTCGATCTTGGGGCGGAGTTTCAGCGTCCTCGGCGCGACTGCCTCCCATCAGTTCTTTCCACCGCGGACCAACAGCACACGCGATGGAGGCGCTCAAGCGCGACGCCGACGCCGCGTCCGTCTCGCTGGACGTGTCAAACGGCGCAGTGCCAGCGGAAACGGGCGACGCGGGCGCCAAGGAGCCCGCGTTCGTCCTCTCGCCCGCGGAATACCTCGCCGCCGTCCCGCTGTTCCCGAAGCTGCGCGCAACTTTCGCGGGATCGCCGCCGCCGGCGGACCGCGCGAAGGAGCTCCGCGCCGCCCGGCCGCTGGACCGCGCGGCGCTGCTGGCGGGGCTGTCGGCCGAGCCGGCGCTGCAGTACTTCACGGCGTTTCAACTCTGGCTGAATCCATTCGCGGCCCGCGTGTTCGAGCGCGGTCTCGCCGTCTTCCTGACGGGAATGTCGGTCATCTCGTCGACCTGGGTCTTTCGGACGGACTACGGCTTCGCGGCGAGGCAGTTCGCCGTCGGCTTCGCGAGCTGGGTCCTGTTGTTCACCCAGATTACCCTCGTCCATCCGTCGATCAGCACTTTCCGCCGCGCTCTCGAGCCCCTCGGGGCGAGCCACGGGGACGTTCCGCGCACTCTGGACGCGTACCCCCTCGCGGGACTGGCGAGGTGGAGGGCGCTCTTGGACGACTCCAGCAACGGGAACCCGTCGAAGCTCCTATCCCACGACCCCCTGGATGACCTGTGTCCCTGCAGCCTTTCCCGGTGCGCGGGAGGTCTGGTCAAGGGCATAGCCATCCTCCGGATCGTCGAGGCCGCCGTCAAGATCGCACTCCTCGGCACGTTCTGCGTTTTCACGTTCTGGACCCCCTACATCACCTTGGCGAGCAGTTTCTGGGGGACGACGTGGACCGCCGTGCTGGGATCGCTGAACGGTGCGAGATTCCGTCAGCACGGCAAAGTGAGCTGACGCCCCACCTCCCCATCCCCAGCGGTCGCCCTGGCATTGTACGCCTTCCCAAACTCGATCTGCCGGTTCACGGCGAGCACCACCGCCCTGCGGCTCTCCGAACGCGTGGCACACCGCGCCATGAAGCTCGCGCTCGACGACCTCCTGGCGCGCCTGACGACCGGCGCCTCGCGGCCGGAGGCTTCCGTCGCGGGGGAACCCTACGCGGAACTGCACACCGTTTTTACCGCCATCTGGAGGACGAGGATATCCAGCTTCCATTTTTCAAGGCTGCAGGTGTTGTCGGCCGGGCTCGCCGCCCTGCTTTCCGTCGTCAACATGGTCCGTTTAATCCCCCCTGTGGCAGCCAAACCGCGTGCTGACCGCCTCCCGGCCGCCGCCCGCAGATCGTCGGCTCCTGCATCCCATCCATGTTCCTCGGCTACATCCTCTACGCCATCCTCGCCCAGGTCCTCTTCGACCTCCTCGCCCTCGCCGCCTCCAACGCACAGGTCACCTCCATACGCGACCTGTACCTCGAGGCCCAGCGCGAGATCAGGGAGCTTCCCCTGCCGCCGGACCCTCAGCGCGCGGCGGACCTCCGACGACACGACGCCGTGGGCTGGGGATCTCTATATCGCTGGACTTTGTGTGCCAGGGCGGGTGAGGACGCGGTGCGGGGAGGCATGTGGTATCGTTGTATCATCTAGCACATGGCAGTGCGTACATAATCCAGACACAGTCGGTATAGGATATATGCCCCCTTATTTGCCCGCAATAGTCCGTGCGGTCAGCCACCGGTAGCGGATCAGAGCAGCAGCGCGGCGGCGACGGCGAGCGCCGCCAGCGCAAACACCGCCGGCCTGGCCTGTGCGCCCGGGGGCGCGGCGCCGAGGTCGATGGTGATCGTCGACCGAATAGAAGTGGTCGAGACGGGTGAGGGGGAAGAGGAGGAAGTCGCCTGCGTGGTGGCGGAGCTCGTCGCGGGGGTGGTCGCGGCAGAGGTGGTTGCCGCGGAAGTAGCAAAGGTGGTCCTCGTGGTTGCGCTCGAGAGCTCAGTGGTGCGGGTCGTCGGCGCCGAAGAGAGGGTGGCCGTAGAAGTGCGGAGGGAGGACGTAAAGGTCGAGGTCGCGGTGCGCGAGCTGCTCCGCGTGGTGCGGGTGGCGGAGGAAAGGCAATCGACCGAGAAGGAGTCGACGTGCAGGACGTAGTCGGGGTTGGGGTCCCTCGACCTACCAAAGAAAGGCGTCAGCAACGAAGTCGGGCGGCTCGGCACCGGACAACCCACCAGTCGGTCGGCGACCCTGCCCAGTCGGCAGTGCCGGGCGCGCCCTGCCCGCCGTCCCAGATGGAGAAGCTGATGCGCGACTCCTCGGTCGGGAACTTGCTCGTCTGGTTCTTCAGCAGCGTCCGCAGCACGCGCCCGTCCGACAGCCACCGGATGTAGTCGGGCTTCCAGTCGATCGTCAGCGTGTGCCAGTTGTCGTGGGTCTCGCTGCCCAGATCGTGGATCTGCCCCTGGCCGTAGTCGAGGTCGTTGGCCGCGAACCAGTTGCTGTAGACCGAGGTCGGCAGGCGCCCGACGAACTCCCAGTCGATCTCATCGGGCACCGTGATCGACGCCGTCGGGTCGGCCTTGGTGATGAACGAGGTCACCACGCCGAGGCCCTTGCCCGACTGCACGCGCGCCGTGATGACGCCGTACTTGACCCAGCGGGTGTTGTACACCGTGGCACCGAACCCCTGCACCCGGCCAAACTCGTTCAGCTTGTCGTCCTTGCGCATCCAGAGCTGCAGCTCGCCGTTGCGGATGGCCGCGTAAGAGGGCGAGAACTGCGAGATCCAGTGCGCGTGATCCGGGTCGCCGTCCCAGTCCTTGCTCTGCACGAGCATCGAGGGGTCGTCGAAGGTCTCGGAGTAGGTCACGCACGGGTGCCGCTCGTAGCAGGCGCCGGGGAAGGAGGCTGAGGGGTCGCAGCCGGCGCCGCAGAAGAGGCCGCCGGTGTCGCAGTAGCCCTGGAGGCGGCGCGGAACCGACCGATGCGGTACATTATGAGATCCATCGTCGGATCGCCGGGCGAAGCGGGCGGAGGAGTGGGGGTTGTGCGGGGGGATCGGAGGGGGAGCGTTCAGGGACACCCGGCAGAAGGCAATCGGGAGGCCGCGGGGGGCGGATCAGACGGCAGAGGGGAGGAGGATCGGGAAAGGTCAGCGGAGGCAACTTCGAGCGGGCAGAAGGCGGCGCACCGAGTTGCAGCACGGCGACGTCGACGGGCACGGCGCGCCGAAGAACTGGCAGGTTGTCTGCTGCCCGCGAACCGACCCGGCGAGAGAAAGCAGGGCCGCACAGGCGGCGAGGAGCGAGATCCGCTTCATGGCGGCAGAGGGAGGTGCGGGAAGAGGTGAGGAGTGCTGGGGCAGCTGTGCTGGGTGGGCGCTTGAAATACCGCGTGCGGCCCGGGCTGAGTCAGCTCCGCCCCGTTTCCCATTCCTGGCGACCTTGCGCCGCAACACATGTGCTCGATCCGGCAACCGATCCGGAACCAGCAATCTATAGCCATAATTCAGAGCATCACCGCCGGGGCCGCCGACGGCCCGCAGCGATCGCAGCATGCGCGCAGATCCAGCCCCAGCAGGGACGTCGCCTCGGCCGCGCCCGCCGCCGGCGCCGCCCCCGGCGCGACCCCCAGCTTCTCCTTGAGCGCGTCGATCGTCTCCTTGCGGATCGGCGGCTTCCTGTCCTCCGCCGGCGCGGGCTGCGGCATCGGCTCCGGCGCCTCCTGCCCCTCCGTAGCGGCATCCACGGCGGGCTTCTCCCCGCCCGCCGCCTCCGCCTCCGCCTCCGCCTCGCCCTCCTTGTGCGCCGCGTCCACCTCGTGCACCACCTCGTGCACCGCCCACTCGAGCTCCCCCACCCGCACCTTGAGCCCCTCGTTCTCGGCCTTGACCCGCGCCAGCTCCTCCTGCACCTCGGCGAACCGCTCAAGGAGCAACGGCTCCGACGCCGGGTCGGGCACCTCGGCCGACTTCCGGCCGAAGAACAGGCTGCCCGACCTGCGCGCCGCGGGGGCGGCGGGCACCGCGGGGCCGAGGCTGGCCTGCACGATGAGCCGCTTGAGTTCCCGGTTGGCGGCCACCTGCTCCTCGAGCCGCTTGGCGAGGGCGTGGTGTTGCTGCTGCAGGAGGTTGTACTTGTTGGACAGGGTGCGCTGCGAGTCGTCGCCGCCGCCCGTGGGCACGGGGACCGAGGCGGAGGAGGAGAGGTTGGAGGGGGGCCGGACCACCGGCAGGTCCGGCATGGTGGGGAAGGTAGGCGAGATGGGCGAGGCCACGAGGTTGCGCATCAGCAGCACCCTGTTGGCCACGGCATCCGCGCGCCGCTGCGCGGGGTCGAACCCGGCCAGCGCGGCCTCCGAGTCGACCGAGGTCCGGCGGCTCCGCTCGGCGTGCAGCTCCCGCTCCACATCGTCCCGCTCCCGGATCAGCTCTTCAATGCGCGCCTGCTGCCTGTCCACAACGCCGTGCGCCTCCTCCACGTCCTTGCGCAGCCGCGCGTTGGCGCCCCGCAGCTGCGCCACGGCGCGCGTCGCGATGCTGTCGGCCAGCACGTCTGCGCCCGTCCGCGCGCCCGTGGGCGTCGACGCCTCGGGCACCGGCTCGGCCTCGGGCACCGCCGGCGCCGAATGCGCCTTGGTCGTTTCCAGCAGGATCTGTAGCTCCGAGCACCGCCCGCGGAGCTCGGCCACCTGCGCCTCGAGCCCCTTGCGCACCTTGCCGTGCACCCCCGCCATGTCCCTCAGGAACCCCTCCAGCTCCGCGATCCGCTCCTCCAGCTCCCTCTCCCTAGCCTCGTGCTTTTCCCGCTCCCGCTTGACGACCTCGGCCTCCTTGGCCCTCAGCTCCTCGAGCAGCCGCACCGAGGCGGCGTTGGCGGCCTCCACCACCCGCGCGCGCTCCCGCCGCGAGGCCTCGAGGTCCGCGGCGAGCGAGGCGGAGAGCGCCTCGAGGCGGGCGATGCGCTGCGTGGGGTGGTTGGGTTGCGTGGAGGGGTCGGAGGAGGGGACGACCGAGACGAGGGAGGAGAAGAAGGAGAAGGGCTGGGAGGGGGCGGCGGGGGGCGGTTCGAGGGCGGCGGGGGCGGCAATTTCACGTGGAGCCGAGTCGGGAGCAGGGGCCGTCGGTTCCGGTGCCGCGGCGAGGGCGGCCTGCAGGTCCTCTGTTATCTTGGCCACGCGGGCCTCCGAGTCGGGCTCCGTCCGTTCCACAGGAACAATCTCCAGGGCCGGAGCAACCTCCTCTGCGGGTGCTTCCATCCCATTTGCGCCCGGTGGCACCTCACTAGGAGCAGGATCCGTTTGTTGTGCCAGAGGTTCGGGCGTTTCCGAGTCTTCCCGTGACACGGGGGCGCCCAGCGCCCCCTGTGCCCCGTTCACCAGCGGCGCCGGCGTGCCCGGCGGCTCCAGCGCGGCGAGCGGCACCACGCGCGACGAGATCGGCGACACAATCGGCGTGCCGTCGTCGTCGTCGTCGTCCGAGTGCGAAACGCGCGGGCCCAGCGGCGGGTGCGCCTCGAGCCCGTTGCGCGGCTTCGCGCCGGCCATGAAGTCGCGCAGCTTCTTGCGCGCGGAGCCGAGCCGCGAGGCGTCGAGCGGCAGCGGCGGCGGCGCGGGGAAGTTGGCTGTTTGGGTCGCCATGAACCGCCGCGCGGGGCCGGCAGGGGCGGCCGCCGAGTGCTGCTCCTCGCGCGGGGTCCGCACTGCCCGGAGCCGCGCGCCCGATTGCTCCCGGGCCGGCTTCTAGCGGCCCCAGTTGCCTCCTCGCGAGGTGTGCGACGTCGTATACGACGTGTGCCTATCAAAAACTCGGCTTTGAACCGCGTCAAGCCACGACGATCCACTTTTCAAGGCTTTGCCTATGTACTGCTCGCGCCTTAGAAACACCGACTTGATTCCCTCGACTCCAAGCCGCTTCCCACCGCCGACATGGCGACGGGGCCGGCGCGGCGCGTGGCGCCGCCCGTGCCGGTCCCTCCGCTGCTGCACCCCGGCCACGCCGTGCCCGATGCGCCGCGGACGCGCTCGCGGGGCTCCTCCAACGCTCCGCCGCCGCCCGCGCTCCTGGACCAGGATTTCCTCGAAGAGACCAACCGCGTGCTCGTGATTTCGATGCACCTGCCCGTGACGATCGATCTCGCGTCGTCGGGGGCCCCCGGGCCCGAAACAATGGATCCTGCGGGGTTGGGAGGCACGTTGCGCCGTCGCGGGGCACGGACTGGCAGCGATGTCCAGGGGGAGAGCTTTTCGACCGAGTTTTCCCCAGCATCGTTTCTGCTCGGGAAGCAGGAACCGCTGTCGGAATCGGTGGCGTCGCTCGCGCCCCCGTCGCCCCGGCGTCGCTCCGACGGACGGACAGCGCAGACCGACGCAGGCGATTCGCCCTCCGACTCGCCCGCCGAACCGCCGGCAGACTTTCGCCTCCTCCCCGCGACGGTGGGCAACCATGGCTTGCGGAACGCGGTGGCCTCGGTGCCCCAGCTGCGCTCGCGGTCCCTCTGGGTCGGGGCGCTTTCCAACGTCTCGACGGAACTGGCATCTGCATCGACGCTGCGCGCCATCTCGGACCGGCTGCTCGCCGAGGCGTCGTCGGTGCCCGTGTTTCTGGACGACGAGCAGTACCACGGCGCGTACGAGGTCTTCTGCCGCCAGGTGTTATGGAAGGTCATGCACTACGAGGTGGACGAAGTACCAAAGGGGCAGACTTTCGACCTCAAATACTGGGAAGCATACGTCGCGGTCAACCGCCTGTTTGCCTCGGTTGTTTCCCGGCTGTACCAGCCCGGCGACGTGCTCTGGGTGAACGACTATCACCTTATGCTCCTCCCTTCCATGCTGCGCCAGCTCCTGCCGCAGGCCACCATCGGTTTCTACCTCCAGTACGTTCTGAAGTTGGTCGGTTTCTTGGAACCGTCCCGCTGACCTCCTGCGCCAGCATCCCCTTCCCCTCCTCTGAAATCTTCCGGTGCCTGCACGTCCGCAAGCAGGTTCTCGAGGGCATCCTCGGCGCCGACCTCGTCGGCTTCCAGAACTACTCCTACCTACGCCACTTCCTCGTCAGCGTGAACCGCCTGCTCTCCCTTGACTCGACCCCCCGCGGGATCCAGCTCCCCGAGACCGTCGTGTCCGTCGGCATCTTCCCCATCGGGATCGACGTCGCGGCGCTGCAGGAGCGCCGGCGGAACCCCGAGGTGGACGAGCACATGGGCAAGCTACTGCGGCGGCACGCGGGGAGGCGCCTGATCGTCGGCCGCGAGAAGCTGGACAGCACGAAAGGGTACATACAGAAACTCCTGGCGTTCGAGACCTTCCTCGACCTGAACCCCGAGTTCGTGGGCAAGGTGACGCTGATCCAGGTCGCGGTGCCGGCGCAGTCGGATCCGGACCTGGAGGCGGCGGTCGGCGACTGCGTTTCGCGGATCCAGGGGCGGTTCGGTTCGATCGGCTATTTGCCCGTGGTTTACCTGAAGAAGGACATTGACTTTTCTATGTATCTGGGCCTCCTCGCCGCCGCAGACGCGTGCATCATCACCTCGCTCCGGGACGGGCAGAACCTGACTTCGCACGAGTTTGTGGTGATGCAGGAGGCCCGCAAATCCCCCCTGATTCTTTCCGAATTCGCCGGGGCTTACTCGGGGTTCGGCGCCGCGTTGCGTTGCAATCCGTGGGACCAGCTCCAGGTGGCGGACAAGATCCGGGAGGCGCTGACGATGCCCGCGGACGAGAAGGAGGCGCGGTGGGAGGAACTCTACGGCGGCGTGCTGAACGCCTCGGCGCAGTCCTTCGTCACGGGGTTCCTGTCGGAGCTCAACAGGGTGCACAGGGACGTGCAGAGCAGGTACAGGACCAACATCCCCAAGCTCGACGTTGCGTCCTTCGTCGAAGCTTGGAACGCGGCCAAAGGGATGCGGCTGCTGTTCATCGATCAAGGCGAGGACGTGCCGTGTCCTCGATTTAGGCGGGCTGACCGTTTCCTCGAACCAGACGGCACGCTGTTCCCCTCCAAGTTCCTGAAGCCGGTCGGTCCGCAGGCCAGCGGCGTCCGCGATGCGCTCGCGCCCTCCGCCGCCGAAGCGCCCTCGGAATTCTCCCCCGCCCGCCTGGCCGACCTCCTCGCCGACCTCCGCGAGTCGGACCGCAACACCGTTTTTGTCATGTCTGGACGTCGCCGCGACCAGATCGACGAGGGCGCGCCGCCGGACGCCTTCGACGGTGTCGGCCTGTGCGCCGAGAACGGTTGCTTTTTCCGGTTTCCCGACGAGGAATGGGAGGCGCTCGTGGAACCGGACTCCCTTCACTGGAAGAAGCCCGTTTTGGACATCATCGGCTACTTCAACGACCGCACTGCGGGCGCGCAGATTCAGGTCCGCGAGGCCAGCATCGTTTGGGACTTTGCCAACGTGGAGCCGCAGTTTGGCCAGCGCCAGGCCGCAGAGTGCGCCAACCAGATCTCGGGCAACGTTGGCGTCAAGTTCCCCGTGCACTGCCTGATCAAGCGCGGGCGACTGGAGGTTCTGCCCAACTTCACCGACAAGGGAGCCGTGGTGAAGCGGGTCCTGGAGCGCTACCAGAGCGCCGACCTGGTCCTCATTGTCGGAGACGACATTGCCGACGAGCCCATGTTCGAGACGGCCGAGGCTTTCATTGGCGCCAACGCGCCTCCCGGGGAAGAGCGCCGGAGGAGCAGCACAACAACGTCAACTGCCCTCTCCGACATTGCGGAGGACGTCTGGGGGGCCGCGGACATGTCGCCGCAAATGGACGGGATCCCGAGCTCCGCGGGCCGGCGGAGCCCGGCACAGCCCCCGCCGATAAGGCTCGGCGACGCACACGGCGATTCGGCCATGCTCATGCGCAGGGCAACCCTCTCCTCGTACCTGCGCTTGGTGCCGACGACGTTCATTACCGTCACGAACGGCGCCAAGTCGACAAAAGCGCGGTACTTCTGCTCGGGGACGAACGAGGTGTGGGAACTGCTCCGGGCCGCGGTTGCGGCAGACAGGAAAGCCCAGGAGGAGACGGTCAGCTGATCAACGTCAATGTCCTCAAGCTCGGTACATGGCATCAAATCCCCCGCAATGGCGGGGCAAAAGGAAACGCGTCCACCGTGGCAAAGCACATCTCGATCCTTTCCGCCTATCTGCCCTTGTCCGACCGCGCCTTCCATTCCATGAGGGCGGCAAGTTTGTCGCCATAGTCCTTCCGCAGATCCGCAAGCTCCTTGTCACGCGCCGCCAGCTGCTTCTCCAGCTCCGCGTTGCGGTCTTGCAGCTTGGTCTGGGACTCGCCAAGAGCCTCGAAGCGGTTCATCAGGTCGTTGTATAATGGTCGGAAAGCGGCATTGCTGTTCTGGACTGCCAGGCCTAACCGGTGTCACACAACGGTTCCCGGCGACCGCAGAGCCTCCTACCTTGCCACAGCTCTTGCAAACTCGTCCACTCCGCGCCGTCCTTCTGTATCTGCAACGCCGGCTGCCCGGTGGCAGCGATCAGAAGCTTGCTCGTGTTCTCCTGCATCCGAGAGAGGGCGCTGAGGACGCCCGACTGTTCGTCCACGCGGTCACACAGAACCGTGAACACCTTCAGCAGGTCTTCGTGGATGATCTTCATGAGTTGCTCCTTCAATGTTTCCATCTGCTCTTCCGGAAGCGGCTGCGGTGGGCCGTCCTGCATTGCGTCCGCTTTCCGCTTCTTCTGATTTGAGGAGGATTCCTCCTGCCGGGGTGCCGCGTCCCTCCTGTTCTTGAGGCCCAGAACGGTGACCTTGAGCTCCTCGACTTCCTTCTTGATGCGGTCGAATTCGACCTTTGTCGGGATCCCGTGCGCGTTCGTCAGGTCCTCCCTCGTAATGAAGCGGCTCTTTGTCTCCTCGGCTACGGCCTTCCTGATCCGTGCGTCCATCGCGCTCTGGAACGTGCGTTCGCACTCGACGAAGTGCTCCTTGCGGATCTGCGCCAGCTCTTTCTTGAGCCGTTCGATTTCGGCCGCGACCCTCTTCACCGGCACGTCGCCCGAATCCGGCGCGACCACGGCCTCCTTCAGCGTCTCGAGATGGCGCTTCAGCTGGCGCTCCATCTCCGTAATCTTCGAAAACTTCATGACCACGGGGAGCATTTTGACCAGCGAGTCCAGGAACGGGGCGCTTTCGGTGTCCAGCGTTGAAGCCGGCCGCGGGCCCGAGGCCGCGGCTCGGACGCCGTTCGGCTGGGCCATTTCGGCGCGGCGATGACCTATTGAAGGTCAGAGCCGCGTCGCTGACGATCGTCGAGCCGCGTCGCGGCAAGACCGGGGGACGCGAGGGGCTCGGACCACAAGGGGGAGTAAAGCCGACGCGCTTCTCAATCACTTCAGTTGAATCCAGCGAAAAGAGAGGCCGAGCGACCGACACTGCCAAATTTCAGGGTCATTTTCAATTCTCCATTCTCCGATTCAAGTTGTCCGGCGCAACGCCTCGTCGTACAGCTCTGCCTTGGTCACCCTGCCCCGCTCCACAACCCACTCCCGCAAATCGTCCACGGCCCGGCGATCGAGGTACAGGAACCTGCCCTCCTGGTCCACGACCCCAAACGCCCCGTCACGGGTGAGCTGCTGCTCAATCCGACGAAGGAGCTGCGTCAGGTCCTCGTTCTCCAGGAAGGGAAACCGCGCGCGAAGGTCCGCAGGCCAGGTCGTGCCGTTGCGCTGCTCGAGGTCAGAGGACAGAGGGCGGAGCACATTCAACAGACCAACCATCAGAAAAGCGACAATCTCCGGCTCCGCCCGGGCCATGGTCTCGCGCCTGTCCTCCGCGGCCTTTCGTTCCGCCTCCTTCCGCGCGGCCTCTGCTTCCTCGCGCTTCTTGCGCTCCTCCTTTTTCCGCCGGTCAATCTCCTCTTCCCTCGCCTTCCGCTGAGCGGCGCGCTCCTTTGCGGCTTCCAGTTCCTCCTCGAGTTCCTCCTTGTCCGGCAGCGCCTGCCTCTGCTCAAACACGACCCATTCTCGGTAGCTCTTCATCTCCTGCTTCCGCTTCAGACGCGCTGCCTTTTTCTTGCCGATCCTCTTTGGCAGCGCCGGGTCGTTGGAAGAACCCTCACCGGGGTCGTCGTCGTCGTCAGAAGATGACGCGGCATTGCCCGAGTCCGCTGCCGCGCCGCCAGGGGCGTAGGTGCCCTCGGAGGAACTGGACGCGTCCGGCACGGCGCGATGTCGAAGCCCAAAGTCCGCATTGGGTTCCCGGGAGCCATCAGAGGGGCCTGCCGCAGAATCTTCGGCGAAAGTCGGCGCGGCCTCGGTGGAGAGGACCGGCTCGCGTTCGACCAAGGGCTCTGGAGCAGCCTCTACCGGCGGCGGCGGCGTGGGAATCCGTTCATGCTCCAACTGTTCGAGCTCCTCCCGGCGGCGGCGCTCTTCTCGCCTCCGCCTCCGCTGTTGGAGGCGATAGCTGTACGCGAGCACTATCCCGAGCAGCCCGAGGACGATCACGAGCGGAAGAAACGCCAGAATCTTGCTCGTCAAAGCTCTCGGCACGAGCGCCGCGGCATCGTCACCCGAAGGCGGCGGCCGCCTCGCGTTCTGCCTCCGCGACATCGCGACTTCAATTGGGCAAAAGGGCTTGCGCAGAAGCACGGGCTGGGCCTTTCTGCGGTGTCTCCCCTTGCGGAGCGGCCGACGGGAGGCGACGGCGACTTGGAAATTTGTGTCTCTAATTTGTCTGCGCGCGAATCCGGGGCGCGGCGCGGGAGGAGGCCGTGCTCGGAGTTCGCGGGCAGTGAACGAGCTGAGCTGAGGGCCCCGCATGCGTCACATCGCCTAGCGCAGAGGGCCCCGAGCGGAGTTCGCTGTCTTCGACGCGCGCAGTCCGCATTCGGCGGGGAACGGGCCGTCGGCGGCCGCTCGGAACCGGCGGGGCGCGTGCCGCCGAGGACCCCGAACGCCGGGGCACGCGATGGTCTTCTTCAAAATCGGCCCGGACAGGCACAGCCTCGTGCCCTACGTGCCGAATCGGGACGACGCTCCGTGCCCGGTCGATTCGCCGAACTTCACCGGGCAGGTGCTCGTGCGCGTCGCGCGCTACACCTCCAAGGTCGCCCCGGGGCCGCATCACTCCCCATACTTCGCCAAGCGGCAGCGCAAGTACAGCATAACGTTCACGGGCCGGTTCAAGCCCACGAAACCGACCAATTTCGGCTCGTCGGACCCGCGCTGGACGTCGAACGATGTGTACTGCTGGATCGAGATGGAGCGGCCACTGCGGCTTCCGCCCCGCATCATTACCTCCGGAGGCCTTGCCTTCATCCACTTCTTTGACCCGCTCTTTATCACCGACGTGGGCTTCTGGGCGGTTTTTGGACTCGGCTTGCCGCTAACCTCGCTCCGCACGTCACAGGGCATCTTCAAGCAGGAGCCGTACGCGGGCACTCCTGTCTTTGCAACATTCAACCTCATCAGGCTCGATTCGGCTCCTCAGGAGGTGGCGCGGCCGGAAACCTCTGGAGACCTGGACGCCGGCAGCTTGGATGGATCGTTGAAGACCACCTCTCCCGTGCCGAGCGAATCTGACGTCTCAGTGGACGAGGTCGAGGCCGAAAAGAGCCGCCAGCTTTCGGAGCAGGCGCTACATGCCGCTGCAGACGAGATTGGCGTCAGCACGGAGCAGCTGGTGACCCTGGGCAAGAAGTACAATGACGAAGAGGAGAAAATTGGACTCCAATCGCCGATCATCGACCCGCTGGGACGGAAACAGGGCGTCTCCACGCCTCAGCTTCTGGAGCTGCCCCCTCCCGCTGCGCCTGCTTCCCCCTTGCCCACCTTCGTCACCTACGAGGACTCGCCGCCGTCGATGAAGCCGCTGCGCGATGTCTCTAGAGATCCCTCCCCTAGGACTGAAATTCTGGCTCCCAAGCCCGTCCATCGACCGGGACTGGCCACGCCTCAGAACGGTGCAGCCGACAAGCGCACCCCCTCGGCTCCCAGCGCACCGCCGCGCCCCCCGTCGCCCACACGGACCTTGGCGCTGCCGCCGTGGCCTTACTCCGCCGCGCTTTTCGACGTCGCGGAGGACTTGAAGGGCACGATACCCGCTACCATCGACACCGTGAAGAAGCGGCGAAAGTACTTTTCGAACGAGGCCACCCGCCGCGCATACCCGTTGGATCCCGACACGGTGTACACTTTCGAGTGGGTTATCCGCGCTTTGGAAGTGATCCGCCGCTGACGCTTTGCTTTTTCCCTAAACAGAATGTTCGATCAGTACATCGATTTCAACCGGATGACGATCCACGTCGGATTCGAAGTTGGCGGGCGTTCCCTGTTCGGCGAGCACAACAAGATCAGGATCACGTTCGCCGACTTTTCGCGGCGGCACGTGTTCTTCTGCATCTACTGCGACCCGGAGGACTTTTGACGAGGCCGCGCGCGGGGCGGTGGGCTTGCGAGGCGTTGGGCTTGCGAGGCGTTAGGCTTTCGAGGCGGTATTGCCTGTGTACAGAGGCTCTTTCTCGGCAGGAAAAGGTAGTGGATGTAATGTAGGAGGAAAGAGGAGTCAACTCGAATCTCTGGTCGGAGAGAAAGGATGGTTGGGCGATTAGCACGACCCCGTTCTGTGGACGACTTGATGGGTCCCGGCGTCCCGAATCAGTTCACACCAACTTCGGTCTCCGTCGCGCGTCGGCCAACCGGGTCCATGCCCGGCGTGCGGACGCGGCGGCAAGATGCTAGGGAATGAGCAAGACAGTGCCCTTTCGGAGGAGCAGCTGGCCCGCATCGGTGGGAACACGTCGCGACGGTTGGCGGATTCGGGCACTCGCTCACCCCGAACCTGCCCCTCAGAGGAGAAACGACGCGTGGCGGAGGAGCGTCTGAAGGCCAAGCGCGGGCCCGCGACGCAGCAGAGCCCGAACGGCGCCATGCCGCCAGCTTCCGGCAGCGAACCGTCGGCGACCCCGGCCGCCAAGACGGCAGCCACGCCAAAGTCGGGCGGGATGACCAGCGGACTCGTGCAGAAGGCGATTACGAGCTTCTTCAAGACACCTGCGCCCGGCGCGGTGGCTTCATCGAGCCCGGACAGGCCAAAGTCGGGCAAGAAGACCCAGGCCAAGCTGACGGACAGCTCTTGGGGAGGCCCGCCGTCCTCGGCTATCAAGCCGAAGGCGGGGCCGAGCGGGGTCAGACCGATGGAGACGAGACCGTCGGCACCGTCGAGCTCCACGGTTCCTCTCTCGGACGACCGCGAGGTCATGGTCCTCGACGACGAGGTCCCCGAGCCCCGCACGGAACTTCGACCTGCTGCGGCACCGGCATCGCAGGCTCTGGATGACGACGAGGAGGACGACATTGGATTCAGCGCCAAGAAGGTAAAGGCTTCGCCCTTTGCGTCCACTTCGCTCTCTGAACGGTTCAATGGGTTATCAGAGGCGCTTGAAGAGAGCGGTCATCGAGTCGAGCGAGGACGAGACGGACCTGAGCATTCGGCGCAATGACGACGTCACGCCGCCCAGCAAAAGAAGCCGGCCGTCCAAGGGTGCGGACGACGACAATTATGCGGATGGTTCGGCCGGTTCCGACGCCGAAGAACCCCTGCGCAAGGCCCAGCGGCCAAAGGATACGACCGCTGCCAAGCTGGACCAGTTCCGGGCTCCGCTCAAGTCGACTCCTGCGTCAGCTTCCCGTCCCGCGCAGACCCCGACGGCGCCGCGGCCGAAGCCCCAACCTACCCCGACAACGGACAAGGGGAAGGGCAAGGCCAAGGATGGGGACGAGCAACGCTATCCCTGGCTCGCCACTCTTCGAGACGCGCAGCAGCGGCCCGAGAGCGACCCCGACTACGACCCGCGGACCCTGTACATTCCTGCTGCGGCCTTCAACCGCCTCACTGACTTTGAGAAGCAGTACTGGGAGATAAAGGCCAAGCACGTGGGTTGATTTTGTCTCGCTTCGATCGTTGCGCTAACTCCGTTTGAACAGTGGGACACCGTGGTCTTCTTCAAGAAGGGCAAGTTCTACGAGCTGTACGAGAAGGATGCGTACATCGGCCACCAGGAGCTGGATCTAAAGCTCACGGAACGCGTCAACATGGCGATGGCGGGCGTGCCTGAGGCGTCCGTGGACGATTGGGCCGCGAAGCTGCTCGCCAAGGGTTACCGCGTGGCGAAGGTCGATCAGATGGAAACCAAGGTCGGGAAGCGGATCGAGGACAAGAAGAACGGCGGCAAGAAGGTTTGTTTGCGCATCAGCAGCACCGATCGACGACTCACGCTCTCTCGCCGAAGGACAAGATCATCAAGCGGGGCCTGTCGTACATTCTCACCAACGGAACCCTCAGCGACCCGTCCCTCATCGCCGGCGACATGTCTACCTATTGCATGTCGATCAAGGAGGACGTCACGGGTTCCGACGGCGAGCTGAACCCCAAGATCGCCGTCTGCTTCGTCGACGCCGCGACCGGCGAGTTCAACTTCGCCAGCCTGCACGACGACGAGAATCGGACGCAGTTCGAGACGCTGATCCTGCAGCTGCGCCCGCGGGAGATCGTCTTCGAGAAGGTGAGCGCTGGCCAGCACAGTTCGTTGTGGTCTTCTGACGTCAGCTCCGTTCAGTCCAACCTTTCCCCGAGAACCATGCGGATCCTCAAAATCCATCTTCCCTCCGCCGACTTCCAGGGGCTTATTTCCGACCGCGAGTTCTGGAGCGCCGAGACGACGCTCCACGAGATCCGAGGCCGCAAGTACCTGTCTTCAACCGTCTCTGCCGACCAGGACGAAGACGATTTTGACGGGACCGCGCTCGATGAGGGATACGACGACTCGGACTGGCCCGAAGTGGTCAAGGGCGCATGCGCCGACCCGCTGCTCTTGTCGGCTTTCGGAGGCCTCATCTGGTACCTTCGCTCCCTCAAGCTCGAGCGGCAGCTGCTTTCGCAAAAGAACTTCGCGATGTACGATCCCCTGCGACGGGTCGGCACCCTTATGCTGGATTCGCAGACGCTCATCAACTTGGACGTTCTTTCCAACTCGTTCGATGGATCCGACAAGGGCACCCTCTTCTCGACCCTCAACTTTTGCCAGACGCCTTTCGGCAAACGATTGTTGAAGAAATGGCTCTGCCATCCGCTCCGGAATCCGGACGACATCAACAGCCGCCTGGACGCCGTCGAAGACATCGTCGGAATCGACGGCCTGCTGAACGGGATGGAGCAGCAGTTCCGCCAACTGCCGGACATTGAGCGGACCATCAGTCGCGTGCACGCCGGAACGTGCAAGCCCAAGGACTTTGTCAACCTTCTGCAATCCCTGGAGGAGGTGTACACGTTCTTCGAGGACATGCGTTCCAAGGCGGACTCGTTTGCTTCGAAGCGGATGCGGGCGGTCGTCATGGACACCTTTACGGACGCCCTCAAGGCAAAGCTGGACGAAACGAGCGAGTCTTTCGAGCTTTCCACTGACGACGGTGGGGGTGAGTTTGCTCTGTGCATCTCGTCTTTGCTTTTGTGGTCTGATTTCCGCTCAAGCGGGCGAAATCGTGGCCAAGAGGGAATTCGACGCTCATTTTGCGGAGTGCTTGGACCGCGTCGAGGAGATCCGAAAGGAGATGAACGACTACCTCGCGGAGCAGAGGAGGTCTCTCAAGTGCAACATCTCGTTCAAGGACATCGGCAACGAGAAGTTCCAGATGGAGGTCCCGAAGAATGTCAAAGCTCCGGCCAACTGGGATCTCAGGTCGAAGACCCAGGTGAGACCAAACCGCGCCCGCGGAAGCTTTCGGAATCTGAACACCCTTTCGTGAGCAGCAAGTAAACCGGTACTGGACCAGGCCGCTCCAGAACATGATCGAGCGCCTCGAGGACGCTGAAGAGTTTCTGCAGCAGGCCCGGCAGACGGCCAAGCTCCGGCTGTACGAGAAGTTCGACGAGTCGTACCAAGACTACGCCCGCGTGGTCAAGAGCATCGCGGAGCTGGATTGCTACCTCAGCCTGGCCAAGGCCCGCCTTTGCTTCAATGCGCCTGTGTGCCGGCCCGAGTTTGTGCTGGACCAGGGGCCTGTCTTCGAGGTCCGGGATCTGCGGCACCCGCAGTTCGCGTCGACCACCGCGGGGCAGGACTTCATCCCGAACGACACCGCCCTGGGTGGCTCCAACGGGAACATCATCCTGCTGACGGGCGCCAACATGGCCGGCAAATCGACCCTTCTGCGGCAGATCGGGCTTTGCGTCATCCTTGCGCAGCTTGGCAGCTACATCCCCGCCTCGTCGTGCCGCCTCAGCCCGTGCGACCGGATCTTCACCAGGATCGGGGCGAACGTGAGATGTGGACCCATGTGCTTGGAGGGCTGCGCTAACTGGCGACCACCTGCAGGACAACATCATCGCCGGCCTGTCGACCTTCATGGTGGAGCTGAAGGAGACATCCCGAATCCTGAACGAAGCAACTCCGTCTTCGTTGGTCATTCTCGATGAGTTGGGTCGCGGGACCAGCACGCACGATGGATACGTGGGTGCAGTTGCGCTCCCTCACGCGGCGCCATCTCACCTCGTCGTTGTGTAGGCGATCGCGCTTTCTGTCCTGCACGATCTCATCTCGAGGATCGGCTGCCTCGGACTCTTCACCACGCACCACTCGATGCTGACGAGCGAGTTCGCCAAGAGCCCGCTGGTCCGCCGCTGCTACATGTCGTACATCAGCGACGACGACGCGCGGACCGTCTCGTTCCTCTACAAGATGGTCGACGGCGTGACGCAAAAGTCCTACGGCATGAACGTGGCCTCCATGGCCGGCATACCCCCCGAGATCGTGGACGTCGCGGACACGGTGGCCCGAGAATTCGAGACCGAGCAGCGCGAACGGCACGGGCGGGCGACGCAGGAGCGCTCCTCGCTGCCCCTGACGGCGCTGGCCGACTTTGCTGCCCTCTTCAGGCGCGACAATGCACCAAGGAAACCGGCCTTGGACGTGGCGCTTCGCTGGGCGAACGTCAATGGTGCTTTGGCTTGATCTGGTCCTCTCTCATGCAAGATACCACTCGTCGATTCCCCATGTCAAAGAGCTGTACACACTGCTACCCTACCATACCATACCCAGAACCTTAGTGTACAAATCAATGATATCGTCCTCACTTGGCGGTGCTGCGCTGACGTTCGTGTGCGTCCCAGTTGACAGCCAAACCCGTCTCGGTCTGCTGCTGCGAAGGGGCCCCGAGCAGGTTCTGCAGGTCCGCGAGCGACTTTTCCAGCCTCTGCGCCGCGGTCTCGCTCTCGGGCGGGAGTCTCTGCTGCACGTCCGCGGCCATCGATGCGCCGTTGGGGCCGACCAGTTGGGTGAGCGTCCTCGCCCCGAGCATGTCCATCACCTCGCGCGGTATCACCGCGGGGCCCGCGTCCCCGGAAGGCGCATCCGGCACCCCGGAAGCGTAGTGCTGGACCGCCGCCGGTGGTGGTGCAGACGAGAATGAGTTGCTGCTGGCGACGGCCGATCCGGAAGATGTGACGGCCCGCTTGGAAGTCTTTTTCGGGAGTGGCTGCCTCGCGGGCGTATCCTCGGGCAGCCGCATGTTCGCGAGGGTCTGCTCGCCGAGGCCGGCGAACGCTGCCTGCGGGACGGCGGCGGAAGGCTGCCTCATGTGCTGCTCGTTGCCGACGGGGATCGCCGAGGGGGTCGGCGAACGCACGTGGTCCTTGCCGCCCGTCGACAGGTACTGGCTGCCCGACGCACCGACGGGGCCGACGGCAGGCGACGTCGAGTGTGTAGAAATTGCACCGGATGCGTTCCTGCTGCGCTCCTGCTGCGGCATGGCCCACGGATCCTTGAGCTGCGACGGCGAGCGCTTGTGGCCCTGGCCTGCCGAGGCCGGAGAAAGCATTGGCGAGCCGTTGGTGGTCGGCAACGCCACCGTCATCGGCGGCAGCGGGCTCGTCACCATCCTCGAGCGCTGCTGCGCGCCCTGCGTCGGCTGCAGGTACTCGGATCGCTGGCGCCCGTGGTCCTTCACGGGATCGAGGTACGGGCTCGCCTGCTTGGCCGGCGGTTGCGCCGAAGGCGACCTCGCATGATCCTTGGTTCCTGGCGGTTGCACCGAAGGCGACCCCATGTGATCCCTCGCCGCATGCGAATCCACGGCCGGCACGAGGTTCGCCAGCGTCTCCGCCCCGAGCCCCTGGAGGGCCCCATGCGGCAGCTCGTCCGCCAGCCGCGGGTCGAAGATGTGGTCGTCCGATTCGGCGCGCGACACGTCGCCCCCGGGCATGAGCATGCCCGCCAACGTCGCCTCCCCGAGCCCGGCGAGAGCGTTGACGGGCAGGCTCGGCGGCGTGGGCTCCCGTCCCCTGGCCCCCGCGCCGGCGGGACCGAGAAGCCCGGCCAGCGTCGCATCCCCGAGCCCGGCGAGCACGCCCTTGGGCAGATCCTCCGCATGCTCCCCGATCTCGCCGCTGCGCACGGGTGCAACCATTCCCGCCAGCGTCGCGGCCCCAAGGCCGTCGAGCGCACCCGCAGGAAGCTGCGACGGCCTGGCGGCCTCCTGGTGCGCCTGCCCCACCGTGGGCGCCACCAACCCCGCCAGCGTCGCCGCCCCCAGCCCCTCCAGCGCGCCCGTAGGGAGCTGCGCCTGCGACGCCTTGGCACCCTCGTGCACCTGGCTGCCCGTCGGCGCCAGCATCCCCGCCAGCGTGGCGTCGCCCAGCCCCGCGAGCGCGCCGCCGGGAGGCCCGCCCGCCGGCGGCGCAACCTCGGCCATCTCCTGCTTCGCCGGCACCGCGGCCGCGGCCGCGGCGCCGCCCTCGGGCCCGTGCGGCCTGTCCCCCCTGGACCCCATCGATCCCACCGAATCCTCGTCCGAGTGCCAGACGAAGCCCTCCTCGTCCGGCTCCGGCTTCTTGGCGGGGGTCGGCTTGCGCCGCACCGCGAGCGCAATCCCCGCCCCGATCAGGCCCGCAGCCGCCACGCCGCCGACGGCGATCCCGATGATCGCGCCGGTGCTCAGCCCCCCCGACGGCTGCGGCGCGGGGGTCGGCTCGGTGCCCGTCGGTGTGGGAACGGTGCCCGTTGCGGTAGGCGACATGGCAAGACGGAAGGGGTACTCGGTCCGGCCGTCCTGGGAAAGGAGGGTATCGGGCATGCCGACCTCGAAGTCCGCGCGGCGTGCCAGGCGCGCGACCGCGGTGCGGTACGCCCGCACGAGGCGTCGTCGGCGGCCGCCGGGGGTGACGCCCTCGTAGACGGCCATGAAGCGGGCGTAGAAGGTGAAGCCCAGGTTGTCCGAGGTTTCGCGGGTGGTGACGAAGTAGCCCTCGAGGGAGGGGCCCATGTTGGGCGTCAGCGCGATCCGCAGCGTCGCATTGTCCAGCTTCCTGACGTTGAGGCCCGTCGCGGTGCCCAGCCGGCGGAGGTAGTTGGGCGTGCCGAAGCCGTCGTTGCCCTTGCCCAGGGTTTCGTTGAAGCCCGGCGTCGCCGGGTCGCGGGTTTCGTTGACGCTGCCGAGCTTGGCCACGGTCAGCTCCACGAGCTTGAGGTCGTGCACGTCCACGATGGTCGACGTCGCATTGGCGACAAACAACACCTCGTCGCCGAAGAAGTACGTGTCCCTGTCGTCGCCCGGCAGCGCCCCGGGCCCGCCGGCCGACTTCATCTCCACCGAGAGCGTGCCCGTGGCCTCTGCCAGCGCGCCGAACTCGCACACATTGATCCCCGCGCCGCCATCGGTCCCCGCCGTCTGGATGCTGGTGCCGGCCTGCTGGATCGCGCTCCGGCAATCGGACACGGCGAAGCCCTGCTCGGGCCTGCCGGCCTGCGGGAGGAAGCACTCGCTGCGGAATTCCCAGGCGTAGACGCCGCCGATGTCCGCCACGGCACCCGGCCCGGCACACACGCTCGCGGGGAGGGTGAAAACGGCGCGGCCAGACTGCCAGCACTGCGTGTCGGTCGTGTTGACAGGCAGGCCCGAGGCGTTGTTGGCGGGGGGGTTGGCCATGCACGCGGCGGGCACTGTGAAGACGGGGTCGAGCGCGGTGACCTTGGGGAGGTCGCGCATGGCGGTGGTGTTGGGCGCGGCGACGGAGGTGAAGACCAGGTTGAAGGGCCAGCGGGTGTAGACCTGGTAGTCGAGGGCGACGGTGATGGTGGCGTCCTGCTGGAAGGCGACGTTGAAGCCCGTCACGCGCAGGTTGCGGATGCCCGACTCCGCGGCCAGCGAGGTGTTGGTGGAGATGTTGACCTCGCGGGGCAGGTTGTAGACCACGGGGTACGAAACGGACGAGTTGCGCGGCCGCCCGTCGAAGTAGTCCGTCCACGCCACGTAGATTGTGTTGACGTAGGTGTCGTAGTTTGCGGAGCTGTTTGAGATGCGCCAGCCGCAGCCGGCGACCTCCTGCCACGAGCCGAACAGCGAGTCCGCGACCGGCATGGCGGGGCTGCCCGGTGCGCCCGAGCCGCAGGCGGTGAGGTTGACGGCGCGCGCACGGGTGGAGCACAGCGTGGCGTTTGCCGCGGCGCCTGGGGTGGTCGAGTTGCCCACCCGGATCGTCAGCGTTCTAAGGAGGGGCGGCAATGGGAATTAGTGGAACTGGGACACGCCAGCCGAAGAGCCCACCGGTTAAAGACGAACGGCGTAGCGGCCTGCACCATCACGGCCGCCTTGACCAGGTTGCCCGAGTTCGGGTCGCGGTACGAGTCGGCGAGGGCCACGCGGGGCGTGCTGCCCGCCGAGCCGGGCGCGACCCACGGGCACTCGCACGGCCGCTCCGTCAGCGCGGCGCCCGGCGCGGCAACCGCCGGCGGCAGCTGAGACGCGCACGCCGGCGGCTGCGCGGCCGCGGGGGAGACGCAGAGGGCGAGCGCCGCCAGCGCGGACAGCACGGCGACCGCCGCTCCCGCCAGGCGCCGCCGCCGCCGGCCCGACCCGCCCGTGTACGTATCAAGTCCGAGGGTCCGCATCGCTAGGCACAAGTCCGGAACGGCGCCGGCCCGCGATGGGTGGAGAAAAGAGGGAGGTTCATATGAGTGACGATTTGTCAGGACCGAGGTGGGACGCCCAGTGCCCTACCCAGCCTCCGCTCCGCCACGGGGCTTCAAAGGACCGACGCCGAGGCAAACCTCAATTCGACGGCCGGAACTGCTAGTACATCCGATCCTCTGATCGGACTTGGATGGGATGATGGCTCCCGATGGTCTGGCAGGGAGAAAGCAGACGGCAGACCGGATGGCTTCCACGGACCAGATGCGGTCCACCAGGGTGCTGAGGTGTGAAACATGTTTGTAACGGCAACCCCACGGCAGCTTGAAAGCCGCGGATGGTGGTCTGCTTCGCCAACTGCAATGTGATCAAGGTCCCAGGCTTTCTTCCTCCTCCACACGGCCGATCCGCCCGAATCGGACCGACGGTGCGCCGCAGCTACTGTATTTCCGATACATGCGCATCTTCAGGGCCAGGAACTGATCCATTACTGGGGAAGTGCCCGTGATCTGCGCCGATGATTGGCGACGCCACGAGGCCGCACTCACCGCGAGACAGAAAACGGTCTGTTCCACCACCCGGCTTCCCGCCCACACTCAGCGATGGTCAAAAAGAAGCTCGGCGGCGGCGCGGTCGCCGGGCTCAAGAAGGCGCCCAAGAAGCCCGCGGACGAGGCGCCGCCCGCGGAGGAGGACGACGCGCCCGCCGCTCCGCCGCCGCGCAACGTGTTCGCGGCGCTCGAGGACGGCGGGTCGGCGTCGGACGGCAGCGATGCGGAGGCCGCGCCGGCAAAGGGCGGCAAGGGCGCCAGGGGGAAGCCCGGGAAGGCCGAACCCGCGCCGTCGGACTCGGAATCCGCGCCGGAAGACAAGCCGGCAAAGGGCAAGCAGGCCGCAAAGGGCGGCAAGAAGAAGCAGCCCGCCGCCTCCTCGGGATCCGGCTCGGACGTGCCCTCGCCGCCGCCGTCGTCGGCGCGGAAGCCCAAGCCCGCCCCGCCCGCGGAGGAGGAGCACGAGCCGCCGGTGCCGGTGAAGCTCCCCGCCAAGCCGCAAAAGACGCACGGCTCGCTGGCCGCGCGGCGGCTGGCCACGGAGAACTTCGATTCGTCGGCGTCGGAGCGGGCGTCGGAGGACGACGAGACCAAGCGGACGCCGGTGGACGTCGAGTTCCCGGGGTGGAAGAAGGAGGACCGCAAGGCGACGGAGAAGAAGCTCAAGGCCAGGGTGGCCAAGGGTGGGCCGAGGATGGACACGCCGGAGCCGCAGAACAGGAAGCTGGACCTGGACGACGAGTCCGAGGGGAGCGGCAGCGACGAGGGCTCGGCGAAGGGCAAGGGAGGGAAGGGCGCATCGGCGAAAAAGGCGCCGTCCAAGCCCGTGAACGCTTTCGCGGCGCTCGGCGGCGGCTCGGACGACGAGGAGCCGGAGGAGGAGGTCGATCTGGGCAAGAAGAAGGCGAAGCCTTCGAAATCAAAGGGCGCCAAAGCCAAGGCCGCGCCCGCCAGCGAGGACGAGGCGCCGCCCGCCAAGGGCTCGAAGGCCGGCGCCTCCAAGACCTCGGCAAAGAAGCCCGCCGCATTCGTCTCGGACGACGAGGGCGACGCCATGTTCCGCAAGCCGGCGGCGGCGCCGGCGTCCAAGAAGGACAAGAAGAAGGGCAAGAAGGGCGCCGCCGACTCGGACGACGAGCTCGCCGAGGGCCTCAAGTCGGTCAGCCTCGCCGGCCAGACCACCTCGACCAGCTACGGCCCCGGCCTCACCCGCGCGCTGGGCCGCGGCGTGGAGGGCGAGGTCCGCGCCGACGGCTCGTTCGCCGCGTCGACGGACTACCTGACTGTGACGGGCACGTCGGTCTCGGACGAGACGAGCAAGGACATCATGATCGACCAGTTCTCCATGGCCGCGTACGGGCAGACCATGGTCAAGGACACGACGCTCAAGCTGATCTACGGCCGGCGGTACGGCCTGATCGGTCCCAACGGATGCGGTGGGTTGTTTCCCCTTGTTGTGCGGCGCGGCGGGCTGACTTCTGGCCCGCGCAGGCAAATCCACGCTCCTCCGCATGCTCGCGCGCCGGGAAGTCCCCATCCAGAACTCGATCGACATCTACCTCCTCGAGAACGAGTTCGCCCCGACCGACATGACAGCCATCGAGGCCGTCGTCGACATCGTCAAGACGGAGAAGGAGGCACTCGAAAACGAGCAGGAGGAGTTGCTGGGGCAGCCCAACGGGCACGAGGACCCGAGGTTCGAGGCGATCACGGAGAGGATCAACGACCTGGACATCGAGACGGCGGAGCGGAGGGCCAAGGGTGGGTTCGCTGCTTGTGTTGATCGTTGCAGAGGCTAACCCGGTTTGCAGAGGTGCTCGCGGGTCTCGGATTCACCCCCCAGATGCAGCTCATGACGACCAAGGAGTTTTCGGGCGGGTGGCGGATGCGCATCTCGCTCGCCCGGGCGCTCTTTGTCAAGCCCACCCTCCTGCTCTTGGACGAACCCACCAACCACCTCGGTCAGCTCCACAGCGTCCGCACCCGGAAACGGAACTGACAATCGTCTTATGCAGATCTCGGTGCCTGCGTGTGGCTGGAAGAGTACATGAAGAAGTACAAGCACACGATCCTCTTTGTCTCGCACTCCCAGGACTTCCTCAACGGCATCTGCACCGACATCATGCACATGCACAACCGCAAGCTCGACTACTACACCGGCGACTACGACGGCTTCGTCCACGCGCGCGGGGAGAAGGACGAGTACCTGAAGAAGCGCGCCAAGGCCGAGGAGAAGCAGGTCAAGAAGATGCAGGACACGGTGGCCAAGCTGGGCCAGAAGGTGGCCAAGCAGGCCAAGCAGAAGGAAAAGGCGATGCAGAAGAAGAGCGAGAAGATCGCGGACCTCAAGGACGAGCTCGTGGTGGAGAAGGACCTCAAGATCAGGTTCAACGACTGCGGCCGCGGCATCCCGCCGCCGGTCCTGCAGTTCCGCGACGTCTCGTTCGGATACCCCGGCCGCGACGTGCTCTTCAAGAACGTCACCCTCGGATTCGATCTTGACTCGCGGGTGGCGCTCGTCGGGCCCAACGGCGCGGGCAAGTCCACGCTGCTGAAGCTCATGGTCGGGCAAGGTGCGTTGCATTTTGCCGTGCCACGGGATCCGTTCTGACGGACTTTGTTGCAGTGCAACCGACGACCGGGGAGGTCAAGAAGCATCACCACCTCCGGATAGCCCGCTTCCACCAGCACCTGACGGACCAGCTGGACCTGCAGGCGACCCCGGTCGGCTTCCTCGTGAACGCGTTCCGCGACGAGGAAGGCACGGCCATCTACAAGGACCAGGACATGCGCAACATTCTGGGCCGGTTCGGGTTGACGGGCAAGAGCCAGGTGCAGCAGATGTTCCAGCTCAGCGACGGCCAGAGGCGGCGCGTCATCTTTGCCTGGCTCGCGCTCACGACGCCGCATATGCTGCTGCTCGACGAGCCGACAAACCACCTTGGTGGGTAACCTGAGGCGTTTGCTCGACTCGCGGCTGACCTCGGTGCCTCCCCGCCAGACTTGGGTCAGTTCTTCGAGTCCTCTATTGGCCGCATCGGACGTTGGTTGACACTTTTCCTTCTTTCTAGAAACCATCGATGCGCTGGCAGAGGCGATCAACGAGTTTGACGGCGGTGTTGTCCTGGTATCCCACGACTTCCGGCTGATCGATCAGGTTCGTTGGCCCGAGTGCCGCCTCGCGTCCCTCCTGCTGACACATGGCATCAGGTCGCCAAGGAAATCTGGATCGTTGAAGACGGTGGATGCGAGGAATGGCAAGGGGACATCCACGAGGTGAGTACCCGGCCGTCTGCTGCGGTGCACCGCCGGTCGCGTGACCTCCTTATCTTTCGCAGTACAAGGACTTTCTTCGGGAAAACCTCGGGGCCGTGCCCGATGACTGAGCATCAGTGCTGTAATGATCAGGAATACCAATGCTTGCTTCCCGTCGTCATTTTAACGACCGAAATGAGTTGCGTGATGCGTGATCGCGGGCTTGGGCGATCAACGGAGCCCTGCGACACCGCTCATCCCCACCCCCGGCGGCGCTGCCACTGGAAATGGGATAGCGCGTTAGAGATGGCCAGCGACTCGAAAGCAGGGGCTCCTGCCCACCAGGCCGCTCCCGCGGCGCACACCCTCCACGGACATCCGAGCCAGCACCCGCTGAACATGACCGGCCCTCAACCCGTGCGTCGGACATCGCTCCTCGGCAACTCGACCTTCGCCTCGCTTTTTGCGAAGTCTCACCCTGTGCCACCGAGCACGCATGCCCGTGAGCATCGTTCCCGGTGACCAGACGCCGGAGATTAGTCACTGAACGCCGTGTCCCCCAGCGCCGTTCCAGCACCAGGAGAGGCCCCCTGCGGAAGAAGCGCCGGCCAAGAAGGACCAGCACCATGCTGCGGTCATGCAGACGACGGAGCGGCCGCTGACGCCCATGGGGAGCGCGATTCTGAAGGGTCGGTCGCCCGAGACGCCTGCGGAGGGCCAGGCTCATTCTTCGTTCCATCTCCAGGCCAATGGGACGTGCCCAGTTTCTGATTCCGTCTGGTCTGTATTTGGAAGTGTACATGGGGACGCTGTCGCTGTTGCCATCAATCAATTCAAGAAGTCTGTCACAAGGCCATGTAGTCTTCTGCCGTTGGGATCGCTGCCGGCGGAGGGCAGAACAAGAGACCGTCTGAATTCATGATCCTTTGGAAGATGTCGAATCGCTCGCGCAGCTCCCTGTTCTCCTCCTCGGCTTTCGGCTTCCTCTTCAGCTCGTGCGAGAGCTTTCGCATTTCCGCTTCCAGCTTCTCCGACAACCGGAGGACGTCGGCGACGGATGATTCAGATGGCACTGGCACACCAACATCCGGTGGTGCTGCGCGTCCTTGTCCGATGGGCGAGCTCTGCGAGGCCTTGCCGTCCGAAGCCCGCGACGGAGGTTTCCGTTTCGGCGCCGTCGGTGCGGAAGCATCAAACGCCGGCGGACCGAAAGCAATCTCTCCCGCCTTGAACATCCGATACGAAAGCTTGAGCAGCTTGTCCAGAAGCTCGTTCTCGCGGTCCAAGTGCCTCAGCTGCACGGCCTCCCGGTGCAGGGCCAGCATTTCTTCATCCATAGAGCGCAACTTATCAATAGCTCCGCGGAGCAGCGGTTGCATGTCATCCTCTCGGAGCTGATTGCTGATGGCGCCCCTCACTGCGCGACCCATCTTTCCAGCGAGCGAAAGCCTCTTCTTGTGGCCGGGCTTGAACGCGGATGGCGGCGCACGACCGTTCTTCCGGTCGAACTCTTGCTCCTTCTGCTTCTCTGCCAGAATGAGACTCTGGAATTGGTTGTCGCTTGGCCAGAGGAAAAGAGCAGGATTTGCCAGATAGCGAGAAGCCATCTCCCTGGCCCGGCCCATGCGTTCCGCGTACCTGAATGGCACACTAGTCAGTTAAACCATCCCAGTGCTGTGGCAGGAACATGCTTACTTCTCTTCTAGGTACGGATCCGCTGGCGGATGGGAGTTCTCGCCGAAGACGTATTTGACGTCGCTCGCCTGGCAACGTGACCGAAAATCAGCAACGCTGAAATCTCGCGAGGCCAAACGACGAGCTCACATCGAACTTCGCGTACGCGCCGTCGTCGAAGCTGCGTACAAACGAGCATATGCAGGCGTAGCCGGGGGCTGCTTGGCAGCATCCCCGCTGCTTCTGCAGCTCCAACTTGACATCCGCCGGCACGGAGTCTTCGGAAACGACCTGAGGGACGTGCCACATGAGCATGCGCACCTCCGCTCCCAGAGCAACGTGTGACGCACCAAGACAGGCCACCTGCACGTCCAAAGGCAACAAACGCGGGAGAGAGCGTTGGTGAGACCCTGGTTCATTCCATTCACAATTCATTCACGACGAAGTACCATATGTCTTCGTCGAAGTTGACCTGCCGGGAGATGTGAGGAAAGACGAAGGGGACGAGGGGATCGACGTGCCTCCAAGATTTCCGGCCCCTGAAACGCGCCTCCATCGCCCTTGCGTGACGCGTCAATCTCCAAAGCAGCCCTTTTCCGCTTCGCGCCAGCCGGTCCTGAGGCCATTCCGCCTCGCAGTGTGTTCAAGCAGTCAGTCGCGGAGGCCTATCAACCATCACCTGCGCCGATGGAGCCCCACGCGCTCCCTAGTCCGCCTCAGGCGTCTCCCCTTCCTCCGGTGGTCGATGTATTGGACGCGCACATGGACGAGGATGGCGATGGGGACGGAGACTTCCGCGACTCGCTGTTGCCCGGGGGCCCGTCGTCCCGCTTCGTGGAGCCTCTCCCCGCGAGCCGCTACGTGACGCCCAACAAAGTCTGCTTATTGGCACTGATCGATTCGTGGTGCAAGAGGTCTGAGGCGTACGGGACTGCTGGGTCGGACGCGCTGCTTGCCTTCGTGACCTGGAGCATCGAGGAGAGGAAGCGGACCTTGGGCGAACCTACTTTCGGCGACCTCTGTCGGAGAACTAGGCTCCTTCCCGACGATCTTGGCGAGCTTATTGTGGCGGATCTGATCGAACACGTCGGTGAGGGCCAAGCGCGCAACGACCTTGCCAGTGACGCTTTCCGCGCTAGACCGCTGGTATCGACAGCCTCGATGCCTTCTTGGATTTCTTTGCCGCTGCTTCTCGCCTACTTGGACCAGTGGATCCGACCTCCTCAGTTCGAAAGATCGATGGAACCTCCGTGCTGGGCGTATTCCTGCGGCAATGCTGTCTGGACTTCAACACCATGGCCTTTGATAGGGTCGTTTCCTTCTACGAGTCGTTCCGACACTACGTGATGGAACCCGGGGGCGAATGGCAAGAAGGAGTGACGAACGGTGTCGCTGAGCAGATGGAGGGACTGTCGTTCCATCGTGCCGCACCGGCAACGCCGGGCAGATCGAACCGGCTCTCAGGGGAACGTCTTCCTACTCCTTCGGCAACGAATCGAGAGTTACTGGGAATTGTTTCTGACCACGACCTCCACAACTGGATACAGGGGCAGATCAGTCGTATTGAGAGTGGGTCCGGAAAGCCTGCCTTCCATTTCCTTCATCGAGCGTGTTCCTCCAACAGTCATGGCTGGTCGGCCACTGCCACTTTCCGTGCGCTCGGCACTCCGGAAGCTGCAGTCCCAAATGGCGGACCTTGACGAATACAACTGCCTCCTTTTCGTCGACGCCATGGAGCGCGGGGAGTACGTCGTGGCGGTCGACAGTTTGCGCCGATTCTTCGACCGGACCATCCTGCTTGATGCTCCGGTGGATTCCGAGGACGTTTCACCGAAAGAGCCACAGCCGCGTTACCAATACGCACTCCTTCACCTTGCCTCGGTGCACGCGGCATTTGGCTACACCAACGAGGCCATCACCGCGTTACTGGAATGCCAGGACATTGCGCGGGAGAACCACGACGCGGCTTGCTTGAAGTTTTGCCGGCTTTGGATGCAGAACCTACAGTCTCAAGGCGACCGATCGGGGACTGGCCGGAATGCCATCCTTGGCACCCTCGCAGAATCGTCCAGAAAGGGCGGACTCTCCTACCTGCAGGCGTTGGCCGAACTGACAATCGCCAGGCAGGCGCTGCAGGAGGTATGCTCGTGCTATGTACGCCGCTCTCCCACTGTGTTTGATTTGGCTTGCAGGGCAAGCCGCCTGGCTCTTTCTTTGCGGCCTATACGCGCGCAAATGCCATTATCAGTCGGCCAGAGCGGCGCCTCGAGTCTCCGGAGGACGGCGAGCTCCTCCGATCCCTGCGCGCACCCGCGCAGCTTCTCCTCGTAACGGCTTACCGGCGCTATGGATTCGCAAACCTCGCGCGGACGCTGGATGCCATGTCGAACGAGCTCAAAGAGAGCTGCGACGCTGCAACGTGGTCCAGGATCGTGGCGGACCGTGCGCAGGACCTCGTGTCTTTCTCGGGCAAATGGAAAGAGGCAGACAGGCTTGTGCATGGCCAGATGGGGGAGGCAAAGGGTCACTTTGTCGCCGAAGCGGAGTTGAGGCAGTTCTGGGATCTTGTGTGCTTTGAACGCTCGCTGCGGAGGTGCGTCGTCACCCATTTTGTCTGGGCTCGGCTTGACCCGCGGAGGGCTGCAGAAAGGAGGCTTCGAAGCTCTCTCTTCTCCGGGCGCAACTGCTTTCCTCGTCAGGCCAGCGATCTGGAGAGCCCGAAGATCCCGACAGGGTTCTTGAAGTGCAGATGGTCGTCGCGGAGTACCTTCTCTCCATCGACAAGGTCCCCGAGGTATGTTCAACGGTGTGGACACTTCGCACCGAGGCCAACGATTGGATTCCAGGCCTTCTCATTGCTGTGCGAAACGCTTTCGCACCCGGCCTGTACTGGCCCTTCAAGTGTCGCCTTCCTCCTCAAGCTTGCCGACCTCCACGTGACTCGCTCCTCCTCGCCGCTCACGGCCCTCCCCCTCATCTTGCGCAGCCTCACATTGAGCTCGCAGTTCCACATGGCATCGGACCAGCTCATCGCAGCCCTGAAGCTTGCAGGCATCCTCCTCAATTTCCAGGGGCTTTCGCAGCGCAGCCTGCGGCTCTGCGAACAGGCAATACCGACGGTGCTCGCAGATGGTACTCTAGTCGCGCGAGGGGAGGCGTGGGTGACGCATGCGCGGTGCCTGATCGCGTGCGCGGGCGACTTGCTCGACTCCGAGCAGCAAGACCGCCGGACGGAGCTGCTGGAAAGCGCAATCGAGTCCTTGGATCATGCAAGAGAAGGTATGTCGTGGCGCTGCGGCGACGGATCGCGAGCTGACGCGGTGACCTCCAGCCTACGAGGCCTTCGAGGCAGTCGACGGCGTACAGACGGCCCTGTACTACAAGAGCCGGGTGTTTGACATCCTCGGTCGGACGGAAGAGCGCAATGCAGCTGCCGCACAGTTCATGGCCACGACGGCCACGACGCGATCTTAAAGCGAACAGGGTCAGGCGGGAGATCCGAATCTATGTGAATCACAGGGTGTTCTTCCGCGACATCGAGCTGCCGCGCTGGCTCTTGAGCCAATCGTCCAGCTCCTGCACCTTCCTGGCCGCCTCTCGCTGCTTCTCCCACTCGAGGGACCCCGGCTCGGCATAGGAGCCCCGCAGCTTCTCGTACTCCTCCCCTGTCGTCAGCATCTTCCACGGCTTGCTCCAAAGAAGGGGCCGACTGCGGAATGGATTAGCAGGTGCCCCTCGCGACACTCTTCGCTTTCGCTCACCCGAGGAAGGTGGCGTACTGGGTCAGGGTGAGAGCAAAGTAGGCGAAGCAGAATCCCATGACCGCGGCAACCGTGCCGGTCCCAATGAAGAACCAGCTGGCGTAGTTCTGGGCGAGATCGCTGTTTCAGCGCCGCGCGGCGGGGCCCATCGGAAAGATTGCCAACCTGGAACAGAATGGAGTACTTTTCGCGCGGCGTCTGCGGACCCGCGGGTGCTGGTGCAGGCTTAGGAAACGCTTTGAGCCCTCCGGTTGGGGCGGAGACCGGGGTCGCAGGGGATGCAGGCGGGGGCGCGGTGGGAGTGGGTGCCTTTGCCGGAGCCGGAGGCGCGGGAGCGGGGACCGGTGCCGCCGCAGGAACGGCAGGTTTCGCTGCCGGCGGTGCGGCAGCAGCCGCAGGCGGCGCAGCCGGCGATGGAGTGGCCATGGGGCGCGTCCGACTTATTTGGGGCCCGCTGTCCGATCGCGGACGTGCATGGACCCTGGATGACGCGCGATCGGAGCGCCGGGGCGCACCCGTCCTCCACTGCTGGAGAGCAGTTCGATCATTCCTTTCGCTTCTGTCTATTACATTCCTTTTCAGATCGTGTGATTTTCGCCTCTCAAAGTTCCGCGCCCTCTTCCAGGGACTTGAGCTCCTCCTCCAGCACACTCATCCTCTGCTCAAAGATTTCAACGTCCCAGTCCGCCTGCGACAGCTCGAAGCGCGACTGCCGTAGCCTCTCTTCCGCCTGCAGAACCTGGTTCAGCAGGCGGTGGTATTGGGTATTCAATTGCACCAGCTGCAGCGGGGCAGTCAGCACGGGCGATCGATCGCCACGAGTAGCAGGTCCCACCTCGGCCTCCTCTTTGTGCGCCCACGACGGGAAGTACACGTCCCGCACGAGCCTCTCCAGATCCTTGATGTTGGACGGCGGGGGAGGCAGGGGGAACGGGGGCAGGATGCCGCGCGGCGGGCCCTGGGGCGGGGGCCGCACGGGGGGCCCCGACGGCGTGCCGGGCCTGGCGCCGGCAAACTGCTGCGCTCCGGGGAACGCGGTGCCGGCGCTGCGCGGGGTCGGCGACGGCCTCGCTTCCTCCTCCGCGGGGGTATTGTTCTGCGGCGTCGGGATCCGGAGGGGGGCGGGGTTCGTGGGGTTCGGAGGGGGCGGTTGCTGGGGCGGCGGAGGGAGGGATTGCGACTGCGGGGCCGGGGGCACGGCCTGCGGCGGCGGCCGTTCCGGTAGCGGCGCCGACACCGTCTGCGCCGGTGCGGGCTTGCCGGCCATACGAAACACGCTGTTGTACGGCTGGTCCTTTGCCGCGCCGGAAAGCTCGATGGGCACGAAACCCCCTGACGATCCGCGTCCGGAATCGGCGACGGGCGCGGGAAGCGCCCCCGATCGGCGGCCGTAGTAGTCCGGGGCCGTCGTGGGCCTCCATCCCTCCTTGGGCCTCTCGGGCGCCTCGGCATCCTGCATCACAACGTCCTCGTGCGGCCTCGGCGGCGGCGGCGGCTCGCGCGGGAGCGGGGCCGGGGCGTCGAAAGGTCGTGCGGGGGGAGAGGTCAGCGGACCGTCGCGGGGCGGGCCGTCGCGCGGCGGCGCGTCGCGGTGGTGCCGATCGTAGCCCGGTCCCGGGAAGAACGGCGGGCCGCGACCGGGTCCGTTGGGACCGTAGCCGAAATCGCCCCTGGGAGGGAACTCCCGCTCGCCGCCCGGTGGCGGGCCGCGGAAGGGATACTCCCGGTCGGGAGGCGGGTAGAATCCTTCTCGCGGGGGATAGCCGCCCATCCGGCCGCGGTCGCCCGGGAAACCGGGGCGATCGGGGTAGAAGGGCCGCGGGGGAAACTCCCGGTCGCGCTCGTCCCTGAACTCGCGGCTTTCCGGGGCCCGTTCGCGCGGATCCCGCTCGCGCTCCCACTCGCCGCGCCCGGGAGGGCGTTGCGGATACCCTCCCGGATACGGTTCTCGCGGGCGATCGCGCTCGCCCGGGGGCCTCTCGCGGTCCGGCCTGGCTTCCCACTCGCGGCCCCGCTCCCCGTCTCTGCTCGAACCTGCGCCTTTGTAGTAGTAGTCGAAGTAGTACTCGTACCGCCTGCGGTACTCGGGGTCTTCGCGGCTGCTGCAACTCTCGAGGGCGTACACGTCGGCCCAGTGCGCAGCGTAGCGCTCGCGCTCCGGGTCGCGCCGTTCCCTTTCGCGCGACGACGGAACATCGCGTTCCCGGGAAGGCAGCGTGTCCGGCCTCGGCGGCCCGGCCCAGTCCCTCTCCCGGGGTCGCTCCTTGTCCCACGCACCGGGCTCGTCGCGATCCCGCGCGCGCTCGCCGTCGAACCTGCCTTCCTCCCTCGACGACGATCCCGGAGCACGGTAGTCCCTCGCGTCGTCCTTGTGCGGCGGGGTGCGGCGGACGTCGGGAGGCGTGCGGCGGGCGTCGGGCTGCGGTTCGTCCCTGGGCGGTTCGCGCGGCCTGTCCCTCTCCCTGTCGCGATCTCGGACGGCACTCCAGTCCTTTGGCCTCTCTGGCGGCACCTCGTCTCGCAGAGGCGGCGCGAGCCGCGGTTCGCGGCTCGGCGGTTCCGCGGGAAGTTCGGTGCTCGCGCTCTTTGCCGGCGTCGCCTCGGGGCGGCGCTGCTGGAAGGGCAGCGGCCTCCGCGGGCGACCTTCGTCGTCGTCGTTGCCGAGAGGAATCATGTTTGCACCCGTGACCTTGCGCGCCTGGTTGCCGCCGCCGCGCTTGCCGCCTCGGGCTTGCCCGCCGGGGGACCTGCCAAAGTCGGGCTGCGCAGCGTTCTGCTTCTTCTGGCCCCCATCGGACACCTTGGGCCGCGGAGGAAGCTGGTTGTTGGCGTCGCCCTGGGATCCCTGCTGGTTCTGCGACCCGCCCTGCTGCTGGCGCCTGTTCTCGCCCTTGCGGCCGCCTCCCCTGCCCGGCGTCCCCGCGTTTTCGGATCCCGGCGGACGGTACGAGTCGCTGTCGAAGGGTCTGCGTCCGCGTTCGCCCTTGCCCTCTGGCGAGGGGCGGTGGCGGCCCCGCGGCGATGCGCTACGTCCTGAGCGGGGTTGGCGGCCCCCGCGGTCGCTTGCGCGGCCGCCGCGCGCTGCTTTCTCGCCCGACGGCGGCGACGGGTCAGACTCGTCGCCGATCTCGCCCTCCTCCGGCTCGGTCTCGTCGTTTGCGGCCGGGGCGTCGGCCTCGGCGGCCGGCAGCCCGTTCGGCGCATCGGGGCCGCCCGCGCCGCCCGCGCCTTCTTCAGCCGGCCCGGGGCCCGCGACGTCCGCGGCATTCAGCTCCGCGTCCGCGCCGCCCGCGCCCGCCGTGCCCGCGTCGCCCGCAGCGCGCGGCGATCCGAGCGACGCGTCGGCCGGCCTCCCGCCCGGCTCCCCCGCCGCGCCCGCGTCCCCTCCCGGCGCCCCCGCGGGCGCCGCCGCGTCGATCATCTGCGCGTCGCCATCGGCCGGCCGGTGCGGCTGCGCGGCGTCGGCGCCGTCCGCCGGCTCCTCCTGCGAAAGGTCAGGACTCCTCCGTGGGGCGCGCCCCGGCCCGCCGCCCACCTCCATTGCCTCCGCGCGACGCCGCGGTCCTTACGCTCTATTCCCCGATCCTGAACGGCCCGCGAATCGGGTCGCCATCGGGCCCTCGCCGTTTTCTGTCGGCCTGTCAAAGCCGTTGGTGCGCGGATTTCCTGCACAATAAACGTCAAACCGTAGTTTCACACACAGGAGTCGCCGCGTGCGAATTTGCAACCGCTAGAGCACAGTCTCCATCGCAAAAGGCGCGTGGTGCCTCCTGCGTCGCATCGGGGAACGGCACGGCCAAAACATGCTTCTGAGCGGGCCAGAAACCGCGGTTCGGCTCAAGCAGACCGGCAAGCTTGGCCCGGACGAGATTGCTGCTGTACTCGCAATTCACCGAACGACGTATTTCCGTTGGATCCGCCGATGTGGGGCTCAGACCGTTCCGGACCATCCCCGCAAGGCCTTCCGCAAGGTGTCCGAGGAAATGGTCCGGCACGTAGTTGACGAGGCCAAAGCTCGCGTCCGCGTGACGCAAAGGGAGCTCGCTGCTGACCTGGCGGAAAAGTTTGGCGTTTTGGTGTCGCAGCAGCATATCTCGCGGCTGCTGAAGGCCAACAGGGTCACGAGGAAGAAGCTCACCATTAAGAGCGCCGAAGCCCTGAAACAACCCGAGCGGCACCGCATGTTCCACGAGAGGGTCACTTCCTTTGATTTGGGGCGCCTAGGTGCCTTGGACGAGTCCTCATTCCAACTCAACGATCCGGGGCGCTTCGGCTACTCGGAGAAGGGGACTCCCGCCGTCGTATACCTGCCAGGGAACCGGGGCCCCAAGGTGACCCTTTGCCTCGCCATCTCACCCACTTCGCGACCCGGTAATCACACTGGAAACGTGATCTCGTACCAGATCTACAGCGGCAACATGAACACCGAGAGGTTCTGTGCTTTTCTCAAGACTATTCGCGCCGGGGCTTGTGGGTCCGAGTCCCTGGGCGTTATCCTGGACAATGCGGGTTTCCACGGCTCTCCTCTGCGGGCAAGGAAGACCACGGACGGCACGGCAATAATAAAGAACCTCTCGGGCAAGTCGTTCCTTGCGGTCCAGGCCGTAGCAAAGGCCAACAATCTGAGCCTCATCTACCTGCGACCGAGATCGCCGGAATTTAACCCGACCGAGTACGTGTTTGCCACGATCAAGAACCTCGTGAGGCGGGACTGCCCCAGGACGGTGCCGGATCTCGTCCGGTCCATCGAGAGGGCCATTCAAATCGTCGGCCACGGCGATCTGATGGCGACGTTCCGGCACTGCTTGAAGCTAAGCGAGGCTGAGTTTGTGCGCATCGCGGAATCCGCGTCCGCCGGCAAATGTGTGGCGCGGAAGGTCACACTACAAGGTCAGATCTCTGCCTTTGCTTCTCCGGCTCCTCAGACGTGCCCTTCCGCGATGGAGGGCGCAGCAGCGACCCAGACCGAAGCAAACGCGGCCGAGCGGCTCGCTGAAGAGGTGGACTGCCATGACGGTTGCGCATCGGGCATGCAGACCGCGCTGACTCACGACAACGCCCACTCCGAGCAGGCTCGCAACCTCGGCGTCGCCCACATCAACCCGCACCAAAAGCACACTTTGCTGACCCTGAGGGAAGTTCTCCACGTCGATGGTTCGGCGAGGGAATTCTTTGGGCCGTGGAACGACTTCACGGACTCCGCTCAAAGGACCGCGGGCTTCGACGCTGCGGACGTCCTCGGGGGCCTCTCCAACCTCGGTGAAGCTCCTTTTGAGTTCATCTGTCAGCGGGTGGCATCGGGTCGGGGGTACAAGCTGGAGCGCGAGCTTTTCGTCGCGCGCCTCCGGAACATCGTCGCCCGGCGGCGCCGGGTCGCCCCCAGTCTGATCGGACCAGACGCACCGGCACCTCCCTTTTTCCGCCCCGCGGACGATGGCGCGGATCTGGGACCGCCGTCAGCCCCCGACGTCTCCATCTCCCAGCTGGATAACCTCGCCCGCTATGCCGACGTCCCACCGGAACTTAACGTCTCGTTCAAGAAAGCCAGCCGCGCCGCGTTGAAACAGCTGTTTCCGCTCTCAGCCCTTGCAAACGACACCGTGCTGGACGAGAGGTTCGCCATCCTCCTATCGGGCCTTGTACGAAACGGTCGTGGACCAGAATGGCTACGTGCGCTCGCTGTTTCTCTCTGGGGACAGCTCGGCCCGGCCGGGAGGGCACGCATGGACAGCTTCGAAACATCCGAGACAGCACGTCGTGCTCTGCATTATGTTCACCAGCCCATTTCGAAGGTCTGTCGGTTGGAGTACCTCGAACGCGCGGCTTCGACCGAGTCTTTGCCAAGGAACCTTAGGCAGATACTGGAGGAAGCGTGCCGCACGCTGAAGGACCAGCAGGGCCGCTCGCTTTTTGATGCGTCGCCCGGCCTGGAGTACTTCCTTGCTTCGCTCTCCCTCCCGCAGCGATGCAAGATAGTCATGGCGGCGCGTTTGCCGGATAGTGTGGCGAGTCGCAATGCGGAAGGGCGCAAGAGATTCTTCGATTGGGCGGTGTGGAACCCGATGGCGGCCAACGAGGAGGCCCTCGCCATCGAGAATCCGGGTTCCGTTCCCGTGCTGGTGTGCAATCTCCTGTCGAGCAGCCCCGCAATCCCAAACTGATTTTTGCCCCGGCAGCTGCTTTCGTTCCCGGGCCTTTTCCAGATGAGCCCGGGCGTACCTGGACTGGATGCAGAGGGCGATAAGCTGCTGGCAACCCTGTTCCTGAAGGCGGAGCAGCTCGGGTGGGAACACTCTTCCATGGTGACGCTGCGGCTGATGGAGTCGGGGCCCAAGATGCGCGATTTTACCCTGGACTTGTGCGGTATGCCCGCGCTGGTGCGCGGTAGCAACCCCGAAGCACGGCAGGAGGCCGCGCGCACCGCGCTCGACGCCAAGCTCCACTTCCTCGCGGAATCCGTTGGACTGCTGGACTTCGGCCGTATCCAGAAGCGGGATTGTCCGCTCTGTTCCTTCAGTGTGCAGGTGGAAGGCGAAGTCCCGGCGAAGGCTGGGCGGCGGCGCAAGGTCGCGGCGTCGGGGATGGTGGCTGACGGAGCTGCGCGGGAGCGTGTCTATGACGCCGAGCTTCGGCTCCTCCACCACGTCAAGGGTGCGCACCTCACCTGCAGAGCGTGCCCGGGGAAGGGACATCAGTTCGACCTCGAGAGTGAGTTCCGGCAGCATGTCGAGGAGAACCACCGTGGGGCGTGAGTTGCACCGCGCTTTCCATGCATGCCTGGGACCGATGCGAAGCTGACCGCCGCCGCGGACAGTTTGGTCGCCCCAAGGAATCTCACCACGTCGTTCGGCCAGTTCATTGCCAACGCACACTACATTGTCCCGTTCGCGTCGACAAACCTCAAAGCCAACATTCCTACGGGCCTCGGCGGCTCGTCCTGCCCTTTCTGTTTCGCCGGTGGCGGGAGGCACCGGCAGGAGTGCTCTCCGAAGCGGCGGTGGGTCGCGCTCAACGGCTTCCTCGCACTTGGCGACCCCCAGCACGAGCGATACAAGACGATGACGGAGCTGGCCGTCGAGTGGTTCCCGGCGGCCGAGGTGTGCCACCCATGGGCGCGGGGCCCGTACGAGCAAGTCGGGCCCCTCATCACCAAGGCCTGCACCCTCGCCGCCATCTTGTTCAAGATCATCTGGACCAAGATCTTGTTGCAGATCCACAACAAAGAGCTCCCGGACCAAGACGGATCCGTCACGCAGGACATGCTCGCCAGCTTTCCCCCGTCTTACGTCGCAAAGATTGCCATCCACGCCGTGCTTGGTGCCGGCCAGATGTCCGCCGCTGTTGGAACCCGCCGCGCGGGAAAGCAGAAGTCGGCCGGGCTCGGTGCTGGGGCGAGATACTCGGGCCATTCGGGTGCGCCAGGAGTGGAGCAGCTTGTGGACGGCGGTCCGGACCTCGGAGCCAACGACGACGATCGAGACGAGGTGCTCGAGGACGTTGACTTCGAGGACGATGACGACGCGATGGCCGAGGACCAGGCCGGCGCCAAGATCTTGGCCGACTTCTTGCACGGCGAGCTGGATCAGATTGAGGACGAGGACTTGGTTACGGCTGAGGACACCCCCGATCTCTCGCAGGTTGCTGATCAGGGCGCACCGTCCGTTCTCACCGTCGCGGAGCACAACGCAGCGGCAAAGCTTGTCCGCAAGGCGGCCGTTGCTGCGTTTGCAGAGGCGCGGGAACTTGTGGGCGAGACGTACGAAAAGCTCAGGCCGCTTTTCGTGCAGGGACCTTTGCTCCGCTATGCCGAGCAGGTCGCTTTCAACCGAGCTCGAAGCGTGCCGCAGCGGCTGCTGACTGCGCTCAAGGTTCTCATCCGTCGCTTCCTACGCGGGGAGGTGAACGCGGGCGTCGGCCGGAGGCGGATTGGCCCAATCCTCAGCTACGCTCTGGCAAAGCTCGGATATGGGGACGACGACTTCTCCAATTTCCCGTTCGAAAGCGCATTTGGCTGTGGTCTTGCCGAGGCCACGGAGCTCAGGGTCGGGCTGGGGAGGCTTTTCCGGCCGTTCAGAGGCTTGCAGCTGAACCGGATCGTTGACCTCCGGGATTCAAAACAGAAGCCGCCGGTGCCGGCAACCGTTTCGCAGCGGAGGGTTATCGCTCGGGTCCTGCAGGACAAGCAGGCGGGCAACCCCGTGGCGGCCGCGGTGCGAACCGTGAACCTGCCGAAGGGCAAGCCGCGCGGAAAGGTCGACGCGGAAACGGAGGCGGTGCGCAGCTACCTCCAGAACATTTGGGAGACGCTGCCGCGGGCCTCACCTGCGGAGAAGGCTGACTTGCGAAAGGTGGAGCTGCAGGAGCTGAGGGACTGGGTGGTTGCAAACCGTCTACAGCTTCGGAGCATCCCCTTCCGCTACCCGGCCGTGACCACGGCAACGATTCGGTCGACAGAGCAGAAACCCAAGTTCTGGGTCCCCGAGCACGCCGAGGACATGAACGAGGCGGCGGCGGCGGCATTGGTGGGGCAGAACCGGCCCCACTGGGAAAGCGAGAAGCTTCTGGTGGCGCGGATGAGCGAGTATGACCTCGACAAGTGTCGTTCATCCACGAACCCCGCGGACGAAGCCTTCGGCTTCCAGATGTGCTTCATCGCCCTGCACGAGCTCGAAAAGCAGGACGAGGCGCTGAAGAAGAGGGCCGCGTCCGCGGCTGCTGCACTGCCGGAACCTGGAACGGCGCGGAGGACGAGCACCGCCAGGGACCCCGATTCAACCCCAACTTTCCCAACCATTTCAACTGCTCCGGTCAAGGACAGGGAGGCTTCGAACAAGACCAGGAGGGCCCGCAACACGTGGCGGCCGCACCGCGTCGAGAAGCGGCATTACAGCAAGAATGGCTCCCCGAAGCGATGGCACGGGTTCGTCGTGAGCTTCCGTAAGCGCCGACCGCAGCCGGGGCCCGAGGGACTCGCCAAGAAGGAGACCATGGAGACGAAGCGGCGGGAGCGCAAGGCGGCCGCCGCCGCCGCGATGGCGGGGCTTGGCGCCGCCCAGACCGGCAAGGAAAAGGCAGCCTCGTGGGCGCGGCGGAAGCTTCGGGCTGCGGTCGCCGAAATCAGCTTGTCCCCCGTGACCGTCTACATCTCGGCCTCGGATCTGCCCGAGTTTTTGTCCAAGCTGGGCGTGGAGGTCGCGCCTGGCATCGACACCTCGCGCGTTGACTCGGACTACCTATTGGGCCACCTGCTCAACGGCGGCAACCAACTCGTCAACGAGGACCGGCTCTTCCGCCTCCGTCAGCAGGGCAAAGTCTCGGCAAGGGGCCATGCCGCCGCCACGCAGCCCATCTATCGTCGCACCGCGGACGTTCTGAGGTACTCCGGCGTCCGGGGCATCTATCATTGCGGCAGCACCCTGGGCATTCTTAACGAAGAAGTCTCCTTCGTGGAAAAGGTCTCGTTCCAGCAGTCGCAGCAGCAGGAGCGGCAAAACACGACACAGGACGTCGAGCCGCCAAAGCGCGCAGCGCATTCGCCAGCAGCCGCGCCGGCTCCTCCTGTTCAAACTCGGCCCACCGTCTCCGTTCCCGCCGCAGCTCATGTGCCCGCCGGTCTTGCTGCTTTCGAAGTGGATGTTTCGTTCCCTCGCGATGTTCCGATGGATCCCTACCCGCCGCTCTACACCGGTCCATGGCTGCCAAACGGCGATCCGGACCCGCCGTGCGACATGGCTGTCTTCGATGGTGGGCATTTTGCTCAGTGACGCACGGGTTCGGAGGCTGATCGGATCCTCACTTTTCCAGGCCAGAATCGGATTTGGCATGGGGGCATGGTCTACTACCTGCAGGCGACGGCCCAAGGGGACGAATCGGTCCCGATGGATTGGGAGCCCTCTTATTGTGCCAGCAGCAACCTTAACTTCACCACCATGCCTTCCGAGCCTCCGGCGGACTGCGGCATCCCCGCCGCGGTCCCGCCGGAACCCCCGCCCTTTTTCTCCTTCGTCGAACCACCAGCCTCGACTTCTCTCCCTGCCTCCATTCCCCCGGAACCGCCCCCGCATTGGGTGCACGACCCGTGCTCGTGCTGTCAAGATGCCGCCTGCAAGGCCGTGGACTGTGCGCCCAACGTGTTCGCGCCCCTGAGCTCGGGGCACAACGACCCTCCCTGCGCGACTGTCTCGCCCGGTGACTCGGTGCCCGAGACTTCTGTGCATCCATGCGCGGCCCTTCCTTTCCCCGACTTCTCGCCGCCACTTCCTTCCCCCTTCCTTTCTTGCTTCCCTCCCGAAGTCGTCGTTTGCGCGGTCGAACCGTCGCCGCCGACGGTAACGGTCGAGGGCAAGTTCGCTGCCCCCGTACCTCCTCAGCTGGCCCCGACCCCGGTTCCGCTCCCGCCGCGTTCTGCCGAGCCGTTGCCGCGGCCCCCGGTCGACTTCAAGACTGGCATTCCCGTCTACTACCTCAGCCGCCCTGACCATGTGTCCGTGCTGGCACCCAATCTCCTGCACATGCCGACGCAGGCGGAAATGTTCGAGCGGGCCGAGCGCGGCGAGCCAGTGGAGGGCGGGGTCGTCGACGTGGATCCGAATCGCTGGTTTCTGGCTGTTGCCAACCGCCGCGTCGACGTGCGGCTCGTTGCCAAGAGCCTGAACCCCGGGCCGAACGGACGCTACGACTTCGCCAACAGTCATCTGCCGGGGACAACGGAGCGCATCACCGTGACCAATGCCGACGGCACCAAGTCGCACTACGTGCCGAAGCGGGCGAACCCGTCCAAGGCCGACGGTTCCGTCAGCTTCGGGAGGATCGTCGGCTTCCACCTAGAGCACTCCTGCTCCGATACTAAGCGGATCGCAAGGTCTTTCGGTCCGTCGCCGCCTGCCGCTGGAGCCTGCAGACACCACCCGCTCTGGGAGCCCAAGATCTCGGAGTTCAAGCCGCCGGCGCCCGATTCGCGCCCCAACGACGCTGCAAAGGCGGAGAAGCACGCTCGGCGCAACGTCGAACTGTTCCCGACCCCTGGCGGCTGCACGGACGAGTTTGGTGCCAAGCTGTGGGGCGAGGTCGCTGGTGCCGGCCGTGCGGGGACCCCGGCGCTGCCGGAGCTCATCCTCGGTGTTCCGGCCAAGCTCGACCGCCGCCTGTGCGGCTACGACAAGGCGGCCGCGCGTCTGAATGCCACCAAGCGGACCACCATGCTGGACGTCAACGATTGCGAGGGCAACCCTGTGCAGAAGTCTCTCCACGATTTCGAGCGCGACCTGCCCTCTCAACGCACGACAAACAGTGCAGCCTTCTCGGACTACACGAGGGCGCTGCTGCCACAACTCGACCGCATCCTGGACGTCTACTGTTCCGGAGAACGGAGGTGGGCAAGCCAATCCCTGTGGCAACGACTTCGCTCACGCATCCTGCAGCCTGGATCGTGTGCGCACGATTCGCCGGCGCCGCGAGGTCCTCAGCTGGATCTGTCGCGACATGTGTCGCAACCCGTATTCGGGCAAGTACGATCCACAGACGACCATCGCATACGGCGCCGCGCGATTCGGCCATGCGAGCAAGGGCGGCCCGGCCTCCCGGATCGTTCGCTTCAGGGCGGAGCTGGCCAAGGCCGGGATCATGGTCTTGGTCAACGAGTACCTCACGTCCCAGATGTGCAGCTGGTGCGGCAGCCGCCGTGATCATCCGACTCGCCTGACGTCCTTTCCAGCTGCAAGACCACCTATGTCGTCGGAATCCGGAACCCCGGCTCCAAGGGCGAGGTGCGCGGGGTGAAATACTGTCTCCTCTGCCGCCGCTTCTGGATGCGCGACGTGAACAGTGTGCACTCCATGGAGCACCTCTTCTGGTTCGGCCTCATCACCGGAGGGGAGCGCCCCTGGCCGTTCAGGCCGGACACCAGGAAGCCGAAGCCGCAGCCCAAGCTCCGAGCTGGGACTGGTGCAGCGCCGCGCAAGTCCGCGGGTGAGCGCGCTCGCATTCGCGACGGTCATCCCGAGCGTCATCCCGAGCTGATCCGGGAGCTCCAGGTGCCGCCACAGGCCGCAAGCGTACGGCCGCAAGCGCCGCGAATGGGTCGGTCAAGAAGCTCAAGCCGGCAAGCTGACCTGGCCGCGGAAACAGTTACAAGTTGGCGTGCCATGCACCGCGTGGGCGCCATTGCATTTGCTTGATCGAGGTGGAGTCCGTCAGGGACCGCCTTTTATTCGCAGGCTCGATGATGAACATTGCTGCTAGGCCGCAAAGGATTGCGGCACAGGGGGAACAGTAGCAGTTTCTGAGAGTGTAGCTACGTACGTACGCGTTCGCGCTCGTTCACAGGACAGCAATGCCGCGGGTGCGCTTCCCGTGGCGATCACTAGGCTTGCCGCCATCCCTTCCGTGCACCGCCCCGCGTCTGCCGGCCGCGATGCCGCGCTGGGCGTCGACGCTGGCACCGGCCCGGTTCCCCCTCCTCCCGTGGGTTTGACAGGCAAATATGCCCCATCAAGCACCATCGATTGACGATATTCGTTGCTAAGCATCCCCCCGACGACCCTCCGTCCTCCCACCGCCCCCTTGGGCGGCCCCCTCGCGCTCCGCCCGGGGCTCTTCACGCCGCCGATGCAGGCGCGCCACACGACGCGGGGCAACACGTACCAACCGAACTGTCTGAAGCGGCGGCGCCAACACGGATTTTTGCGCAGGATGCGCACCACCACGGGGAGGAAGATCCTGCTGCGGAGGTCGCTGAAGGGGCGGAAGCGGCTGTCGCCGGCATGAGCCGGACTGGAGTGTCGAGCACGGACGGCGGAGGCGGATGGCTGTGAAGGATCAGCGGGCTTGTTCGCGGAAGGGGGAATCGGATGTCAGATCAGCTTTTTTTCACTTGTGCTCTTTCGGCTTGCACATTCTCACATTTCCACTTCACACACGAAGCACAAGAGGCACCTTCAGAAAAGGAACAAAAGCGACCTAAAGCTTGCCCAACTTCGCACTTCCGCCCTGCGGCACGATCTTGACGTTGGGCACCAGGCCCATCGACCGCATCTCGGCGATCTGGTCCGAGAGCATCCGCTCGGTGTCCCGCCAGCCGGTCCAGCCGAACGACTTGGCCTTGTTCATGCCTGCGGCGCGGTCAGCGTCGCAACGTTTCCCGAGGCAAACGAAAACCCACTGGCGAGGCTGCCAAAGAGGATGGTCTGGTCGACAAAGTCCAGCGGCGCGTAGGTCCACCCCTTGGGGTCCAGCTTGGGGTCCTGCTCGCAGAGCAGCTTCCACGCGTACTCGGCCTTGCTGGTCTTGGAGTCCGCGGCCGGGTAGGGCGCGGCCATCTCCTTCTCGATCGAGAAGCGCCGCCACGACACGGCCTTGACGTCCTTGGGCACGTCGCGGACTTGGAGCCCGGGAAATCAGCCCATGCAATCGCAACGCAGCACCGCAAAGGCACCCACACTGGTCCTCGGGCACGACCGCCCCAAACTCCTCGGCCACGACCGGCCAGATCAGCGCCCAGTTGAACAGGTCGCCGTTGGTCATGTTGAGCATCTCCCCCCTGCACTTCGGCTCGCGCATCGCCCACAGGTTGAACTCGGCCAGGAGCTTCACGTCCGTGGCGTCCTGCCAGGCCTCGTACGCGACGGCGGATCCGGGGAACACCATGGGCTCGCCGAGCACGGCTTTGCAAGAGGCGTAGACCGCGAGAGCGACGCCAAAGTTCATGGCGGCCTGCGAGGCGGCGCCGAAGATGATCGAGGGCGCGGTGACGGTCCACTTGCCCTCCCACCGCTTGCCACGGGAGAAGGATTTCAGGAACTCCATTTGGGGCGTGTAAAAGTACTTATTCCATCTGGCGTTCGGTCCAGCGCAGCGATCTTCCCTCCACGGTCTTTTGCTCGCGGTGCCACCGTAGACGCCCAATCCGATCTGCAGGAGGACGAATTCGAGGCTGCAGACGGCGTCCGCGGCACGGAGCGAGCGCCGGAACATGTCCGCGTTCTTGCCGTTCATCGCCGGCGTCCCGTCGTCCATGTACGCCATGTAAAGCACGTGCGTGGCGTCCTTCCCCCTGGGATCCTTGCGCAGCTCTTCGATCGCCCGGTTCTCCCCGTCCTCGAGCAGGAGGTCGACCGAGACCCAAGACAGCCTCGCCCTCTTGTCGCCCAGAGACGCAAAGAACTTTTCGTTCGGCGGCCGCCTCGACAGGCCGATCACGTGCGGGACCTCGCTCTCGGGCAGGGAGAGCAGGAGGCTGATCTGGGCCGTGCCCGAGATACCGTTGGCCCCGACCACGATGGGAATCATCGGCGGCATTGGGAATACCGCTGATTCAGTACCCGGAGCTCGCGCTCTAGCTCGCCGAGTTAGACTATGACGTCTATCGCTGTAGCCTTTTGGCGCCGAAGGAGGGCCTCAAGATGCAGCGGTCTGTCGCCCGGGAGACACAGTTGTCCGACGCGCAACTCCTGCCGCTGCGTGACACGGGATCGAACGCCGCCAATACGATGCAGCAGAGAGTGCGCCGAAGGTTCCGCAGAGCCGCAATCAAGGTGGCCAACTGGTAGTGTCTTCGAGTAGGTGATGGGGGACGCGCAGCGAGTCCGACGCGGGCGGGCCGCGACCCCTTGCCACGCGCAGACATGCAGGCGTCGGCAGGGCAGCTTGCTGTCGCCGCGCTTGTGACGCTTTTATCCTTGTTCGCGCTGTGGCAGCTTCTCGTGTCGTTCCCGCCCCTTGAGACCGGGACCCGCTACAGCATTGCGACCGGGACGCGGGGCACGCGACCGCGGCGGTATCTGGTCTCGCTCTCGCTGTACGGGCGGTTCTCCAACGGCCGCCTCGCCTTTGGGGCGCTCGACTTCCTGGCCCGGCAGCTCGGGCGGACATTGGTGCTCCCCAAATGGGACCTCGGGATCGGGGACGCGAGCCCGTCGTCCTTCTACGACGTGGCGCACATGCGGCGCTGCGGCCTCGACGTCGTCGAGCTCGAGGACGTCGAAGAGGAACTGAATCGGACGGCGGGGCTCGTCATTCACCTGCAGCACCATGCGAGCGATAGGGAGGACTTCCGGACCGGTAGCCGTCGGGGTTGGCAATGGCCGAACGGGACGGACTGCGATTTCGGGGTGAACTGCGACCACCGCGGCGGTTGGGCCCAGGCCGTGTCCCTGGTGCAATCTGGGCGGTGGCAGCACATCGTTGCGGTCCTGTCGCGCGAGCCGTTCGCCAGCCTTCCCGCGGTCTTTGTCGGGGCCACCTTCCTGGACGACCGGTACTTTCCCCTGGGGTTTCCGTGCCCCTTGATGCCCTTGGCTCCCTACCTGGATCTCGCGAAAGCGGTCGTCAAGGCGGCCTTCGGCGGGTCGGACTGGTTGGGCGTGCACGCCCGGCGGACGGACTTTGAAGGCCTGCTCGGCCAGCCGAACGCGTCGGACGTGGCCGACTTTGTCCGCGGCGTGATGCGCCGGACCAATGCCACGCGGCTGTACCTCGCAACGGACGCCGAGGGAAAGGATCGGGAGGACCTGATCCGCCTGCTGCCCAAGCCCGTGACGCTGGATTCTGCCCTGGCAAAGGGCGACGTCCGGATCCCGCCGGAAGTCTTCAAGCAGAACGTTCCGGAGGAGTCGGTCTACGACTTTGTGGACAAGCTGGTGCTGTCGTTTGCGCCGCACCTGCTGTACGACAACCGATCCACCTATTCGCTGGACACGAGAGGACTGCGTGCCATGTGGGGCATCGACGGCCGCGAAGAAGTGTTTCCCTGGAACATCTTCCGAATAAATCCGGGCCTGCTCGGTTGATCCGAATGATAATTGAAAATGTACGTCGATCGCTGGCGGGGAAGCTGAGGATGATCGACTTCCTCAACTGACCTCACCGCGTGTCGGTCCGGTCTCTCCTCTGCTGCCTCCTCATGGAACTCAATTCGTGCCAGCAGGAAGTTCTGCTCGCCATGAAGGGAGATGAACGACCGGCTGCGAGTTGGTGCGGGCGACTGGCGCGAGGGAGTGGTCTGGGATACATCCGTGCCGCGAACCTACGTGGACTGCCGCGTGCTCGATTTGCTCAGCGGGAGGACGCCGCGTGAAGCACCGAAAAGCTTGACGTGTGATTGCTTTATTCAAAGGCTGGAGGGGGCCGCGGTATGGTCGCAGCCGGACTTGGCTCAATGGCCACTTCGAGACCTTCACATGGCCAGCTTCTTGTAGTCGACCAGCTCCCTCCGTTCCAGGCGGATCCACTTGTTTTTGTCCTCCGCAGGAGGCTTTGATCCCGCGGCGTAGAAGCACGTGAGCTCGACGCCGCGCGGATTCGGCTGCCGGTTGCGCTCCTCCGTCGTCTGGGGCCGCTTCATCGTGGCCGACATGATTCCGAGCTGGACGTCTGCATAGTCGCGGATCCTGTTCGGCACCGACTGGGCGAACGAGGTTGAAGCGGAGGCGTCGGCCTTGGCGATCGCTGCCTGTTCAGGCGTCTTGCCCTTTTGCTCTCGATCGACCGTGCCGTACTGCGCCTTGATCTGGAGCACTCTCTTGCCGATCACGCGCGTCAGGGCTGCCGAGTGCGGGTCGTGTGGCGTTGCGAGGGCCTCCCGAGCGGCGAGCGCCTCGAGCTGCCGCGCGGTCACGACCAACGGGAGCGCCTGCCCGTCGAGCAGCTGCCGCGCGCAGCGGATCCAGAGGTTGTTTTTCGCCACCGCGAGCGCCTGCTCCTCGGTGATGTCGGGCGAAGAGTACTTGTCGTAGCCCTCGAAGGCCTTGAACGACTTTTCGCGCGGCGCAGGCTTGCCGCTCTTCGACTTCTTCTTCGGCGGCGCCTTCGGCGGCTTCGACGTGCTTTTCCTGGGCTTCCTGACCTTGGCTGCCGACGCAGGTTGACCGAGGATCGTCTGCGCGAGCTTGGGTTTCGAAGAAGCGCCGACAGGCCCACCGGATCTTGAGCCCGAAGAGGAAGCTGCAGGTGAAGCGATCGGCGTTTTCTGCGGCGCCGCAGCCAGGCGCGAGGAGGAGCGGGTCGCCATCTTCGGCGCGGAGGCCGCGACGCGTGCCGACCGGCTGCGGCGAGGGAGATCGCTCCCCTGCGATGCTTCGATCGCCGATTCCTCGAGCACCGCTGCCGGCGCCTCGCTCGTCTGCGGAACACCTGCGTCGAACGGGGCACCGAACTCGTCGTCTGTCTCGGAGCCGGCGTCGGTGAAGTCGCAGCGGTCGACATCTTCGGCTCCAGCAATTCGGGGCACCTCCAGATCGAACCCAGCACCCTCTTTCTCGGACGGCGCTCCGAAGTCGTCATCGGTCTCGGATCCGGCATCGGTGAACTCGCAGCCGTCGGTGTCCCCCGTGCCGGTGACATCGGCCGCAGCCCGATCGAACGCAACGCGGAGGATCGCGGTCTCCGCGAGGCTTTCGGCGTCCGCGAGGCTGCTCGCTTCCCCTGCGGTGCTTGAGGCGTATCCGAATCCGCCTGCGTCGGCCAGGCTCGTCGAATCGGCCCAGCTCGCACCGTCGTCGAGGCTTTCGACGTCGCCTGCCGCTTCACTCGTCTGCTGCTCTTGTTCGGACCCGTCGGGTGCTTCGGCATCGTCGGCGGCGCTGGCTGCGTTTTCGGCCTCCCATGCGGCCAAGTCCGCGGCATCCTTCGCGAGGATCTCGGCCAGACGGCGCTGCATCGTCTTGCACTTGTACTTGGTGTGCAGCGGGTGCTTCGAGTGCTTCCCGGAGAGCTCCTTGGAGATGTCCTCGACGTCCTCCTTCCGCACGCACGAGCCGCAGCACACCATGGCTTCAGCGTGATGCTAACGTACGAATGGTGCCTGGCGAGCGCGAGGAGTTCATCGTAGGAAAGGGTGAGCAGCTCCTCCGCGCTGATGTTGCCCTCGACGAAGTGCTTGACGATCTTGTATCCCTCCAGGTCTCCCATCTCCTTCTTTGCGCGACGCTCGCGCAGGCGGTCCTTTTCGCGGCTGCTGAGCGAATCGAAGTGCGGGATCTCCTGCGCCAGCTTGCGGCTGAGGAAGGTCGCGAACGCCTTGTCGGCGATCGCCTGGCGCTCTGCAGCCGCCTTCACCTCGTCGTCGGACATCAGGCAGACTTGTGGCGCCTCGGGATCCGCGGCAGCCGGAGAAGCCGCAGCGGCGGCGGTCGCCACCTGCTCCTCGCCGGAAGGACCGTCGGACGGAACCGGAAGTCCGAGGACGTTCCGGCTGTCGATGGACTTGAGCTTCTTGGCGACCCGAGGATCGAGCTCGGCGGCATCGAGCTGCGACCGGTACTCGGACACCTTGCGCTTGAGGGAGGCCGGCTCTGGCGTGGGATGGCATCAGCTTCCGTGTAGCCGGGCTCCAACGACGTCGAATCCCACCCTTGCCCTTGCTCTTGCTCGCGTTTCCGTCGCCCGATCGCTCCCTTTCCCTGTCCATCGCGGACTTGACGGCGGCGATCTTTTCGCGGAAACTTTCGGCGAGCGGATCGAGGATCTTTTCCTTGACGTAGACGTACGTCTCCTTGAGGTCGAGCTGCTCGGGCGGGAGGCCTTCGAGGTATTTGTGCGCCACGACCAAGGCCGTCTTCTTGGCGTCGTGGAGGTCGTTGAGCGCCATGGTCACGGCGTCATTGTGGCGGTTGAATGCTCCGAAATCGCAGCGGGTGACGGCCAAGGCAAACACCTCGTCCGAGAGCCGGATGACCCAGGACATTGCCAACGAGTCGAGGAAGGGCCCCGGGGGCTTGGTGATGGTCGTCAGCGGCCCGTGATCGCCCGCGAAGCACAAGATCCGCTTCTTCTTTTCGAGCGCGAGATTCTTGATCTGCTCTTCGTATGCCATGAGCTCCTCGCGGGAGAGCTCGGCGGCCCGCTTCTTGAAGTCGGCTGACTCGAAGTCCCAGAACAAGTTCGCTAGATCTGTGTTTTCGCGGGCAATATGGAAGGCTGCAGACTTCGAGATCGTCGCTTCCCGCTCCAGATCGACGACGTGCAGCTCTTTCGCTTGCTTCACGAGCCGAGGAGCAGCACTTCCGACCGCGAGGACGAGGGGGAGCTCCACTCCTTCGTGCTTCCACTCGCGCAGCTGCTCGTGCCGCAGGACCCCGAAACACGAGCGGTTCAGGATCGGGTCCGGGCCGTCGGAGTACAGAATCTTGCCCAGCGCGATGTTGGCGATCTCGATCAGGGATCTCTCACGGGGGTCGAAGATTTGAACAGCGAGGGCTTTGTACTCGGGGGCCGGCTTGGCGGGATGGAGAACAGTCAGAAGACGCGAACAAACCCGTCGCAGCGAGCGTACCCTTTTCGATCGCTTCTTCCAGATAATCCTGCTTCGTTTGGTCCCGGCCCTCCATGTCCTGGCTCGTGTCGCCGACGTAGTCCGCGCCCCGTCCCAGTCGTAACAGCGCTCCTTCAGCAGCCGGTAGTAAACGAGGCATTCGTCGCCTTTGCCGGGCTCGAACACGCCCTCGACGACGATTTCGGGGGGAGAGGAGGCGAAGTTGACGCGCAGACGGGTTCGCGAGTGGGCGATATCGAACGCCTCGCGGAAGATGCCGGTCCGAAACCCGTTCCTGCGCTCGTAGTCCTTGATGCGCTGCTGTAGGCGTGAATCATCGTAGGGATTCGACCCCATCCTGCCCCTGATTGGGGTCAGAATTCTGCGAGAAAGAGAAGGAGGCGCCGATCACGCCGAAGGCGTCGGACAGGGCGATCGGCGAACCTTTCCGGATTGAACCTCATGATCTCTTGAGAAAGACATTTGATTTTGCTTTCCAGATGCTTACAGATGTTCTGTTGAACTAAGCTTCGCGTGACGGCCACGGGACTCCGGACAAGTACGATCATCGACGCTCTCCTAATCGATTCAAATGGATGGATGATCGGTACGACGAAGAAAGGTGCTGGATGAGCGCTACGACGAATCGGATCCCGTGTAGCTGAGGAAGGCTCACCTCAACTTGTCGATGTGTTGGAAAGCCGCCAGATCAGAAGACCAAAGGTAGGCAAAGCCGCCAGATTTCGAATCAAGTCAGCATAAGTTGGTCGCATGGTCGTGACGCTGACTTGGCACAAGACTAGGGAGCTTCGGAACGCTTTAAACAGGGCCTGGGGCAACAGGGATGCCAAAGAGACAAAATGAACACCTCCGACGCGACCTCCGACGCGGAGACGTGGCCCCCGGATCTCCTCAGACACTGCCGCGAGAGCCATCTGCTTGGTCGAGTCGAAAGAAGCCGAAGAATAAGGGCCTGAAGTCCGAGCGACGTCACCGCTGCCACTTCCACGTGCGGATCGCCGTTGCAGGCCCAGAGGACTCCAACGTGGGGAAAAGAGGGCCACTTTCGAGCAAACACGTTGTTCTAGCTATTATTGACGAAACTCGGCGGCCTTTGAACCTGATTCAGACTTCACGTGTTCAGTCGGTGGCCTTCTTTCCAATGGCGACACGGTTTCCAGCTCCATGTTCCGTGTCCAGACGGCGAGGCCGTCGTAAAAGAAAGCCAAGCAAGTTTGTCAAGGTAGGCAAGCCGGCAGTCGCAGGCCCTGTGAAGTTCCGGGCGGGATTCGGCGTGCCCGTGCAGGAACCGCAGTCCGCGAGCCAGCTTTCAACGAAGCCGCAGCCAAACACCGTGAAAGACGTAGCGTCCGATGCTCAACGGCCACAGACTGAAGGTGGCCGTCCCGAACTTTGACGCCGGTGACCTTGGATCCGACTCCACGGTGTGTGCCGGAACCGCCCGCCAGCGCCGACAGTGCCGTGGAACAGTAGCCGAGCGGCATGACCATGACCATGTCGTGCTGTCCTGGCCTGCCTCAAGGCCGGGTTCTTCCAGCGTCCGCTCGAAGGAGACATCGTGCGTCGCCCTCGCTGCCTCCGTTAACGCCTCGTGCGACCTTCGCCCGCCGCGAACAACTCTGCCACCCCTGAAAGACCGAAACGGCTACGGTCAGATTTCATCAGATACAATTCTCTCAGGAGCATCCTTGAAAGATGGCGGCGACCGGCGGTCGAAAAAGGGGGCGCGGGCGAAGCCCGCGGCCCCCCGCCGCGGAGCGAGCACCGCCGCTCCAAGCTCGAAAAGAGAGCCTCTTGCGTCAGCCGGGAATCGAACCCGGGGCCAACCCAGACAACTCTCCCTTCGGAGGATGGCAAGGGCAGATTTTACCACTAAACCACTGACGCCGCTTAGATATGAACACTACGAAAGGAGAACACTCTCAAGCTTCTTCTGTTTTCGCGAGCCCTGGAAGTCGGGATGGTAGTTGAGATTGGCATCGTCCGCGGCGGGATCAAACTGGGCGTGCTTCGAGCCCCCAGGCAACCACTCATCCATCAGCTCAGCAGGGGTGCGGTGACCTTTGGTGCGCATCCGGTGGTTGTTCCAATCGCCCGCGAACTTGTCCAACATGCGCTGGATCCGCGGAAGGAACACAGTGTGCAATGCCTGGGCATTAACGGGATCACTCACGTCCAAGAGGTTGTCTGCCGTGAGATCTGCAAAGACCGGAGTGATCGCGTCGGTGATCTTCGCGCCCATGTGTCTCGCCACATCCTTTCGACTTTAACGTGGTGGGTCAACTTCCCCACACCCCGCGGCTCCCTGCACGCCTGGCGGACCCGCAGGCCTCTGCCAAACCCTCGGAGCCGCCGAATCTCGACCTTTTCTCTCGCTTGCCGGGCGTAGAGCTCCGTCCGAACATTTGGGAAGTCGCGAACCGCGAACCGCACCCCACCCCCCGCCGATCGTGCGCGCAGCGGCCAAGGCGCCGCAGCTCCTTCGCGCAATGTTGGACAGGGAGGACGCAGCGATTGCGGGGGCGCAAACTGGGATTGGAAGCGGGAACACGAGCGGGGACGGCGACGGTTCTGCCGGTACCCCGCCTGCCACTTCTCGCAAGAGGCGCGGGCGCCCGCCCAAGCACGGCGGTGCGTCGGCAACGAACGGCGATGGCACCTCGTCGGGGGGCCCGCCCAGGAAGCGGCGCGCAGAGGAGCCCGCGGACCCGTTCTGCAAGGTCGGCGCGTTCGGATACCACTACTGCGAGGATTGGCGGGAGATCGACAAGCAGAACGCGCAGGCGGTCGTGGACGAGCTGCATGAGGCTGCTGGCGAGGCGGGACCCGACGCGGAGAACAGATTGGCAGCCGCAAGGGCTCAGCTCGACATGGCGAAGGGCGGGCCGGGGACGGCCGAACGGGACCACGAGCTGGAGAAGGAATGGTGGCAGTTCTGCGAGTTCTTTGCTCAGAGAGGCAAGACCTTGCCGAAGCTCGGCGTTGCCGGTCCTTTGCCGAAGCATGTCATGGTTTTCTTCTCGTGGGTGGTCGAGCCTCTCAAACCGACATTCTCCTGATGCCTTGCCGCTGCAGAGAGTGCTACAGCGCGGCGGTGAACAACCCCACCGAGACTGTGAAGGATTTGGGTGTCTCCTCTTTCCGCACAGCGCGGTTTGGGTTGTCATTTGTGAGTATCACTTGAACTTTTGCTTTCTCCGATCTGACTCCATATTCCTTCCCAGGCTTGCCAGAAGGGCGGTCACATGGACGTTATCAACGTCGATGAGAAGCTCCACCGCTTTTTGGCCGACATGGAGAACCGGCTTACCACCGCCAAGCCGGAAGTCGAAGCAGGCCGAGCAGTTCGACTTTTTCTCCGACTTCGACACGCTTCGCGAGTGGAGCCTTGCGAAAGGCACGCTCGCGGCACTTCGTGCTTGGGTGCTTGGGTGCTTTTCCTGCTGAGGGTCGCGCTCTTCTTCGGGTGAGTGAGCGGTGTGCTGGTTGTGCTGCCGGTCGCGCCCTTCATTCTAACCACTGGGCCCGCGACAGGCGGCTGGATCCCACCAGGCTCGATGTCTCCGACGTTGCCGTCCCCATCGGGCCCCTGAAGGACGGAAGCCGCGGTCCTCTCATCGACGAGGACGGTATGGCGTGTCGCGGTACCTCTGGATTTACCTGTACAAGTCCAAGGGCGCCAAAGGCCCGGTCATCTTCAAGCTCAAGCGCAACTACCGCGACTTCAAGCTCTGCCCGGTCTACTGGCTAATGCTCTACCTTACCTTCAGCAAGGTCGAGTCGGGGCCGCTGTTCCCGAAGCTCTCCTCGGGCGGTGCGCCCTTGACCGAGCGGCTCTCTGCCGACGACGTGAGCAAGATCTTCAGCGAGGTACCGTCGTGCCCGTTTCCCTTCGAGTATGCTAACCACGATGGCCTGCAGATGATCAACGGCGCCTTCCCCGACGACAAGCGCAACTTCACCACCCATTCCCCCCGCCGATCGATGGCCAAGCTGGCTGTCATCCTCCTGGCACAAGAGCACGAGATCAAGGCGGCCGGACGATGGACGTCGGAGGTCTACAAGCCCTACATCGGCCTGGGGAAGATGCAGCTCGAGGACTACGTTCTCGAGTCAGTTGGTGACTCGGACGTCTTCAAGAACATCTGGGCACGGTGGAGGTGGTCGTGCCCGCGCCACCTGGGTAACGCAGCGTAGGTCGCCGCAAGGGCGATGATCGGGGAGCCGGGTGAGCGTTGGAATGGGGTGGAGTTGGAGCGCGAGGTAGAATTACGGAGTGCAACAACCATGTATTACAAACAGAGCTGTCTTTTCAAGATTTTCACCGATGAAGGAGTCGATTTCCCCCAACGTGGGGGCGGTGAGGGCGCCTCGCAGCGCCTGATTGGCGGACGAGTGAGTTGATTGTTTACGTCCGTACAGACACAACCCCGATTGCGGCCGGCCCCCTCGCTTGGCGATGTTCGTCGCGATGCCGAAGCGGAGCTGGCGCCGCTGGACCGGATGCACGCGCCGCGCGCGCCGCAGCGGCGGAACAAGTTTGTCGAGCACTCGATCGACACATTCGATAGGCATAAAGGTTGCGTGATTCTCTCTCTTCCGGTCTCTATTGCACGCGCTGACGGTCGGATTCCTTCCCACTAGTTCATAATGGGCTCGCGCACCTCGTTGGCCCCAGCGTGCCAGTCGTAGGCCGCGATAGCGAGCAGGAGCGCGTCGGCAAGGTTGGACTTGACCAGCTGTGACGCGGCGCGGTACATGGTGACCTGCTCCGAGGTAAAGACGATCTTGCGGAACCTCGACGGGGTGTTGATCGGCGCGTGGTAGGTCCACTCGCCGTCCTCCTCCCACCAAGCCGACATCAAGAGCTCGACCAGGGCCCTCGTGTTGGCCTTCTTCTCGACGGAAGATCTGCCGCCGATGTTGAATTGGGTGGCGAGGGTGCGTGTGTTCGAGTACCGAGCTTGAGCCCCTTTTGCCTTCAGGACGACGGGACGAGTTTCTTGATGTGCGGGAGCATGCAGAGCACTGTCGGGGACTGTCAGCTTCGAAAGGGAAATGGCGTCAACGAGGGAAGGCGTGCCTTGCGGATCGTCGAGGACGACGACGTCGGTCTCCATGAGCTCGCTGCGGAAGTACTTCTCAAAGTTGGTGCGACCCCAGCGCTCGTAAAAATCCTTATCTTGCTGCGTCAGCCGCTCGTGGCTCACCCCCTGGACCGTGTTGTGGAAGCGACGCTTCATGATGTCGTAGACCTTGGGATCAGGTTTCATCTGGAGACACGATTGCTCAGAGGCAGCCAATCCAGGGCGCACATCAGCGCGTGCCGCATGAGGGCCACGTCGCCGCCCTGCGCCGTCGAGTTGAACCAGGCGATCCTGATCTTAGCCGCACGGACCTCCTTGGCCATTCGAATGAGCGACGACCAAGTCTCGGGGGAGGACAGGTGCTCGTAGTCCTGCAGGTCCACTAGGTGGATCCTGAAAGCGGCGAATAAGATCTTGTTCAGGTTCGTAGTCGCCCCCGCTCACCTGGAGTTCAAGTCGACTTGTACAGAGTGCGTCGGCGTGAGCTGGATGCGCGGGATGTGTCCGATGGCCGATGCGGTGACGCTGCGGACGAGGTGATCAGCTGCGGATTCTAAGCAGAGTCAAGCTAGAGCCCACAATGTCAGCATCTTGCGGCAGGCGCTAGCGGCCCGCTCCTCCACAGTCTCTCCCTGCGTCTGAGCAACGATCGGGAGCACGTCGAGTTCCCTCCACAGCAAGCTCGGCAGCCGCATGGGGTAGTTGCAACCGCCCGCATGTCGACGACCTGTAGATCGCTCATCCTGCCAGGCTTCGACAGCGCGAGATGGTTGGAGTGCGTTGAGAAAGGATGAGCTCGGAGAGAGAAACCGCAGGCAAAAGTGTGGCCGGAGGCGAGCGAGTAGTGGTGCAGCCACGACAGGATGTGCGAAGTGGTTTGTGCGAGAAGAGACGAGAACGACGGGGCCGGATGAAGCGAGCCGTCCGAGTTGTCGTGTCGTGCCCGACGCCGGTGAGGGGAACTAGCTCGACAAGGTAATCGATCGCAAAGTTGTATACATGTTTACGCCGAATTGCGAGTTCTTCCAGCTCCATCACATCCACCATGGCAGGGCCGCACCCGGACTCCGCACCTCCGGGACATCCTCAGCCGGCTCAGCCTGCCGCCGGGGCGAGTGGGGCCTCGCAGAGCGAAGCAGCGCCGTACGCCGGCCCCACCGTGTGTCCCCACGCCTCCCTCGCCCCGCCTTGCGTGAGTTTCGAGGACGACAAGGATCCTTTGCGGCTTTTCATATGCTCCACTACCAGTACAACGCTGCCGATTTCGACGACGACGTCGACGACGAGGAGGACGAAGTCGGCACCGGGAACGGGGCGAACTGAGGATTTCCGGGAGGTTCGCGCTGACGCCAAGCGAACCCCTCCGATTGCTCACGACGTTCCAGCTATATAGATCTTCGATTCAATGAGCTCCAGTCAACTCGGTCCTGTGCTGTCCCGCGCGTCGCGTGGACGCAATCGGATTGATACCACTTCTTTTGGGCAGCGAAGGAGTCGATTCTTCTACAAGCCTCCATTTTTCTACAGGCCCGTGCTCGTCCTCGGACGACGGTAAAGATCGCCCCGTTTCCTGTCCGAGGTGCGGCCCGTTCTGATCTGCGCGTCCCCTTCGATGCCTGTGCCCCGCTCCTACTCGGTCGCCCGCTGATACAGGAACGCGGCATCGACGACGACGGCAGGGCCAGTCGGGTAGTGGCCGTAGCATGGGCTCCCGAACGCCGCATGGGGGCACCTCGTGTGTCCGGTGTACGTGTCCTTCTCGGCCTCAGGGATGAGCGATCCATCGGCCTTGCGCCACATGGATGCGAATAAGGCGCACGTCTTGCGGCTCTCGTTTGCCTCCGGGCGCTCCGCCGTGAGCAGCTCGACGTTGGCACCAGCGTTGCGATCTGGGATCAAGCGCTTGTCCCTCTCGCCCCGGTGCGATGCTTCCACCCCAACCGGGAAGGGAGCGCCATCGAGCTCGTAGTAGCGCAGGAGTATATGGCTTAGATTGAACTTCGTGGAGAGCTTCATCTCCTCCTTTTAGTAGTCGCGGTATTCTTTGTAGATCGTCTCTGTGCCAAGCAGATTGCGGACCTGTCCCGGGTAGGGTTTCGACTTGAAGCCCGTCGGATCGCCCTTCTTCTTGTACGAGAAGTTCATTTGAGGGGGATTCGACGACAGGTTCGTGACGAAGACTTTGCGGTTTGGCCAGCGAACACCGCCTATTCCTCCTCCCGTTGAGACGGTAACCATCCGGTCCTCCCGTAGGAAGCCCTTGTCGATCATGTCGTATACCATCTCCTTGATGGCCGTGGGTGAGAAGATGTTCGCGGGGCACTGGGCTCGGGAGGCGCCTCCATCGTCTAAGTACTCGTTCCCGGGGTAGCCGACGGCGGAGAGGAGTGCGAGGTTCATAGCTAGGCTATCCTCCTGTGTGCGTCAGAGATAGAAGGGTGCGCCGACGCGGGGAGACGTCGCGAGGCCAGGAGGCGCTTTCGAGCTGGGACTACGATAATCACCGGCCCTTCCTCAGAACTCCACCTGAATTGCGGAACACCGTGCTCCGCCCGTTTGGCCCCCAAAGCGCAAAAAGCCGCACTACACCATGTCTGATTTCGACCTGGGAACCGTGGCCGTCGGGGGCTACACTGGTCGGCCTGTGGACCACCTACCCGACGATTCAAACCGCTGGGCCAATTATCTCTCGACGGGGAGCCTGGCGGAGCTCGAAAAGCAGTTGCAGGCCAATGGGACGTTCAGACACCTGGACTTGGTCCTGCAGACCGGCGGAGGACGTCTGGTGAACGGGAAGCTAGAGCGTTGGCCGGACGTCGTCAACCCATTGGTCGTTGCCGCGGATTGTCGCGAAGGAGACGGAGCCGCCAGCTGCAAAATCAGGTGGAACTCCAACATTGGAAGACAGCTCTCCGCGGCGCGCCGGGCAGCTGGAATGAGCGAGATCGAGGTTGACGGCTTCGTGAACGTCCCGTTCAACCACATCGCCTACCGTTGCGTCTACAGCGGCGAGAAACTGAAGCTGGCGATGCAGCTCTCGCACCTCACACCATGCTACGACAATCTACTCGTCGAAGAGTTCAACCTTCCCGTGGATTCTCAGATCATGGTCGCGGTGCAGGAGCTGCCCGAGTTCAACATGTCTCGACATCTCTGCCGAAACTTCGTTACCATGTGGACGAAGCCTAACGGGCAACTGATAACCGCCGCTGAGGTGCAGACCTTCACGGACCTTTCGCTGTGCAACCATGTGCTCTACGGCGCGCCCTGCTTCCGGCAACCTCCTCACGTCCTCCCCGTAAAACCGATCCCTCGGCCGCTTAGTGTGGATACCCGAGGCGTGCGAGCGGCCCTTCTGACGAGCCCGGAACGAGCAGCCGTAGAAACGGCGAAGAGAAAGTCGCGCAAGGCACTTACTTTGGAGGATCTGAGGAAAATCGTGACGGACGTGGCGCGCAAGGGGAGCGACCAGGGGAACGGGGTGACGGAGAAGAACAACCAACCAGATCAGAATCTGTCGTGAGTTTCCTCTTCATCTCGAGCTCTGCACGATGCCACTGACGCACGACAAGACTGGTACCGCAGCTGCCGGCCCCTCAGCTCCAGGAGCCCGTGGAAACATCTGGGTCCGCAAAGCGGAAGCTGCTTTTCGCGGACGACAACGGAAGTGATGGCGACACGGAGAATCTGTGAGCATTCTATTCACACCCGAGCTTCTGCCCCTGCTAACCGGCGCAAAGGCCTGCGCTCCAGCGGCCCGGCAAGAAGGCCATCGTCGTCGGCAGCGACCCCTCGCAGCTGACCTTTGGCCAGCACCGAGGAACCGTACGCATCCCATCCGACGGTGTACGGTAATTCAATCCGCTGACATCCGCGAATTCAGTCGCCCCGCACAGGGACCAGAACGACGGCCTCGAAGGGCTGTCGATGTCCTTCTCGCACTCGTCATACGGCGTCAACAGCATCCTCTACTTCCCCGAGCTCAGGGCGTGCGTGCATTTGCCCGATTGATTGTCCCTTTTGCTGACCGCCATTCGCCGCCAGGTACGCCGTCGTCCCCCCTGGCGGATTCGTCCTCTTCCAAGGCCGGTTCTTCCACATCCCAATGTGGGAGCTGGACGAGAAGATCTGGGGCGGGAAGAAGCGCACGCAGAAGCTTTTCCGCTCTACTTTCATCTCGTACCGTCAGCAGACCTTCCTGGAGAAGCACAAGGTGCTGCGCGGTTCCGCGCTCCACTATGGATGGTGAGTTACCGCGATGCATCCGCAGTTTACGATGCTCATCACCGGGCCGATGCCACCCAGGACGGTCCCCATGGACTCCATGCTGCCGTCGCAGACGATGCTCCGCTTCGAAGCAGCCTTCCGCTCGGCCTGGGAGGAGGTCAACATGGGTAACTGGGACGAGGCAGTCTTTGACGTGCCCGGAATCCTAAGCCACGTCGCCCTGAAGGGCGCGGTCCTGCCCGACCCCGAAGTGTCGCTCAACATCGACCCCAAGACCAGGGAGCCGGAGCCCGTGCGCTGGGTGCCGCCCAAGAAGACTTACATTCGCTTTGCCGAGCCGGGTAAGGTTCCCAAAGGACCTGTCCCGTTCGGCAAGCGGGCCGAGGACCTGATGGTGGTGTACGCGCCGCGGTCCAAGACGATCGAGGACCGCGATGCGGACCTGCTCAAGGCCGCGGTGGAGAGCGACTGCACGTGGGTGCAAGGTGCGGTCCTGCAGGACATCAAGAACACCAGGAACAAGTCGCTCGGTGAGTCGGCGCATTCCCCGTTCTCGTGCTCGGCGGAAAGGCTCACCTCGCGCGCGCGCGCTCGGTCCAGAGTCACTCGACCCCAAGTACTACGAGCGGCTTGCGATCGCGACGGAGACTCTCCGGCTCTATGCGCCGGGCGCGGTCAGCTGCCAGAAGATCCGTGATCAGGAGCAGGTTCGTGCGAGGCGGACTCTGTGGGGCGGTCGTCACCTCACCCTTCCTTGCCGCGACCAGGTCACGCACACGAAATTGGCCGGAGACGTGCTCTTCAAGGCCGTTTTGGGCCAGAGCATGTTTGAAGACGACGCCGAGCCGAACGACGGGCCGCTGGAAGCCGCGGCGGCGCGCGGATCGGAGCCGGTTGAGGCCGCGGCGCCCGGGGGAGCCGCGGCCTCGGACGGACTCGATGCGGGCACCGGCGACGACCAGCGGGACGAGGAGATGCAGGAACGCGACGCCGAATGCGGCGGCGAGGCGTGCGAGGGTGCCGGCGGGGAGACGGCGGGAGCGGGTGATGCGGAGGATCGTGGGGATGTGGCTCGAGTTGGAGTGGCTGAGGACGCGCGCTCCGACGGCAACTCGGAAGATGCGCATGACGCCGGCGCCCGCGAGCAGGAAGCCGGCGCCATCGACGTGGAATCGGACGCCGGGGAGCAGGGCGGCGCGCGTTCGGATGCCGAGGAGCCGGGCGCGGGTGCGGAGGGCGCCGAGGACGCCGACGACGCCGCCACCGAGGGCGGCGGCGCCGAGGACATTGAAGCCGGCGCCGTCACGGACGACGACGGCGCGGAGGACGAGGATGACGAGGAGGACGCAGAGGACGACGACGATGCCGACCAGGCGTCCGAGTTCGACCCCGCGCAGGACTCGGAGGAGGACGAGCCGCTGGACCCGGACGGAGCCGACAAGGACTTGGCATCGGAGGACGGGGACGCTCGGGACGGAGCCGCGCCGGACTCGGGCGCCCCTGAGGGTGCGGCGGGCGCGTCGGGCAAATCGCCGCAGCCGCCTGCCCCCGCCATGGACCCCAAGCTCGCCAAGAAGCAGCTGGCCAAGGATGCCAGGGACAGGAACCAGGCCCAGCTGGGAATGGTACCGCTGATCAACGCCGAGGCCGCCCAGGACGTGTGCGTGACCATCAGCGACCAGCTGTACCCCTCGCCCGACGCGGAGGAGCAGATGAAGTTGCTCCGGCGGACCGAGCACCCTGGAAGCTCTTCCATCCCTCGATTGGCCGCTGGCCAGGGGACAGAGCAAGACCCCGTGCTGCTTTTGAGGGACCTCGCGGAGATCGCCCGCCAAGCCCGTCGCACGTCAACTGCACTGACGTCGAACGCCGCGATCGGGCACCTCCTGCGCGCATACGTTGTCTGTGTCCTCGCGCACATGTACGACCTCGTGGACCAACTCGCGGAGGTCATCGTGAAGCACGATGGCTCCACGATTCTCGATGCGACGAGCATCACGTCGGGAGACTTCTCTGGTCACGATCTCGTCGTGCTGGCCGAGCAGACGCGGTCGGCCATTGCGCGCATCGATGCATCGGAAGACTTTGAGCAGCACCTGAACAAGCTCCACCGGACGTTCCCGCTGCTCTTCTCTGTCCCCGCCCACCAGGAGGCCAAGGCTGCGGAGACGTTCCGGAAGGCAAACTCCATCCGGAACCAGAAGACCACGGATCGGGAAAGAGCAAACTACGCGCTCTTCTTCGCGCTGTTCATCGTCTACCCCGTCGACATGGCCCTGCGCAGGATGGTCTATCGCGACGACGATTGCAGCCCGGGATATTGGCTGCGGTACCATTACGTGCGCGGCATCAAAGAGCTGCACCGCATTCTCGTGCAGCACGGCTCGCGGGCGCTGCTCTTTGTCGGTACATACCACGCCAAGCTCATGTCGTTCAGCGGCGGGAAAGGAGGTGATCTGCTGACCAAGGACAACCTACCGAGCCTGCACAACTTTGTCGATGAGAAGGCGATCCCGCTGCACGGTACGAAGCGGCTTCCTCGTTCCAGTCAAGCTCTTCCTAACGATCGATCTCGCAGAGGCCTTCGGCAAGCTGGAGGAGCTGCTCTTCGAGACTGATCGCCCCCCGAGATCGGCCAACGAGACCCTGAACAGGCTCCTTGGCGCGCTGCGCAGCATCTGGAGGATCCGGCCGCCGATGCTCACGGCCGCCGATCTCAAGAACATCAAGAAGCGGAAGCAGCAGGACAACTCCAAAAAGCGCAAGCGGGACGAGGTCGACGGGGAGGACGAGGCGGAAGTGGAGAAGGCGAAGCCCAACTTCGTGCCCAAGAGATGTGGGTGTCGGTGCACGGGGGCTTCGAGTGCTTCGGCTGACTGTCGGTGCTCCCACAGGGGAGGTGGCCGCGGTGCTGTCGATGAAGGCGCTGTACGCGCAGCTTGATGCACTGCTCAGAAAGGCCGAGAGCAGGTCCGCGTCCGCCCTGGGAAAGGAGGCCAAGCGTGCCGCAGTCGCCGAGGTCGAGAAGATCGAGAAGCAGACCGACAAGTTCGACGAGAGGATCGCAGCCATCCAGTTCGACACCCCGGGCATGCCGTCGCTCGCCGAGTACAAGAAAATGCTTCACGGCAAGCTGCACGGCAAGGGGAAGCACGCGGAGGCCTGGATATCGCCCAATCGCCAGGGCACAACGACGGCGCAGGCGTACTTTTACCCGATGCGCGCAACGTGGCCTGGCAACAAGGTGCCCAAGACCCAGCTGGGCAAGTGTTTCGCCGCGTGCCTCTTACGGCGGGCTCTGGATTGGGGGGATTCGCAGACCGAACTGACCGCGACGCTGTGTAAGTCGCCTGCTTCTCGCGCATCGACTCTGCCGGGAATCTCACGCACCGATGCAGTTCCCAAGGGCGCCATACCCAAAACACGGAAAGGATGGGAGGATGCAGTTCTCCGGGCCAAGAACATGCAGTGTTCTCCTACGGCGTACCAGACGCCGCTCAACAAGATCCTGAAGCTGGGCCGCCAGGACCTTGCGGAGCACTGCGGTCTACTAGGTGACTTGGCAGCAGCAGCGTTCGAGTTGTGCGCCAGCGTGGCCTTCTTCCCCACCAACGCTTAGCTCTTGTAGGAGGAGGAATGCCGAGGTAGTTGACGGGTCGCTTCCGGGGGTCAGCCTGGGTGATGGGACGCATTGTGGTCACTAAGCCGCTGGCCCGCGCAGCACACACGCCGCAAACCCTAACCTGCCTCTTCCATGATTCGCTGTCACTCGGGTACGCTGGATTGGTCCCTCGGACTTCTGGAGACTGGCAGGTCCGTGTGAATGGATGCATCTGGGCAGGAAAGGCCGTGGCGTCGGGGGAGCGCGGTGCGAGAGAACCGATGCACCCTGAAGACGTCCACTTGACTCTCTGCCTTCAAAGAAAGCTACTCTTCTCCCTCTCTTTGTGGTGGCTGCGTTGGAATTTGACCTTGGCGGACGCGGAAAGTCTGAGGCCGTGGAAGCTTTCCGTCAACGTCCCCATCTCCATCGGTCGCGATCGCCACCGCCGCGATCGAAGATTTGACCCCTCGTTTGCACTGCGTGCATGCATGAAGGCCAGGGAAATGAGGAGAGCTGCATCGGCCGAGCATGCTGCGGCGGCTAGAGCTGGGTGGTGCCGAGACATAGGACTCAAGCGCAACGTCTCGGCTCGAAAAGAGCTAGTTTCGGAGCACAGGTACAGAACGGCATTCTAACATGAGCTTAAGAGCAGTTTGCTGATCAACTCGGCGGTCGGCAGGGTGATTGGTGGGCTCAATGAGGACTCGCAATCGTCGAAGCCGCTGAGCGGCAATCTCGAGATCATGGCCACCTCCCAATACCCTTGTTCACAGTCTGATAACCGAGAACATAATGATAGTAAACACTATGATAGTTTAACCTTGACAGTGGACGGTAGAGCGAGGGGGCATGCGGGACTCGGGTCCCCAATCGAATTGGAATCGACACCTAATGCAGGCCCTCCAGACCGAGCTCGAGCGACTCCGCGTCAGAAATGAGCGGCTTCTCGCCAGCAACGCGGCGCTGCGGGCCGACAACGCCGCCTTGCGCGCGCAGCTCGCCGCGTCGGACCCCGTACACTCCTCGCCGTCCCCCGCTCCGCCGACCCTTCCCTCGCAACTGATTCTCCGCATCGCGGAGTTCTTCCCGCCGGGCTCGCCGACGCTGCTGCACATGATGATGGCGTGCCGGGCCCTCTACGTTCTCTTGACGCCGCACTTCCTTCGGGAACTGGACGTCTCCAAAATCGTCCATGCGTCGGTGGACCGTTTCCTAAAGGGACCAGGCGCGCCGGAGAAGTTTTCCAAGGTGCAGAAGCCCAAGTTCGCCAACCTCGATACGACCGATTGGCAGACTGGTGCCCTGCTGAGCCGATGCACCGCGCTCCGCGAGGTTTGATGCCAGCGACACCAATCATGTTTACTTTCGGTTGCGAAACAATCCGCTGGCGAACCTCGCAATGCTGCGGATACGGCTTCCCGTCTTCTTCTACAAGCACGATCCGGACGTGACCCCTTTGATGGAACGGCAGACATCAAGTTGGAACTGCCTCTCCTGAAGCATCTCGAGTACATCGGCATCAACTGGCCTGAATTCTTCCTCGCGATCAATGAAGGATGCCCGCGGCTGGAAACCGTGCCTTGCGGGATCGACGATCTGCCGGAGGACTGCCACGGCTTGATGCCTGACCGCTTCGTAGCCAAGATCGAGACGTAGATCTACGGCGCGCGGTTGGGCGTTCGGTCCATGCGGGCGGCGTTCCCGTCGTCGTTCCTTCCGTCCACGATCGCGATTTCGGAGAGATACTGTCGTGACGACGGAGACCTCGAAGAGTATCACCAGGAGTGGCGAGACATCCTGAGTGTGCCGTCGGTCAAGAACCCGAAGCTCGGCAAGTCAGGCACGCGATGCTTGTGCCTTGGGCTTCCTTCGAAACTGGAAGAGCTCCGGATAGGCTGGCTCACGATGAGTGAGCTCCGGCCGGACGAACTTGACGTGCTGGAGAGAGTGCTCCGCGGCAGCACGACACGGCTCTCGTTTCAAGTTAACGGAGCGTACAACTGGGACGGGGTGACCAAGAATCTGCAGGCTGAGGTGCGCTTCTGGACGCGGCTTGCAGAGACGTTGGACAGGCTCGAGTTCGAGTGGTCTGAGGATCCCGAATGGATCCTGCACGTGCACGAGGACGATTCGCTCCGATGGTACTACGACATCATTTGGGCACCCACCGGCACTGAGGTCTCTTACGTTTCGGACGCCTCGACCGACTCGGAGTGACTGCGGCTGGCAGGTTGGCCATTGGGCGGAAACCTCTTCGTACGATACATCAGCAGAACACATCCGAGCGGGCGAACTCTTCATCCGAGCGGGCGAAACTGACTCTATCCAGTGCCATCCAAAACTCCTCCTCTTTCACGATGTCCTCCACAGGTGGGCTCTCGCTTTCAATCATGTTGTGCCAAACGGCTTCGATTTCGATCTCCGTCGTGGACGACTCCAAGGCCGCTCCTACGGTCGGGAACGCCGCGGCCGGCAGACCGAGCATGAACCTGTTCAACCTGACCACCTCAAGCCCCACCCAATGGCATCCTTGGAGAATTGACGTGCTGCCGTCGTAGACTTCTAAGACCCTGACACCGGGGAAAGTGCGCCGGATGCGTCGTACCACCTCAGAGCTCGAAGGATAGTTGAAGACCACTGTGACGTGATCCACGTTCTCCAACGCGCCTTCGAGCGGGGCCACTTGTCGAGATCGTAGTTCATTAAGGCTATGCAGCGCAGCGAAGCGGCAACCTGAGGGAAAGTGCCAATCGTCTGGACCCAGTTGCGCGGACGGTTGAAGTGGGCTCCAAAATCAACATCTTCCAACTCCAGCCGGTCAAGCGTGGTGAGTTGGTCAAGGTGCCGGAGCAGGGGAAGCCAGTGCACCGCATCGCTTTTGAAGAGCAGAAGGTGGCGCCGGAATACCCCGCCGTTCATGACGAGGCGAACGCTGCGAAGCATTGCAGCTTCGGACAACCCGTCCAAGAAAAAGCGAACACCCTCAGGATCGCGTTCGACGACTTCGAGCTTCTCCACCGAAGGGCCGACGCCACGCAGAAGCGAAGCGTAGAACGGATCCGGAGATGCAACCGTGACAGAGAGGCTTTTGACCCGGCGTAACTTTCTCGAGCCCAGTCCCTCCTCGAGCAAGCCGCGCCACCTGTCCAACTCCGCCGCAATTGCAAAGTGTCGTTCCGAGCTTACGAAGGTTTTCGGTACAGGGGGCCAAAGATCCAGCTCGTCCCTGATGCGAAGCTCCCGTACCAAAAGGCCGACACCTTCCATCAACAGGGTCCGACAGGTAGAGAGCAGGTGGAGTAGCGACTTCTTTGAGCCTGCCTCCCGAAGCTTGTCCGCCACGAGCAGCAGCACGTCGGTCGTGAGCGCGGGACTTGTTTCAACCGGCGGAGCGCAAACCGGGTGCGGAGCGCCGTCGGAGAACGGAGCGCCCTCGGCGGACGAGGCCGGCACAAGCACGAGCGCAGGCGGCGGGCATTCCATAGCTTCCGGCGTGCACGTAGGGGCGCAGGGTTGTGTGGGCTAGGGATCCGAAGCTGGGCGGCCGAGTTGCGGTGACGGCTCAGTTCCACGATTTGAGCAAACTCAATGAGGATGTTACACTTCCTCCTACTTGCACCGCAGAAGGTCTTCGATTCATGATGTTTTATGATCCATTCAGCAGGGCGCAGGCACGGATGTTTGAAGCTCTTCACGCCGAACCCGGGGCTAACCCAATTCGCATCCACAGATGTGTTTTCTGTGAACATGGCAAGGGCAAAGGTTGCCACTACCTAAACAACGCTTAGCTCTTGTAGGTGGAGGAATGTCGAGGCAGTTGACGGGTCGCTTCCGGGGGTCGGCCTGGGTGCTGGGACGCATTGTGGTCACTAAGCGGCTGGCCCGCGCAGCACACACTACGCAAACCCTGACCTGCCTCTTCATGATTCGCTGTCACGCGTGTACTGGATTGGCCCCTCGGACTTCCCATCGACCTGCAGGTCCGTTGGCTTGGAGATCGCGGGGCGCGGGCTGCGAGAGAACCAAGGCACGCCAAAGACAGTTCAACATACCACTGTTCTTTCTTTCTGCGGCGGTCGCTGCATTAGCTTGACCCTGCCGAACGGGGTGCGCTGTTGATTGATCAACCGAAGCAATCAACTTTTGTTTGACTTCGAATTCGGACGTCCGTCCTCCTCCTTCCTCGCCATGCTGACGACGGAAGACGCCGAGTTTGACGAAGCGGTCGCTCCAGACCGCGAGGGTGCCGTGGCCGCTGTCCGCGAGACGTTTGCGGCCTTCCGTGTAGACGCGCTCGCGGCAGAGGCCCGTGCCGCCGAGCTCCTGTACGTCGACCGCCTTGCCTCGAGTTCGTCACTTGACGAGCTTTGCTGGGCTCTAAAACACAGTGCTGCTTCGCGCAAGGGCACAGTGCCCCCGGGAGACACGCTCGCCGTCGTCGAGCGTGCGTTGCAGTTGGCGGAGGGTACGCTGCGCCTTGCCGAGGACGCAGACGGCCTCAATGGCGCATTGCGGGTTGCGGACATGCTGGACGCTGCGGAAGCTGGCTTCAGGAAGGTGGTCACTTCCTACCGCGTGGACGAACGAGGGACGCAAACAGGGCTCCCCGCCGCAGATCCAAGCAGTCATCGACAAGACCCTGCCGCTCTTCCGCGAGTACGGCTACCAACCTCCATTCGACCTGCCCCCTTCGCCGCAGCCCCAGACGGCCGTTGCCGAGCCGAAGACCCCAACCAACCTGTTTTCTCCGCCGCCGCCCAAGTCTGCTCACCTGCCTGATACGCCTGTCGCCGGAGGCCGCGAATCCAACGCGTCTGCGAGCACCATGTCGGCACCTCGAACACCTGCCGTGCTGAAGGAGTTCAGGCGTGTGGAGGAGGAGACCTGGGAAGACAGCCCGTCCATGGAGACCCTGGCGGGCGGGCTTTCGCAGAAGGGTCTCGAAATCTTGCGAGGTTCGGAAATCACTTCGGGCTTCAGTCCCGTCATTTGGCTGAACAAGGTGCCGTGCGCGTGCAGAGGGCAGCCTGGGAGCGCCGGGGACGCCAGATCACAGGCAATACCAAGAGCCTGAAGCACCCCCGACAGTTTCGCCGCCTAGGGAAGCTCACTACGAGGAGATGGGCGAGCCCGTTGCCCGTCTTCCGACAGCGCAGGATGCGGAACCAACGGCGGCAACTATTCCAGCGGCTCTCGGAGACTTTGATGCGGCATCTCCTTCGTCACCCGACTACCGCCGCGCCGACTCTGATGAGATGGAGGACACGTTCGCGAACCTCAACCTGCAACATGATTTTCCGATTGCGAGGGGCCGGGAACCGCCGTCCGTGCCCCGCGGCCGTCCTTCTTTTTATCAAGCGGACGATATCGACAAGTATGTAGCCAACGAAGCGCTCCTGTCTCTCGTCGTGAGCTGACATCTTCCCTCAAGCACCTTCTCCTCGCTCCCTCCTCGGCCGCACGTACCCGCGACGCCTCACACTACCTCGCGCATTCCCGTTCTCACCCCACGCGCTCCCGTTTCTGACTCTCTCTACCCGCTTCTTGCGCCGATAAGCGAGGAAGAGTACGAGGATGCCATGGACGCCTTTGGCCGCCGCGCCACCCCCTTGGATTGGCTGAACGAGTGCGTGGCGCAAGTCAACGAGGCGCTCACGGACGTCCGATTCGACATGGCGGATGACGGCGCTGCTTCGGAATGGCGGGAGGTCACCGTCAAGGAGCTCGAAGTCATGCTCGACATGCGTGAGTACCAGGGCTGCGACACTGTTTTGCACCGGACTCAAACTCCGTCCTGTCACAAATCAGCGGAAGGGAAATGCATGGGATTCGTCGCGGCGTGCTTGAAACTCAATCGATTGGCGCCGGCGACGAAAAAGGGGCAGAAGGCGTATCGAATCATCGAGTGACTAGAGTTCCATTTCCCGCCGCGTACAAGCTGCCATGTCCAAGTCTCCTGCAAATCGAGCATTTCCGGTTCCTAAGGATCGAATCCGAGCGCTTTCAGCCGAATCTCCACGGCCTCCGCCCCCGCGATGGCTTCGTCCATCGCGTCCCGTGCTCCCTTTTGAATGTTTGCTCCCGAACGACCCAGTTCGTCCAAGCGCCGCTTCAGCATGCGGTAAACCAGGGGACCAAAGTGTTTCAGAACGAAGTTGTGCTTGGGCTCGCTCAGCAAGGGAGTCTGCTTTCCGACAACACGGTCGATAACGGCTGGCAGTGACAGCAGGCCCTGCTCCAGCTCGCTGTCCTCCTTGCCCGTCGCGCGCCGCACCAGCGGGGCTGCGTTAATCGCCAGTTGGTTGAAGGACTTGTACGTCTCGATCTTGTCACCGATGATGCCCATCATTTTCGTTATCGCCTGGAGTATCGAACCGGACCCGCCGTCCTCGGTCGCATCCTGTCTGGCACGCCGGAGAAGCACGACGGCCGCCGTGATGTCCTCTTCCGTTTCGACTTCCAGGAGAAGAGGGTGGTCTCCCCCGTGTTCGAAAAGGTGCTTCACGACGGGGTGGCGCTTCTCCTCAATCCAGACGGCCCCGAACATGCAGCGCGTCATGAGGACGAGCCAGGACGTGATGGTATCGCGGCACTGCTCCCTCTCGTCTTCAGTCATCTGCGCACCGATCTCAAGGTTGCGGAACGTCCTGATCTCCGCAAGGGGGGCGAGCGGGCGGTCGAGCACGCATAGCTCCTCAAACTCGAGCCCGCGGCAGTCGTCGATTCCCAAGGTCAGCAAGGGATCAAGCTCTGCGAAGGCGGTGGACCCTTGCTTGCTAGTGTGCAGCACCACGAAGTCGAGCGTCGCTCTTCTGATGAGGCGCCGCGCCGTCTCTACGCTCTGACACAGGATGACAGGAGGCGAGTCCCAAAGGGAGGAGCGGATCACGGCATCAACTGCAAAGTCATCGAAATCCTCCTTGAAGTTGGGCTTGAGCCAGCGCTGCAAGACCGCGTCGAGAACCTGAAGCACCCCGACGGGGCAGCGGAAGTTGATGCTCAAGTTGACGGTCTTGTGTTCCAAGATCGCACCGACAGCCTGGCACGCATCGAAAAGAGCCCTGCGCACGCCCGAGCGCCTGGCTGCGGACTCGCGTCCGACGCTCTGCTTGCTGTCCAAACCCACAACGACCGTGTTGGGCTGACCGCTCGACAGCGCAAGGAGCTTGATCTGCAGCGGCGTCAAGGACTGGGCCTCGTCGATGAGCATGGGTGCAAACTCCTTGCTGAGCTCTGCCATCTCGGGGCTGTCGAGCGTGCGGCGCATCTCGTCCCAGACGCCCTTGAGGTACTCCCACAGATCTTCCTCGTCCTTGAGGTTGTTCTTTTGCTTCCACTCCCGGTACCACCTCAGCTTGTAGCGATCGACCCACATGTTGGCGATCTGGTCGTCCACCTCCTTGCCTTCCAGCCGGGACCGGGCTTGCTGAGCGAAGTCCGCAAAGACAACACGCCTCCAATCTTTCGGCCAGAGAGGATTCAACCGATCCAGCACGGTCACTGCTTTGACCTCGGGGTACGACCGAAGGACCTGGTCGCGAAGTCGGGTGGTCGGCAACACCACGACCGCCCCGGTCTGGGCCTTGGCAATCTCGGAAAGAACTATCGAGAACCGGCGTCAGAGGAAGAAGATGCAAAAGCTTCCGGACACGACATACCAGTCGTCTTGCCGTTGCCCGCAGAACCCTTGATGTAGAGCGTGGTTTGGTGCTCGCACGCCAACTTAATGGCTTCCAGCTCTTGCCTCGTCAGGACCGCCGAGCTCCGTCCGGACTGCGGGTCGGTTTCGATGAGCATGTCAAGGTTGCCCAGGTAGCGGCGGGGAAGGAAGAAGCCCGCGCCCATGTCCGGGTTCTTGTCGCAGTCCATCTTGAACTTGGTGATGATGTCCCAGAGAACCTCGGCATGTGACTTGAGGCGCACGGTTTCCCGCTCCTGTCGCTCATGTTCCTGCGCTTCTTCGTCGTTCTCCGAATCCGATGCGACAGGTGCCACTGGAGTCCCTTCCTCCTCGAGGCTGGCCTTGATCATGACAGCGTGCTCAATGATTTTCGAGAAGCCCTGTGAGGATAGTTTGTGAGAAAATGCGACCACGCATGCCGCCGTGGCAGTTCACTTTGTGGTTGAGAACGATGGCGGTAATGAGGTACCTGTTCGCCTCCAGCTCGATGTAGAAAATGCGCTCCTTGTGGTTCAGGCGGCCTTCGAAAACGTGGTTGTCGACCTTCTTCTGGTCGTACCACCGAGCACGGCCGGAAAAGACCTTCATGATTTTCGTCTCGAGCTCCGGGAAGTGCGTCAACTCGCGAGCGGTGTGTGCGGTGACCAGAACACGGATGTCGCCCTTGCCAGCTCCGCGAGGACCTTCCGACGGTCCTGCAGCGGTCATTCCAGTGATGCTCTTAGAAAGCTTCTGTTCGCCTCCGGACCTCCGCATCTGCCTAGTCAGTTCCTCGATGGTGTCTCCCGCTTCTTCGAACGACGGGATCTCTTCGGAATCGTTGACGTCGCCCTGAGCAGCCCGACGCGGCGGGAAAAGGGCACGCACGAGATCGGTCTGTTCGGGTTCCTTAGGCAGCTTGTCCAGAAGCGCCGTTGCCCAGGAGTAGATGGTGCGGTAGCCTTCCTTCTGCTGCCTCTCCTCTTCCGCCAGCCTGAGCCGCTCCTGCTCTTGCGCGGGGGTCTCCGTTTTCGGCGGGACCCATCCCTTGGGATGGACGTTCGTGCAGCTGGGATCCTTGCAGTTCCTGCCGTTGGGGCATTGCCGCGACTTTGGCGCTGCTTTCGCGCGCTCTTGGGCTTCCTTTTCCGCCGCAACCTTGAGCACCTTTTCGCGGTCCTCCAGCTTCTTCTTGAGCTTCACCGCGACCTTCTTCCCCGCCTCGTATTTCAGGACCTCGTTAAGATCAGCAATGGCGCCCTGCACCAAATCCAAGTTCACCGCCGCTGGGCCGGAAGGCGGGTCCGTTTCGGCGTCCCTCAGCTGCGCACGAATGAGCAACGCTTGAAGCCGTTCCGGAGCTCCCAGCTTGGTCCTCGGGAGAGCCTGCTCGACATCGCTAAGAGCGCCCGGCTTATCAAAGTGGAGCTTGCACCTGGCTCTGGATACAATGAGTCCGATCCGCTGGGGCTGCATCTCGATGGCTTGAGAATACAGTGCGGCAGCTTCTGGCCAGAGCTGCTCCTTCTCTTTCTCCTGTGCGTCGAGGAAAAGCTGGTCGAAAGGAGAAAGCTTGGCCGAAGAAGACGGGGGAGGACCGTTTTCGGCGGGCTTGACCTCGACACGGAGGACGACGTACTCCTTGCTGTCATCGGCAATCATCGTGAAGCCGGATCCACCCTTGAGAACATCCGCGGGGAAGGCCTTGGCCAACCCCATGGAGTTGCGCCCGTCGAATAGGTTGCCGCCCACGAAATCCGCCCAGGTTTCCACGCTGATGTCCTTGTTCACGACGGCGGTGGTGCCCTTGTTCAGCAGCGTGATCTTGAACTGGTACGATCGGCGCCAGGAACTAGGTATCTTCGTGATGTCGTTGGACCCGTCGGCCGGGAGGATAGTGAGGTAAGCACCGAGGTGCTTGGCTCCGCCAGTCGCCGGGTGCACATCCACGTCGAAAGTGACGGCAGTCTCGGCCTTCCACTTCACCGGCGTCACATTGGAGCTGCCTTCTAGATTTCGCAGCTTCCTGGCGTCAGCCACAGCGTAGAAAACAAGCTTCTCCGTCGTGTTGATTTCGCTGCCGACGAGAGGGGCCACGGCAAGCTGCCGCGTGAGTTCTTCCTTGCTAGGCCCGGTCTTGGGCTGCTTCTGCTTATTCAGAAAGCCGGGCTGCATCACCTTCTCCTTGCTGATGACCTGCTCCAACTGCTGCCTGAGCTGCTTCGTTCTAGTCTCCCGTTCCGCGCGGGCCTGGTTGAACTCCTTCCACGCAGAAGGCTCGTTGTACTTGACGACGTCCAAGCGGATCCTGGCGAGCAGCGAACCCTTAAACGCTTCGTTGTTCAGTCGGGGATGCACGAGACGGTCCCAGAGAGACCTATCGAGCTGCCCGATCACGGCCTTGGTGTTCTGCGGATTGATCACGACCGGTTGCTGTTCGTTGCGTTCGTACTCCTTCCCGGCATTGTCAACTGCCGAACACCAAGGCTTCAAGCGCAGCGAGAATTCAGCCGGAAGCGGGGTGGTGACCACAAGCTCGAGCGGCACCGGCCCGGAAGCAGGGTACTCGTCCGGGAAGCCGACCCGGAAAGCGATGTCCTTCCACCGGATCTCTTTGCCGAACATGTCGTTGTCCGCAACTCCGACCTTGGCGTCCGGCCGCGTGGGCACGAGCACCTCGAATTCGACTTGCTTCTCGGCCACTTTGGCTTCCATCACCGGGCCCCACTTTCTCGCCAGCTCCTTTGCGATCCTCTTCGGGTCGTACGTGCGCCGGACCTTGCTCCCTCGCCAGTGGGCGGCGATGACCGATGCAGCATCCTCGCGCTTCTTCGACTCCTGCGCTTCGGTCCATTTGGCCAGCTCCTCGGTTCCCATGCCCTTGATTCTCGCCTCGTCATCGATCTCGGCGATGCGGTCGTAGTCGCCATCGATCGTCTTGGCGTCCTTGTTCAGAGCCTTCGCGAGCTCGTCGAGGCCCATGTCGTTCGTCAAGCGCAGGACGATGCTCCAAATGCTGCCGCGGATCTTCTGGCCGGCGACCTTGAGGTCGTCCCCCTTGTCGACCAGGTAGCCGCCAAAGCTGTTCACGTCCTCCGTGAGGAGCCGGATGGCCGGCACACGCTCGATCTTCAGTTTGGACTGCATCGACTTGATGACTCCCTTGGCCGGCTCGGGATCCTCGCCTAGCAACCGTTCGAGCAGCTCGTACGCCTTGGCAAGGTCCAGCGCGGCCCGAGACAGGTCCTGGTTCGCCCATCCCTTGTAGCCCTTCTTCAGCCTTTCCATCAGCAAGCATCTGTCGCGGGTGGCCCGGAGCAGCGCGTAGATGACGCCGACATCCTTGGCCAGCTTGGCCCGGACGGATTTCGACTCGCCGAGGTGGTGCGCGAGCGCGGAGAGGTTGAGGAGGATGGCGGTCTGCAGCTTCGAATCCAGCAACGCGGCCGCACCGACCGTGTTCAGCTCGACTTTTTCCGTGTCGGGAAAGATGGGCCGGAAGCCGCTCGCGGAGCCGCCGGGGGCGTAGAGTCCGTAGATGGCATGCACGCGCTGGTCCAGGCAACCCCAGAAGAGGTCGCTGAGCGTGTCGTGTCCGGCTTTGAACATGCGGAAAAGAGCATCGGCCATGATCGCGCGGTCCCCGGGGGTCCGCTTTCCGGCGGGCGTCCTCCGGTCCGTGAATAAGTCCGCGAGCTGGTCGAAGTCCGCCGGAGCGTCGGACGAGATCCCGCTGGCCAAGGGTTGGACAACCGTGTCGGTGTCATCGAGCGCCTGGGAGAATCGGGACACGGCCGCCTTGTTCTCCTCGAGCCACCGCGTCCGCTCCTTGGCCGAAGCGCCCGGGTCCCGCGGCGGCGACTTCCGGAGCGCCTCGTAGTGCTTCCGCGCCGTGCCGAGGAAATCATTGTAAGCAGCAAAGAGCTTGTCGGAGTCCAGATTGGCCCAAGAGGCCGCGCCGGCGGCGTCGGCCATGGCGAAATCTGGGGGCGTCGACGAGGTCAGAGACCTCCGTGGGCGCCTCAAAATCCGCGAATCGCGTGCCTGGCGTTACCGGCGAATGTTGATAGCGCTTCTACCGGACTAAGCGGCCCGCATCCGGGTCATCTGGGTGCGGGAGATGGGCCAGTGTAGCCGTCGGGGAAGGTCAGCCGACGGGGAGGCTGTGCCTTGCACCATCGTCCGCGGAGGCCCCTGGCGGAAGGAGAAAAGAAGCAATCAGACGGATGTGTTCGCGAATTCATCTCTTCAGCAGTAGAAGGCATGGGGCATCTAAGTCTGCGCCGGCCGAGAACACGGCTTCCCCGGCACGCCGACGCCTAAAGGCAGCCGGAAGACCTCTACGCGTCCGACACCTTCACGGGCTTGTACACGACCTTCCTCGTCTGCAATGATGCGCGTCAGCATTTTGCGATTCCAAGCGCGGCACCGCACGGACCTTGATGTAGCTCCAGCGCAGCCTCTTCCAGTACCACGCCAAACCGAGGAAGAGGGTGTTGATGGCCAGGAACTTCCAGCCCATTTTCTTGCGCTCGTCGTGCTCCGGCTCCGAAGCCCAGGACAGGAACTCGATCACGTCCTTGGCCAGCTGGGATTTGGTGTTGGGCGTACCGTCCTCGTACTCGACTGCGCCGTCGTACAGGGGCGCCGCCATGGAGATGGCACCGCCGGGGAAGTAGGGGTTGTAGTGGAGGCCCTCGCGGACCGAGACGCCCGCCGGGGGGTCGCAGTACCCGGTGAGGAGGGAGAAGAGGTAGTCCTGACGGCGGACGCGTCAAGCTGGGGCTGCCACCGCAGGCGACGGTTCGGCATACCTTGCCGCTGTGCCTGGCCTTGATGATAAGGCTGAGGTCCGGCGGGTAGGCACCGCCGTTGGCCGCGCGCGACGCCTCCTCGTTCGGGTAGGGCTTGGGGAAGTAGTCGGTGAGCTTGCCGGGGCGGGTGAACATCTCGCCGGCGTCGTTGGGGCCGTCCGTGAACTCGTATTCGCTGGCGAACGTCTGCGTCGCCGAAACACAGTCAAGCAACGAACGAAGCTGGCCAGGCGCGGTCGGCCCACCTTCATCTCAGCCTCGGTGTGCGCGACACCAATCAGGTTGCGGAAAGCGATGCGCTCCATCGAGTGGCATGCAGCGCAGACCTCCTTGTACACCTGGTATCCGCGGCGGATGCTGCCGGGAGGTCGCGTCAGCGTCCGTTGAGTCAATCCGCCGTGGTCGGCCGAAGTCCCGTCCCAGCTGGCTTCCGTCCAGCCATCCCGCCCCATCCAGCTCCCCGCAGCAAACTCAATGCAGGCCCATGTCCCGGCGGCGTCCGCACGCGCCGATCCGATGGCCACGGCGCCTTGCCCAGGCGCCGATCCCAGCTCTCAGGCAGCCTACTCACGCGGCGTGGTCGTAGGTCTTGTACCACTTGTCCGACTCCCACGGCATGTGCGCCGGGTGCAGACCGTGATCCGGCGTCGAGAATGCGTGGCCGGCGGGCACCACGATCCTTGTCATGCCGCCCACGGCCTCCTTCAGCGAGGCCTGCCACGACGCCAGCCGCTCATCCGTCACGAGGTACTCCGAGGTCAGGTACGCGGCCGACGAGCAGCCGAACAGGGTGAGGATGGTCGACTTTGCGGACACGGCGCCGCCTGAGGATGCGGTGCCCGCCGCCGTCGAGGCGAAGCGGGTCGCGGTCGCGCGCAGCAGTGGGCGGGCGAACATCGCGGCAGCCGAGCGACCTGCGGGGGCGCGGTGACGTCAGCGCTCTGCGGCGGCGGCTCGGTGGCCCGGTGGGCGCGGCAGGCGGATGGCGCGGCGGGGGCGTGGCGGCGGTGCCCGCGGGGCGCGCCCGGCCGCCGCCTCCCCCGCCGCATCGGCCGGCCGATGCGCACCTTGCTCTCCGAGCTGAGCAGCAGGTCCTCTCCGTCCGTGCCTCGGGATGGACGAGGCGCTCGCGTTCGGTGGCGCCAAAGAGAGACGCTCGCTCGGAGCGATTTTCGTAGTTGTGCCCGCTAACCGCCGCCGACGCCGACCCCGAACACCCCGCGGGCGCCGCATTCGGGCCTGGAGAGGCGCATTGCGACCATGGATACGCGGAGATAGCGATGGCAGACCAGGAGTCGGTCCCCGGATGCGCGATTCCCCGACCCGGCTCACCCCGCACGCAGTCCGCTCGCCCAGCTCGAGGCCGAGAATGCGGCCCTCAAGGCCGAGCTCGACGAGTTCAGGACGTCGTCCAAGGAGCTCGAGGAGGAGCTCGAACGCGAGCTGGAACGCGCACAGGCCGAGAACGGGACCCTGAAGGCGCGGGCGGATCAGGCTCGCAAGGAAGCGGATGACTGGAAGGTCCGCCTCGGAGCGCGCTGCGGGGAGGCTGGAATGCCCCTCTCATTTGCATTCTGGTCTCCAGGAACGGTTCAATGCCCTCCAGCGGAGCTCGGCGGGGCAAATCTCGGAGCTCGAGCTGGAACGCGACGCCCTCCGTGCCCAGGCGGCCAAGGACGCCTCCAGGATCCGGGAGCTCGAGATCGGCAACGACGAACTGGAGATGGCAACGCGGGTGGCCATGTCCTCCATCCAGGACCTCCAGACAAAGTACAATCAGACACTTGAGAGAATGGTTTATCTTCAAGAGGAACTGGACGTCGCAAAGGAGATGTCGGACGACCTCCAGCGCATGAAAGACGAGCTAAGAGGCAAGCGGGACTTTTGCCTTGTGCCTCTCTTCCGCTTGACGCCGCCGTGTCGACAGATGCCAACCTGGAAATAAGCGTGCTCCGGTCCCGCTCCAACTCCGCCAACAGCTCCCCTGGCCCCTCCCCCCACCGCCCCGCGCCGATGCCCGGCATTTCCGAACGCGGCGACGCCACACCTTCTCCCAGCCCCGCTCCCGGCGCCCCCGTCTCCCCCACCGCGCTCGCGGAATCCCTCTCCAACATCACCCTCGAATCGCCAAAGCCCCCAGAGACGCCGCAGAAGCCGGCCGCCGCCCCCGCGGTGCCGCAGACCCCGTCGACTCCCAGCGCGGCGCTGGCGCTCGTCAATTCCGTGACGTCGGCCTCGGTGGGGGTCATTACGGACCTGCTCAGCAAGGCCAAGGCGATCGAGGGGCGGTTGGCAGCCGCAAGAGGTTGGCGCGCGAACGATCTGTTCATCTTGGCTTGCGCTGATGCCAGTCCCCAGCCAAGTACATCAGCCCGCTCCTCATCCCGTCGGCCGACTCGAAATCGGGGCAGACCGACGCGGCGTCGGACGGCAGCAACGATACCCGACTCCCCGGCGCCTGGGACATCGAACGGACGCCTCCGGCGGCTACCTAGCCTTTGCCGTTTCTACAGGAGATCTATACCCCGCCAAATGTACAGGCCCCGCGAATCTACGGCTTCTGTGTCTGCGTCGGCGTCAGGAACGCGAGCCGGTCCCAGAGGTTGCCGAACCTGGCCTCGCCCTCGGTGGCGGCGGCGGGGGCGGCGTCGCCCATGCCCATGTCTTTGAGCATGTCCGCGACCTCGTCCTCCTCGTCCTTGGGGGCTTCAAAGTCCGGCGCGGAAGGGGGGGCGTCGGGGACCAGCCCTGGCCGCGAAAACGAAGGCGGGGGCGTCGAGGAATAGGTGATCAGGTCCTCCTGGGGGAGCCTTGGTGCGGGCAACGGCACGCTGCCGAGACTGGGGGAGTAGCTCGCCTGCAGCCCGAACGGTTTCGGAGGCAGCGGCGGGGGAGGGCCGGTCGGCAGCGGGGCGTCCTCGCGCGCGATCGCATCGCGCCACGGCTGGCTCTCGGCCAGAATCGCGGAATGAGTCTTTACCAGGTCCTCGGGCTCGTGGTCGGTCGCCTCCGATTCGGCGTCGGCTGCCCGGTGCGGAGAAAGCTCGTCGAGCTCGGCGAGGTCGTCGTTGGAAGAGTCCGCCCGGCGCACCGGGCGCGATGCGGAGACGGAACCAAGAAAGTCGAGACCGGCATCGTCGAGCGTGAAGCTGCCGGGCATGCCTGGCGTCGTTGGTTCCTCGTCCACGTGGGGCTCGGCCGGTGCGGTTGCCAGCTCCGCATAAGCACCATCGTGCGTAATCTCCACCATCGAGTCCATTCTCGACACGGCTGCGCTTTCCGAGCCCGGTGTGACCGCGGCCGTCGCGAAACCACCCTCGGTGTCCTGTTCCTCGTCTCGTGAACGATTCTGGTCGCCATCGTCATCGACCGGTGGAGCATCACCGTCGGACTCTTGCTGGGCTTCCCCGTCCGAGCCTTCAAGGTCGCTCTCGGCAGCACCGTAGCCCTCGTCAACGCCGCCACCATACTCACGGTCGAGTTCGCGGAGCTCGCGGTCAAGTTCGTCCTCGTCTTCGGGAGACAAGGCATCGGCATTGTCGACCTCGGCTTCGTCGGGGACTGCTTCGTCCTCAGCCGTGCCGTCATCCTCGGCACTCTGGTCGACAAGCCGCGGAGTCAAATGCACGGTGTGCTCCGTCTCTTCCACGGATTCCGCGCTGCCCACGCTGGCTCGTCCCTCAGGGGGGCCACCATCTCGAGGACCGTCCTCGTCCTCTTCGGGCCCCTCATCTTCTCCAGACCAGGGGTTGGCGTCCGGCGGTGGGGGCATCGCAGAGAATCGGTCCTTTTCTCCACCGATGTCAGCATCGTCATCCGAGTCGGAAAAGTCGTTGGTGGGAACGTTGGGAAGCGACAGATCCGGCTCCAAACCGGTCCCGCCTTCATCACCGTCGACCTTGCCGTAGAAGGTGTCCCCAACGAAATCCTCTTCGTCTGCCTCTGCGTCCGATGGCGCTCCGGCACCCTGTTCCGAAGCCTCGGCGCCTTCCACGCTCTCCATGGCGCCAGGCTCAGCGACAGTCTCCGCCGCCGGCGGTCCATCCGTAGTCGTAATTTCCGATTTCAGAGGCGACAAATCGACGACATTGACCCCGTCTTCAGCAAGGATCTGAAGAGGGTAGTAAACGCCGTCGAACCAATCGCCGCCGCGTGTGAACTTCTTCATCAGGCTTTCGCGGGCAATGCTCTCCAGCCAAAGCTCGCGGCGAGTGTAGAACGGTTGGGTGAGGAGCCAATGCTGGAAAGGTTCGTCGCCGCCGAGCGAAGCTGGCAGGAGGGCGTCCACGGCGCGTTGCCGACCGGCAACTTGCTTTCCCTTGCCAAGAGCCGCTTCTTGCTGCGCAATCGCAGCTCCGGCCGCCGACAGGGATCCGAGCACCTCCTCAATCCCTGCCTGGTTGCCGCTGTAGACGCCACAACTGAGCTCGACCAGGGCAATCCAGTGATTCAACAGCCGCGTCCCCTTCTCGGTAAGCGCCAGAAGCTCCAAATCCATCAGAGGATCGCCCGACGCCTTCCAAGAGCCAATGGGAGTGGTCGAGTACTGATGGACGATCGCACGGATCGACTCGCACACTGGGGTCCACCACGGCACCAGGACGATGCCCGCTTCGCGCGACGTCCCGTACCAAGTCCGGAGCTCATGTTCGACCTCATACGCATACCCATTCCAACGTTCCTCCTCGTGCCCAGCGTCCGCGTCCACGTTTGGCGAAAAAGCGGGACGGACCCTCTCCAGATACTCCCGTGCCCGCGGTTCAATCAGCGCCCAGCTGGACCGCAGGCGCCTTACTTCGGGGCTCGTCGCGGCCACCATGACCGCAGCCGCAGTCCCATGACAACGGTACGTGCGGCGCAATATCTGCGATGTCGCAAGAAGGTGGGTGATTGTCCTGGCGCGGGCGTGAGCGGGGGTAAAGACGTTCTCGTTGCCGGGTACAGAGGTCCGGTCCGGAACGGAATTGAGGATTGCGGATATGAAAACGTGCACCAGGTATCTGTGAAAGTCCCGAAGGAGAGTCAACTCCCCCGTCAGCTCCGACTCTGGCGCGATAGCCTGCAGAAGCAGCACGTGGCCCAGCCTGGCCCCGCTTTCAGGCGAGACACATCTGACAAGCAATGGCCTCAGCAGCTCCATCTCCAAGATGGCCAACTGCCGCGCAAGAAAGTCCGGATCGAACGACTCGACCGTATAGTCCGGCTGCGACATTCGAGCGATCGTCCTTTCCAGAGCCTCCGCCTTGTCTTTCCGGATAGACAGGTCCTCAATGAGCCTCCGCAGCGACGAAGAGGATAGATTAGGGTTCGCAAGTCGCGACATGTCCAACTTCATCTGCGCTTTCGCCACTTCCTCCTTTGTCGCCATCAGACTGCGGGTCAAAGGTGACAGGGCGATGCGAGGGAGCGGAAAGCCAGATTGGTAAGGCAGTTGCTCCGCCAGAGCTTCAATAGGGTCGCTTTCGTCGTCGGGCTCCGCTTCAGGGGCGGAAGCCGCCGCCTCCTCTGTTCCGGAAAGCAGCTCGCCAATCGACAGCGGTTTTGGCACCCCGGTTTCCGCGTCCCCTTCTCCAACCTGCTCTGTCACGAGCGAGATGACAAAGGAAAGTGCTTTCCGCGCGTCCTCGCACGTTTCCACCAGGTCGGGAGGATAGGAAACGACACCTGAAGCTGCAAGTGTCACAGTTTCGTCACGGCCACGCGCTTGTCCAAGGCTGACCATTCTCTGCCGACGAATCCCATTCCACGGCATTCTCTAACCGCAAGACGGCGTCTTTGGCGATGTCCAGATATGTCTCGAAGGCGGCCTGTCGAGCACGCACGAGATCTGGTCAGAAGTTGCGAGCGCGGTTCAACCATTTCTTCCCCACTTTGCGCGCTCCATCTGCCCTCAGTTCGGCGGCACGACGGAAGAGCTCCCGGTTATCGGCAGTGCCGAGGCCCATCGCAACCACGCGTCAAGCGCGCCGCAGCGTCAGTTCGATCCTGCTTTTCGTGAGAGCACTGCGATCGCCCGCGCGCGCGCGCAAGGATCCCCGAAGGCCGCGGAAATATGGCTAGCGCGGGCTCTTCGACCTCCATCGCGTCTATTCTGGAGTTTTTCAACACGATCGAGAGGCTGAAGACCACGAAACGCACGGGATGGGTGAACCACAAGGTTCCCAGGCCCGAGTCGATCAGCGACCACATGCACCGGGTTGGAATCATGGCATTCATCATCGACGACCCGAAACTGGACAGGAACAAGTGGGTACTAACCGCCGCAAACGGGTTCAGGCGGCTCTGAGCCTTTCGCAGGTGCATCAAGATGGGCATCGTTCACGATCTTGCAGAGTCAATCGTGGTGGGCCTCAGTCGTGGGCCGCCGTTTTCGGACTTTCTTAATGATGGTCAGAGCAGGGCGACATTACCCCGGACGAGCCTGTGACGAAGGAGGAAAAGTACGAGCTCGAGCGAAGGGGCTTCGTCCACCTCGTCGATCTGCTGGGAAACACGGCCCCGGCAAAGGAAATGTTTGACCTTTGGGAGGAGTACGAGCAAGGGAAGACGCCGGAAGCTTTGCTGGTGAAGGATCTGGACAAGTTTGAGGTGTGTTCATCCGTCAAGGGAGGAGGCGCAATGTGACCGGCTACCCGATCCGCAGATGATCGTGCAGGCGCTCGAGTACGAGCGTAGAGGACGGGAACCTGGCGCAAATGAGGGACGCTTCTTGCAACCTTTCTTCGATTCGACGAAGGATGTTTTCACGCATCCGACCGTTCGCGCGTGGGTTCACGAGCTTTGGAGACGGCGCGACGAGGAACTGCCGCCCTCGTGACGTTCCGGAGTGCTGGAAGCTGCGGTTGCCGATGCTGGATGTGGATATCTACATACCCAATGGTTGAGGGATGGTCCCTTGATTGCCACGTCCTGCGAGGTGCGGACCCTTCTGAATGAACTTCACCCGCGTTCCTCTACGCACGCTGTTTATTGCCGGTGTCCGCCGGCCACGAATCGCATTCTATAGCATCGCTCTAGCGCAGCAGCGTGCCCTGTTCCGCCCCCCGCCAGCCCCGATGCGGCCCTCGACGGTTCTCGTCGCCGCCCTCTTCTTCACGTCTGCCCTCTTCGCGCCGCGGGTCCGGGCTCAGGAGCCGCCGACGCTCCAATATAAACCCCGCTCCCTGCCGCTGGAAGCCGTGAAGTACCTCATCTACAACGACCTGTTCACAATAACGCGCTTCGAAACCACGTTCAACGAGACTCAGGGATCCTTCATCTCGCCCCTGCTCATCCCGCGGGTCTCGGGGACCGAGAACAATGCGATCGTTCGCCAGTTCATCGTCGACACGCTGAAGGCCGTCAACTGGACCGTGGAGCTGGACACCTTCACGGCCATGACGCCGCTCGGGGAGAAGGAGTTTACCAACATCATCGCGACCAAGAACCCTGCGGCGCCCAAGCGCATCGTCGTGGCGGCGCACTACGACTCCAAGTACTTCCCGGAGCCCGAGGTCTTCGTCGGCGCGACCGACTCGGCCGGCTCGTGCGCCATCCTGCTGGACCTCGCGACGCGGCTCAACAAGTACTTTGACGACAAGGAAACCGCCTGGCTGGGCCCCGTGAAGCCTCCCAAGTCGGACACGACGCTCCAGGTCATCTTTTTCGACGGCGAGGAATCCTTCGGGGAGTGGTCGGACGCGGACTCGCTCTACGGCTCGCGGCACCTGGCCGAGAAATGGGAGGCCGAAAACAAGCTCAAGTCCATCGAGCTGTTTGTTCTCCTCGACCTCCTCGGTGGGTCGCACCCGAAGATCAGGAACTTTAGCCCGGCAACCTCGGTCGCGTACCGCCACCTCTCGGACATTGAGCTCAAGCTCGGCGACAACCTCATGCTGACCCCGATGGCGGCGCCCCCGGACGACGAGGGCCTCACCGACTTCCAGGACCAGGATGAGCTGTACTTTGTCGACATGGACAGGGCCCCGTCGTCGCAGAACGTCAAGATCGACGACGACCACGTGCCCTTCGTCAAGCGCGGCGTCCCTGCGCTGCACATCATTCCCACGCCGTTCCCGGACTACTGGCACACCGTCAGGGACGACGCGTCGGTCATCGTGCCCGAGACCCTGAACGACTTTGCCGTCATCCTGCGCGTATTTGTGGCCGAGTACCTCCAGCTCCACGAGGGGCTTGCCGTCGAGATGAAGAACAACCCCACGACGCCCGAAAACTCCCCTCTCGTGACGTCCCAGACGGGCGCCGAGTCGTGGCAGAAGCGGATCGACGCGGACAACAAGGCGATCGCGGATGCGGAGGCGGCGGACGCGGCGGAGGCGACGAAGGCGGCGCGGGAGGCCGATCCGGGTGCCGCGGGCGGCGAGCTCGAGGTGGAAGAGGAGATGGAGATGCTGGAGCCGGCAGAGGCACCCGAGGAGCCGCAGCAAAAGCCTGTCGAGAGCGCGGAAGGCGAGGAGCGGGAGCGGGACGAGTTGTAGACACTAACGAAAAAGAGTGATTGGGCGCGCCCAAACCGCGAACCAAGCAACGGTTGTTCCACACGTGCGGGCCCGCCGCCGGCTCCGAGCGCGCAGCAATCTCGCGGCGCCGAGTCGCGTGCGCCGGCCGGCGTCGCACCCGCTCGGCGCGCGGCGCACACGAATGGACCTGAGCGTCGTCCAGCTCCTCGCTACCCGCCTGGCGCCGGGGAACGAGGCGACGGCCATCGCGTCGACGACGGAAAACTCGGTTGCCGACCCGCAGAGCGGCGCGCCCGGCCTGTCGTCCGCGGCCACCGAGCCCGAGACGGAAATGGAGGTGCCGACGTCGCGCCAGTCGGCCGGCGAGCCCGAGCCGCAGCTGGAGATGCTGTACTACGCGCGGCTGGAGCAGGCGCCGTTCCCGGAGGACGGCACCGGCGTGTCGTTCCTGCTCGACAAGCCGTACTGCGTCATTGGCCGCCGCACGGCCGACGAGGACCCGGTGCAGGTGTCCATCGACTCGACCAAGGTGTCTCGCCGCCATGCGCGCGTGCAGTTCAACTACGACAGGGGTGAATACGAGCTTGCCGTCTGGGGCCGGAACGGCTGCTGGATCGAGTACCCGGAGTGGTACGAGGGACCGGTGGACGCCGAGAGGAAAGTCTTTGCCGAGGGCACATCGGAGGACAACAAGGCGCCGAAACCAGTTCCTCTCGTTCATGAGTGGGTTGATTCTTCCGCATCTGGCCGCAATCAAGAAGGCTCATCGCCTTCCAGCTGCGTTCTCGTCATCGGGGGGACCCGGCTCCGCTTCCTCCTCCCCGATCCGCCCGAGCTTCCCGAACCGAAACCAAAGGGGCCAAAGAGCAAGAAGCGCAAGACCGCGCACGTGCAACCCGTGGATTCGGACTCGGGAATCGACGACCCGAACAACCCGAACGCGCGCGTACAGCACCAGAAGCCTCCGTACCCCTACTCCTACCTGATCGCGCAGGCCATCCTCTCTTCGCCGAACAAGCGCCTGACCCTCAACGCGATTTACCAGGAGATCAGCTCGCGCTACCCGTACTTCAGGATGGATGTCACCGGCTGGCAGGTGGGTTCCGAAGCGCGCCGCGAGATCCTGCACTCACGAGTAAATGATTTTAGAACTCTGTTCGGCACAACCTTTCGCTCAACAAGGCGTTCAACAAAGTCAAACGTCCCGACAATGAGCCCGGCAAGGGAGCGTTCTGGGTTGTTGCGGAGGGGACCGAGGTGAGGGACGCGCTAGCTGTTCCAGAAGACCTGAGCCGACTCTTTACAGGAGCAGTTCTCGCAACCCATCACCTACAGGCGGAAGTCGGCGGCTGCATCGGCCACGCCATCTGCCGCGAACAGTCGGCCCGAGACCCCCGTTTTCGGCGCAGCGCCGGACGCCGGACAGGAGTACTTGGGATATGGGGGAGTGGAAGTTGCGGAAGGCCAGCTGCCGGGCGAGGAGGTTGCATCGTACGAGGAACAGCAGGACATCGTCATGGCGGAGGTGCCGAAGGAAGATCTCAAGCCCACGCCTCTGGCGAAACCCGTGGCAAAGCGCTCGGCTCCTTCTTAGGCCAACGGTGTCTGGCAACCAAGAGCTGCCCCGGGGTCGGGCAGGCTTTGAGTTTGTGCTGCGAGCTGCGAGACTGTACGCTACACCCTTTTTGTAGGTAGCAGGTGAATAATGCCATGGAGTTTCAGACATTCTATCTTTTGAGGACGACTAAGACAATGACTCCGGTGATTACGAGCACTACAATGAGACAAAGAACAACGAGACACATCATCTGCGTTTCCAAAGCGAGGTGTGAGCATACGCGCTAAAGCACACCGTCCGTCTGCTTACCTTCCGCGACTTTTTCTGCTTCTTCCTCGCCTTGCGCAGCTCATCCACTCCTTTCTCCGTGTACTCCACCGTCTTCTGGACGTTCTGGCCGATCTCGATGATCGCGTCGTCCTGCGCCGCAACCAGCACCGCCATATCCATGAAGAGCTGCTGGAGCTCGATGACCGTCTTTTCGATCCGGAGGATGTCGTTGTGCCGGGCCTGGATCGAATGCAGGGCCATCCTCGCATCGTCGGTCTGCCTTGACCCCTTCAGCGTCTGCTGGGCAAAGATCGAGGCGGTGCCTTGCTGCAGGGCTTCCGCCACTTCCTCTTCTGTCGCATTTGGTCTGACTGGAATAGGATGAGGCGAGCGACAGCTCGTCAACGGAGTGAACTCACCGACGAGCACTTCCTTCCGCAAGCGGTTCTTGTACTTGTCCTGGTACTTTTCCTCCACCTCCTTGTACTGCGTCATATACTCCAGGAACTTCTTCGTTATCGCCGCTTGCTGCATCCCACGGATCAGGATGTGGTTGCAGGGATTATACGACCAGCCCACCTGGGTTTGCCGCACTCGTTGGTTGGTCGAATCCTTCTCAACCTTTGCGGCGGCCTTTGTTTCGGAATCGATTTCTGGCAGGCCCATTTCGAACGCTTCCTTGAGAAGTGCGCGGATCGCCGCTCACTTTTCAGAATCAGTCGGACCTGGTTCGCCGTCACGCTGATTCTGTTCATGAGGTTCTCCATTTCCGTCGACAGCTCTGTACGGCGGAGCTTAATTGCATCTCTCATGGCAGGAGCGAATGAGACCTGCCATCGATCTCGCTCTCGCTGGTGGCATTCAAGGTCCTCGAATGCAACGGATCCACGCTGTCAATCGCCCGCTTCAGCGTCGCAAGTCCGTCCCTCGCCGTTGCGATCTGAAAAGGGAAGAGCTCCAGCATGCTCTTCGGCAGTTTCGACGAAAAATGGCTCACGTCCTCGAACAACTTCGCCATGTCCGTTGAGGCGCCTGGTTGCGCCGTCCCCGCTTCGAGATCGTCCTCGCTCTTGTCTCCCATGATATTGAAGCCGAACCATGGCTTGGTAGACTTTGTAGATGGCGGAGGAGATTCCTTATCCAGCTCCTCTTCCTCCTTGGGAGGACCCGTCTGGAAACGTTCGGTGCTCAATCCAGAGCCGAACGGCTCTAGCCATATTGGGGCCAACCAATTCCCTCGTCCGGTCCCGCATCTCTCGGGAATCGATTTAGGCTACAATGAGAGATGCATCGCCGGTCCAGAATGGATCGTGGACTTCAGAATTGGTCGGAGCGTCGGAGTAGTACTATCGCGGCAGCGGCCGCGTTTAACCCCTTTCTCTTTCAAACTGTCGCCTCGCGGCCTATCCGTGCCCCCTACGGATGTCTGTCCACCATACTTCCCATGCTGGACCGACGTTCCGAACGCGAGGGACCCGGGTGAAGGATGAGGAGGATGCGAGCACCCTCAAGTTTGGGCGAGGTCGGTTTCCGAGCTGGGGAGGAAGACCGGCGAACACGCCCTCAAATTGCGGGATTGGACCGCGGCGGGGCTTTCCATGGATGCGGGAACGATGGACACGGGATTTTGCGGCGGCTGGCTTGCTTTTCCTGTCCGACGTCTGCCGTCGTTTGACGCGTTTCGCGTGTCCAGATTTCGACGACCAGGCGGACGCCAAACCGTTGATGCTCTCGGAAGTGGCCATCGTCATCGAAAGCACGAGGGGCAAGTTCGAGGACGAGTTGGGGTTCGGCGACAAGATGAACCCGTGGGTTGCGATTGGCCGCCTCCCAACCGTGACCTTTCTGACCCATCTTTGCACCTTCGGTCAACCTCAGTGTCAAACAAAAATGCCTGGATTACTGCAATGCGTTCAAGCGCATCGACGGGAGAGGACCCATCGGCGAGGCGCACCAGTTGCTCAACTTCCAGGCGAACCCGCTTCACCCGTTCGAGCGGACGCAGCTTTTGAACCTCATGCCCCAAACGGCCGAAGAGGCCAAGAACTACATCCCGAGCTTGAAGAACAGCTGGGACGACGACGAGCTGCAGGCTCTTTTGGACGAATTGAACGCTCTTGCTTCCCTTCGGGAGGATGTTTGAAGCCGAGTGATTCTTGCGGGCCTTGGATCGTTGCTAATGTACATGCGGCACGGTTTGCTGTCGAGAAGAATGTGGCAGGGAGGCGGGGACTAGGACGTCGTTTGGGGTGGGGACTTGGATGAAGCGCGACACCCGGCCTGTCGTGCGCGGGCCAAAAAGGTGGAGACGGCACTACAGTTCAGGCAGTAATGAGTAATTCGTTGATGAAAAAGAAGCTATAGAGATATCTTCAAGCGAGTTGCTTCGGATAAAGTCCGAGTGGACGGTTTGTCTTCACTCCACCCCCACGGTCATCGACCGTCCACACACCGCGATCGGACGTCCGGACCGTCCGGAAACACTCGGGAGCAAGACTGCTTGGTGCATTATCTATCTTGAATGCTACAAGCGTCACAAGCGACTGTGGAAGTGATTGTTGGCGAGACCGGGGGGACGCGTGAGAAAAAGTCGAGAGCCAGCCCGAGACCCAAACCCACTCAGTATGCCATCTTCGTCATGGAAACGCGCATGCGTGAGTAGTCCTGCATTGATTCTACGGGTCCATAAGCGGAGATAGCAAGGTCGTTGTCGTAGATGTACTGCTGGGCCACCCGCATGACGTCAGAGACCGTGACCTGCTGGATGAGCGCATCCGTCTCCCAGGGCGTCAGGCGCTTTCCGTAGTTGAGAATCTGCCTGCCGATATCTTCTGCGATAGGCGTGGTGCCGTCCAGGGAGAGGAGCATCGAGGTCTTGAGCTGGTTCTTGGCACGGAAGACCTCGGCCTCGGAAACGTTGGTGCAGAGCCGCATCCATTCCTGGATGACCCAGTGGCACACGTCATCAAGCCCCGTCTTGGCCTCCGAGGTAAAGTAGATGCCGAAGAGGCCGATGTCGGAGTAGGAGGTGTTAAACGACATGAAGGAGTTGGCGAGGTTGCCGTTGGCCAGGTTCTGGGCCAGCTTCGACGAAACGTTGCCAGCAGCACCGAGCGACCGATCCCACGTGCCGACGATGGATTGGAGCACGAGCAACGGCCAGAAGTCGGGGTTGGTGTGGCTGACACCCTCGACGGCCATGGCGACATGTGCGACGGGGTACTCGTCGTAACGCGCGTGCACCTCCGAGCCCGTGAAGGTGGCCTTGGGGAACGGCTTCTTGCCGCCAGACGACTTAAGACCGCCAAAGTGCTTCTCGGCCAGCGCCACGAGGGCGTCGTGCTGGACGCCACCCGCACCGACGAGGACCATGCGGTCCGCCGTGTAGTTGGTGTTGATGTAGTCGGTGAGGTCGGCGCGCTGCAGCGACTGGATGTTCTCGGTGGGGCCGAGGATGGTGAAGCCGAGGGACGTGTCCTGGAAAAGCGAAGGTCGGTAAACAGCCATGGCGTGGGTGGCAAACAACGAACCTGGAAGGCAATCTTGTGGAGCTCGTCGAACACCACCTCGTCCTTCTGCTTGTGCACCTCCTCGTACTCGCGCAGGATGACGTCGCGCTCGCGCTCGATGGCCTCGGGCGCGATCGTGCTGTTCTGCAGGATGTCCGCGATAATGCCCACGGCCTGCGGTACGTCCGAGTTCAGCGCCTTGGCGTAGTACACGGTCTGCTCCCTCGAGGTGTAGGCGTTGAGGTGCGCGCCAAGGTTCTCGATCTCGACCTCGAGGTCGGTCTGCGAGCGGGTCTTGGTGCCCTGCGCGGCCAGTCAGCCTTGAGTCCAACGCGCCGCACCCGACCCCCGAACCTTGAACGCCATGTGCTCCAGGAAGTGCGCAGCACCATTGTTGCGCACATTCTCGAACCGCGAACCCGCATCGATCCAGACGCCGACCGTGGCGGTCTGGTAGTTGGGGTTGGACTCGGTGGCGACCCTGAACCCGTTGGGCAGGGTGGTGACCTGAGCGCGCATGGATCTTGTCAGTGATGCTGCCACCCGGCCAAAGCGGCATGCGGTCCCACCTTGGTCTCGGGAATGGCAGCGAGACCGGCGCCGTAGTTGACGTTCAACTGAAAGTTGGACGGCGCAACCAGCGCCTTTTGGGACAGGGCCCCACGGGTCGTCCCGAAGGACTTTTGCAGCGGTGCCGAGAGCGGGCGAGCGACCTAGCGGGGCGGATGGCGGCGAGGGGTGTCAGACACTGGAGGTGTCCATGGCGTCGCCGCAACGCGACGACCGGGCCGCTGCCGCCGCATCCGTCCGAGAAGCCGCCGCAGTCGCCGGTGCACATCAATCCAGAGCGGTCCAGACCGCCGCAGTTCCGGCAAAAGGGGCGCCTGGCGCGTGCGATGGTCCGCGGGCTCGTGGCGCCACCATCGCGGGCCGCGCCGTCGGGGCCGGACGCCGCGGCGCATCCCGGGGGCGTGCGGCAGAAGTCCCTCGGAGGCGATACCCACGCTCTTCGCCGCCTTCGCGGCCGCCTGGCGGAGCACCATGGTGACCAAAGTGAGCTTTGCGACCCCGTTGCGACGTCGCGCGCGAAGCCTGGCTAGCGCTTTTCGTGGTTCCGATCGAACCCACGAAAACCGCTAAGAGCGGAGCGATCGGGACTCATCGCGGTCATGACGCAGCGACGGTCCCTGTGACTCCATTTGGTTTTCATCGGTGGCAGTCATCGAGGGTACAGGACGCAGCAGACCTTCCGGGCATCTCCTAGCCAGCCATGTCCTTCCTGAAGCGCGTCGTTGTCACCTACGGTGGGAGGCATTGGCGTGGCGTCGCCACCTCGTCGGGATACACTCGCTGACCGCCGTTCGCCGCCATGAACAGGGACCTTCGTTGCCGGTGTGTAATCTGGCCTGTTGAGGAGGCATGGCACGCCCCTCTAGGGCTTCTGGCGCTTGAATGGCAGCCCGGTGGTGCCATGCTGTCATGATCATCGTTGACCCTGGGTTCCCTCGGCTCTCCCCTCTGGCACTGCTTTGGGTCCCTACGAACGTCATCCTGACCTATGAATGGCTTGCGTTCCCCGCCGTTGGCGCTCGTTGGCTATTTGTCGCGATCTCTTCGCTGGGCAACCTCGTCACGGCCCTTCCTCGCCATCCCTGGGCACTTCGACTGCTTCACACAATAGCGAACTGGGGCTCGAACTTCCTCCTCTACCCTGACAAGAAGGTTCGTTGATTTTCTTGTTCGTAACTTGTGACGCTGACCTGGCACTCCTTCGCTGTGCCACATTGTCTCACCGAACCTACTCTTCTCGCGACTCACCCCACGTTACGCCTCGCTACCTCAGCTCGACTATGGCTTCTTGAACAGGGCGCTCGGCAGGGTGCGTTTTGGTCCCGTCCTTGGCCTGGGGCGGCGATCAAGTACGAGCGGTTCTAACGTCTACTCACACAGCCCGTCAACAACGAGTGGTGGGGCACTCGTTCGCAGGTGAGATTGATCATTGGGCGAGCTGGTTTGGGGTGCTAATGACCCGGTCGGTTCCAGCACATCTTCACGATCGCGCTGCCGCTGTCGATCTGCGACCACCTGTCGCTCGACATGTGGAACAAGTGGCTGCTCCCCAAGTGGGGCATCCAGGGGCCGCTGTCGTGGAAGTTCACCCCGACGCCGATGATGTACCACAACGTCAGGTGGGTTGGTCTGAGGGACGGCGGTTCCGGCGGCTGATCCCGATCGGCTTGCTCCTTCAGCTTCGCCATCACCGGCATTATGCTGTACGTTGCCCACGACGCTTACTTTAACCCCCTGGTGAGTTGCGGGCGAGCATCGCGTCCCATTGGCTGGCTTGACGTGTCCTTTCCCAGCACGAGGGCAAGTCAGTATCCTCTGCCTTTCCAACGCTTAGCCCTCTTTCCTAACGCGTTTGCGCTCTTGTAGGGATCGTGATGCCCTGGTCACCGGCAAGGTTCGTTGCGTTTTGTCCTCGGAGCATAGATTATTGCTGACTCAAACCGTCTAGCTGTACCCCGAGGTTTGATCCAGCTTTCCCTTGCACCGGCGACCCTTTTCCAACCATTCCCTCTTCAGATGAGCGGGGTCATGACGATGTGGACGCTCGGAGCTACGGGACACGTGCTCGAGAACCTGACGGGCCGCATGTGGCCCCACGGTACCCCGCTTGGTGTGATCCCCCCCATGATCGCCTTCACGACCGTCAAGGGCTTCTCGATGTGGGTTGACTGCTGCACTTTAGGGTATGGGAGTGGAGTGTTGACGGATTGCTTGCTTTTGCCCTCGGATCGCCCCCTGAACGATCTGGCAACTCTGCACAACCACCCTGGCGTCAATTCCGCTCACTTTTCATTTAAAGGTCGTGGCCATGGAGAAACAACCTTACGCCGTAAGTCGTTGGCGACGCCTGGAGGTGTGGGGAGACGTCGGCTGATCGATCGTTCCGTCTTGGGATGCTTCGCCCCCACTCGGCCCACGACCAACTACCATGACCTCCCCTTTAACCTAATCCGCACGACCAGTTTCGAGCAGAAGCTCAACGAGGCGTAGAGGAATCCGCTCGGGGAACAGACACTGCCAGATATCGTGTAGAATGCCATGCAGCGGAAGGCACCTAGGCAAAAGTAGCTTATAGATCACCTGACTACTCAGTGCCTCTTCTTGCTTCATAAACAAACGTAGACGAAGGATTCGGTGATGCTGTGTTTCGCCTGGCGTATCGCTTCACGCTGTGTCAGCGGCCATGTAATGAAGGTCTGATAACATCTCATCTCTAATCTGCTCTCCCCGACGGGTATCACCACTGCCCGACAAAGTCCACCAGCGACGCCTTGTACTGCGCGACCGGGCCCCGCATGTCGCCCTCCTTGGACTCGAAGCGCGTGAACTTGCCGCTCTCGCAGACCCAGACCTCCTTGCTGTTGGAGGAGCCCGATCAGCAAACCCGTACGAAAAGCCCGATCGTGCCGGCAACGTACCAGCAAGCATCGAGGAACCGCTGGTCGTGCGATACAATCAACACAGCGCCTGAAAAGTTCTTGATCGCGCGGATGAGGGCGTCGATCGTGTCCACGTCTGGGCACGCAGGTAACGGTGAGCCAAAAGTCGATATCCAGATCAGATCACTGAGCAACCCACCGAGATGGTTCGTCGGTTCGTCCAGCACCAGCACGTGCGGCACCAAAAGCCCCAGCGACGCAAACACGACCCTCGACTTCTGCCCTCCGCTGAGCGTCCCGAGGATCTGCATCCCCGTTGGCCCCGTGATGCCGAACTTGCCCAGAGCCCGGCGGTAGTCCTCCTCGCCCCGCCCCGGGAACTTCTTCGCCAGCCACTGCACCGGCGTGAGATTCATGTCCAGGACGTCCAGGTGGTGCTGCGAAAAGTGGGCCACCCGCAGCCTCGCGTGCCGCTGCGAGTGGCCCCGCAGCGGCTCCAGGAGGCCGATGGCCAGGTTCAGCAGGGTCGACTTGCCGGCGCCGTTGGGGCCGACGATGGCGATCTTGCTGTCCATGCCGATGTTGAAGGAGACGTCGCGGAGGATGAGCTTCTCGGGCGTGTATCCGAAAACGACGTCCTCCATCTTGAGGATCGGGGGTGTGAGCTTGTCCGGCTCGTCGAAGCGGAAGTAGAGGTGGGCACCGCCGGCGCCGAGGCCTTCGTCCTCGGTGGTCGGGGGCGGGCCGAGCGGAGGGAGCCTGACACGAGGCGATCAGCAACGATTCGTCGGTGAACCGACGCCTCATCTCACTTTTCCAGGATCTTGATCTTGGACTGGGCCTGCGCCGCGCGGTTCGCGTTGTACCGCCACCTGTCGATGAAGGCCTGGAGGTGCTGCCGGTACGCGACCTGCGCCTCGTAGTCCTTGATCCGCTGGCGCTTGCGCTCCTCGCGCGTCTTTTGGAACGTGGAAAAGTCGCCCTTGTAGTGCTCGAGCGAGCACGAGTGCTGGTGGTAGATGTCCGTGGCAATGGTGTCGAGGAAGGCGCGGTCGTGCGAGACGACGAGGATGGTGGTGGGCCACTTGATCAGATACCGCTCGAGCCAGACGACCGCCGGGAAGTCTGGCGAGAGAGGGAAGGCGTCAGCAGCAGTCCAGGCAAACTACAGGCGACGGCGGCCCACCAAGCATGTTGGTCGGCTCGTCGAGCAGCAAGAGGTCCGGCCTCCGGAAGAGCGCCCTCGCCAGGGCCAACCGCATCCTCCACCCGCCCGAAAACGTCCTCGTCGCGGCGAGCTGCTGCTCCGCCGAGAACCCCAGGCCCGATAGGATCACGGCCGCGCGCGACTCGGCCTTGTCGGCCTCGATCTCCTCAAGCCGCTGGTGCACGGCCTTGAGCCGGGCCGACGCCTCCTTTGCCTTTTCGTCGCCGCCCTCCATTGCCGCAGTCAGCTCCTTCTCCTCCGCAAGCAGCGCCTCCCGCTCCAAATCGGCCGAGAGGACGGACCTTATGGCCGGGGTATCGTCGCCAACAACCTGCCAAAAGGAGGTCAGCCCGGGAGCCCGAAGCCGCCAGCAGATTGGGCAAACGCACCTCCTGTTCCACGTGCAGCACTGAAATGTTCTGAGACACATACAACTCGCGGGTGCTGATGGCCCGGAGGAGCGTGGTCTTGCCGATGCCGTTCCGGCCGACGAGCCCGTACCGGCGCCCGAAGGAAAGCTGGATCGCGGCGTCCTTCAGGATCACGTGGCCACCGTAGGAAATGTCAAAGTTCTCCAGGGCAATGTCCTTGGTCTGGGCGACCGCCGGGGGACGGTTGGGCTGGGTGACGATGCTGGAGACGGAGGATCAGCGGCTGCCGAACAGGAAACCGGGCTCTGGCGCCCCAATCAAACGCAGATCGAAATACCCACATCGGAGGCACCGCGTTGGGATCCCACACCGCCTCGGCCTTCTTCCCCGTCTTCTTGGAGCGCTGCCGCTCCTCCTGCTGCTTCAGCTTCAGCATGTCCACGCTCGAGATGGGCGCCTTGCGGCCCTTGCCCGAGGTCCACGTGATGTCCGTCACGATCGACGACGCCATGTCGAGCGTCGACGAGGTAAAGTCCGCGTCCAGCGCCGTGTAGACCTCCTTCAGCTTGGCCAGCCCCGGCCCGGCGCCGCCCGCGTCGTCGGGGAAGATCTGCGCCGCCAGCCGCGCGCACAGCTCGTCCACATCGTCGGGCTCCGCGCCGGCGTCGAGCAGCAGCGGCCCGAGGAAGTCCGTCAGCGCCTCGCGCGACCCGTCGCGCACGTTGTCCGCGTCGTCGAACCAGCCGAGCGCGTAGTCGACCGTCGAGTCGTCGATGAGCGGGCACGCGCGGAGCACCTCGGCCCGCACCATGTCGGTGACGTCGGCGCCCGCCATCGTGGCGAACGGGGGGCAATCGGCCGGGGACTACGAGTTGTTTTTGTCGACTGGGACGGCGTCGCGGCCTTCCATCATCACGCTGCAGCGTCTTTTGTCCTCGCACAAAGCCACTCTCGGCGCCTGTCGACATGCCTCCGCGCCGCCGCGCCCCTCCTCCTCTCTCCGCCTTCGCCGTCTCCGCGGCCGACACGTCGAACGGGCGCCAGCTGTTCCCGGCCGAGGTCCTCTCGCTGATCCTCGGGCACGTCTCCGCCGAGCGCGACCTCCACGCGATGCTCTCGACCTGCAGGCTGTGGCTCATGCTCGCCGCGCCGAAGCTGTGGAAGGACGGGCCGAGGTGGGTCTGCGGCGCGGAGGGGGCGATCGCCCGGTCGGTCGGGGCGCGGTGCGAAAGTCTGACGCGCCGTCCGCGCAGGTTCCGCACGCGGAAGCAGCTCTTCGAGTTCATGTTTTCGAACTACGACGACGCGCTCTGGACCGCTCAGATCGAGGGAAGGGGCAAGCACCCGGCCCTGCGCGCCCGCTGCCCTACTTCGGTGTCGTCAAGCGGTTCCTCATGGATCGGATGCCCGTGGCCGTGCTCACGCATCTCGGGGTGGCCAAGCTGGCGAGCAACTGTGCCGTCGTGGAGGAAGTCAGGCTGCAGCTTGGGGCCATCGACCAGCAGGTGGGAAACGACGGGCGATCGGAGCCGGGACGAGCTAACGGACGCCGTCCAGATCCTCGACGCGCTGGCGAACAAACCCATCCGGATTGTTGACCTGCGGGGCGAGCTCGGTTACTACAGAAGGGCGGTTACCAAGGGCCTCACTCGCTTCCTGACCAAGCTGGAGGATTTGCGCGAGTTCCGAACCGGTTCACCTATTACCGAATACTGGGCGAGCAAGTTTCTGAGGTCCCCCGGGGCGAGAAGCATCCGGATCCTCTCCGTCAGCTGCGCTGCAATGGGAGAATGGTCGAAGAACTTGGCTGGTTTGGAGGTGCTCGACTACCGCGTGCCCGTCTACTACCCGGAAGAGGTACACAGGACGTTGCTGCGCGCGGTCGGCGAAGACATGAAGAGCCTCAAGCGTCTGTCGATGCGTAGCATGCAGGGCGTCACCGAAGCACTGTGCGAAACGCCGTGCGTCAGCCGTGCAGATTGCATCTCAACCACTCTCCAACAGCGTCATCGATCTCGTCTGCTCCCTCCCCAAGCTCGAGCAGCTCGACATCACCGGCTGCACGGGGCTCGCCAACAAGCCTGGGGTGCCGGATCCGGGCGTGTGGGACGCGGGGCAGCTCGAGGCGATCCGGGCGCGGGGGAGGTCCGGCGGACCTGCCGGGGCGTGATCGCCCCCGGAATGTGGCCGGGGCAATAGCATGCGCCTCAAGGAGGGCTCGCCACTGCGATAGAACGACACTTAGTGACCTCGATCGCCGACGTGTCGCGCGGGCTGGCGGAGTTGCTCGCTCTGAGATACACGCAACTCGCGCTGCTCCATCGGGGGCGATTATGGCGAGTCCGGCGCGGGGCACGCCGTCGCCGCCGCTGGGGGCGCGGCCGCCGTCCGCGAGCTCGCTGTCGCTGTCGGCGTCTGCGTCGGGGGCGGCGTCGGACGGGTCTGGCGAGCGGGGCGGGCCGGCCGGGTCTCGCGAGGGCCGCGACGCGGTTGTCGGCCGCCGCGTGTACGCCAAGCTCGCCGCGCTGCTGATCGGCGCGCGCGCGGTGCCGCAGCCGCCGCCGCGGCGCCGGAAGCCCGACGTGTGGTTCAACATCGAGGCGGCCGAGCCGGACGGCGCGAGGGAGGCCGCCGCGCCGTGGCGCGACATCGGGCCGCGCGACGGCGCGCCGAGAATGGTCGTCGACGTCGTGCTGCGCGCCGGCCGGCTGCGCGTGGGCGACGGGGCCGGCGGGGCGAGAGAGGTCGACGCATCGCGCGGGCTCTTGCTCGAGACGTGGGCGCTGTCGCGCGTGCCGCTGCCCGCCTCCGCCGCGCCGCCGCCGGTCTCGCAGTCCTACCTCGCCCTCACGTCGTTCTTCCGGCTGCTGTACTCGACGCTGCGGCTGCTGCCCGGGCACAGGATCGTTAGGAGGCTACGAGCAGCCGCTGCGCCCGGCGACGACGCCCCCGTCGTCGAGGTGTACTTTGGGACCGAGCGGGGCAGGTGGGGCGTCGAGCTGGGCGAGCCATTCGGCGGGCGGGACAGCGGCGAATGGCACACTCGCGTCGAGACCGGAAGCGGGTCGGTTGCGTCATCTCGTCTTGCTGCTACGGCCGACTCACGCGTCCTCCCTTAAACCCCACCAGCACATATACCCTGCACTGTGCATACCGCACGCTGGCCGACTTTTCGCCCGTCTCGGCGCCCGCGGCCGTGCCCCGCCGCGCCGAAACGGACCCGCTGCCCCGCGCCGCCTCGCCCTACTCCTCCTCCCTGCCCTCGCGCAACCCGCAGCCCATCGCCCACCGCCCGGCGCTCACGGACCACCCGCCCCCCGCGCGCGCATCCCCGCCGCCGTCGCAGCTCTCCATGACGCCGCTGCCCGTCCCGTACCGCCGTCAGTCCTCCTCCCTCTCCTCCTCCCGCCCCGCGGTACCCTCCTCCCTCGGCCGCTCCTCCCCCCGCCCGCTTTCCTCCTCCCCGCGCGGCTCCTTCTCCTCCCGCGACCGCGAGGACCTCCGGCGGCGCTCGCTGGTGGGCTCGGCCTCGCTGGTGGACGACGACGCGGAGCTGCAGGGGTTCCTGGGCATGGTCGAGGGGCAGCGCCGCGAGGTGGACATGGGGGGGTCGTTCATGGGCGCGTCGGTGCTGCGGAGCGGGATGCACAACCCGGAGGACGCGATGGCGAGGAGCAGGGTGCTCGAGCAGAGCAAGGTCGGTACACCCCGCGCCGCCGGCGGACGGAACCCCACTTACGCCATTCCTCCCGCGCTTCCTAGATCGCTCTCGCCCGGTACTCTGCCCTCGCGCCGACCATCGCCTCCCTCTCCGCCGCAGTCGACTCGCTCCCCCGCCGTTCCCCCGGCCGCGGCGGCCTGCGCCCCTCCCGCTCCGGCACCCTCCCCCGCGGCCCGTCTAGCCCGACGGCGGCGGAACCGGAGCCCGAACCCGAGGCCGAACCGGAACCGGAGCGGGGGGAGCGGGCCGAGGAGCCCGAGGTGCGGCAGAGGATGCCGGGGGGGTTCCCGGAGAGCGGGGAGGACGAGCTGGTTTTCGAGATGAGCGGGATCACGGAGGGGTGGGGATGATGGGATCTGCGGGCACCGGATGCGCGCGGCATGGATGTGGAAGGGCACGGGAGGGTCACGGCGGATGGAAGGTAGGGTGGTGGTGGGCGGGGTTGCGGGCGGGATGCGGTGCGCGGCGGGGACGCTCGGCACGGGGCGGTATGATGATTGATTGATTGCCTTCGACTGGATGATATGACGATACACTGCGATGCGATGCTGGAATGGGGATCGCGGTAGCGAGTGGGTTGTGGCTGACGCGGGTGTTTCTCCGACCGAGTCCGTCCGTCCGTTCCGGTGCAAGGACACCGCGACCAAAAAGGGCCGGATGGCGAAGCGGACGTGCTTGCGGCACCGAAATCGACGACGAACGCACGCTGAACCCTGAAACCCCGCTTTTCGGACGGAATGGAGCCCCCGGCGACCGCCAAGGCGGACGTCCCCCTCGCCAGTCAAGCGCTCCCTCCGGCGCACCTCCCCGAGCGAATCCTCCCCGGAGAGCCCGAAGATGGCCCCGCCATCGAGCTCACGCAGACGGGCCCGGCCCAAAGCAAGGGCGAGGTGGCCATCGACCTCGAGGACGCGGACCGGCCAGTCGAGGCAGTCCCACCGCAGACCGCGGACGCCGCAAAGGCGAAGAAAGTGCCCCTCTGGCGGCTCTTCCGCTTCGCGTCGCCCACGGACTGGCTCCTCATCCTCCTGGGCACGCTCGCCGCGGTGCTGACGGGAGGAGCTCTCCCGACGATGAACCTGGTCCTGGGATCGGTTACGAATGCGTTAATCAGCTACCCATTCACCAACGACGTCGCCCTGCTTGAAGCCGAGATCGCACGGGCCGTGGTCTTCTTCATCGGGCTCGGGATCGCGGTCATGGTCGTCTCCTGGGTTCAGATCGCCTTCTTTATGTGGAGCGGCGAGAACCAGGCCAAGAGGATACGACAGCTTTACTTTCGGGCGCTGATGAGGAAGGACGTTGGGTTCTTCGATGGCCAGGAGACAGGTGATTTGACGTACCGCCTCGTAGGTTCTTTGGCGGGGAGGATGGGGACTTTGACTGAACGCCATCTAGTCGGGCAATATTGCACTGCTTCAGGAGGGCATCAGCGAGAAGGTCGGAAACCTTCTCCAGTACGTCTCGTCGTTCATATCGGCCTTCATCGTTTCGTTCGTACTGTCGTGGCGTCTGAGCCTGGTTCTGTGCTCGGCGCTACCCCTCCTCGTCATTTCGGGCTGGATCATAGGCGACTACATGGCGGAGTCGAGCACGGACGGCCAAGGCGCCTACGGGAAGGCCGGCGGCGTCGCGCAGCAGGCCATCTCGTCGATCAGGACCGTGGCGGCGTTCGGGGCGGAGGAGAAGGAGATCGCCCGATTCGCCAAGTACCTGGACGAGGCCTACGAGATCGGGAAGAAAAAGACGATTTACCAATCACTCTCTTTCGGCTTCATCATGAGCATGCTTTACGCTACCTACGCGCTCGGCTTCTACGTGGGTAGTGACTGTAGTTGCTTTTTGTTTCTGTGCTGAAACGCTGCTCTCCAGTACGGCGGCCTCCTCATTTCCTGGAGCCTCGCAGACCCGGGCACGGTCCTCACCTGCATTCTGTGCATCATGCAGGGGGCGCTATCTCTGGGCCAGACCACGCCGCTCATCACCGCGATCGCGAGCGGCGCCGGCGCGGCCGCCGACATCTTCGCCGTCATCGACGAGCCCTCCCCGATCGATTACAAGGCCGGCAACGGGCGCAAGCCGGACCGCGTCGAAGGGCTCTTCGAGCTCACGGACGTGGACTTTGTGTACCCCACCCGGCCCGACGTGCAGGTGCTGCACAAGTTCAACCTGAACATCAGGCCCGGGACCAAGGTCGCGCTGGTCGGGCCCTCGGGTTCGGGTAAGAGCTCCGTGGTGAAGCTGCTTGAGCGCTTCTATGATCCAATTGGCGGATCGGTTAAGCTGGACGGGGTCGATTTGCGTGAGGTGGGACCCCCAGGTTGGGCGCGCAAGCTGCCGCTGACGTTGCTCCAGATCGACCTGCATTGGCTCCGCCAGCAGATCGGCATCGTAGGGCAGGAACCTAGTCTCTTCGACTGTTCGATTCGCGAGAACCTCCTCCTTGGGCTGCGGACGGACGAGGAGATAGCTACAATGTCCCGCGCGGACCAGGATAAGGCGATCGAGGCCGCGTGCCGGGCCGCCAACGCGTGGGACTTTGTCACCGCCCTTCCCAAAGGGCTTGAGACCACCGTTGGAGAGGCTGGGAGCATGCTGTCGGGCGGCCAAAAGTTGGTTGATGGCGTGGCGAGGCAGGGATTCGGTCTGACCCACAACCGGCACAGGCAACGCATCGCCATTGCTCGTGCCTTGATGCGCGACCCTCAAATCCTTCTCCTCGACGAGAGCACAAGTGCTTTGGAGTATGTGCCTCATTCCTTGGATCGGAAAGCTGAACTGACTGTCCCGCACAGTACCCACTCGGAGCGAGTCGTCCAAGCTGCTCTGGACGCTGCGTCGAAAGGGCGCACGACCGTGACGGTCGCCCACCGGCTCTCCACCATTCGCTACAGTGACTTGATCGTGGTCATGGACAAGGGCAAGATTGTCGAACAGGGCACGCACGAGGAGCTTCTGAAGCTTGGTGGCACTTACTCTAAGTGAGCCATTCGCTGCATCCGCCGTGCATTGCGACTGATTCATGTCGGAAAAGACTAGTGGAAGCGCAACAGATAAAGGAGCTTTCGGACGCGGACGGGAAGGACGTCGCTCAAGAGCCGTCGGAGAGCGACACCGAGGACACGGCGGGCATCGCCGCTGCCCCGTCACGGATACCGATTGACGACCGGAAAGCGTCGCATGTGCCGTCCGCTGCCGCTATCGCTCTGGAGGAAGAAGCACGCGAGGAACAGTTCGCAAAGCGGAGCATCCCCTGGAGCAAGCTCTTCGCCTACTGGAAGCCCGAGACAGGGATGCTTCTCGTCGGCTCCGTAGCAGCAATCGGCTATGGTATTATCATACCCGTGTTCCAGATTTTCTTTGGCGAGGTGCTCTTCGTCTTTGCAGCTGGTGGGGAGCAGCTCATGGCTGGCGCCGCACGCTGGTCGGGCATAATGGCGCTTTGTGCGTGCGCTGCGTTCGTCTGCGTCTTCGTCGACTGCTACTGCTTCATCCTGTCTGGAGAGAAGCTTACCAGACGCATTCGGCACAACACTTTCAAGGCGATTCTCTTTCAAGATGTCGGATGGTTCGACCTACCGGAGAACTCCCCTGGTATCCTCTCGGCAAGGCTCGCGGAGGACGCGGGCAAAGTGCAGGGTCTTGCAGGGGTCCTCATGGCCACCATCATCGAGACCGGATCGCTGCTCCTCGCATCAATCGTCATTGGCCTCGTGTTTTCGTGGCAGCTCACCTTGGTGGTTCTGCCGATGATCCCGCTCATCGTTCTGGGATCGTTCGCGGAGATGAAGGCGATGGCTGGATTCGGCGCTGTCACCAAGAAGGTCAGAGACAGCCAGTCTTCGCTCGCGATACAGACGCTCATCCACTCTCGTGCAGGCCTACAACGAGGCGTCCAAGATCCCGACCGAAGCCATTGCTTCCATCCGCACGGTCGTGATGCTCAATAGGGAGGACTACTTTCTGTCGCTCTACGACTCCAAGATCGAGGCACCGCACCGTGTGGCGCATCGCGGCGCCGCTTTTGCTGCGAGCGCATTTTCGTTGTCTCAATGCGTGCAATTCTTTGCCTTTGCGCTGGCGTTCTGGTGGGGCTCTCGACTGTTGATCAACGGCACTTCTTCTGCGGACGGGGTCTTCATCGCAATCTTCTCCTGCATCTTCGGAGCCGTTTCCGCGGGGCAGAGCGCGACGTTCGCAAGCAGCGTCGCGAAGGCCGCGATCGCGGCCAACTCAATCTTTGACATTATCGACCGGAAGCCGCCGATCGACGTCACCTCTTTGGACGGCAGCGAGTCGCCGGACAGGACCGGGGAAGCGGGGACCGAGCACGCAAAATTTGCCTATCCGACTCGGCCGGCGAACCCGATCCTCAGGGGCCTGGACATTGTTGCCGAGCCTGGCAAGACGATTGCCCTAGTCGGAGCTTCGGGCTGCGGCAAGTCGACGGTTATTCAACTGCTGGAACGATTCTATGACGTCAGCAGCGGAGCGGTCAAGCTGGATCACATGGACGTCCGCGACTGGAACCTCTCCAAGCTCCGGAGCCGCATGGCCCTTGTATCGCAGGAACCACGTCTCCTGAATGTCAGCATTCGTGAGAATATTGCTTACGGAGCCCTGCATCCGCCGACGGAAGAGGAGATCGTGGAAGCCGCCAAGATGGCCAACATCCACGACTTTGTCACCTCGCTACCGCAGGGCTACGACACTGTAGTCGGGGAGCAGGGAGGCTCGCTCTCGGGAGGACAGAAGTGAGTGCTGCGTTGCTGCTCATGCTGCTTATGCTTACAACGGTTATTCAGGCAACGCGTTGCGATCGCCCGTGCCCTGATCCGCAAGCCGCCGGTGCTCCTGCTGGACGAGGCAACTGCGGCACTGGACGGCACGAGCGAGAAGGTCGTGCAGGAAGCGCTGGACCGCGCGGCAAAATCGCGGACGACCATCGTGATCGCGCACCGGCTCGCGACCATCCAGGGAGCCGACCTCATCGTGTGCCTCAAGGACGGGCGCGTCGCGGAGAAGGGCACGCACTTTGAGCTGCTGGCACAGAACGGCATCTACGCGAACCTCGTAGCGCAGCAGAGCTTGTCGGTGGATGGTTGATGGACACGTCTGTCGCTAGATTTCAATGAAGTGATGAACTGATTGGGCGCCATACGATTACTTACCACTCGAGCCATTTGGTGGACGGTTGATGCACGCGACGTATCGCGCTGATTCGAGGGATTCGATGACCTTATGGAGTCGAGGACAATGTTTGGGGCTGTGCAGCCAGTCAGTCGGCAGAAGTCGGGTTGGGACCTGTTCATGCAACTGTTGGCCCGCTCACTGCCCGGGACCATACGCGCCGGACTCCGCCCCGCCTCAATTTTATTGTGCTCTTCTCGTCCTCGCCTTCCCCGTCGCCCGTTGTCCGCGATGCCGTCTGCGGAGGCCCCGGATGTGCCGCGTGCTCTCGCGTCGGTGAACACGGAGGAGACCGTCATCTCCACCAACCGTGCCATTCTGTACGCGCTAGGGGTTGGCGCGAAGCGCAACGAGCTGGATCTTGTGTACGAGGGCGCGCCGGATTTCAAGGTAGCGAAGTCTCGGATGTCGTGGCCAGGGGCTCTAACGCCACTTGCAGGTTCTGCCCACCATGGGAGTCATTCCTGCGTTCGATGTGATGTGGCAGAACAAGTGGAAAGATGCCGTTCCGCCTTTCGATCCCGTGGGCGTCGCTGCGCTTCCCGTGTTTTTGCCGCCACCTGACCGCTGCAAACGGACGATTGCCGGCAGATGGCCCTCCTCCACGGCGAGCAGTTCCTGGCTCTGCACCGGCCGATCCCCACCGATACCCCGTTGGTGTCGGAGTGCAAGCCGCTCGCGTTGCTTGACAAGGGCAAGGCGTTGTGTGCCATCTTCTCCGTCACGACCTCGCTCAAGAGCGGCGAACCTGTCTGCACCAACGAGTTCACCCTCTTTATCCGCGGTGCCGGTGGCTGGGGCGGCCAAAGGAACCTGGAGCGCGAGGGTGCTGCTTCCTGGGCCAACGAGGTTCCCGCGAGGGAGCCCGACAAGGTCGTCCAGGAGAAGACGACTGAGGAGCAGGCTGCGCTCTATCGTCTGAGCGGGGACCTCAACCCGCTGCACGTCGACCCCAGCGAGTCCAAGAAAGGAGGGTTCGACGTGCCAATGTGAGGCGCGGCGGGGAATAGCTGACGGGGGCGAATCTCACCCTTCCTCAGCCTTCACGGCCTGTGCACGTTTGGCATTGCTGGGAAGCACATCTTCCGGGACTACTGCGGCTCGGATCCGGCAAAGTTCAAGTCCATCAAGGTGTGTCGCTCCGACTATAGGATTGCGATCTTGGGGCTAACCGTTTTCGCAAAAAGGTCCGGTTTGCCGCCCCCGTGTTCCCGGGCGAGACGTTGGAGACGCGGATGTGGAAGGAGCCCGGCAAGGTCGTGTTCACCGTTCGCGTTGTCGAGAGGGACACGATCGTGATCGCCAGCGCTGCGGTGGAGGTCGCCGAGTAGATTTTGGAGATCAGCAACTTTTGACATGGCGATCTAGTCGAGTGGTGAACATAGAAACAAAGCCACAGCAGTACACAAGTGCTTTTCTGCAGAACCTAAAGGTTTTGCCCCCCTCCTGCCTCGCCGCTCGCGGTGCCAACCACCTCGTCCTCCGGATCCTTTGGTCGAGGGGAGATCGGCTCGGTCTGGCGCCGTATCAGCTTCTTGAGCTCCTTCCTCTTGATGAGGCCGGCGACAGCCTCTCCAGCTTCCCCCGGCGGCAAAAGTCCCTGCTGAACAGCCTTGTCTAGCAGCTGCTTCTTCTTCTGTTCCTTCCGGTTGCTCCTCGTGATCGTGTTCATGTTGGGCGTCGACTTCGAAAGGAGCGGCTCCCGCTCCGTGCCGACGACGTTCGCATTGACTGCTTGCGCACCAACCGCTGGCGACGGGCGGATGCGAATGGGGACCTTCGCAGTCTCGTAGTACCCGTGGATGCTCTTGACCAAGTCCGGCCAGGGCTTGCGTACCGCGCGCTCCTTGCTTTGCATGTCTGCGTACACATCTGCCGCAGATCCAGGAGTTGAATAGACGGCCAGATCGCTTCCTTGAGCTCGCTCACCGGTCTCGTCCACGATCTCCTCCCCGAGCAGCTCCTCGATCACATCTTCCAGCGTGACGATCCCCACAACCTTGCGCGGCTGCCCTTCCTCCACCTTAGAGACGGTGGCCGAGATGTCCGACGCAGCGAAGCCCAGGTCCTTGCCTAGCGAGTCCTCCTGGCGGTATGGCTTTGGGTCGTCGGGAACGCCGTCTTCGTCCGCGTCAGCCTTCAGCGACAGCTTGTTCGTCACCGCGGCCATGTGCGTCCTGCCCTCCTGGAAGAAATTGAGGAGGTCAAACAGCTCTGTTCCTGCCCCAACGATGGGCAGGAAGCTCAGGGGAAAGTCCTTGACCTTCCAGGCTTCGTCAACGTCGTATCCCACCAGGCTCTTGACGAGCAGCATGCCGATCAGGTTGTCCTTGGAGCTTTCGTACACCGGAATACGCGAGTGGCCGGCGGTACGGATCCGGTCCACGGACTCGGCGTCCAGCACCGCGTCGAGCGCGAGGGAAAACACGTCCGAAAGCGGAGTCATGACCTCGTACACCGTTTTGGACGAAAGGTCGAGGACGCCCTGGATGATGTTGACCTCGTCGCCGCTGAGCTGGCCCTGGCCGTGCTCGGCCTGGTGCAAGGCGATCAGCGTCTTGAGCTCCGCCCGCCGGTACTGTCGGAGACAACTCAGGAACGGAAGGCCCCGACCGTGCGCGAATGCTACGTACCACGACGCCCTCCTTCTCTCCCAAGAGGCAGTCCAGCAGCTTTGCTATGGGAAAGGCGATGGGCCAAAGGAGGAACATGCAGACGCGGATGATCGGGGCAAAGAATGCTCCGATTTGGAGGCCGTAAATGTTGCACACCGCATTCGGAATGACTGCGGGACCGGCAATGAGTGCTAGCCCATGAAACGGGCACTGCAGAGCTCACTTTCGCCAAAGACAACGACCAGGAAGGTCGATATGACGACAGCCGCCACACCCCCGCCGATGACCGAGTCCATCAGAATGGGGATCGACTCGTTGACGACCACCGTCCCAAGGAGCAAGGTGATCAAGAGGAGGTGGCCCTTCTCGCGCACGGGGAGGATCCTCTTCGCGTACTTCTTTTGATGATCGTCACCGGACTGGATCAGGATCTGAAGATTGGTCAAATCTGCGGGGGAAGAGTCAGCCCGTGACCTGGCACCGTCTCCTGCAACGCAGACACGTGCCCATGCTCATGTACGCGATCGTCAAGCCGGCGAAGATGCCTCCCACGAGCACGAGGCCGACCGCAGTCGACAGCATGAAGACAAACTCCGGGGACCCCGGGGGGTACTTGGCCCCTCCGCCCCCGTGCCCGGTCAGAGACACGCCAGGGGCATACGCGACGCGTCCAGCAGCAAGCGGAGCCGATGCAGCGCTCAGTTCCGATCCAGCTCCGCCAGATTCCGTCCCCTGCCCGCCAGTTGCGAACGGCAATCCAGCGATCCCGACAATGATCCGTGACGAGAGTGCGGAGAGCAATGCGATTGGCAACGACACGTAGGAAGACGCGCTCCTTGAGAAGGGGACCCTGGGACGCGTTGTGACCTGCACCGGCCGAGCCATTGTGGCGCGATGCCTCCCTCGAGATGAGCTGCCGCGCACGGCGTCTGCCGAGATGGGGGCGTAGCGCAGCGGGATGTCGCCGTGGCGGGCGATCGGGGTGGTCTCCGATGCGGAAACGCGTCGAAGCGCGAGAGGCGGGTGCGCGGCCCGCGGACGTCAACACGGGTCGTCCGCGTCCCGAATGGCGCCGCCGCATGTCGCCGGCGCGTCCGCGGCGGGCGCCGCCTTCGCATCGGTCGAGCTGCTCGCTCTCGTCGCGTCGGCGCTGGGCCGGAGGTTCCCGGGCCGAGATGCGCCCGCCGGAACCGGGACGGCGAGACGCCACAGTTCGACGGCCCCGAACGGGTTGCCCCGGCCGACCTACAAGTCGCCGACGACGGGGAAGGAGTATCGCGCCGTCATCGGGTTGGAGATCCACGCCCAGCTGAACGCGCAGACCAAGCTGTTTTCAGGTGGGCGCCCGCGGCACTCGGCGCTGCCCCGTCTCACGCGTTTCCAGATGCCGTGGCGGCGGTCGAGGGTCCGCCAAACAACAACGTGACGGTGTTCGATGCTGCGATCCCCGGGTCGTTGCCGGTTCGTCGCGACAAGCTGTCTCGCCGAGCGTCGGAGCTGACGATCCCACAGCGCCTCAACTCGAAGTGCGTCCGGGAGGGCCTCAGGACCGCGTTGGTCCTGAATGCCAACGTGAATCGGCAATCGTCTTTCGACCGAAAGCACTACTTCTACCAGGATATCCCGCTCGGCTACCAGATCACGCAAAAGAACTGTGGGTTGCTTCCGCTGGCGCGCCGCGTGGCATCCCGCCAACGTGCCTCTAGCCCCCCTTGCCAGCGGAGGACACTTGACACTCAATCCCCCGTATGATGGCCTGCCCTACAGTCTCAGCGTGCCGCTTGTGCAGCTGCAGATTGAGCAGGACACGGCGCGGTCCTACACCATCTCCTCGCCCTCGTTCTCTCACTTCCGACATTACGCTCTCGTCGGGATCGATCTGAATCGCGCCGGCGTGGGGCTGATGGAGATCGTGACGGAGCCCGTTCTGCGATCCGGCGCCGAGGCTGCGGCGTTTGTCCGCAAGCTGGTCAAGGTGGTGGAGCACATCGGGAGCGTGAGGCCCGGTGGCATGGAAGGCGGGGTGATGCGGGTCGACGTCAACGTGTCGGTGGTACCTTTGTCGGCGGACGGCGACGGCGACTCGGTGCCCACCTCGGGCGTGCGGGTCGAGGTCAAGAACCTGAACTCGGTCCGATCGGTTTCCCGGGCGGTGGACCATGAGGTGGCCAGGCACATATCGTTGCTGGAGGCGGAAAACTCGCCCGGCATCCAGCGCGAGACCCGGCACTGGGATGAGATCCGCGAGGTGACGGTGGCGAACCGCTCGAAGGAACTGAACGAGGACTATCGCTACATGCCGGACGGGGACCTGCCGATCTTGCGCGTCTCGGAAGGCGCCTTGCATGCCCTCCGCAAGACCATCCCAATGCTCCCCGACCAGGTCCGGGCGGACCTCGTCGCGCGGCACGGACCCAATGGGCTTGCTGCCGAGGCCGCGACGATGCTGCTGAACGAGCCCGGCGCGGTGCCGTACTTTGAGGAGCTCGTGGAAAAGGTCTACGAGCGCCGGCGCGCAAAGGGAAACTCGGACCTCGACGTCCGCGATTGCGCAAACTGGACGACTCAGACCCTGTATGGCGTCCTGCACGCCCAGGCGAGGACGATGGTGGAGGCCACGGCACAAGGCATGGGACCGGCTGTGCTGGCGGAGTTGATTCACATGACGGAGACTGGTGTCGTTTCCCGTGAGTTCGTTCCTCATGCCGAAGAAGCCTGCCGCTCACCATCGGATCTAGAGCTGTCGGCCAAGTACATCCTCTCCGACATCGCCGCAGGCGACCAGCGCAGCCCGTCGCAGCTGGCTTTGGACCGGGCGTACCTCCAGAACTCCTCCGAGGATTCGCTGCTCCCGCTCGTTGAATCCTTCGTTGCCCAGCATGCCGATCGTGCGGAACGGGTACGCCAGGGCAAAGACGGTCTCATTGGTTGGTTCATCGGGGAGATTCGAAAGAAGAGCGGGTGGCGGGCAGACCCGATCGTCCTCCGGAAGCTGGTGGAGAAGACAATCTGGGGCAATCAGGGGAAGGAAGGGCACGGTTCGGCAGAGGACGGAGAGAAGAAGTAGACGACTGTAAGCGGAGAACGATGCCGTCCTGCATCATATGTTTGGGAAAGGAGGCGGCCATGACGTGTCTTCGACTCCCGAGTGGCTCCGCCGGCACCACCGCCACTGCTTTCCTCCCGCATCGCGCCAGCACGATGCTGCGGACGGCTACCACCAGGCTCGCGGACCGAGCACGCCGACTGGCAACGTCGGCAGCACCGCGGCTCGCGTCGCGGCCCCGGGGGCCCCGAGCTGCAGCGTTCGGAGCCGCAGTCACCGCCGCTTTTCTGGTTGCCCAGAACGTCGTGCTGGCCGAAACCCCCTCTGGTTCGGAAGATGCGCCGAAGCGAAAGGTTCGGATAAGCTCCCGAGGGCGATTTTGGAGGTGGAATGCCGACGGTCCTGGCTGCAGCCCATCTATGACGACAACGAGACGAAGCTGCCTCCTCCTCCCCCTCCTTCCGATTTGGAACTCTTCATCCGCAAGGTATGACTTTCTATTCGACGTCCGCTCGCAAGCATGCCGATGGCTCGTCCGCACACAGCTCCGCCACACCGTGACAGCGTCGTGGGACGACGCTCGGGATGGCGCTTCAGGCCTTGTCGACCGTTGGATCAAGTTCGAGCAAGCCACGGAAGCCGCAATCAAGAGCGTTGTAGACAGCAAGGAGCCCTTCCTTCCCGGCGCAGCGTTGCTCGGAGGCAGCTTCCTAGCCGGCGTCGCCGTCGCCCGCAAGCGTGAGAGTTGTTGCCATCCGGTAGCCGCAGGCAGTGCCTGATAGGCTCTTACTTCAGGGGGATTCCTCACCCGGCTCTTAACGCCTTTGACGTTTACGGCCATTTCGGCCGTTGTCATCTATCCCCGAGTGAGTACAGGCTAGCCATTGAGTCGGCCACTGCTGACCGCCGAGGCTCCAGACTACCCGCAACGTCGTCATCAAGGCCGGCGGGCAACCTGTGATTGATGCGCTTTCGTTTGCGTCCGAGAGCACTCATGGTGCCTTCGACGCCGGCATCAACGCCGTTTTCGGCGGGATCGACAAACTCCGCAAGGGCCTTTCTGGCATCGTGGGCAAGACGGAGGACGTCGTCTCGGAAGGCGTCAAGGACGCAGTGCACGCGCCCGAGAAGATATCGAAGGCGATCGCGGAAGCGGCCGAGAAGGCCAAGCAGAGTCTGGACCATCCGCGGGAGCCCGTGCCGAAGGAATGGGAGTCGGGCGCGGACCTCCACGTGCGGGGACCCGAGAGCTACGCTTCTCTGGAGGTGGATGCCGCCGACAAACCGTCAGGAACCTCGCCGCCTTCGGTCATTGGCGATGCGATCCACAAAGTGGAGCATGCTATTGAAGACGCGGTCGATTCTGTGAAGAAAGCACTCGACCACCCGCGCGAAAAGGTGCCAAAGGAGTGGGAGTCGGGAGCGGACCTGCACGTTCGAGGACCGGAAAGCTATGCGTCTTTGGAGGTGGCGGCCGCCGACAAACCTTCCGGAGCATCGCCGCCTTCGGCCATTGGGGATGCGATCCACAAGGTCGAGCACGTCATTGAGGACGCAGTCGATTCTGTGAAGAAAGCGCTGGACCACCCGCGCGAGAAAGTTCCAAAGGAGTGGGAATCGGGCGCGGACCTGCACGTTCGAGGACCGGAAAGCTATGCGTCTTTGGAGGTGGCGGCCGCCGACAAACCTTCCGGAGCATCGCCGCCTTCGGCCATTGGGGATGCGATCCACAAAGTCGAGCACGTCATCGAGGACGCAGTCGATTCTGTGAAGAAAGCGCTGGACCACCCGCGCGAGAAAGTTCCAAAGGAGTGGGAATCGGGCGCGGACCTGCACGTGCGCGGGCCGGAAAGCTACGCATCCTTGGAGGTGGCCGCTGCCGACAAGCCTTCCGGAACCTCGCCGCCGTCCGTCATTGGGAACGCCTTGCACAAAGTTGAGGAGGTGATCGAGGATGCCGTCGAATCCGTGAAGAAGGCCCTGGACCACCCGCGTGAGAAGGTGCCGAAAGAATGGGAATCTGGTGCGGACTTGCATACACGGGGACCCGAGAGCTATGGTTCCCTGGAAGTGGCTGCTGCGGATAAGCCGTCGGGAACCTCGCCGCCTTCCGTCGTTGGCGATGCGATCCACAAGGCCGAGGAGGTGATCGAAGGTGCAATCCACAGGGCTGAAGAGGTGATCGAAGAAGCCGTCGAATCTGTGAAGAAGGCCCTGGACCACCCGCGCGAAAAGGTGCCAAAGGAGTGGGAGTCGGGAGCGGACCTGCACACGCGTGGCCCGGAAAGCTGTGAGTGGCAGCCACAATCGGGCGGAGTCGATTGGTTTGATTGACGAATGCCTTCCCAGACGTTTCCTTGGAGGTTGACGCTGCCGAGAACGACATCAAAAAGAAGTGAATCTCTCTGTAGACATTGCTGGTAGCAGATCTTGAGGCGTCTGGGTCCAAACGCTCCCAAACAAACAGACGGCTCCGACCCGCTCGAGCGGGCGCCGCGAAAGCGATGGCCGAGGACGAAAGCTCGGAGACGCTTGTGGTGCAAGGCGGCGTGGAAGACGAGCCCGGTGCCGTGGATGAGTCTATCCCCGCGAACGCGGCGGAGGTAGACAGACCTGGGGCGGACCCAGACACGCCCGAATGGGCCGACTTTCAGGCAGCGGACTTCAGTGCCGTTACTGGCACGGGATTTGAACCCGGGAGCGAAGGGGAAATGGACAGACCTCAAGGAAGCGAGGCGCCCGAGGTCGGGAGCGGACGAGCAGGGAGCGGGACCCCTGCAGACTCAAACGCCGACACCATGGGCTCCCAGGAAACCACCTCCGTCGCGTCGTCTCCGACTGCCGCCGAGGCGCCCGTTGTCGCGGCACCTCCAGTGCGGACAACGTCGCTGCCGCGGACGCCAGCAATCGAAACCGCACGGACTGCAAACACTTCGTCGCCGAAGCGCGGGAGCAAAGCACGCTCCTCCGTAGACGCCGCGCCGGCATCGGCAACGCAAAAGCCTCCCAGTGCCCGCGCCAAGGAGCTCTTTGTCCTGAACAAATGGATGCTTTCCGAGCTTGAGGAGCAGGAGCGGTTCTCACGGGGCAAAATCCGCGATTGGACGCGGGTCCATCGGGACGTCGAACGGAGACTTGCGATGGCTCGCAGGGACCAAGTGAAGCTTAGCCGCATCGCAGCAGGCGCGGAACTGCCAGCAACACCGGGCGCTGGCAAGTCGCGTAAGCTTGAGCGAGGCGCCGCGGTCTTTGCACGATGGCCGTTGGGAGGGGACCGGGATCTTGGCGACCTTGGAGCGATCGAGGACGACGAAGCGGCGATGTGGCACTTTGGACTTTACTTGGGCCCGGATCCTTTCTCGGAGGACCTGGCGCGGATCAAGTTCCTATTTCCAGCTGCTTCAGAGGCCGGAAAGCGCCCAGCCGGGAAGGCGGCGGCCCAGGAACGGCGCCCTTCGTCTTCGACACAGACTGCGTATCCGGCACCGTCAGCCAAGCTTGCACCTGTCCAAAGCAGCAGCTCGGTGCAGACTCTCGTGTTTCCGGGCAAGGACATCGACTCCGACGGAGAGGATCAGTTCAGCTGGGTTCTGAGTGTTGCGACGAAGGACGTCGTCGAAGCATCGTGGCTTCGACCTGGCGATCGTGTTCGTTTCTTCGAAGGTGCCCAGTCTTTGAACGTCAGGGTGGAGGCGCGCAAGGCGTCGGGGAGCATGTCGGTCGCTCCCTCGAACCTCTTTGACCCCTCAGCTGCTCCTTTCGGCATCGGATTTCTTCAGATGACTTTGGAAGAGCGCCTGATCGCTGAGCGTCCATCGCTGGCGTACACACCCTACATCATTGCGGGCCCCGTTGTCATCCGATCGTCGCCACCGGAAGAGGACGTGAGAGGCAAAGCGTCGTCGCCCGTGGACAGTGCGCCGTCGAAGAAAGCAGGGAAAGGGGCGGTGCCATCTGCGGCCGAGCTTCCGCCCCCTTCATCGCCAGTGTCGGGGCCCGCGGCCGTGTACCACGTGCCGCTCACGGTCATCCCGGAGGGGCGCTACGCCCAGTTCGAAGCAGCGCTCAATGACATGGCGGATCCGGAGAGCAATGTGGAGAGGGCTGCCATCGATGCCAAGTTCCTGCTTCGCGGAGATCGTCCATCCAACCTCCGCGAGCTGCGGCCAACGCCGTTTCTCGTCGGGACCGCCGTTGTGGATGACCACACGGCGGCGGCAATGCAGGCGCGGTCAAGGGGGAAAGGCGTGAAGAGTGCGCTGGAGATGGTCTTTTCTGGGCCGTTCGGGGCGAACGTGGGAATGGGGAAGTGGTCGGCTTCCTCACCGGCCAAATGATGAGATGGATTCTTCCTCAGCGAGGGTAGATTTGAACCGTGTTCTACATTACGATCGCATAGACTCTCGCTCATAGCTTGATTGACGGCAGCGAAGCTCCCATCATCACCGCTTTCTCTGCAAGGCGCGGGCTCGTTAGACTCCCCCTCAAGAACAGCAAAAAGGTCACGCACTCAAAGCATCGCGAACACCGAAATCGCTCATTACTTCCTCGCTGCCGCCGCCGATTGCGTAGAACTTGACCTCGCGGTAGATCCTCTCGACCTTGGCCCCTTGGCCGCCGCGAGTGTAGCTCAATCCGCCGAAGATCTGCGCGGCTTCGCGGGCGCACTAGCAGGAGCTATGAGCCGGAGCGATTGTACAAGCAGTGGTGAGCAACCCACGTAGTTTAGGACGTCCGTGGCTTGGACCTTTGGGAGGACCGTCATTACCCGACTAGTTGGCGCTGTTCCTCAAACTCACCTTGAGAAGCGCCGTCATTCCGCCGATCCGCTGGTTGAGCAGGCGCTGATCCTTGAACTTGTCGATGTTGTAGGCCGCCAGCTCCATCCACGCATGAGCCGACTCGATTTGGCGTGCCATGTTGGCCAACCTGCGGGAGTCGTTGGCCTCTGTTCCAATGCCCTCCCGTAGCACCCACTTTGCCCGGATCACGGGATGCTCGATGAGGTACTTCCCAAACGTCTTGCGTTTGTGCTGGAAGCATATCAGTGACTTGATGATGGGACGAATAGATGGCAAGCGACCTACCGCGTACTTCAACGCCTCTTCGTAAGCAACGCGAGCGTTCACAAGAGCACCGCGAATGAGCATGAGCCTCTCAGGGTTGAAGTTCCTAGGAAACGGAAGTCAGTTCCGGCTTCGACTGCACCCGCCGTACATCCACCCACCACATCACGTAGGTGAAACCCTGGCCCAGTTCACCGATCAGGTTCGTCACCGGCACTTTGACGTTGTCGAACTCGACGAGGCACGTTGACGAGGCATAGTGCCCCATCGTCTTGAGCCGCCGGGTCGTCACGCCCTGGGATGTCGATTAGAGGCTGCCGTTCACCTGTGCGCGTGCTGTCGTACCCCGAACTTCTTCTCGATGAGCAGGAGTGAAACACCTGAAGCTCCGGGCCCTCCGGTGCGTACAGCAGTTGTGAGATACTCGGACTTATCGCTTCCGGTGATCCACTTCTTCAGCCCGTTGACTGCGCAGAGAATGGTAAGCTGGAGGTCGGCACGGATGACGCAAAGCGCTTACCGATGAAGTGCTTGCCGTCTTCCGAGAGCACTGCAGTGGTCTGAAGGTTTTGCACGTCGCTCCCGCCCGTGGCCTCGGTGATCGCCAGGCAGATCTTGGCCCTCCCTTCACAGACCTCAGGAATCACGCGGCGCTGCATCTCCGGTGTTCCGAAATGTATGATCGGAGGAAGCCCGATAGCAACACCACCAGTGATACCGCCCAGCGCGCCTCCCGAGCCGACCTTGCCGAGTTCCTGCCCCAGAACGATATGGTGGAACTGGTCCACTTGCTCGGGCTTCAACCCGCACGGGATGGGATGATCCGGCCTCAAATGCCGGTACACGTGGGGCGCATGCTGGAAAGCAATGAGCCCGAGCTCTGCCCACTTCTTGTAGACCTCGATGGGAACGTGTTCGTTTGCCTCCCACTCGTCGACATGAGGCTCCAGAACCTCCTTGTACACCTTCCGACCGCAATTCGTCAGATCCGCGTCGAGTCCAGGTTATTCAGCAACGAACCTGCCGTCCGAATTCGGCGATCTTGAAGTGCGTTTCGTTGTAGAACGGACTGTACCAGTCTTGCATCCACATCGGGTCCGCAAACGGCAGCATCTCGCCCATGTACTGGCCCTCTCCGCGGAAGAGCTTGCCCTTCGTCGCTCCGCCAGCTCCGGCAGGGGGCAACGCCGAGGCAACGTCGCCGACGAGCAGCTCCGGGCCCCACTTGTCCAGGACGGCGGCGGCGTGAAAATTGTCAAACTGCTTTGTGGCATCCTTGCCCGCGACGCCCAGGAGGATTTTGCGGCCTCCGGGGTGCTTGTCGAGGAACCTTGTCACGTCGTAGACGCGCCCATGGATGATGATATAGGCCGAATCCGCAGAGTTGTGCTGGGCAACCTCGGGGACGGTCACCGAGGACGGCATTGCTTTCCTCCTGATGGTGAACGGAAACCGGACGTTGTGTTGACCACCGTGAAGCGGCTGAACCCGTCGGCCGGCTGCAGGATGGCCGGACGGGAAGGCAGTGGCCAGGTGCCGTGCGGAGAGTGATCGCGGTGGCAAACCGCGGCAAGTTAGACCCGCGAGCGCTCCCGGACTCCAAGCCGGAAACGATGACCTCCGATAGTGCTCGGATGGCGCTTCTAGAAGCTTCCGACGCGTATCCCGGTCTTGATGCGTTCCCGTCTCTCCCCGCGGCGTTGCCCGGCCCGGCCACCGCTGTCGATCCGAAGCTGCACACAAGGCTCTTGCTCGTGCCAGCGGCGGATCCGGGCTTCGTCATCGCCGCGCAGCTCATATCTCTCTCCCCCCTAACGGATTCGTGTATCCGGGCGGCTTCGGGCGACCCAAAACCTGCCGCGAACCTGCTCTTTTGCCACGCGACGGGGATCCCGAAGCTCGCCTACCTGCCTGTGCTCCGTCGGCTGCTCACGATGGCGGGACCGGACCGTCTGAACGTCGTGGTGGCGATTGACGCGCGGAATGCGGGGGATTCCGCCCTGAACAACCCCGTGTTTCCCGACGAGCCGTTCGACTGGCGGATCGCCGCCCGGGACAACCTGGCCGTCATCAGGCACCTGGGATTGCACCCGGCTGTCTCCGGAAGGCCGCTTGTCGCATCCGGACACAGTCACGGCGGTGGAACCCTCCTGATGGCTTCCTTGATGGAACCCGGCATCATCTCTGCGTATGTGGGAATCGAGCCGATCTCGAGCTCCCCCGAGACCGTCGAGCGCGCTGCCGAAGCGCGCCGTAAGGGAATCCAGGGGCTCGGCCCGGATCTTGCCGTGGGAGCGCGCCGCCGCAAGGCCAACTTCGACAGCAAAGCCGCCGCGCTCGCGTCGTTCAAGTCGAAGCCCTTCTTCGCGGCATGGGATCCCGAATCGCTCCTTTGCTACGTCGAGGACGGCTTTCACGCGCCTTCCGGATCGAGCGGAGTCACCCTCAAGACCCCGCCGATCAATGAGTCCAACACGTTCAACGGATCGTTCTCCACCTCACTTTTCTTCCCGCGCCTGGGCGAGGTCCGCATCCCGCGGGTGCTGGTTCTCTCGGGACTGGAGAGCGAACAGCTCCTCTACATGGAGCCGGGTCCGGACTCGCCGTCCCCGGCTTCCTGGCCTCGCCCGCGCAACGCAAGGGAAACCGAGCTGTACGCCGGCATCAAGCGGGACAATGGACGGAGATACTACCCCAAGGACATCACGATCGCGCGATGGATTCCCGGCGCTAATCATCTCCTCGTGGAGGGCGCGGGCCACATGGTCCCGATGGACAAGCCGGAGGAAGTCGCAAAGTTGATTTTAGGCGTCGTCAGCGAGGCGGTCGATGACGTGGATGGGTGGAGGGCAGCCGCCGGGGCCGCATCGCAAGCGGCTCAAGCGAAGCTCTGATTAGGCAGCTTAGCATAGAGCTAGACGAGAGTTAGAGTGGCACACAGACACTAGGTGGCAAACTCCGGGGATGATGGATCGGCGGTGCCTCGGCGTCGCGTCGGCCCGTGCCGATCCCCGCTCGCCGCTTCTCCCACGATGCTCTCCCGCACGGTGCGCCCGCTGTGTGCCGCGGCTGCCTCGGCTCTGCCGGCGATTGCCTGCGCGCCGCGGCCGGCTGCCGGGCGGCCCCGCGGTGTGCGCCGCGTCCACTCGACGCCGCCCGCGCCCGCCGCCGCCGCCCCCGCCGCGGTCGAGGAGAAGGCCGACAAGTCGTCGTTCTCGGCCGTCGGCGCCGCGCGCCACAACTACGTGACGCCCACGCCGGCCGACCACTCGGACATTCGCGAGGCCGTGCGCGCGCTGTGCGCAAACTTCCCCGGCGCGTACTGGCGGGAGACGGACCGGCTGCGGGCCTACCCGACCGAGTTCGTCAAGGCGCTCACCGATGCCGGCTGGCTGGCGTGCCTCATTCCAGAGGAGTACGGGGGCTCGGGCCTTGGGATCGGCGCCGCCGCCGTGCTGATGGAGGAGATCCAGCGTTCCGGCTGCAACGGCAGCGCCGCCCACGCCCAGGTGGGCAGATTGCCGTCGCTGCCTTGGGGGCAGCACCTCACGTTCGAACTGCTACCCGCAGCTCTACATCATGGGCACGATCCTCCGTTCCGGGAACGCTGAGCAGAAGCAAAAGTACCTGCCCAAGATCGCCACGGGCGAGCTCCGCTTGCAGGCGTTCGGCGTTACGGAACCCACCGCCGGTACCGACACCACCTCGATTCGCACCACCGCTGTCCGCGACCCCGCGACGGGCGACTACGTCGTCAACGGCCAGAAGATCTGGACCTCGCGCGCGGAACACTCGGACCTCATGCTGCTGCTGGCGCGGACGACGCCGATCGAGCAGCGGAAGAAAAAGACGGACGGTCTGAGCGTGTTCCTGGTGGACATGAAGAAGGCCCTGGCGTCGGGACAGCTTAGCATCCGGCCGATCCGCACCATGCTGAACCACTCGACGACGGAGATCTTCATCGAGAACCTGAGTGAGTTGTCCTCATGGCACCCTGTCCCCGCCTTCGCGTGACGCGGTGCCAGGGGTGCCCGCGGAGAACCTCATCGGCGAGGAGGGCAAGGGCTTCCGCTACATCCTCGACGGCATGAACGCCGAGCGCATCCTGATTGCGGCCGAGTGCATCGGCGACGCACGCTACCTGCTCGACCGCTCCGTTTCCTACTCCAAGGAGCGCGTGGTGTTCGGCCGCCCGATCGGCGCCAACCAGGGCATCCAGTTCCCGATCGCGCAGTGCTTCGCCAAGACCGAGGCGGCGGCGCTCATGGTCCGCGACGCGGCCGAGATGTTCGAGGCAGGCAAGGAGATCGGTGCCAGGGCTAACATGGCCAAGATGCTCGCCGCCGAAGCCAGCTGGATGTCGGCGGATGTCGCTGTCCAGACGCACGGAGGGTTCGGGTTCGCCGAGGTTGGTCTCTGCGTCGTGTCTACCACCGTCCATGGCACTCATTCTTGGTGTAGGAATACGACATTGAGCGGAAGTTCAGGGAAACTCGGCTGTACAAGGTGGCGCCCATTTCGGACAACCTCATTCTCGCCTACATCGGCGAGCACGTCCTTGGGATGCCGAAATCGGTGAGCCAGTTCTGCTTTATTCCACAGCCATCTGTCTAAAACGCAATCATCAATTCACAGTACTAGACACCCATGACAGAGAAGCGAATGTCTTGCGCCAAAGCAAATAGAGTAATTGTCATCATCCATCATCCGGTCCAGCGGCCATCTTCCTCACGAGCACCGCTCAAGCTTCTTTTGCCACGCCGACTCCACGATCTGCCTCAGTTCGTCGACCATGATGGGCTTGGTACAGAAGCCCTCCATCCCATGGAGTAAACAACGCTCGCGATCCTTCTCCATTGCGTTGGCCGTGCAGGCGACTATTGTCCGGGGCTGGAGCTCCGTCGGGATGTTTTGGGGATCGCGCATTTGTCGAGCCTGATGTGGTGTCAACAGAGCTCGCTGCGAGCGCAGAGACAGCTCACCGAGCCGAATCCATCCAATAGCGGTAGCTGCAAGTCCATAAGGACGAGGTCGACGACGCGATGATCGGGCCCTTGACCGAGGGTCCGCACTACGTCGACTGCCTCGACGCCGTCCCATGCCGCAAACACCTCCATGGGGATGGTCTTCCCGATTCTAGCGAGGTACTTCATGAGCACCTTCATGTTGATGGAATTGTCTGGGGAAAACATCAGTAACACGCGCGACCGACGCCTCCAACGTACTTACCTTCGACGGCCAGTATAAGGAGCTTCGAGTCATCGTGTACGTTCGACGCCTCCGTCGTGAGCAAATTCTGGCTCGCGGACCTTGGCAAGTCCGCCAAGGACAGGGATGACATTCCGGCCACGATTGAGCCGCTCGGGAGCGACCCAGAGCCATCCATGGTAACGGCTGGCCAATGCGGTGCCGCCATCATAAAGTCGACGCTCCCACCATTAAATCCAGCATCAGAGCCGAACAGGGTTCCGCTCGTGGTCGTAGCCGAGGCCTGCGTGTAGCTGCGCTCCGCAACAGGGCCAGGTTCCGCCTCATGGGCGAGGCCCACCCGAGTGCCTGGGCTCCGGGGCAGAGAGCCCACCGAGCCCACCGAGACAAAACCATTCGGAGCGTGCGGGTCTGCAGGCGACCCGGCTGCCGACGACCGCATGCGAGGTAAGCTCTTCGTTGCAGGCAGTTCGGGGAAGTAGTCCGCGCTTGGCCGGTCGAGTACAATGTCCTGACTCGCGACAATACGCACAGGCACCTCGAGGAAGAAAGTCGATCCCTTGCCGAGCTCGCTTTCTGCCCAAACGTGACCGCCCATAACCTCCGTCAAGGTCTTGACGATTGACAGCCCGAGCCCAGCTCCCTGGTGGATGCGGCTGCTCCCCTGGTCCGCTTGAGTGAATTTCTGGAACAGCTGGGGAAAGAAGTCCGGAGGGATCCCTTGCCCCGTGTCTGCGACGGTGAAACGGAGGACCACCGTCCGGTGGTGGCCATCCGGGGTTTCCACCCCCTGGGCCTCGGGCCGACGAACTGCTGCAACTGTCAGAGTCACAGAGCCGTGGTTCGTGAACTTGAAAGCGTTCGTGACCAAATTGATCAGGCACTGCTTGATCCGGCCCACGTCAGCACGCGCGAGCGACGGCAATCGCACAAAGTCCCCCTCCTCCGCATCGAGAGCCGAAACAACCATCTCAACTCCCTTTTCGGCGCTGCGCAGCCGAAACATGCTCGCAAGCTTGGTCAAGACCTCACGCGGATCAAACTGCTCCTCAACCAAGTCGATCTTTCCCGCCGAAACGCGCGAAAGCAGCAGCAGATCGGACACGATGCCGAGCAGCCCCGTTGAGCACTCCAAAATCTCAGCCAAAAGTTCGGTCTGCTCCTCCGTGAGCTTTGTGTCGTGAAGCAACGAGGAGCAGTTGCCAATGATGCCGTTCAATGGTGTCCGAAGCTCATGCGACACGTTCGCGACGACCTCGTCGCGGACCTTCAAGGCCCGCTCAAGGTCCCTCTCGACCTTCTTCAGGTCCGAGACGTCGAACACAACGCCGAGAACGGAACCGTCCGCAAAGCCTCGCTGCCGCAACGTGGCCCACCGCATTTCCCCGGTGTCCGGCCGGATGAAGCGCACCAGCTCCTCCTTCAGGACGCTCCGCGAGTCGTCAGCCCCGCTCAGCCCGAAGTAGGCAAGTCCGGCCTTCGACCGCGCCTCGGCGGCGAGGACGTCATCTGAATGCATGAATCGAGCCCATCCGCGTCCAAGGCAATCGTTTGGTTCCACGCCGAGAAAGTCGCGTATGTGCTCCGATACGTACGTGGTGTCTCCGCGGGGATTCTGGGAGAAGATCACGATCGGAGCCACCCGAACGAGTTCCGTGACAAAGGAAATGGCCGTTTCCTTTGCGTAGAGTGCCTTCTCGAGCTCCTTCGTCGTGGCAGAGAGCTGTGCCATCATCGTGTTGGTCTTGAGCGTCGCCGGAAAGATCGCGCTGTCTGGTCGGAGACAGTTACGGAACCCCAGTGAGCGTAAAGAGCGGCGAACACGTACGAATAATGACTGTGAGGACGAAGCCGGTTATGAAGGGGAAGCCAGACCACTTGGCGGCAACATAGATGATACTGGAAACGAACGCGACTGAAGCGGGCACAGGGCGAGTCAGCAACGGAAATTGGCGAGACGAATGCCAGCAGCCCCACATATCGAGCCCATCTGCAAGAGTGATAACCGAAGAACTGCAGCGTGGTCCACCTGAATGTCCTGGAGCTTGACACCGCGCTTCAGGGCACCCCGTTGGACGTCGGGCTCTGCCAGGCGTTCGAAGTCGTGCACGGCATCTGGCCAAGCAGGAGCGTGGGCTCCGAGGTCATCCGAGCCTCTTCGAACGACATCATTGTGGCCTGACGGGGTGACATCCCCGTTGGAGCCATGCAGGGAGCCCGGAGCGAATCCAGGCGCTGCACTCGTCATGCCATGTTCCCAGCTCCCCCGCCGGCCGGCGGCCGGCCGAAGACGGGGCCCGTTTGAGGGCTCCGGTTCCGTTTCGGCGGCCATATCAGCGCATGTGGTCTGGAGGCATCGCGGGGTCAGGAGGTTCGGTCTGCGCGCTGGTCACTCTGCGCGTCATCACGATCATCCTCCACTTCCCGGTGAGTCGCTTTCCGACTCATTGTGTCTTTGCTATATCGGCGAAGCTGTATTCGCATCAATCCTGGCATCGGCCTAGGATCGTATCCTCGGTTGCCGCGGAGGAAGCACTTGGACTTGCCTCCGGTTGGCCACCAAGGTCGGTCTGCTCTCGCAGAATCCCGAATGGAAGCGATTCCGGTGGTTTTCCAAGCTTCCACGCCGGGAATTTTCCTGGCCTGCGAGTGCTACACGTTGGGCTCCGGTGCTGCTCGGGTCGGACGGATTCCGTCTTCGGGACGAGGCACGGGAGACGGGGAACGCAAAGTCTCCGTTTTCTTCTCCCACGCCAACGGAGTCCCTAAGGAGACGTGGCGGCCGACCGTGAACCGCATGCTCCAGGACCTGATGACGCGATTGGGTCTCGCAGAGCTCGCCCGTTTGCGCCATTTCGTGTCGATCGACGTGCGAAACGAGGGAGACTCTCTCATCCTGAATAAGGCTGCGAATTCGGGCCTTTCGCCGTTCCCGGACGTGATTGTGTGGCAGGACCTGGCGGAGGACCTCCGCCAGCTGGTCCAGCTCCTGGCCCCGAACGACCTGGTCCTCGGAGTGGGGCATTCGCTCGGCGGCGGACTTTCCTGCATGGCCCAAATTCTCGCCCAGCCGCGTCGACTCTTTTCGCGGATGTACCTTGTGGAGCCGATTCTCTACCATGGCGGCCTGCTCGGCAGCCCGTTGTTCTCAGACCAGCTGGGAAAAAGCGCCCTAAGGCGTAAGAACGGGTGGCCAACACGCAAGGCGTGGGAGAGCTACGTTCAAAGCCGGCCATTCTACGCACGGTGGGCTCCCGACGCGCTTCAAGAGTACTTGGATGTCGGCGTCGTGGGCTTGGACAAGGACGGCGCGATATGCTGGAGCACGGGACCGATCAAGGTTACCGAGCGAGGGGATCCCGTTCACGTGGCCGATGAATCGCGGATACAGTCCGTTGTGCTCAAAACGGAGCCGCGGGAGGAAGCAAGCGTGTTCATGGGCTCGGTATCCGAAACCCATTCGTTCTTCGAGCGCTTGGGCGAGATTGCGGGCATACCGGTGACGGTCGTCAGCGGCGCCAACTCGGACATCGTGCCGACCCCCATGCCCGGTGCGGAGGGGCAAATGCTGAATAAGGACGAGGCGATCGCATCGCGCCTCAAAGCCACGTGGAAGACCCTGCCGGGGGGGCACATGCTCGTGCATGAAGACAAGGACGGCATCGTCGGTGAGTTCGTCCGCGCGATCGGGCCGTCTGGCAAGGTTCCGCTGACCCGATTGCACAGCGACAGAACTTGTCCGTGAGGTTCTCGCCCTCATTCAGGAGCTGCCCAGCGCGAGCTTGTGACCCATCGAATTCCCATGTCGAATGCGCACAATAGACGCCATACACGTGATGCAGGGATCCCGTCTGCAGAGCTTCCTTGGCCGGCCTCAGGGCTCCGCCTTTGCTTTGCTCCGCCTCGACTTCTTGCGGCCTCCAGACCGCTTCGATCCGCCAACCAGCTGGCTCCCGAAGACTGCACCCGACAGCGTGCCAAAGATCATCGACCGCAGCGTGATCCCTTCGAGCGGCATGGAGGAGAGGACGCCGGCGTGCTCCATCGCGTCCTGGAAGCCGGCCTCGCGCATGACGCCGTCGGACAGCGACCCCACGGGCTGGCGAGCGGGGACGGCATCGCGTTAGGGCGCTCCCGCGGCGATGGCTGGCCGGCATGCCCACCTTGCCCGTCTTCTTGCCCACGACGGCGGGCAGGTAGCCCCACTTGCCCATCATGACGCGCGCCCAGCACTCGCCGAACGCGTAGCACACGCCCGACACGAAGGGGAACACGACAAAGTTCGCGGCGTAGATGTAGAATCGGGGATGCACGAGGAAGTTGGAGAGCAGGATCGGCTGCGACTGCGGCACCAGCACGCCGGCGGGCGGCGCGGCGGCGGCGTCGGCGGGCTTGCCGGACGCGACCGCGAGCTCATTCTCGGTCGCCTCGAGCGGCGGCTCGGGCGGCGCGAGCCCGGCGACCTCGGCGGCCTCGGCGAGGTCCTTGGCGGGCTCCATCGTTGCGTGGCGGTATGCGCTGGGCGGGGATTTGCGGGGACGTCGATCAACAAATAGGCGCTAGCTGCTCCACCCCTGCAGGGCCACTGGGAGCCGCAATATTGAAGGAAGACAGTGCCGGACATGGTGCTGGCCGCGGAGGACGTCTCTAGGCTCCAGTCGGACCCCGCGCAGATCCGCAACATCTGCATCCTCGCGCACGTCGACCACGGCAAGACCACGCTCTCGGACTCGCTGATCGCCACGAATGGAATCATATCGTCGAAGCTCGCGGGGAGGGTGCGTTACCTGGACAGCAGGGAGGACGAGCAGCTCCGGGGCATCACCATGAAGTCGAGCGGCATCTCGCTCTACTTCAAGGTGGTCAACTCGGACTCCCGCGCGGCGAACGCCGCACCGCAGGCTCCGGAGCCGGCCGCGCAGCCTCACCGCGAGTTTTTGATCAACCTGATTGATTCTCCGGGCCACGTCGATTTTTCCTCCGAGGTCACGGCCGCCTCCGTCCTTTCGGACGGCTGCCTTGTGCTCGTGGACGCCGTCGAAGGCGTCTGCACGCAGACCATTACCGTGCTCCACGCGGCGTGGAAGACGAAGCTGAAACCGGTGCTGGTCATCAACAAGGTGGACCGGCTGTGCCACGAGCTCAAGCTCACGCCGCTCGAGGCCTACCGGAGGATGGAGAGGATCGTGGAGGAAGCCAACGCGGCCGTCGGCGAGTTTTTTCAGGGGGAGCAGAGCCAGGAGGCTACCAGACGGTGGCTGGAAAAGTCCCGCGCGGCGGCCGCCGCCAAGGCTGCCGCCGACGACGCAACCGGGGAGGCTGAGGGCGCGGACCACGCCGGCGACGTGGAAATCTCAGCTGATGCCGACGACGGCGACGGGCGGGCCGAGTCCCACGCGGACGATGAGGACATCTACTTTGACCCGGTCAGGGGAAACGTGGTCTTTGCTTCGGCGGTGGACGGCTGGGCCTTTCGACCCCAGCAGTTTGCGCGGATGTATGCCGCGAAGCTCGGGTTCAAGGAGAGCACGCTGAGGAAGTTTCTGTGGGGCGACTTTTACCTGGAGTCGAAGCGGAAGCGGATCCTGGGTGCCAAGCACCTCAAGGGCCGGGAGGGCCTGAAGCCGCTCTTTGTGCAGTTTGTTCTGGAGAACGTCTTTGCCGTCTACGATGCCATCGTCATGAACTAGTAGGTGACGAAGCCGCAGGCACCGACGTGCTGGCCTAATTTTGCGGGTCCGTTCAGCAACCGCGCCAAGATCGACAAGATCATCTCCGCCCTTCAGCTGAAAATCTTGCCGCGCGACTTGTCTTCGAAGGACCACAAGGGTCTTTTGCAGACCATCTTCCAGCAGTGGTTGCCGCTGTCGACCTCCGTGCTCCTTGCCATCGTCGACCAGCTGCCGAATCCCAAGGAGGCACAGCTTTATCGGACCGCACGGATCCTCCAGAACAGCGGGGCACGGCTGGAAGACAAGGAAGCTCCGGGACCGGAGGTGCGGGGCGTGGCTCAGGCCATGGAGCGGTGCGAAGCCGCCGCTGACTCGGACTCGGGCGCGCCGCCACCCGTGGTCGTGTACGTGAGCAAGATGTTCCACGTGCGCGACGACATGGTGCCCAAACCTGATACGCGCAAAGGGGCGAAGGGAGCTGGGTCGGAGTTGACCCCGCAGGAGCTCAAGGAACGGCGGCTGGAAATCCTTCGGAAGCGGCAGCTCGTGGAAAAGCTGGAAGGACTTTCTCTCGGCGCGGATGCAGGTGGTGCGGAGCCGTCGGCGGAGCTACCGCCAGCAGTGCCGTCCGTGACTTTGGCCGGGCCGCATAACGCGTCTGTGGAGGACGCCGAGGACGACGAAGACATCATCGGGGACTACTCTGCCGAGAATGGGGATGGCAAGCACGGCTCGAAGCAGCACCTCATCGGTTTTGCCCGCATCTTTTCCGGCACTGTGTCCGTGGGCGATCGTCTCCATCTGCTGGGACCAAAATACGATCCGCGGTTCCCGCACCTGCATCGGACAGAGATTACGGTCAAGGGGCTTTACCTGCTTATGGGACGTGAGCTGTTGGGTCTCAACTCTGTGAAGGCCGGCAACATCTTTGGTATTCGCGGGCTCGGAACTCGGATCGTCAAGACGGGAACTGTCTCAAGCACACTGGCGTGCCCTTCCCTCACCCCGAAGATGGGCTCGGATAAGCCGATCGTGCGTTGCGCGATCGAAGCCAAGGATCCGCGGCAGATCAAGGCGCTGTCAAGAGGCCTGAAGCTGCTCAGCCGTGCGGATCCGAGCGCCGAGATCATCCAGCACGAGAGTGGGGAGCAGGTCATTGTTGCGTCGGGCGAGCTGCATTTGGAGCGTCTTTTGAAGGATTTGAAGGAAGTCTATGCGCGCGGCGTGGACATTCGGGTTTCGGACCCTGTCGTGCCTTTCCGCGAAACGATCGCGCCGCTCCCGGCTACGAATCCGATTGCAAACATGAACAGTTTGGGGATTCGACGGGACGAAAGCTCGACCGAAGGATATCGGGCCGACGCCGAGCCGGCTGATTCTGCACCAGCTTTGGCAGGGGGACGTCGTCCTGCGACCGAGTCGACTCCGACGGCCCCGTTGCCCCAGGGCACTGTCGTCGTTTCCACGCCGAACCGGCTAGCTCGGCTTAGGATCCGCTGTTTGCCGCTGCCCTTGCAGGTCTTGACGTACCTCGAGGAGGAATCGGACACCATAAAGGGCATTGTCGATTCTGGCGACAGGAGAGCCGGCAAGAAGGAGCCGGCCGCGGAAGGCTTAAACGGGACGGATGTTGACACGGAGCAGGGAAAACGGGCTGCCGCAGCGCAGGTGTTCTTGCAAGGGCTCCGGGAGAAGTTTGAAGAGGCCGTCGCTGAGGGCGCCGCCTGGGCAGACAAGGACGTTTGGTCGACAGTCGTTGAAAAGTGAGAGTGAATATGCGCGCGCTGCTGCTAGTTTTGCTGACACGGTCGCAGTATCTGGGCATTCGGACCGCGGCGAAACGGACCAAACATCCTCGTCAACAACATTCGTGGTTACGTTCGGACGGCATGGGACAAAAGCGCCGCTGCTCCCCGTAGGCGTCCGATGCCTGCAAACGTGCGTCAGCTTTCAGCACATTCCATACCTGCTTCGGGATCTTCGGTCGCCGACACGGCGGAAGCTTCTACGATCGGTGATACGGCTTCGAATGCGGGACAGACGGATGAGGCCTCCTCTGTGGATCTCAGCGCACGAGGGGACGACTTTGCCCACGGCGACGAGGGGGAAGAAGCCGGAGATCGCACGAAGAGCTTGAGCGTCAGGGACTTTGACGGCAGCATCAACACCGGGTTCCAGCTTTCTATGCTTGCCGGTCCCCTTTGCTCGGAAGCCGTTGTTGGAGTTTGCATTATGGTCGAGGAGTTCAAGGTCGAGAACCTCGATGGCGAAGGTGCTTCTTCCTTTGCTCGCCCCTGGAATGTGGCCTGACGAGTTTTTCTAGATCCCGCAAAGATCGCGGCTCTGTCCGGGCAGGTCATTTCCACTATGCAGCTCGCTTGCAAGCAGGCCTTCCTTCAATGGTCGCCCCGTCTTTGCTTGGCCATGTATGCGGTAGACGTGCAGGCTACCGCCGAGGTTTTGGGAAAGGTCTACGCCGTGATTGCCAAGCGCAAGGGTCGAGTCTTGTCTGAGGAGCTGCAGGAAGGCACGCCGTTCTTTAACGTTTCGTGCGTCCTGCCGATCGTGGAGAGCTTTGGATTTGCCGACGGTGGGCAAATCTGAGACTGGCTTGCTCCCAAATCTGAACGCATGTCGCCAGATCTGCGCAAGCGATCGTCTGGTGCCGCGAATCCGCAGCTCATCTTCAGGGGCTTTGAGACCCTCCCTCTGGATCCGTTCTGGGTTCCGAATACCGAGGAGGAGCTCGAGGACCTGGGAGAGAAGGCCGATCGTGAGAATATCGCGCGCAAGTACATGGAGCAGGTGCGAAAGCGGAAGGGACTCTACGTGGAGAAGAAGATCGTGGAGCACGGCGAGAAGCAGAGGACGCTGAAGTCGAAGTGATTGATGTGATTGTCGTTCAGCCGATACCCTCGATTAGATCAGTCTACAGCTCGTCTTTCGCCGTCTTTTTCGTGAGGCCGTGCACCACCACCTTCCACCCCTCGTCACCCACGGGCCATTTCGGATCCTTGATCACGATCACAGAACCCCCGCTGCCCGGTGCCTCGCTGAAGTACAGGGGCTGCCTTCCATCCCCGGCGACGACCTCGACGCCGGTCACCTTGCTCTTCACTCCGACGAGGATCACGCGCTCTATGCGTACCTGCGATTCCGGAACCCGTTCCATGGGTGCCGGTGGCGGGAGCGTGACCACTGCGTCCAGCTCCTTTGCAATGTCGACGTTGCGGCTCGTCAGCTCGCCGTCGGCAAACTCGAAGCGCTTCAGCACGTAGCGTCCATCATTGATGTGGTCGTAGCCGACGCCGTCGTCCACGTAGATAAGACCCTGTGCCCGTCCGCGGGCGTCCAGGGCGACCACGACGGTGTAAGGGTCCCGCTGCATAGCCGCGGACGATCTGCGTGGGCGATCCCGCCGGAAAATGATGTGGCCCCCGCGGAGGAACACGGGGATCTTGCCCAGGTCCACCGGGATCGAGTGCACGCGCGCTTCCGCGAAACCGGCGTCCGGCGCGCCAGCCGGCAGCAGCGTGTCGTAGTCGTACCAGATCTCTCCCGGAGGCAGGAACACGCCCCAGCTTGCGGCATCCTTCTTCGTCACGGGGTTCACCAGGAGAGCGTCGCCGAGCATGTACTGGTCGTCCATGGCCCAAGCCTGCTCGAGATCAGGGAAGGAATGCGCCATGCTGCGCATGATCGGCACGCCGTTGACGCTGCTTTCCCAGAAGAGGGTGTAGATGTAAGGCAGGATCTTGTAGCGCGCCTCGATGGCCTTGCGGATGTGGGTGGTGTACGGTTCCCCAAACACCCAAGGTTCCCTCCGCTTGGTGTCCAGATGCGCGTGGCCACGGAAAAACGGCTGGAACGCGCCAGCCTGGAACCACCGGACGAGAAGGTCCGCTTCGGGATTGTGGAAGAAGCCTCCGACGTCGGCTACGGAACCATTAGCGACGAGATCACAACGAGTGCGGAAGAGACCCACCGCCGCAGAACGCGATGCCGCCGACCGAAACGCTGAGAAGCATGGGGACCGCAGACTCCAGGTGCTCCCAGTTGGCCATGTTGTCTCCGGTCCAGATGGCTCCGAAGCGCTGGGTGCCCACGAAAAAGGCTCTCGAAAGGACAAACGGCCTGAGCCGCCTGCCGAGCTCCTGCTCGGTCCGCAGGTGGTGCCCTTCGTAGGTGGCCTGGTGCTGCAGCATGCCGTACACATTGTGCACGTCGCGATGCTCCCATCCCCCGTGGTGAAGCGCGTCCTTGTGCATCGTGATCTCGGGACCGTTGAAGACGCTGGGCTCATTCATGTCGTTCCACGTGAACAGGTCCAGGGTGCTGCCGCCGTACTTGGACAGGGAGAACTGCGAGCTCCACCATTCTCGCGCCGCGGGGTTGATGTAGTCCGTCCATGCCGACGAGCCCGGCCAGCACCACCCGTCAAAGTCGTTCTTGTGGCGGTCCTTGACGAGCAGACCAAGATCCTTGGCCTCCTTGTAGACGGCAAAGTTGTCGTCGCGCTTGAGGTGGGGATCGATGATGGTGACCATCTGCGGGGGTTAAGATCAGGGGCCGGTATAAGTGCGGCAATCGGGCGAGCAAACCTTGCGCCCCTTGCTACTGAGGCTCTGGATCATCGCCGTCGAGTTGGGAAACTTGTGCGAATCCCAGGTAAAGTACCGCTTGCCGTCAGTGTGTTCAATGTCCAGCCACAGCACGTCCATGGGGATCTCCTCGCGATCGAAGCCCTGATCCACCGTTTTGACGTCGTTCTCGTCCATGTAGTTCCACCGGCACTGGTGGTACGCCGTCGAGAACAGGGGAGGGAGGACCGAAGTGCCCGTGAGCCGGGCGTACTGCGAATGGAGCGCCTGGAACGGGTTGGGCTTTGCTCCGGGCGCGACGAGGGAAGGCGAAAGTCCAGCGGAGCCAGGGAACAGGAACAGGTCCAGGGGTCCGGTTTCGGCGATCCAGTGCGTCACGGTGTGTGGCGTGGCAGAGACGGACGTCGGCGGAGGCGGGGGTGGAGGCGGCGGGGGGGCAGCAGCCTCGGCCGGAGCCGCGGGCAGGTACTTGCGCACGCTCTCGGGAAGGTACTGCGCAACCAAACCCAGCGGCTTTGCCAACCATCCTCCGGTAGTCAGCTTGTTCAGCAGCTTTTTGACGGAGGGCGACCCCGCACCGGGTTCCCCGACGATGTCCACATCAACCCACATCTCGGCGGCGTTGAGGAGCAGCACCCCTCCGGTCCAGTTCTTGCTGTGGGCCACCATGTACGGGACGCCCCCGTAGAGCGCCATGGGCTCGTTCAGCTCGTACTCGAACACGTCCAGGTTGTAGAATCGGTACGGGTCCTGGTACTGGGGCGCGACGCCGTCGCCGCCCTCCTTGGTTGCCGCCGTGCCGTGGGTGCCGCGGAGCCGGAAGGAGGTAGCGTGCTCCGGAAGCCCGTAAAGATGCGTCGCCGAGGGGAAGGTCACATCGACGCCGAGCGACATGGGACCTGATTGGCGGATGAGCGGGGTTCGCGCATGGGGTGGCACTTCGAACCCACCTCGCGGCTTGGTGTCCTGGTGCGTGCCCTTCCAGGTCTCTTCCCACATGCCGTTGTCAAGCCGTCCTTTCAGGCCCTCATCCAGTCCCAGGCCGCCGAACACGTCCCCGAGATCGGGGTAATCGGAGCTCTCTCCGGCCTTGGCGCGGATGTGCTCGATGTTGAGGTATCCCTGCCTGTTCACCGCAATCACGGGCTCGCCGTTCGCCAGCATCTCCACGAGAAAGGGCCTCGCGGTGATCCGCAATGCCAACCGGGCCGGGCCATCGGCGGCCGCGGGCCCGAGCTCGAAGAGGAACACGCCTGCGGCCTCGTCCTCCACGGTCGACGCCCGCCTGAACTCCTTGACGCGCTGCGGCGTGCCGACCAGCGACAGCTCGTCGAGGCCCGTCCAGCGCGCGTCGGGGAAGCGCTTCTCGCGCATGCGGATTCGCACGACGCCATCGAGCAGCAGGTCGACCGTGAGCGAAAACAGCTGGTTGACGCGCGTCTGCAGCACGTCGGCGGTGATCGCGGCGCGGCCGGGCACGTCGACGACGGCGAGCGAGTTTGGCTGCAGCGCGAACGCGCCGCCGTAGTCGGTCGTCGCGACGAGCTCGGCGAACGCGCGCTGCCGCGTGCAGAACCCGCTCTGGTCGCACCGCTTGAAGTCCTCGTGCTTCACCGCAGAGCCGCCGCGCGCAAAGAACAGCAGCGCGCAGGCAAACACGGCTCCAGCGCGCACCGCGCGGGATGCGGCGCCCCGGACCCGCATTATTGGGGACGTCGTCAAGTGATGACCGAGCTCGACGCGATAGGACTGCTCGTCGAGGAACTTCTCAGACCGGCCAGCAAGGTCGCGATCACGTCGACTACATAGTAGAAGTGGCAATCCACTTCCTCGAGCGCTGAAATCTCACCCTTCCTGCCTTGCCTCGAAGTGATCACGTGGCGTTCCCACCCGCACCCCATAGTGTGATTCCAAATAATCCTAGGATTCTTTGAAGTTCCTCTTCGTCAAAGAAATGAATTGCATGACTTTCAATGCCGGTTTGCCACAGCAACGCCTCCTGCGCTGCGCCAGCTCTGTGATCGGCCGCGGAGCGGAGCGCCCGATAAACACGCGAGTGCCCCCCACGCACAAAGACTGCGCTTGAGTCGTCGGACGGACGTGAGGATTCGACATCGCGTCCCGCCTGCCGCGCTCTGAAGCCTCCCGGGGCAGCAGCCTGAAGAAGCTGCCTCGTCGCACGGAGAACGCAATGGCCGCCAAGCCAGAGCCGGTGGGCTACCTCTTCTCCCAGCGCTACCTCTTCCACAACACGGGAATGGGAGCTGGTATCTACCCGCCCGATGGCATCACCGTCGAGGGAGGCAAGTCGTTCCGCAGGATGCGTGGATCCCCCGCACTAACGCTCCTGCTCGCGTTGGGTCCGTCTCCCACGTTGCGCTCACGCTCCCGAAAAGGCGAACAGCACTTCGAGAACCCGGCGACGAAGCGCCGATTCGATTCGCTCATGGAGTCCGTCGGGCTCAAGGATGAGTGCACCATAATCAAGCCCGTCATGGCCACAGACGAGGACCTCCTGAGGGTCCACGAGCCCGAGTACATCGAGCGGATCAGGAAGCAGTCGGCCCACCTGGGAGGGGACGCGGAGTCGCCCGACAAGATGGGCGAGGGGACGCCGTTTGGCCGCGGATCCTTCGAGATCGCCAAGCTCGCCGCGGGCGGGACGATCGCGTCGCTCGACGCAATCATGGAGGGCAAGGTCCGCTACGCCTACGCCCTCGTACGGCCCCCGGGCCACCATGCGGAGCGGGACCACGGCTACGGGTTCTGCCTGTTCGGCAACATTCCCGTCGCCCTGCGCCGTGCTTTCGAGCGGTACCCCGGCAAGCTAAACAGGGTCGCCGTGATTGATTGGGACGTCCACCACGGAAACGGAACGGAACACGCGTTCTACAAGGAGAGCCGGGTGCTGACAATCTCGATGCACCAGGGTGCGGATGGTCCCGCAGTTGGCCCGCCAACGTTCTCACATGCGACGTTCGGCAGATGGTCTTTTCCCTCCCCCTCCTAGCGGGTCCGCCGAGCACCGCGGCGAAGGTGCCGGCGAAGGCTTCAACATCAACATCCCCTTGCCGCCCGGGTCGGGCCACGGTATCTACACTCACGCATTCGACGACATCGTCGTGCCGGCGTTCAAGGCTTTCCGTCCCGAACTGATCGTCGTCGCTTCGGGCTTCGACGCCGGTGCTCTGGACCCGCTTGGACGGCAAATGCTGTACTCCGACTCCTACAAGCACTTTGTCGGGCGCCTCAAGGAGCTCTCGCGCGGCGGGCTGGACACAAAGCCCCCGATCTTGTTCAGCCACGAGGGCGGATACTCTGGTGGGTGATTTCAGGCTGAAGGAGGACGGAACGGCTTGACGGGCGATCGCCGCGTAGCCGTCCACGTTCCCTTCCTGGGGGTCGCTACCATGGAGGCTTTGCTGGAAAAGTCCGTCGTTACCGACCCCTGGTCGGCGGTCCTTGCCAACTGGACGGGACAGAAAGAGTGGGCTTTCTCGCGTGACAAACTGTGAAACAACACTAAACCCTCGGACGTACCGAAGGTACCCCTGGCAGAAAACGATCGTCGAAGAGCTCGCCAAGGGTGCCCTGTCGGCGCTGGAGGCCGGGATCAAGCGCGAGAAGCTTTTCGGTTAGACGTAGACTTGACTGGTGGCGGAGCCGGAGAAGGCATTTGAGTAGGATTAGATGGGGATTGGACACTTCTGATCCTTCGAAAGGAAGGGCCCGGGCGGAAGTGACCAGGGTGATGGGTGTCATGCGGTGCGTCGGCTCAACCTGTCCCGACGACCTCGCTCCTTCCCCCCCGCCCATTCCTTATTTCTCTGTTCTGTCTTTCTCTGTCTGCTTTTGTCGAATGTCGGGTCCCGGTCCCGGGCTCTGCGCCCTCGTCACAGGCGCAGCATCGCGACAGAGCTTCGGCTTTGCAATTGCCGACGCGATCGCGCCGCGATGCGTGTGCCTCATCCTCTGCGACAAGGACGAACCTTCGCTGGACGAAGCTTCTAAAGTGCTCGCGTCGCGACATCCCGGGGTTCAGGTTGTCCCGCTCCGTTACGACGTCACGAATCTGTCGGACCTCTCGAACCTCTACCTGGAGTGCCGCAGACGCGTGCTGGCCGTCGAGGGAACTCTTGACGTGGTTGTCAACTCTGTTGGAGCAACAAACGTGTCCGATTTCCTGGAGGACTCGAGCTACCTTCTGCGCGGGCTCGTGGACACCTCGCTGACCCAGCTCTTGCTGAGCACCAAGATGGCTTTCGAGCTCATGTGCAAGAGCGCCGTTTCGCGCCGCAGGAACGGTGTCATCATCAATGTAGCCTCGGACGCGGCGATCGAGGCTAGCGATCCCTTCCGGGCGGCAGAGAGCGTGGCTCGATCGGGGTTGGTGACGATGCCGAGGGCGCTGCAGCCTGCCATGGACCTGTCCGTCGCGCGGCATTGGGACCAGAACGGGGATCTGCAGCCCGGTAGCAAACCGGGACGGGTGCGGATCTGCACGTTGCTCTACCCCGCGGACATGCCGACGCCTGCGGGTGTGAAGGACCAGGAGGTCCAGCGACGCGTGACGATATCTTTCCCGCCGCCGGTGCTGGAGGCCGTGCTGCCGACCTTGGCGCCGGGTCTTTTGAACGCCGCAACGTCGGGGGCTCCGCAGGCGGCCGTCACGTCGACGGTGGCGGACGTGGCGGCGGCCGCAATGTGGATCGTGGACGACGCCACGCTGGCCGGACGAGTGGTGCGCGTGGGGAAGCAGAGGAACGACATTTGGGCGGTGCGGTTTGCCTCGACGGCTCCCCCGCCTGAGGCGCCGGCGGGCAAGACCCGGTTCGGGGTGCAGGCCAAGGCGGCACAGTCCCCGGGCTTCCTTTCTCGGCTGCGTACCGGATCGACCCCGGACGGCCACCCGCCGGCGGCAACGGCGAGCGAGCTGATCAAGCTGGAGGACGTGGAACTCCGGCCTCCGCGCGACGGTATCCAGCTCAAGCTGTAGCCCTCCGCATTACCCGATCGTGAAGAAAGACAAAGAAGCGCGGCGCGCTACCCCGACGCCGTCGCAAACTCGACGCACTCGATCCCGTCCCCCGTGCTCGTAGAAAAGAACTGCTGGTCCGACGTCCAGACGAACCTCTGCATCGCGTTCTTGTGCATCGACTTGACCCTCGCCGCCGGCTCGTTCTGCCGCGTGCCCGTCCACCGCAGGTCCCACACGCAGTTTATCACCGGCCCGCCCGTATCGCCCACGTACATCGTGCCCGAGGCCACCAGGCGGCCGCTGGGCGAGAGCGCGGAGCGGTAGTGCCCGTTGGCCTTGCCGCTCGGCTCGGGGGTGCCGAAGCGGAGGACGACCTCGTTCTTGCGCGTGTCGAAGAGGGCGTTGTTTTTGGTCTGGGGCGAGTTGAGCGTGACGAGGAGGAGGTCCGGCGAGGCGGCGCTGAGGCAGAGGCCCGAGATGGCGCTGTCGAGCTTGCACGTGTTGACCTTGCGCTCGCCGTTCATGTCGAACGCGATCAGCTGCAGAACAGGGGGTCAGGACGACCGCCGGGGTCGCAAATGCCAGCGAGCCCACCTCGCCCGAGCTCGCCGAATACAGCCTCTGGTTCCTCCCGTCCCACTTGAGGTCCGACACCGAGGCCCCGTGCCCAAAGTTGAGCAGCCTCGCCGAGCACTTTGCCATCCCCTTGCCCGGCACCGGGTTGCCCTGCTGCAGCTCCCTGAGGTTCCAGAGGTACACCTGCCGGTCCGTGCCGCCCGTCGCGAACCGGATCCCGTCGACGTCGGAGCCGTCAAAGACGAAGCTGGGCGAGGTGACGCAGCTGATGGACTTGTCCTTGTTGTGCGGCTGCACGTCCGGCTCGTAGAGCATAGTGGAGAAGGTGGGCTGGTCGAGGTCGGCGGGGATCTGGAGGATGCCGAGCTTGTACGGCGAGGTGATGGTGTTGCCGTTCTTGGTGGTCTTGGGGGCGGCCGCGATGGCGATGAGGTCAAGACCGATAAAATCCATGTCCTCGGCCCACGGGAGGTTGTTGAGATCGGCGCGGCGCAGGGTGTCCCGGATCCTGATCCTGGGGCTGCGCGTCTCGGGGGTGAGACAAATGCAATACGCGTAGAGAGCAGACAACTCACAGCCCCTTGTTCGTGTCGAGGAAGCAGATGCTCCCGTCCAGGCTGCTCGCCACCAGCATGTCCGCCTTGGGGCACCGCAGCAGCGCCCTCGGCACGCGGCCAAACACCCCCGTCGTCATGTCCGTCTTTGGCTTGCTCAGCTTGAGCTGCTGCTTCTTGCTCAGCGGCTGGAACGGCTTGGGCGCCGCCGAAGCCGGCGCGGGCTCCACCTCCTCGACCACGTCGTCAGTCGGGTCCGCCGGCGCGGGGCGGGCGGCCTTCTTGGGCCTGGCGCGCGGCTCGGAGTCGCCGTCGGCGGTGAGGTCCCCGGGCTCGGCGGCTTCCGCGGCCTTCTTGCGCTTCCGCTTGCCGTCGTCCGCCTCGCCCGCGTCGCCGTTGGCCGCGAGCGTGCGCACGGACGACCCGGGGCTCAGGACCTGCTCTCCCGCCGGGACCGAGCCGCCACGCTGGCCCTGCAGGAAGTACAGGTTCGTGATCTCGGCGTCCAGCTCCGTGATGCGAGTCGAAAGGGCGCCCATCTCGACCGCCAGCGCCGCGCGGCGCCGGACGAGCTCGCTCTTTTCGGCCTCCTTGGCCTCAATCTGCTTCGCCACGGGCACGTCCGAGGCGGGGCGCGCGGAGCCGGGAACTTGGGGGGAGAAGGGCGGCGGGCCGTCGGCGGTGCCGTTGGCAAAGGGCAGCGAGACGCGGGTGGGGCTGCGGCTCTTGCTCCGGCGGCGCTGCTCGTTCCGGTCGCGCGACGAACCCCGCGGGCGCCCCGTCGGCACGCCCCCGCTGCCGTGCGAGGGCGCGGGGGAAGCGTATCGGTCCCCGTCGCGGCGCTGCTGGCGGTCGTCGTACGCGGGCTGCGAGCCATGCTGGTAGCCGCGATCGTCGTACTGTTGCCGCCTGTCGTACTCGCGCTCGCGCTGGGGCTCCCGGTAGTCGCGCTCGTCGTACTGCCTGCGGCCCCGGTCGTCCGCGTAGGCTCGCGGATCGCGGTTGTCGCGCGCCTCCGGGTTCCAGCGGCGGTCCCTGCTCTTGTCTCGCAGCTCGCGCACGCGCCCGTACTCGGGTTCGCGCCAGTCGCTCCCGCGGCGGTCGTCTACCCTGCGCTCATCGTATCGCCTGTCCTCCCCGCGTCGCTCTTCCATGCGGACATCCCCTCGCCGCTCGTCCATGCGGGGGTCCATGCGGCCGTCCATGCGGCGGTCGTCCATGCGGCGATCGTCGGTCCGCCTGTCGTCGTAGCGCTGCGCCCGTTCGTCCGGCCTCCCGTCGCCCCGCCTGTCGTTCGGCTCCTCGGGCCGCCTGTCCCGCGCGCTGGGCGGCGACGCCGAGCCCGGCACGGCTGCCACGACGCCCGGCTCGGTCTTGATGCGCACGGGGCGGGCCCCTGCGACGGCCGACGCCTCCTCGAACATCTTTGCTGCTTCGGGCGACGCCGGCCGTGCCCCCAGCGGCGTGTTGTTTGTGCCTGTCGCCGACGGGTGCGAGTGGCCCGGCGGCGCCTCCCGCGGGGCCTTTGCGGGGGGGTCCCACTGCGCGTCCCCCGCCGGCCCGCCCGCCGCTGCGGCCTGCTGCCCCCACGCGGCGCCCCAGCCGCCGCCCCAGCCGGAGCCCATCTTGGCCGCCGCGGGCGGCTGCTGCCACAGCCCGGTGTAGCGGTCGTCGCCCGTCGTGCCCCCGCCGCCGCCCGCCGCCGCGCCCGAATCGCCCGAAGGCCGGCGAAACGCCGCGGGCGGGTCCGCCGAAGGCGCAGCTCCAGACGGCTCGCCCATCGCCGCCGCTCGGCGTTGCCGGCCGCTACTCCGGTCTGTTGAATCCCGGACCCGGAAGCCCTCGCGCGTCGCGTCCGCAAACAATGCACCAAAATCGCTCCACGGTACGCCCACTCACCCGGGAGGCACGGCTGGCGCGCCTCATTCGCGCGGCATACGCCATATGATAATCTCGGACGCGTAGATCGCGAGATTCGGTCGTGCATGTGGAGACTCGGTCCGTGGAAGCTGGTTTCCACGCCAAGGACGCTCGCCGCCGCCGTCATCTTCTTCTGGATCGCAATCTGGGCAGCAGCGAAAAGGGATCCCCTTTTCCCCGACGACGCCGACCACGCCGATAGGCCGCTGCTGGTCGTGCACGTCGGGCCGCCAAAGACCGCCTCGACCTCGCTCCAGGAACGGCTGTGCGAGTGGGAGGCCAGGCTGGCCGAGTCCAACGTGACCGTGTTCACCCCGCTGCCCTCGGGCAAGTGCTCGCCCAAGAAGCCGGCGCGGGTCGCCCTGGCGCTCGCCAAGCTGGAGCCGTCGAGCACGCAGGGGTACAAGGAGCTAATGGCCGCCGTCGCGGGGCTCAAACCGGGTCAGACGCTTGTGTTTTCGAGCGAGTACCTCGCGCGAGTCCCGGGACCCGAGCACCTGCGGCCCTTCGCCGAGGCGGTCCGCGCGTCGGGTGCCGACGTCGCCGTGGCCGCCGTCTTCCGCCGCTGGGCAGGCAAGATGGCCTCGTGGTACGGACACAACGCCGCCGTGGACGTGCGCAAGTTCAGGGGTAGCACGTTCGCGGCCTTTCGGATCCGCAGGGCAAAGTGGGCGTACCGCAGGTTCCTGGCGACGTGGCTGGGCGCCTTCCCGGAAGCTTACGTGTCCGTGGTCTCGCTCGAGGGTCGGCGAGGGCCGGCGTGGACTTGGACGCCGCCGTCCTTGCCAATGCGCTGGGCAGACGCGCCCCCGCATGGCTCGTTGAAGCTTCCCTTGCCCCCCGCACGGGCAAGAGGCCGACCAACCCCCGGCCCATCTCCGCCGCGGACGCGACCTTCGCCGCCTTTCTCGAGTGGGCCACGACGGACCGCCCACAGCTCGCCGGGAACGCCCCGTTCGACGCGTGGAAGCTCGAGGAGGGGAGGAGGCGTTGCGCCGCTGCCAAGGCGGCGGAGATGCTGCGCGGGAAACTGCCGATGGCCTGCGGCTCGCTCGCGGGCGAGGCAGCGGCCGCCGATCGGGACGATCTGGAGGCGCTGCGTGAAACGCGGCGGCGGGCAAGGGGCAGGCTGCGGCTGGTCAACTTCCCAGCGGGCGGGAGGATCGAGCTTCCCGCACCGATCGAACAGCCCGTGCTGGACTACTGCGAGGTCGATCGGGGCCGGGTGGAAGCCGAGCCGGAAAAGTACGCAGGGTTGGTGAAGGCCGCTGCGGCCGAGGTCGCGGCGTCCTGCGCTGGAAGGTAGTCTGCGCGGCTATGTTCTGCAGAGATGAGTGATGGGATCGCCGTCACGTCACGTAAACAACCGGAGGCAGCGCACTCTCCATCGGGCCTGGCCTGAGCCAAAACACGGTTCATCTTCGCCGAATGAGCCATATGAATCGTCTCGGTGGCGTCGCCCGCGAGATCGATCCCCCGCCGCCGGTTGGCTCGGTCTGAGCCGAACCTCTCCACCACAACTCCGCCCCGTGGAGCAGCCTTAAGTTCTGTCGCGAGCTTTTCGCCAACGCTTGCTCGCGAAGGAACTCCTCCATTCTATCGGCTCCGAGTACGCTTCTTCTGCTCTCCTGCCGACAATGGCGTCTACCGGACCCCTGGCGGTCACCTCGACCATCTGCCTGTTGCCTCCCGCCTCGGCTTGGCATCCGATACAGGCTATTCGCAAGGTGCATGACCGCCAAATCGGTCGGTGGCCTCCCCACATCAACTTGCTGTACCCGTTTCTCGACTTGGACGCGCTCAACGAGGCCTCCTTTGCGGCAGCGAGGGAAAATCTCCGCGGCGCCCTGGCTTCGGTCGCGCCGTTCCGAATGGAGCTGAAGCAGCTCAAGCATTTTGCCCATCCGCGGAGCGCCACGCTGTTTGCCGCGCCGGACGACGCCGCCCCCGTTCGCGCGGCCCAGGCGCTTCTCGAGCGCGCCTTCCCGCAATGCAGGGACCTCCGCGAGCGCGGCGGCGCCGACGGTTTCACACCCCATTTGTCTTTAGGCCAAATGGCCCTCCACCAGGGCGGGCGGGGCGGCAAAGGCATGGCGAAGAAGGATCGGGACCTCGTCGAGGGCACTCTTGCCGAGCTTGCCTCGCAGTGGCCCGAAAGCGGGGTCGGTTTCGTCGTGGACAGGGTCTACTGGCTCAGACGCTCGAGGGCCGACGACTCGGTGCCCTTCGAGATCGCCTGCGAGGTCCGGTTCGGCGGGGCGCCCACAGAGCCGGACCCGGCGGACAGGCCCGTGCCGGACAGGCATTACGACCCCTTCAAGGCCAGTGTGCCCCGAAACCCGCGGGCTGAGGACCCCTTTACCCCCGTTCTCTACGGCCGCGCCAACCGCGGGCAGGCCCAACCGGCCCCGGCCTACTTCTTTGACCTCGCCACGCGACGCTGGCTCTCGCATCCGCATCCTTCTGGAACCCACCCACGCCCGCCTGCTTCCCCGCAGCCCGCATCGAACAGGCTCGTCGTGTACACCCAGAACTGCTTCTCCGGCATCCCCGACACGGTGGAGTCCGCATCGGCGCGGCTCGCGCGGTTCCGCATCCTGCGGTCGCGGTTCCTTTCCTCGGGGGCGGACGTGGTGGCCTGCCAGGAAGTCACCGCGGAGCTGCTGGAGTTCCTGTACCCCGCCGGTCCCGTGGACCCGGAGCAGGACTCTTTTGCGGCCGCGTTTCCATTCTCGACGCACCACGCGGCCTCGCCTTCGGTGCTCTCTTCGGCACCGGAAGCCGGCGGCGCGGGTACCTGCACAGTGTTTTCCAAACGGCCCCTGCGCGACGCCCGGGAGCTGGCACACGGCAAGGCCAAGCACACCGCGCTCGCGTGCGTGGACGTGCCGCTCCCGAACGGAGGCCGAAACGAAGTGGAGCTGGCTTGCGTTCACTTGACTTCGGATTACAGAAACGACAACCGCGCCAAGAGGGGCGAGCAGGTGGATACAATCCTGGATGCTCTGTCGCCGGCAGCGGAGGACAAGGTTCAACTCGTGGTTGGCGATTTCAACATCGCACCGCCGGCGCTCGCTGGCGCGAAACCAGCACCCGCCGCCCCGTTCCGACGGGGCCACCGCTCCGCACCTGCACCCCTGGACCCCGGAAGCGACGAACCCGCCGTCACGATCCCCCGATCGCGTGGTTTCCGGGACACCTGGGAGGCGATGCGCGGCCCCGACGAGCCGGGATACACGTACGACCCCCTGCGCAACTCGCTGGCGCACGCCAACGCGACGGACAAGAGCGTGCCGCGGCGATACGACCGCGTCCTTGTTCGGGGAGCGGATCCGGTGCGAGCCGAGGTGGTCGAGGTGGAGGACGGCGGGGAGTTTGGGAGCGACCACGACGGGTTGCTCTGCGTGTTTCGGTTGGGCGCGGGACGGGCTGCGGATCGTAAGCAGACTGTGCACGTCGGTCCGGCCAACGCAGTGCAAGGCGACTGGACCGACGCTCAATGGAAGGAGCACCTCCGCGTCGGTGGTGACCCTCGCGAGGCAGCCCTCGCTCTGTTGCGTGCCGGGCGCTACTTTTCGCAGCTTTGGGAGGACGGGAGCAGGGATATTTTCCGTCTGGTCCCGATCGGGACCTATGCGCTGTCTATTCCGGACGCAGGTAGCGCAGATTTGGACCTTGTTTGCGTCGGGACGGTGTCGGACGAGCTTTTCTGGAGGAATCTTGGAGCTCTGTTTGGGATGCCGGGCGTCAAGGTGACCAGGGAAGTTCGAGACGCCGTGGCCCCTCTTGCCGAGCTCGCCGTGGCGGTGTCGGCGGGCGCCGTAAAAGTCGACGTGCAGTACTGCCGCATCGAACCAGCCCAGCTGCGGAAGCTGTGCCGCGATCCGGCCTCCAAGTTTACATTTCCGGGGAAGCTCGCCGCGCCGCAGGCGGCCCTTGTCTCGACACAGATGCTGCAGGACCGCATCAAGGGAAAGCCGCATTTCCGCAGGCTCTTCGTGCTCGCCAAGAGGTGGGCCAAGGCACGCGGCGTGTACGCCACCAAGGCCGGGTTCGTCGGCGGATTCGGTCTCGCCGTGCTCTGCGCGCGTATCCTTTCCGCGGCCGAGGGAGCTAGCGAGGGCCTTTCCGTCGTTGTGCTGCTGCGCACGTTCCTTGCCACCTACTCTGCCTGGGACTGGTCTGCAGAGTCCGCGTCGTTGGGACCGATAGGTCGCGCAGAAGGCGGGAACCTGACCGTGCTGGCACCGGCGCAGCCGCTCAACATTGTGCGCAATGGGAACAGCTTTGCGACGGCATCGTTTGCGGAGGAACTCCGACGTGCTCATGACTTGGTGGGAAGCAGGCCCATCGACAGCCAGTTCTGGGAAACGGTGGTCTGCGCGGACGCCTTGGACGAGATGGTCGCAGGCAACGCAGCGACCCACTTTGTGCGCATTCGTGCAGCGGCCAACGCTGTTTCGGAGTTCAAGGAGCTCGCGGGATGGACCGAATCCCGGATCGTTGGTCTCTTGCGACGCCTTGAAGGAGTCGTCTCGTGGTGTCGTCCCTTTGCGGACCCCGTCTCTTCGCGGAAGCAGCTGCCCTGGGGCTTCCACGCGGACTACCTGCTGGCCCTGCGCGTGCAGCTCGGGTCGGAGCAGCGGGTTCGCGAGCAGCTGGTCGACTTTGGCAACAGGCTCCTGTCGGACTTTTCGGACTTTGTGCAGGGCAGCATGGACGCGGAGGTGTCGCTCGTGCCGGCGAGCCAGATTGCCGCCCAAGGCTTTGTTCGCGGATCCGTGCCCGGGCTGGAGGCCGACGTCGATGCGGACGAGGGCGCCGAGGACCTTTTTCCACTGGAACTCGATCTCGACGAAGCCGAGCCATCCGCCCAGGCTCCCGCTCCCGCTGCTCCGTCGAACAAGCCTCGTGATCCCTCTGCCAAACTTCGCACCTCCATGGACGTGTACAACCGAATCGCGTGGGATCCTGCCTACGATTCCACCCGAGCTCGCTACAAGATCGGCTATGAAGATCGATTCCGCGGGACCGTTGAGGCGCCTTTCCTTTCCTTCAAGAGGGACAGCACGCACGACGAGTTCATCCCTTTCCACCGCGTCACGCACTTCAGGGCTCCGGACGGCAGGATCGTGTGGGATCGGAAGTTAAAGACCGATCTTGTGTTCGACTGAAAAGATCGGGGAGGGCTCTCGGTGCCTTGAATTGCCTGAGCAGGTATACAATCTAGTGAGCCCTCTAACGCTGGTCCAATGCTGGCTCCGCCTCCTCCAGTCCGGGATTCGTGCGCGGAGAAGGGCGTAAACAGGGAGAAACAAAGGACGCGTCCGCGTGATCATGTCCGTCCACCACTTGCAAAGTACCGTTTGCGAAGCGCCGGGGCATCGGGCTCGCCCGGACGGGACGGCACGGGCAGTCAATCTCTGCCCCGCCCTCCCGGCCCCCTGCTTCGGGGAAAGTCCTCGGACCGCCCGGTTGGGCGCAGGGCAGAAAGTGCCGCCCGCGACGGGTCTCAACCTCCCTCCTCTGCGAAGCCCAGCGAAGCACACCGTCGAGCAAAGACGGCGCCTCCGGGCGCCGGAGCGACGCCCCTGGGCACGGGAGCTTGGTGGCGGGAGCGGCAATCAGGAGGTCGTTGGTCATGGTACGGCCGCCGCGCCGCCGCGCGCGCGGGGGTCCGGCCGGGCGCGCCTTCTGGGGAAGGAGCACGTGCACGGTCGGCCCCGCGCGCCGGCGGGGCGGCGGCCCGACAGTAATGCGGTGGGGGCCGGATCCGTCCGGCCCAAACACAACGAGGCTTACTCTTGCGGTGGTGACTCCTTTTTCGGGCCTGCAAAGGAGATAAGCGAACGAATGGCTTGATTGATGGAACGGATCTGTGGAGTCCGCGGGTGTTCCAGTGGAAACGCGTCGTGAACCAGGCTTCTGCGAGAGGAGGGAGAAGGCGAAGGACGGTGCCCGATTGCCCTTTTCTCCAGATTCCCGAAATATCAACGATTGCACATTGATAAGGGAAAAGAGCCAATTGGCATATTCCATCCACTTCGACGCAAGACGGGGTCGGGCAAAGCGTGCACAGTCAGCCCGAGCCTCGGAGCCTCGCGGGTCGGCAGGAACTTCCGAAACTGTTTCCCACACCGGAGGAATCCCGCATCTCGACCCGGCACCGCTCTCCGCAGCGCATTTCCCCCCCGTGGCCGCGACCCCGCCCGAGATTCCCATGCCGGCCGACCCTCCGGCCCCTCCGTCGCCCAGCTCGCCCTCGCCCCCGCACCTCTTCCACCGCGGCGAAGACGGCCTCCTGAAGCGGGAGCAGTTCTCCCCCGAGCGCCTGGAAGCCCTGCAGGCCGATCTCGCGCGGCACGGGGCGGGGTGGAAGCTGCTTTCGCACGACGAGAGGGAGGAGACGAGACGGAGGACGCTGGAGGGGCATCCGCAGGGGGAGGACCTGTGGATCTTTGGATGTGGGTTCGGAGAACGCGGGCCGGGGGTCGTGCGTTGGCTGTGGCCCTCGGCCTGAGGATGCCCTTTGGCCCAGGGTGTCCTTGATCCGAGCAACGGAACGGAGCTGACCAGCTTTTTCGGTAGACGGATCGCTCATGTGGAACCCCGCCCTGCACGTTTCAGAGTCCCGCCCCGCGGAAGTCAAAGGCTTCGAGCGCTCCTTCTGCCTCTCCATGATCCTGGGCAGGGGGTCGCCCGAGAGCCCCGGGCTGATGCTCGGGTTGGTCGAGGGGGACCGGTGCGCGGGCGTGGTGCACCGGATCGACAAGGACCACGTCGAGTCGGAGACGTCCATCCTGTGGATGCGCGAAATGCTGTCGGGGGTCTACGTGCCGACCTGGGTGGACGCCTCCACGCCGGAGGGCTCGGTGCGGGCGGTCACCTTCACCATCGACAAAACCCACCCGCGATTCGCGGAGGAGACCCTCGAGGAGCAGGCGAACCTGATCGCAACGGCGGTCGGGCGAGCGGGGAGCAACCGAGACTATCTCTACCGGTGCAAGCGCGAGCTCGAGCGGCTCGGCATTGCGGACCCATACGTGGACGATCTGTTCGACAGGGTGACGGCGATAACGGGCGAGCCGGGCGATCCGCTGCCGTTCGGCGGCAAGATGTGATGCCGTGGGCGTTGGGCTTCCCGGAAGGGTGATGGATGGCCGGGCTCGTAAGGCGCCGGTACACAAGCCCCAGAGCCGACCCTCCACGGCTGGTTGGTTTCAGCGGAACATGACTGATGAAACTCGACCTCGGGAGGGCGGGAGGGGTTCCTCTTGTGGCATGGACCCCGCGGACGAGATAGAAGGACGAGGTCCGCAGGACGGCCCCGTGGACGGACGAAACCCGGCCATCACCCGATCTAGTGCCTCTGGCAATTATGTACAGCTCTCTCGAGGCCGGTTACGGCGATCTGACTGCGGGGGGATGCAAGGACGGGGGCTCCCCCAGGTCCCTGCCTGCGCGCGGACGGCCGCGGGCACCCTGAGCTTCCTCCCCAGGTCCCCCGCGCGCCCCCATCGCCGCCCCACGCCGGGCGCCCTTGCCCTCTCCCTCCTGCGCCGGCCGCCGCCAGTCCCCGGGCGCGCCGCGTCGTCGAGTGCGTCCGCCGCGCGGCATCCCCCGCCCCGCTGACGCTCCCCCCGCCGCCCATCGCCTTCCGCACGGTCGCCGCCGCCGCGATCCGCCGCCTCTGCCGCGCGCGCGCTGTTCGCTGCTCCGCCGCGCCGCGTTTGCCCCGCCGTGCCTGCTCCGCCTTCCGCAGCCGCGATGCCCGCCAGCCGCGCGCCGCTGCTGCTCGGCGCGCTGGTGCTCGCGCTCGCCGTGTCGGGCGTCGCCGCCGACGTGTGCTACTGCCGCTGCTCGGGATGCTCCGACACAGGCTCGTGCTGGAACGGATTGTGCGTGCTCGCCGCCCCAGATGGCCGCCCCCGCTCACCCCCCCCCCCCTCCCCCCCCCCGCAGCCAAGCTGGCTACTTTGACCTGAGCCAGGCGCCCTGCAACTCGACCTCGTGCGTCGTCTTCTTCCCCAACTACTGCCTGCCCAGCTACAGTGCGTCGCCCCCCGTCCGCAGCGCATCCCCGCACCGGCTGACCCCTCCCCACCCCCTCCCCACCCGCAGCGATCCAGGCCACCACCGGCCCCCCGCCCGGCGGCATCACCCCCGGCGGCATCGCCGGCCTGGTGCTGCTCTCCCTGGCCATCCTCGCCGTGCCGCTGCTCATGTGGTACCTGTACGAGCGGTGGAAGAAGCGCTCGGAAAAGGCGCAGGACACGGTGGTCGAGACGTACAAGTACGAGGAAAAGTACGGGTACAACCCCTACACCGACGCCGAGATCAAGGGGGCGCCGACCGTCGTCGCGCCCACGGCCGGCGGGTACACCGCGCCAGGTGGGCACCGCCGCGCCCGCTCCCGCATGCGATCTACCGCTGACCGCCATCGCCCCGCTTCCAGTCACGGACCCATACGCATCGATGAGCGCCAGCGCCGCTACGCCCACGCTGCCCTCGGTCCAGGCCACCTCGCCCCTGACCACGTCGTACGGTGTCGAGGGCTCCAGCGCGTCGCTGACGTCGGACCTCGGCTCGTCGTCGTCGCTGGCCAAGGCCGCGGACGACGTCAACAAGGCCGCCGGCGATGCGTCCGCGTCGGTGCAGAAGGCCGCCGATTCGGCCGTCGACTCGGTCAACAAGGCGGCTGCCGACGCGAGTAGCTCGGCGCAGAAGGCGGTCGACTCGGCCGTCGACTCGGTCAACAAGGCGAGCGCAGGGGCCACCTCGACCATCAACCAAGCTGCCAGCGACGTCACTTCGAGCATCAACCAGACCTCGGCCAACGTCACATCGAGCGTCAACAACGCGCTCAAGTAAGCTAGCGGGAACTAGACGGACTTAATCTAAGGAGAACGGAATCATAACGCGTTTGGCTGTTTCTTAAATCTTGCCCGCGAGCGTGTGGCTGTTTGGTGGGGCGGATGGGCAGCGTGGTGCGTCCCGGATCATGCGGAGTGGCTTTTCTCCGCACCCCGTCTCCCGCTGCGCGCCGCACGCAGCCGCGTCCTCCAATCCGGGTTGCTTGCTGCGGAGCATGCATGCAAGCTGTCCAGGCGCGGATTACCGGGCCACAGCGCATTTCGGGTGCCCGCTTCAACGTTCATCCCGCCGGGTGGCGATCGGCGAGTTCGCGTGGCTGGGCGTTCAGCGACGAACTCCGGAGTTCCGTTGCCGCGCCCGCATCCACCCAGGCGGCGCGGCGGCCTCCGATGCGGCTGTAGGAGCGCATCCCACGTTTCCTGGCGCGGAGTCGCGGGGCTTAAGGGGCGGGAGTGCGTGCGCGCAGGGGTCGCCATGTCCGCGTCGGTGCTGCGGTCGGCCGTGCCCGCCGCGCAGCCGGCCGGCGAGGCGCCACTCGTCTTTGCGGAGGACGCGGACAACCCGGCCGCCGGCCAGTCGGTGTCGTTTGCGCCCGGCGCGCGTGCGTCCCCGGTGCCGCAGGACGGGCAACGCAACCACCGGACCCTTTCGGACGGCGCGGCGGTGGCCGCGAAGAAGGCGGCCGGCAGCGGCCACGGGCGCAAGTCATCAATCGGCAAGCTGAGCGACCTCTTTGCGGGCCGCGGCAGCAGCTCGCCGCCCTCCAAGCCGGTCCCGCCGCCCGCAAACCCCCCAGGCATCCTCAACAATGGAAACAACGGCGGCAGTGCTGCTTCCGGCACGCCATCGCTGCTGCCTGCACCCCTCTCGGACTCGGACTCGCCGCCGCCGCAGGCAGCGCGGTCGCGCTCCACCGAGGCGCCCTCGCACTCGCGCCACATGAGCACGCAGTCGCTCGGCCCCGCCCTGCCCTCCTCCCAGCAGCCGCAGCAGCTGCACTCCGCACGCTCCGTGTCGGCAGACCTCACGTCGCAGCTCGCGTTGCTCTCGACGTCGGCCCCGTCCCAGGGGAACCCCGTCGCCCGCGTGGAAAGCCACCCGCTGAGCCTGGGCGACAACTCGTCCGACTCGCAGAGCGAGCTCAACGTGCGCCCTTTCGGCTCCCCGCCGGGCAGGAAGCAGCCGCTCGTCAAGGCCGAGACCTTCTCGGCGCTGCCGCGCAACGACGCCAACGTCGGCATCATCGGACGCATCGGGCAGGAGCGCGCCACCACCGAAAAGTTCTCCACGGACTTTGGCCTCGGCTCCTCGCTCACCCTCCCCGCGCGCCCGTCGTCGCCCGCCGAGCGCTCCTTCAACGAGGAGCGGTCCTTCACCGCGCCCCCGGGCTACGGCGCCGTCGCCTACGCGAGCCACAAACGCGACCACGACTTCCACGAGCTGTTTCCCGCCGTGCCAGAGGGCGAGACGCTGGTGGAGGACTACGCGTGCGCGCTGCAGAAGGACATCCTGGTGCAGGGGAGGCTGTACATGACGGACCAGCGCATGTGCTTCTACGCGAGCATCTTTACCTGGGTCACCACCGTGGGTGCACGCAGGCGCGTCATTCTATCGATTTGGACTGACGATTCCGCGTTGTTCGACGCCCACAGATCCTCATCCCGTTCTCCGAGGTCGTCTCGATCGAGAAAAAGGCCGTGCTGCTCATCAACAACGCGATCGAGGTCGCCACCAAGGACGGGAAAAAGTACTTTTTCGCATCGTTCATGCAGCGCGACATCACGCACTCGCTGCTCATGAAGCTGTGGCGGCGGGACGCCGAAATGACCACCGCAGTGGGTGCCTGCTGCGTGCGCATATTGGAAGACTTACGATTTGATGACGGTTTTGCAGCTCGACGTGATCCACTTCGAGGGCTCCGATGTGTCGGGTGACTTGCATTCGCACAACGACGACGACGAGGGCGAGTTCGTGGACGACCATCCCGACGACCACACGGACACGGAGGAGCCCGAGCACTCGGACTACGATGTCACCGACGGCGTCTCGCCCGGCACCGAGGTCGAGTCCCCCGGCACTGGCGGCTCTCCCAAGAACCTCGCGGGCGACCGCCTCGCCCCCCTGGCCGAGGAATCCGGGCGCGCCTCCGAGGCCGCCGAAAGCGGCGTCGAGGGCACCTCCCCGCCCAAGAAGCCCGTCGTGCAGAGCGCCTCCGCCTCCTCCCTCGGCCCCCTCGTCCCCCTCGTCACCCCCGCCACCTCGTCCTCCTTCCTCGCCCCCGGGCAGCCGCACCGCCGTCGCGACATGCTCACCCCCTCCGTGGTCGTCTCGGCGTCGCACGGCCCGGGCAAGCGGCGCCACGCGCACCACCCGCACAAGCGGCACCCGCGCTCGACCCACTCGGACGAACCGCTTCCCGTGCCGACGCAGTGCGCCTGCACGGACCACGGGAGCTACGTCGTCAACCTCGAGCGGACCTACGACGTGCGGCTGCGCGCGCTGTGGAAGCTCCTGTTCGGGCACGGTTCCGAGGCCATCGTGAAGAAGGTCAACGAGGCCCGTCGCAACCGCGAGTTCAAGGTCGAGGTGCCGTGGTCCCTGGGCGGGCAGCCAGTGGCCGTGGAGACGGACGACGGGATCACGAGCGGCGCGAGGAGGACGATGGTCTGGGTGTGCCCGCTGCCGGGCGGCTTCGGGCCCAAGCAGACGCGCAACATGCACGAGGAGCTGGTGGTGCACAAGGACCTCAACGTGTGGGTACCTTTGCGGCGTATGGTCGGTGTCGCGCCTAACCGCGATGCGGCTTGCTCAGCTACTTGACGGTCGAGACCTGGGACACGGCCATGGACGTGCCCGCGGGTGACTGCTTCAAGGTGCACGAGAAGCTGTGCCTCGTGCACGCCGAACCCAGAAATGGCCGCCCGCGCACTACGCTCAAGATGTCGGGCCGCGTCGAGTTCGTCAAATCGACGTGGCTCAAGGGCCTGATCGAGCGCAACGCCGTCGAGGGGGCGAGGAGCTACTTCGAGGACCTGGACAAGGCGATCCGGGAGCACTTTGCCGCGGAACCCGAGGTCCCCGGCGAACCTGGGGAGAGGCCGCGGCGGAGGGCCAAGGAGGCGGTGCCCAGTGCGATGGGGGAAGCCGCCGCGCCGCCGTCGCCGCCTCCGTCGCCGGCGCCCCCCGAGCGGATCGCCCTGCTGCAGGAGGAGCCGGGGATCGCGTCGGTGCTTGGGGGGATCGCGCTGTCGCTGGCGCGGTACCTGGCCGGCGAGGACGAGCCTGGCGTGCGGAGGGTCGGCACCGCGGTGCTGGGCATGCTGGCCGTCTTCATCTTCTTCGGCTACTGGCTGCTCCTGTGGAGGCTAGCGAGCACGCTGGGGCAGATCAACGAGACGCTGGCGGCCATCCGCTCGGCTCTCCCCCGTCAGGGACCCCCTTTGTAGCCAGGCGATCTTGACGGAGTCCGCAATCTGGTGCATCTCTTGCCGTTTGTCATTCGCTGTGCTGTGTCACCCACGTGTATACCCGAAACCGAAAAATACATTTCCAAGATGCATATGCTTCTGTTACTCGTACTGGTTAATGTCCACACTGCAGACCTGCGCATCACGGTGCCACGTTCACAGGTTTTTCATGTCGCGGAAGTTCATCGATATCTGAGGCAAGTGTTTTAGCTCTGGGCAATGACACAGCGACGCACATCGCACCTGGTCGACCAGCGCCGCTGGGTTTCCCGACTCGTCGGAGGTCGCGCTGAGGGTCCCGCTGTAGGCGTACAGATCGATCGCCGCGCCGCGGCCCGCGGGCTTCCTGACCACGCGCTTGCGCTTGGCGGCGGGATCCTTGGGCTTCGCGGCCGGCTTGGCGTCCGACTGCTTGGCCTTGGCGGCCTCCATCGCCTTGACCTGCGAGGGCATTAGGGGCCCGGCTGGGGGCGTCGGTGCCGTCGCCTCCTTGGCGGGAGCTGGAGGTTCCTTTGGAAAATCATCCGCCGCGACGGGCTCCGCAGGAACAGGTTCGGGCGGGGGCGGAGACAGGGACACTCTCGAGATCTCGGGAGCGGGCGCGAGGACCGGCTCGACCTTGTCGCGGACCTCGGTGGCAACCGTGACGACAGCAGGGGCCATGTCCAAACGTGCCTGCATCCTCATTGCGGAAGGGCGGCGAGGAGGTGCAGGCGCGAGCTCGCTCGGCTTAGGGTTGGGGGAGTTCGATGGCTGCGAGATGGTAACCACCTCGCGGAAGTCCATGCTCGAAGGGCGGAAGCTCTCCGAGGGCGAGGAAAGGATGATGGCACTCTGCTCCTCCTGCACGGCCTCAGGCGCCGCCGCGGCCGAATGCGTGCCCGGCTTCCTCGACGAGTTGCGCGGAGGCGGGACCAAGGACCCGTACGCATCGAAGGCGCCAACCGCCGACGCGATCGCCACGTCGAAACCACCCGCGTAGTCCAGGAGAACTGGCGCTTGTCGCTTCTTCCGACGACGCTCGCCGAATGCGTCCTCGGCCGCCGCCGGTGCAGCGTCGGCCGCCCCGACAATGGTCAGCGCCGGCGGCGCATTCTCCTGGTCCGAAGGTCGCTTCGCGGGGGAGACGCTGGCCATGTCCGCCGGCTTCGCAGCAACAGGTTCGGTCGCCGGTGCAGACACGACGGTCGCGACCGACGCAGTGCTGTGCGCCGGCGATGGTGGGACTGCTTTGGCCTTTTTCGCCTCTGGCGCCGCGGTCTTTCCGAAGCTGAACTGCTCCAGCAGCGAGCTCAGCGGGCTATCGCCGTCGTCCCTCTTCTCCATGCCCAAAAGCTGCAGCGGTGAACGGAAGTTGAAGGCGGGCTTGTCGGCCGCCTTGCCCAGCTTGGCGGCCCCGAAGATGGAGAGGCCGCGGGCCGGCTGGGTTTCGGGGAAAGCCTGTGCTCGCAGATCTGGGAAGGAAGGCTTCCGCACCAGCTTGCTTGCCGGCGGGTCCTGAGCTTCGGGCTGCACCGGCGCCAGCGGGAAGATCGGTGCGACAAGAGGTGTTGGTAATGCGGAATCCGCCTGCGAAGCTTCAACGTCTGAACTAGGCGCAGCAGTCGACCCCGCGCTGCCAATTTGCTCTTCGGATTCAGACGCAGGGTCATAAGCTGCACCGGTCCCGATGAGAGAGTTTGTCCAGTCCGCGAGAGAGCAGTAAGCCTGGTACACGGCCCTGAGCTTCGACTCTGCGAGCTCGAGCTGTCGGTCCTTTTCGATCAGCTGCTCCTGAAGCCGATCCCGCTGCGCTTCCAGAGCCTGTGCGGTCATCTCGTACTTGGCTGCGTCCGCAAACACCCCCTCGATTGACGCGACCGAGTCGTCAGGGTCGGAGCCCTGGAGGTCGGCCAGCGACGGCAGGTCCGAGAAGGGCTCGGGTCTCCTCTCCGCTTCGCGCTTCGGTGACTGCGAAGCCGGGGAGGAAGACTGCCACGCGGATCTGATCACAGGGGTCTGCGCGCGCGAATGGAGGGGAGTCGTTCGGCGACTCAGATCCGTCACGGTAGAACGGCTACTTGCGCCCTCTGTGATCGCCGTGATCTCCTGGAGGACATAGTCGGCATTGCGAAACATGCTCTGGATGTCCAGATTGGCGATCTGCCGCAAGTTCTGTTAGGGTCTGGCCCAGTAGCTTCGACCGTTGTCACCACCTTCTGATCGCGGAGCGCCTGCTCAAGGAGCCCGCCGACCTCGGGGAACTGCGCAGCGTATCGCACCGGAGACCAGCCGTAGCGATCAATGAGGTCGGGTCTGGCGTTGTAGGAGAGGAGCAGCTTCGCGACCTCGTAATGTCCATCGCGGGCTGCTCGAGGCCGTCAGCTGAGTTCTTCGCCCAGCAAAGCAGAACTCTCACCGGCGTACATGAGCGGCGTCGCGCCGTTCTCGTCGCCCGAGTCCACCTCGGCGCCGGAGGCCAGCAGCACGTCGCAGAGCGCCAGCTTCCCCAGGTACGCCGCGAGGCACAGGGGAGTGATGCCCCGAAGGTACTCGCCGTTCTGGGTCGAGTCGACGACGTCGTGGTAGTGGGCCGTGTTCGCCAAGCTCTGCAGCAGGATCTCCGCGACATCGACGTGCTTCGGCAGGCAGAGCGTGGCGTAGTTGAGGTTCGTGGCATTGATCTCGTGCGAGTCGACAGGCGCAAAGATGGTGCACATGAGCGGGGTCCTGCGAAAGGTCAGCTGGGCCGGACCAGCACAGCGCTCTTGTCCACTTGCCTGCCCCGGCTGTCTTTTGCGCTGGGATCGGCTCCGGCCTCGAGCAGCAGGCGGACCATCTCCACGCCGCCACCCAGCGACGCCAGTCCCAGCATGGTCGCCTCGTAGACCTGCGGGTCGTCCAGCCGGTCGGGCGGCCGTTCCGCCAGCAGCACCTTGTTCAGCGAGTCACACCAGACCCGGCGGTTGACAATGTCCGCCTGTGCCAGCCGGGGCAGCCGGCCGAGGATGGCGGCCGCCTCGCGCACGTCGTTCTCGCACGCGGCGACGGCCAGCGCGAGCGACGAAGGGAGTCCGGCCGACACGGAGTGCGCGAACGAGCGGCCGCTAATGCCGGCCGCCATGTTCGGGAACGCCTTTGGCCGCGGCGCCGCCGGCTGGCCGGACGGCGAGCCGTCCGCGGTGAGCATCTCGGCCGCGCGATCCCGGGACCGCGCCGCGGGACGCGTTCGGGCGCGGCAACAAACGCGCTGGCCGACGCGAGGTGGCCCGGGAAAGGTTCTTTGTGAGGTAGCCGGCCAAGAATTCGGCACCGTCAAAGTTGGCTCCGGCACCAGCGGATGCATGCCTGAACCGTCGACCCGGCCACCGAGACAAAGATCTTATGTAAAGCATGCCATGAAAAGAACATCCACCGTCTGCAACCCTGCCCATGCTGCGTCTCCACCGGCTGTCCAGGAGGCGGCCGTCACTTCGCTCCCGCACTCGTCCCCGTCCACCTAAGCCGAACCAAGACGCTGGCCACCAGACTTGTACTTCCGATACACTTCATCCAGAAAGATGCGACCGACAAAGGAGGCGAGATGAGCGCGCGGGCCCCTGCAAGCCGCACAGTCGCATCAGCAAGGCACAAGACGGCAGCCCGATTGTCTCTACCTCAAGATATCAAAGGCGTGGTGCGTTCCAGCAAATTCGAGGTAGAAGATCGGCACCCGCCGCTGCGTCGACTCGAACTCCTTGACGAAGGCACGTACGGTCGGCACGGGCACCAATGTATCGCGCTCCCCGTGGAAAACGAGAAAAGGTGGCACGTTCTTCGACGCCTTGACCATCGTAAGGGGGCTGGCGTGCTCACGGAGCCAATCCATATCGTGCTCGTTCCCTGCCACGACCTGGCGGAAGAAGCGCTCGAAATTGGGATTGTTCGAGCCCGTGACGTTGGTGACGTCGACCACGGGGTCTGCGGGGGGCGCGTCAAAACGGGCAAAGGGCCGTAAACGTCGACGAGAACAAACAGAAGGGACAGCATGCCTGAACACTAGTGTTGACGCTCTCGAATCCGGGCTGGAAAAGTGGTACGTTGGCCGTCAGGGCGGCGAGCGTCGCCAAGTGGCCGCCGGCGCTTCCGCCGCTAATCGCGACGAAATTCGGATCCCCGCCGTATTTGTCGATGTTGGCCTAGCATTCGTCACGCGAATGGCCGTTGGAGGGTCAGCGTCGGCGGGCCGAAGTGGCGATTCCGTTGCAACGGACCTTAACCCAGCGAATGCACCTCTTGATGTCGATCAGGTGCTCTGGAAAGACTCCCGGAGCTGGACAAAACAGGAAGCATAGCCGCCATTAGCGGGCAATGAAGCTTGCGAAAGCCCAAGTTTGCTCACCTGAACCTCGCGACAGTCGGTAATTGGTGTTCACAACAACGAAGCCAGCACGTGCCAAGTCAGGAAGTCTGCCAAGTAGCCAGATCGTGAGCCATCCGTCACGTGGAAATAGTTCCTTCCTACCCACAGGGGACTTGAGGGGTACCGTTTGTCGCCGAACTGCCAAGCTCCGCCGTGCACGTACAGCAATACGGGCCTGTTGGATCCGCTTCGAGCTCCGATGGGTGTGATAATGTCGAGGCTGTTGCGGAGGCGCTTGTACGCCATGCTGCTCCCGCGGTCCGTCCTCAGCTCCTCCTCGGTCGCGTACACGATTCCAGAGGTGGTTTTGGTCCCGAAGTTGAATATCAGGTTGACGATATCGAACGCCGGACGCCACCACAAGAGCTCAAATGTGGTCGGCATTCTCGGCGCCTTGCCCTGGAGGACCATTCGGTTCACGACCTTCTGTGCCTCGAAACGCGCATCGATGATTCGAAAGATTGCAGGAATCAGCAGCAGCGCGTTTGCGACCGTAAGTGGGGCGGCAATGTAGAAAAGAGGGTTGAGAGCTCCAAAGGACGCGAAATCGGCGAAGAGGAAGAGCATCTCAAGGAGCTGCAGGACGTGCGCGTATTCGGCAGTGAAGGATGCCACCCCATACTCGGCGAGGCGGAATGCACGATACTGCCTGAAAACGGAAAGAAAGCCGACCGAGTTCCGATCGCCGTAGAGCACCAAGGCGAGAAGAGAGTCGATCAAGGAGAAAGTCAGGTGTGGAATCGTCAGGAGCATCGCGGCACAGTGCTCCTCAGACAAATGTGGCACGTCCACCGAAAATCTTTACGCCGTAGAGGTCCTCGATGTGGGTCGACACAACGCCTCGTGCACGCGAAGAGGGTTGATGACCCAGGAGCGCTGACGTGTCGCGGGCGGACTCCACGCGAGGGCGCGTTCAGACGGTCCACCGCTGGCCAGTCCTCGTTCACTGAGTGCTCCACGAGTATATCCTGCGGGTGAAAACCGGAAACCTGCGCTGCCTGGGACCTTTCCGAATGTGGGTTGAACGAACGAGCCAGCGGTGCGGGACCCAACGAACGCGCGGCGCACAAGGGGCGGGGCAACTCTCATCCCCACCTCTCTGTTCCGGCCATCATGAGGCCGGCCCCGCACCGCCGGAAGGCGGCGGGCGCGCGGCATCTCCTGCTTGCCCTCGGGCTCGCCCTGGGCAGCGCCGTTGCGTGCTACGGCGCCGTCCTTGGCCTCGTCAAGCCGCAGGACCCCGCTTTCGTGCAGCCCGCGGACGACACCTGGTCGGACGCCGCGGACCTCCGGGCAAAAGCCGTGGACTCTGCCGGCGTGGTCACATCGACGGCGCCGTCCGCGTTTCCCCGATGCCGCAGTTTCGACGGTCGGTCCCCATTGAGTCGGTCGGCCTGTGGGACTCACAGCTGACCTTTGCTGGCCGATCCTTCGCCTTCCGCGCTGCAGCCTCGCAGACGGTGGCCTCTTTTGAGGTCAAGGTGGAACCGCCGGCCACCGCCGTCAAGGTTGTCAGCGTCAACGACCTCGGGGCATCGACGTCCGCAAACGACAACAGCGATGCTTTCCAGAGAGCGGTGGAAGCGTGCGCCGGGCAGCCTTGCACGATACAGTTTGCGCCAGGGAACTATCGCTTCACCCAGAGCCTGCGGGTCGATGTGCGTTGCTGTTGTCAAATGCGTCGCTGCAACAACTGACCTCCGATGGCCTTTTTCGCTCCAGGGTGCGAAAGATTTGACGATCGACGGCCAAGGAGCCCGCCTGGTCTTCGGCTTCCGCTCCAACTTTGCCCCGCTCCTCACCGTCATTCGGACGGATCACTTCCAGCTCCAAAACATTGCCTTCGACTGGTAGGTCCCTAGAATGTGCCGCGTTGCGCACTCTTGCTTTCGGAGCTGACTTCTTCCGTGCAGGAACTGGGGCGTTTACCGCATTGCCACCCTGGCACGGACCCGAAGCTACCGGGAGGCCAATGGCAAGTCGACCTGGACCGTGGACCTGTTGGATGTGCAGGATTTTGATCCGAACACCATCTACAATTGGCATTCTGCATTTGCGGTGGACCCGGCGACCATGACGATCGGTCTTCCGAACGTCAACGACATTTGGGAGCTTCCGGTGTCGGTTGCGACCAAGCTCGGCCCAGCGCAGATCCGCTTAGTTCTGGATACCCTGCTTTCCGATCAGGGCGTAGCGCCCGAGGCCGGGTCGTACTGGCTGCTTCGCCACTTTACGTACGAGGTGCACGCCATCTGGATGGAGTCTTGCACGCACTGCACTCTGGACAAAGTCAACGTCTACTCCACTCCAGGCATGGCGATCACGTACGAAGACGGCAGCGAGAACATCGCCATTCGGAACTCGAGGATCGGTGTGTTCCCCGGCTCCGCGCGCCAGATTTCGTCGGCGACAGACGGTGTCCACCTCGCGGGCACCAAAGGCGAGATTCTCATCGAAAACACGGAGATTGCCAACCACGGCGACGACTGCATCAACGTCAACGATCCCGTTAGCGTCGGGTTCAGGGTGCTGGATGCGCGGACGATCGTCGCCAACGATTGGAGGGACGGCCGCATCGTGTACGCCGACGGCGACTCGGTCACTTTCCGCAACGAGGACTACACCGAAACCGGCATCAACCTCGAGGTCGCCTCGGCCTCCTACCAGAGCGGAGGCTGGCGGATCCGCTTCACCGGCGCCCTGCCGACCTTCAGGAACCAGACGAGCAAAATGTTCGTCATCAACACCAGCCGCTATAGCGCCCGCAACGTCATCATCCGCGGGCTTCATTGTCATTCGAACCGTGCCCGCGGAGTGGTGCTCCAGGCCAAGAACGTTGTCGTGGAGCAGGTGAGAGCGGAATCGTGCATCCGGAGGCGCTTTCTCACTTCACTTTTCCTCCAGTCCTGTTTCACAAACATCCAACAGGAGGCGATCTCGATTTCCAGCGAGATTTGGCTCGGACACTGGGCCGAGGGCACCGGCACCGTCGACACTGTCATTGATAGCAACGTCATTGCGGGCGTCGACAAGCAGAACACTGGTCGCGGAGCCATCTACAGCGGCGCTTCCTACTCGGACGGATCCGGTCTTGTTACGCCTGTCCATTCCAGGATCGTGATCAGCAACAACGTCATCAACCAGACGCAGGCGAGGGCGTTCACTTTCCAGATGGTCGAGAACCTGCTCATGGTCAACAACACCGTCGTCAACGCCGACGCCGCTTCGCCCAACGCCGGCGTGGTCCGGGTGCGCAAGGCGTCCAACGTCAAGATCAACTCGAACCGGTGGGCTTACCAGGAGGGCATCCAGCAGCGGACGCCCGGTGCAAAGGTCCAGATCGAAGTCAGCTCGACGTCCAACGTCTACGGAAACAACAACCTGCTTCTGCCGCTGGCCGACATTGACGCTGCGCCTTCGAGCTCGCCGGCCGCGCCATCGAGGACGAAGAGGCCGACCAGAACCACCACCACCACTCCGGAGCCGCCGAGCCCGACAGTCGAGACGCAGGAGCCCGAGCCGACGGTGGCACCGGCCCCCGAGCAGCCCGCGGATGATGCGCCGACAGCAGTGGAGGAGCCGACGGAGACCGCCACGCCGACCATCGGCCTCGGTCCGATCGGCACGCACACGGACCCCGCCTTCCTGGAGAACGTAGGCGGGAACCCGCTGGCTTCGGTCGGCGAGAAGATTACGCTGGCGTCGCCCATCCGGCCGACCGGGACCGCGGCGTTGCCAAACATCCTTGGCACCTGAGCGGGCTGATGCGCTGGATCTGTCTGAATCTCATTCCGCATGGTGTAAACTGGCACGTAATCTATAGTTTAATTATCTATCGTGAGCTTTCTCAAAAGGTCCTGATGGCAAAAGAACGACGAAAGTCGAACGCGTTGAGGGAGGTGTTCACGGCGACACTACTATGACGCAGTATCCCCCAGACCGACCAAGGTACCGGAGTCCTCTGTTCGGGTAACCGCCTGAAGGCTTACCCCGGTTAGCATCGCTGATCCGTTTAAGCTTTCGCCCCTCTCCTCCGAGTGGGCGGATTCAGCGACCCCAGCCTTCTGAGGGGAGCATCAGTCGACATAGGCACCGTGGCACCTTTGGCCCCTCGCTAGCGCCTCCACCATCTAAGGCCTCCTTGCGGATTACAGGCCGAAGCCCAGCCAATGTTTAAAGGCGAAATTTGCATTCATATCGGAGCCGCGTCTGGCGACCAGGAATATCGAGCGACAGGCCACTCCTGATCCCTTTTCCCACCGACGGCCCCGCGTTTCGCGGCACGATGGCGGCAAAGGACGCGAATCCGCACGCCGTCGGCGACACTCGAGAGTATCTTCGCCATCCTATGACACTTAGCCCCTCCGATCCGGCCCTCGTCAAGACATCCGCGGGCCTCATCCGCGGCTCCGTCGGGGCGCGACATCTGGTCTGGAGGAACGTGCCCTACGCGTGTCCGCCGGTCGGCGACCTACGATGGAGGCCACCGAAGACGCCGGTGCCGAGTTGGGACGATGTGCGGGATGGGCGAACCCAGGGGTGAGCATCTTGGATCGGGCGCAGGAGACCCCCGGACGAGGCGAGGCGTACGGGGAAGCAAATCAGAGGAGGCAGAAGATGAGGCAGAGTCCAACAAGGCCGAATTTGACGCGTGTTTGGTCTGGTCATGCTGCGGGGATGCTGCGATTCGGTGCCTCCCGAGGCAGACGCTTAGTGGTTTCCTCAGCGCTGACCAGCGCCGATTGCGGGTGAAGACCAGCTTGTACGAGTGGATACTGATGCCATTCTTGGCGGGGATTCTGGGAATGCCTCATCGGATCTGTACTGACTTGGCCCTCCTGCAGCAACATCTGCCCGCAGCTCGCAGGCGACAGCTTCGACGCCCTTCTATATGGACGCGCAGCCACGCAGCTGCAGCAGCCCCTTACATTGGACGAGGATTGCTTGAATGTCAATATCTACGCACGTGAGCGGATCTCGGGACCCGCCTTCGGCCGTCCGTTGCTAACATCCACCAGCCAACTACAGGCGTCTTTCCGTACCCAATGGTCTGCCGGTGATGGTCTTTCCGGCGGCGGTCGAGAGCTTTGCACACGGATCCAACGGCCATTTTCTCCTGGATGCAACAGCGCTCGTGGAAACCTTCGACGTTGTCGTTGTTGTAGTTAACTGTCGACTCAACCTCTTTGGCTTTCTTGGGTCACGAGTTTTAGAAGGCGGAGGCCCGCCAGGCACCGGCAACTACGGTCTGTTGGATTTGGCGGCGGCCTGCCGCTGGATCCGCAGCAATGTCGCGGACTTCGGTGGCGATCCCACCAGAATCACGGCCTTCGGATCCAACGTTGGCGCGGTCGCGCTGCACTATCTCATGCTGTTTGCGCAGGAGAATCTCTTTGATCGGGTCATCTTGCAGAATGGCACTGCCGGATCCTGCCCGCCGCAATCGCTAGCCGAGGCCGAGATGGTCTTTGACGCGCTCTGTGCGGCGGTCAATGTTGATGCCGATGACCGCGCTGCAAAGGCCGAGCAGCTTCGCTCGCTTGCCTTCGAGGACCTCTTGCGGGGCCTGGAGAAGCTCAAGCTGGAACGGCCCGACTTGTATGCTATCGCGTGGCGGCCGACTTTTGATGGGTCGTTGGTGAATCGAGACCACCGGGCCATGGAGGGAGCCGGTGATTTGGATCCATCGGTGAGGGAGATCATCCTAGGAATCTGCGATGGGGCCGGGTCCTTTCTGGCCACGCATTCAGCGTCTTCGCAGTTTCAGACAATCCGGGCTGCACTCGGCCCCGGGATGGCATCGGCATCGACCGTCAGCGAGCTTCTCTTTGAGGAGCCGATCGGTTTCTCGGCCGAACAGCTTGCAAAGAAGAAGGATCTGAAGCTGGCCATGTTCCGATGGAAACGGGTTCTCCGGAGGACGCAGCTCCTTGGGCATGCCTCCGAGCACCAAGCAATGGAACTGCCTTTCATCTTTCTGAGCACCCTTCTGACACCGCCCGAGACGATTTTTGCGAACGAGGTGATAGGCCTGTGGACGCGCTTCGCTGCTACCGGCGAGACCTGGACGCAGTACAGCGAACGTCGGAGTGTGCTTGAGATGACAGCAACTGGGATCCAGATTGTGGAAGAACCGACCGTTCTCTCTTCGCACAGGGACATTCTGCGTAAACTGGCCACAGAACAAAGCGCCAGAGTAGCAAAGGAGAGGCTATAATACACGCTGATCAACAGACAGTTTGCGAACCAGACAAAGACCTTCAAACGTCATCCTCGCCCACAACGAAATCTCCTCCGGCGATAAACTCGGCCCCAGGCTCCAGTGCCTGGGATGCAGCGGCGGCATTTGCCGCCTGATGCCGCGGTGCAGGGCACGCCGCACCGGGAACCGGTGCCGGCGCTTCCATGTCATCGGGGATTTCAAGCAGAGCAAACAACTTCCCGCCCGCCGCGCTGTCCTCGGCAACAAGCAGCCCAAAGCCCGTGACGAGCGGCGCCTGCACATCCTCGAGCAGCTTGGCCAGGAGCGTTGCCAGCCGTTCCGAAGACACCCAGCGCTCGCCGAGGATCCGGAGCGCGCGGATGTGGACCTCGAGCTGCCGCTTGGCCTCGTTCACCTGAGCAGATGGATGAGCTTCGGTGTCGGCCGTCATGGTTCGCATCACCCACGAGATCGAGCAGCTCCTGGCCGCCGCATGCGGGATCACCGCAGAAGTTGATCATCGACATCTGCAGATTCTTGATCCCGACGAGGTGGATCAATCCAGTCTGAAAGACAGAGAAGACCGCTGAAGGAAAAGAGTCAGAAATCAAAGAAAAGGCGCGATCCGCTCTCCGCAACCCACCGTACGGCACGGCCCCATCGAGCTTCGGGCTCGCCGCCATCATGTCCTCGAGCAGCTTGGCGACGTGTGTCGACTCCTCGCTGCACCGCACGAAGCTGTCCCCGGAAAGCCACGTGACGTCCTTCTCCAGGCGGAGCATCTTGGTGTCGCGCGGGCAGTGCAGGAGCACGACGGCCGTCCGCAGGAACAGCGTCATCCAGGGGAGCGCGGCCGACCCGGGCCGGACGACCTTGTAGGTCGCGGGGAGCAGGTTGAACCACTTTGCCAGCATCTCCTCGACCAGGGCCATCTTCTTTCGCGCGGCCTCGCCCAGCGCGTTCGCCGGCGGGCTGAACGGATTGATGTCCCGGAACGCGCACCACTGGTGGAACTCGACGATCTTGCCGACCACGTTGTTCAGCATGCACTCGTAGAGGAACGGGTCCGCGTCGGTCAGGTCCGGTAGAGGCTCCTCGGGGTTCGAGAGGAAAAGGGCGACCCAGGCGGGCATGTTGGCGGAGGTGATGATGTCGGAGTTGCCGCGTTCGGGGAGGTCGAAATCCCAAAGCAGCGGGTTGCAAGGAAGGGAGGTGAGGCACTCGTTGTCGGCGATGATGCAAGCTCGGTCCGCGGCAACGGCCGTGATCCTGATCACGAGATCAGCCACCGAAGATGATGCCGAGGGCCGAGGGGGACGACTCACCTGTCGAGATTGTACAGCGCCCACCACACGCGCCTCCTGGTCTCCTTCTCGACCCAGCGCATGTTACGCTTGGTAGCCTCCTTGCTGAACTTGTCGGAATCCGGGTCGACGTTGAGCTTCATCTGCCGCGCCATCATGATCGCTATGCCCGTGAACTGGTAAGCAATCGACCCCTGCGTCCAGGACGTGACGCCGTGGAGGACGAGGTGGAGCAGCGTCTGGATCGTGACGAGCGCCGGCGGCTTCTCCAGCGCGGGGTACAGGAGGCGCTTGGCGCGCTCGAACATGCTGATCGCGAACTTGAAGCGATTCGGTCCGACGCGGTCCGAGAAGGGGGCGGCGATGGCGTACATGCTGTACAGCAGCATCGGGGGCTGCGCACGGAGGTTGCGCAAGAAGGTGCCGCGGTGAATGAAGGAGGTCGAGGGAGCGAGGTACTTGAAGTAGGCTTCGATCAGGCTGTCGAGCACGTCTTGCGGCGGTAAAGGAGCCAGATCGTCGAACGCAACCACAGCGCCGTTCGGGCTCGCGGCGACCAAAGCTCCAGAGGAGACGTGCACGACCGACGTTTCGGTGCCGGACGCCGACCGGAGCACGACGGGCCCCGCAGGGGAACCGCCGTGGCGCGACTCCACCGACGAAGGGGAGCCCGCGTCCATGATCAGGACTGTCGGCCCGCCGCTGACGTAGTCAATGAAGCTGCCGTAATCGCCCGAATGATCATCGCCGCCGACGGGTGAGCCCTGCGACACCGGGCTTTCGGGCCCCTTGTCGGCCGCCGGCCGCGGCAGGTTGGAGCCGGAAGCAGTCCTAGCAGGTTGCGGCGCCGGCACTCCGTTCGCGTGGGCGCCCGGCACGGCCTTGGGCTTTGAGGGCCTGCGAGCCTCCGCCGGCGCCGGGACCGGCTCGAGGTCGGGCTCCTGTTTCACCTCGACGCCCTCCAGGCTCTCCTCGTCCCACTGCTCGCTCTCGCTGTCCTCGTCCTCCTTGTTCCCGCCCTCGTCCATCTCGTCGAAGAACTCCTCCCCTTTGCCGCCAGTGGCCTTCTCCAGGAGGTACTCCAGCCGCTTGAGCCGCTTGTGCAGTGACACGATGGAGCCCGGCGCCGGCCCCCGCTTCTTGGTGTTCCTCGAGTAGGCGCACGACAGGTTGTTGACGAAGCAGCGGGTGCAGGCCGGCTGAAGAGGGGAGACCGGGGGTGCCAGAGAAGGGGAGGTCCACAGGGTCAGATTGGCCAGGGCAGCGGAGACAGTAAACGAACCAGCAGGCCATCGCACTTGATCTTCCTGCGGGGGTGGGGGGGAGGTCAGGGGTGCGGACCCCGCGGGCCGGCCGACCCACTTCTTCGAGCACAGGTCGCACGCCTTCGTCACGCGCACGCGGCGCTTGCCCTGCGCCTTCCCCTTGCCGACGGCGCCGCCGACGACGCCGAGCGCGGGCTCCGCGTCGACGTCGAACGGCGCGGCCGGCGGCAGCGCGCCGACGCCCATCAGGCCGTTGTACGGCAGCGCGGGCGCGTACGCCGGCCCGCCCACGCCGAGCATCGCCAGCGTCGCCTGGTCCAGGCCGCCGAACCGCGAGTCCATAGTGGTGCGGCCGCCCGGTTGGACTTTGGGTTTCAACTCCGTGGGACTGGCAGCTGACGTAATAAGCGGTGCTGTATGGCTGCCACCCTCGGAATGGGCTTTTGCCGAATCCTGTGTAGCGCGGTTCCATCTACTGCCGACACCGTGTTCGTAGCTGTGTACATTCCTCCACCTCGTTCGTGGATAGGCGCTCCCGGGCCTCATTCATTCCACTTCTTCGCAACCTGGAGCCCGATGTCAGTCTCGGGAAGCACCACCTGCAACGGACTCTCACCATTCCGTCAGGGGGCACGACCTCCACGCGCTTCTTGCCGACCTCGGACCAGTTGGTGCTCAGCGCGGTGCCTCCGCTCTCGGTGTAGCTCTTGATCATGGCCCGCCGCGTGTCCTCGTCCGCATCCTTGTAGAGCATTTGGAAGAAGTTGTTGAGCGCCTCGTCGCCTTCGGCCTTGTCCGCCGTGACCTCCTTCTCCAGCTTGCTCCAGTCGTGCTTCACGCGGGCGGAGGAGGGGTAGGCAGGAGGGGCGGCCGCCGAAGCGGCGCTGATCTGTCCGACGGGGCCCTGCTCCTCCCCTTCGAGGGCGCCCCACTTGATCCCCGGCTCGCCCTTCTTGAGCTTGATCTCGATCTTGGTCGACATGACGGAGTACTTGCTCTCGGCCGGGACCACCGAGTGCGCGAGCGGGTCGAGCTCCAGCGAGTAGTCGGCGCCCGTCGGCAGCCGGACCGTGATCGAGAGGGAGCGCTCAAACATGTTGACCGCCACGTCCTCGGGCCGGGTGCCCTTGATGAACACGGTGACAGTGACGAAGTTGTCGTTCTGGAACCACTCGTGCCGGATCTTGGACGGGGCCAGGTACGGCGCGGGCCGGTCAACCTGCTGCGGTGCGGTCGAGTAGCTGTGCTCGGTCGACATCTCGGAAACGCGCTCGGCCAGCTGGTTGTCCGTAACCATTGTCCGCGGGGGGCGTTGCACGAAGTCGTGTGGGGGGGGCCGACACGACCGGAGCCCCCAGAAGCGCGCTCAAGGAAACGATGCGGCGTCCACGGCGCTCAGAACGCCGCCACGCAGCAGTTTGTGGAAAAGCGTGGATTCCGGGGCTCTCAGAGCAGTCCGACCATGCCGCCGAAGAACGCCAAGGCCCGGCCAAAGCCGGACGCGGCGGGTCGGAGTCCGTCAAAAGAATCTCCGAAACATGCAAACTGGTCCTTCTTCCTGATCTGCGCGCTGGCTGCCGCGATTGGTGCGTGGTGGTGGCCCACACTCACGACCTCTTGGAGCGGAGCTCGGACGCGCTTCCCTGCCACCGTGCACACTTCTGGAACTTTTGTTCCTGTGCCCTGCGAGCCGAATGCTACACAAACTTTTCCTGGCTGCAGCCCGACGCGCTGCGGTCGCTACATTGAGGACGGGTTCGCCTCGGCGGCCGAAATCGCGACGATCAAGGGCCTAGTGGAACGAGCGTTGGGTTACGGCGAGTCGACTACAGGAACCGCCATCTACGACGTCGCATCGGGCGCCGTGACGTTCAAGGATAAGTTCCTCGATGTTTATGACGCTGTGAAAAGGACGCACGCCCGAGAAGGGACAAAGCAGGCGACTCTCTTCACGGAAGCAGAAGCCGACCTGCTCGACGATATCTATTCGCGGATCAAGCGCGTACTTGTGGACCGCTTTGGGATCGCAGGGGAGGTTTTCCTCACCCGGCCGTCCTTCTTTTCCAAGCTTTCGCCGGGCAAAGCGGCGACGCAGAACGACGTGTACGACGAGCCACATGTGGACACGGAGCAGTATGGGACGTTCGCTTACACAGGTCTACTGTACCTTGCGAACTTCGGTGACGACTTTGCTGGAGGCGAGTTCGTGTTCCTCGATCCCGATCCCTCGGGGGCGAAGACGCGGCGTTCGGTCGTCGAACCGCGGGCGGGAAGACTTTCGCTGTTCACCAGCGCTCACGAGAACTTGCACAAGGTCGAGAAGGTGACCAGGGGGGTCAGAATGGCGTTCACCGTGGCCTTCAGCTGCAACCAATCCCACGCCGCAGGAACCCTCACCAATCGTGGTCGCGGGAAATAGGCACGCATGGGCCAGTAGTTTCTAGTTCGGCTAAACTGCCGAGATGTACGATGGCAACAAGCTCGCTCGCTCCTCCTATTTTGGCCCGGGCAACACAACGCCCCAACCATGTCCGTCTAAGGTCCGCCATTTCTACTTCTTCTTGGGCGCCAGCTTCTCCTCGAACAGCTTCCACAGAACCGAGAACAGCCTGACCGAAGGGTTTAGTTCCGGGCTCCTGGAGCTCGCAAGAATCAACACTTACAGCCCCTGCATGCCGTTGGCGATAAGGCGAGTGCCCAGACCACGTCCGAACAGACCCAGCCAACCGTCCTTGGCCACAACGTCCCTGACCGCCTGCGGGTACGACACTTTGACTTCGTTTGCCTGGCGGTAGGTCTTGATGACACGGATCGAGTTGGAGACGGTGTCGGAGATGGCGGAGGACACGAAACCGATGAAGGCGTTGCGGGCGAGCTTCTTGGGAGTCTCCGTGTACCGGGGGAGCACCTCCTGGAGGTAGTTCTATGGATCCGGACATGAGATCAGCGGCCGCGTTTCAACCCGGCCGACGGACCCACGTAGGTGAAGAACCAGGGGTAGTGGCCGACGAAAGTGGCGGTCGACGCCGCAAGCGCGCCGTACCACATGGTGGAGATGCCGTTGGCGGCGATCTTGGCCCTGAGCTGAGGCAGACCGCGGGTGCCGTTGACCTGCATCGTCGTCTTGACGGTGTCGATCGGCATCAGGAAGATGCGGAAGCAGGCAGCCGAGAAGGAGGCGAAGAGGGTCTTGACGCCGACCGGCAATCCCGAGGTGAGCTCGCTCGAGTCCAGGAGGGCGAGGGCGCCGGCATTGGCGGCGGTGTCTCCAAAGCGGGACAGCGGCCCCTGGAGAAGCGCGGGAACGTAGCCGCGGTAGAAGCGGATGAGACCGCCATCCTTGTACAGCGCCCTGGTGGCCTCGGCCAGGCTGGTCCCGTAGCGGTATTGGTAGTTCTGTGAGAGACGACGTCAAGCCGGGAACAGATGCAGCGAGCTTGCGGGAGCCGCTGACCATGATCGTCCTGCAGAGGAAGATCATCGTCAGTCAATAAGAACGGATCCGCACGCCCGAGGAAGGTCTCACCTCATCCACTGCGGGATCAAGGAGGCGGGTGAAAGAAAAGGCCGAAGCACGGGGCAGCATCCCATCAGGGCAGGCGGACAGCGATGTGCTCCGGTCAGAATGATACAGATCGCGGAGATTCACGCGGCGCCGGCCCTCGCACCATCAAGGTAGTGACCTGGACGCCCATAGCGGCCGCGCCCGCCACACCGCCTCCCGCGGCGCGCCGGAGGGCATTCTTGAAGTCGAAGGCGTTCTTGTCCTTCTTCACCTCCGTCTTGGCCGGGGCAGCAGGCGCCGACATCGCTATTCCCTGTTCTACGCGGAACGCGAAGGAGTGGGTGATGGCGGACGGCGGCGGGAATCGGAAGACTTCGGCCCGATGCGGGCATCAACACCACCCGAATCTCGCAATGGCACGGACGGACAAAAACTCTAATCACGAAGCGGCAACAGGAGTGACAGCGAGCCCTGCATTCGCAGCATCGATGCGCGGCTTTGGGAGGACGGCAGCCACGCGTTCCCGGCGTCTGCGCTCGAGAGATTTCGCCTCCTGCCACAGCTCCTTCGTCAGGGTGTTTGTCGTGTGCGAAAGCGTCACGAGCCTGGATCCGGTCAGACGGTCCAGATTTCGTCAAGGAGCGGAGCCGGAAACCTACCTCGCGACGGCGCAGAGCTGGATCAGTTCCTCCTGGCTCATCAGGCTCGCCTTGTCCTGCCTTTGCCGCGCCCTCGTGGTGACAAAGTCGGTCTCGATGTACTGCAACAATCGATGGCAAACCAATGATCAGCACGGGCCGTTGCGAGTTCTCGCTTCCACGGGACCCACCTTAACCATGTCCTCGGAGACGTTGTACGATCCCTCCCTCATGATTCCCAGGTAGAGGCGCACGTCGGCCAACAGCTTGCTATCGTCCGCGCTCGATATGGTCAGGTTCGAAAGGGCGTCGGGAAGGGTGCCGTCCGAACTCGAGGTCTCCGCGACAACAGGAACGACGCACTCGACCGGGAAGATCCCGGAGCGCGTGGTACCGACAATGAGCACGTTCAGGTTGACCGGCACCTCCATCCAGTTCTGAATCAGCTGCGGTTCACCGCTGCTTTCGTCGTTGGTCCCGTCAAAGATGGCGAAGGGAAGCTTCCCAAAGTCGATCACGGTCTTCAGAGCTTGCAGGTTGAGAACGCCTGGTTGCCAGCGGACGTCAGGAACCTGAACATGTGCACCGAAAACTCAAGGCGCCCACCGATGCCCTGGACCTTTCCTTCGCCGAGCTTTCCCTCGTCAACGATCAGCTGGGTGCCTTCCCCAAGCTGCAGGATCCCAGCCGAGAGGCCGTGGGTTTCCGAGTTGCGCGGCATGAACGTGCTACCGTTGATCTTCGCCAGCTCCAGAGGAAGATAGTGGACCCGGGGGAGAATCTGCTCCGCAAGAGCAACCAGTTCGTTCGTCGCCTCCGCCGACATGCCGCACAGGTTCATGGGGAAGTTGCCGACGGTGATTGCCGAATCGCGCTGGTATCTGCTCACGGCTGTAAGCGAGAACCTTGATGCCGCTTCCACTCAAAACCCACATTCTGGAAAGGAAGTGAAGAAGAACGAACTCGGCTGCCAAGGTGTCGCCGCCGAGGATCTGGGAGATGCGCTGCACGAGCTGGGCACGCACGGCCCTGCCATTGACCTTGGCAACTGCGATGCCGGCTCAGGCAAAGAGGAACGTGGAAACCAAGGGCGGTAGCTCACGGTTTCGAACGGCCAGTTCCGTGTCCAGGCACAGCGGGTTGCCGGCGCAGTTCAGCTTCTGGAACGAAATTGCGTGAAGGCGAGGAACGAGGTCCTGGGAAGGAAGCCGGGTCTGGAGGAGGTTGAACATGTCGCTGCGTCGACATGGTTAGCAGCTTCGCCAAGGCGAGCCCAGTCCGGCTCACTCGTCCATGTCCACATCATCTTCCGCAGCCTGGGTCCTTTCGAGGATCCCAACGACCTCGAAAACGTCATTCACCGCCAGGTTTTCCTTGGTGTTGTAAAGCTGGGTTGCTTCGTAAGCCGAAGATCACGGATCAAGACATCTGCCGAGTCTCACGAGCACGATGGCCGCGGTGGTGCTTTCGTCCGGGAGCGGGTAGCGTGCTCTCGCCAGGGCCAGATCTTCGGCCTTGAATTCGGGGGCAGCGTCCGACGAGGAAGTAGCTGCAGGCGGTGCAGCGGCGGCAAACGCCTCCTTGGCCCAGGCCGTCTCCGCGGGAACAGAAACCGCATAGTACGGCTGCCTGTCGCCGAGCACGGGCCGCAAATCACCCTCGGAAATGTTTCTCGGGAGCGGAAGGGCCTGGTACGGAGTTGAGGACGGTGGGATCACTGAACGGGAGTGTAACCCACATTTGCCGGCGCCGTGTCAGTGTACTTGACGGCCTGCCATTTCTGTAAGGCGACGCCCATCGTAAGCCACGAGCTGTCTCTGGGGTCTGCAGTGGAACGCACCGGTTCTCCGCCCGCTGGGTCCGCAACGAGGTAGAACCTTTGGTAGATCTGCTGGTCGAGGCTGTTGTCCTGGATCATGCAGCGGAACCGCACGAGGGAGCCCGAAGGAATGGTCGCCGAGCCGCCGTTGTTCAAGAGCGGGATCTGCAATCGCGTTTGGATTCGACGGGACATTGGCGCTGGCCAGAAAGGAGGGCCGCGGCACCGACCTGCTCAATCTTGTCCCTGGAGTCGAACAAGGACTTGAAGAGCTCGGCGTCCTGCTCATCAGACTGCTGAGGAAGCGTCTCGAATTCCCCTGCGCCCGCACAGGCCGTGATGAGCGGGCAACGAAAAGGGGGACCGAGGGCCCGCCCACCGAGAGCCTTTGCGATAGCGTCCAGCGGCGCCGAAATAAAGGCCAGGTGGTCCGCGAGCTTCATCCTGTCCTTTTTGCGGGACGATGCGGACGCGCGATGGCCGGGAACAGTTGAGAGACGCGTGAATTCGCCGGCGTGAAATGAGAGTCCTATCTTCCGGGCCATCACAACAGCCCACCCTGAGCGTCGACTAACGGATGGGTACCTGGTTAGAAAAGCTGTATCACATCATCGAGAGCACTCCAATTGTTCATTCATGATTTTCTACGGCGATTGAGCCGCACGGAATCATCAACAGGCACGTTGCTGAGGAGTTCTACTCCGATTGCACCAATGAACCAAATGGACAAGGTCCAGCCTATTCCGATGAGCACACCAATGTCGCTTTTCTCGTTGTTGCGTTCTGAGGCAAGATCGCGAGATCGTGTTGTTGGGGAGCCGAGTCAGGGCTCACTCGACTCCGCCCGCCGTCCGACATTCCGACACGGCTGTCTCCCCATTAGCACTGAGTTGCTCCGTGCGCGCCACAATCGCGTAGACAACTCCGCCGTCCGACTCCCCGAGGCGACCGTTTCCAGTCTTACGCGTTGATCCCCGGCCACAATGTCGCAAGGCCGCATCGAGAGCCTCCAGCGGCAGTTCAGTCACTCCGCGGTCGCTTCCAAGCCCGCATCGCGGCACACTATTGCAGCGAATGCCTCCTTCGCGGCGCGTCTGAACCTTGAGGATCCTCGGGACTTTGCGGATGCCACGCGCGGCCTCATCGAGGCGGAGAGGCCCCTGAACATCAAGCACCATTCGGCTCCGAACGTCATGGCCTGGAGCATGGAAAAGTATAGCTTCATCGACGAGCAGGGTGCGAAAGCTCCGGATACCGTCAATCCCAGCCTGTGGAGGCAAGCCCGCCTCAACGAGATCCACGGCTTCTTCGAGGTGGTCCCCGGGAAGGACCGCGGGGCAGGCGGCATATACCAGGTCCGCGGCTACGACATCTCGAACATGACATTGATCGAGGGCGAGACCGGCGTCATCGTGATCGACCCCGCGATCTCGGTGGAATGCGCCGGGGCGATGCTCGACGTCTACCGCAAGCACCGCGGCGCGCGGCCGGTCTCGGCCGTCATCTTTACCCACTCTCACGTAGACCATTTTGGCGGCGTGGAGGCGGTCCTGCCGAGGCCGGACGCGGACGGCAAGTACCCGATTCCGATCATCGCCCCCGTGGGGTTCATGGAGCATGCGGTGGGATCGTTCGCCGTTTTGCACCTCAAAGGCTCTGAATAGCCGTCGTCAGGTCGCCGAGAACGTTCTGGCTGGAGCGGCAATGACGAGGCGGGCCATGTACATGTACGGGGAGATGCTGACCCCTGGGGAGCGCAGCCAGGTGGATTGCGGGCTCGGCAAGGCGACGTCGAAAGGCAGAGTCAGTTTGGTCGAGCCCAACGTTGTGATCGAGGGTCACAACGGACACGGGGAGGAGACCATGGTCGTCGACGGCGTTGAGATCGTGTTTTACCTGGTGGGTTGATTGGGCCACGTGCGATTCTTGTCGTGCTGAGCGTCGAGCTTGACAGTGCCCCGAGTCCGAGGCGCCCGCCGAGTTCATCATGTTCTACCCCGCGACGAGAGTCCTCAACATGAGCGAGGTCGCCTGCCACACGCTTCACAACCTGTGAGTTGCAGCTCGAGCGAGGGCTCTCGGAGGCGCTGACTTCGCTGGACAGGTACACCCTCCGAGGCGCGCAGATCCGCGATGGCCAGCTCTGGTCATCCTACATCACTCACGCGCTCGTCAAGTACGCCGAGAACTCGGACATTTGCATCGCCCAGCATCATTGGCCCACCTTCGGCCGGGATCGCATAAAGTCCTATCTTGAATCACAGCGCGACATCTACAAGATGATACACGACCAGACCCTGCGCCTGGCCAACTCGGGGTTCACTCCAATCGAGATTAGCGAGGCGCTGCGGCTTCCCAAGGGGCTTGAGAATGAGTGGTCCGTCCGCGACTACTACGGGACGCTTTCGCACAACGCCAAGGTGGGCACGGAATGTGCTGCCCACGACCTGTTGCTGATTTCCATTGCAGGCCACGTATCAGAAGTACTTGGGGTGGTACGATGGAAACCCTGCCAATCTGAATCCGCTCTCGCCGGTGGCGAGCGCCAAGAAGACGGTCGAGTACATGGGCGGCGCCGCCGCGATCCTGGAGAAAGCCAGGCGCGATTTTGAAAACGGCGAGTACCGCTGGGTCGCCAGTGTGGGTGGTTTGTTCTGGCGCAGTCTTGATTTGTCGCCAACGCCCCGACCGCCAGATAACCAACCAGGTCGTCTTTGCCGACCCCAGCGACACCGAGGCGCGGCACCTCTGCGCCGACGCCATGGAGCAGCTCGCATATATTGCCGAGAGCGGCCCCTGGCGCAACGTTTACCTGCAGGGCGCCTTCGAGCTGCGGAACTCGGTCGTCCGCCCGCCCGGGACGGCCCCGCGACCGGGGAGGACGGCGCCTCCGCACGTGCTGAGCGCGATGGGGCTCGGGCTCGTCCTGGACTTTGCGGGGGTGCGGCTCAACTACGAGCGGGCCGAGAACGCACACCTGGTGTTTGATTTCCAGTGCACCGGCGAGGGCGAGAAGCGATTCGTGGGCTTTTGCTGCAGCGAGCGCGCCGTACATGCCTGACCACCGTACCTACAGATCGTAAACGTACAGAACGGCGTCCTGACCTACACCGACGAGATCCCGCACGGCAGCGACAACCTGTTCCCGTACAAGAGGCCCGACTTCACGATCGCGGCACGGCAGCGGACCATCCGCGACCTTCTGCAGGGCGGCCGCGGCCCGCAGGCATTGGCGGAGCTGGTGGCCAGGGGGGAGGCCAAGGTGTCGGGCGATCCGGCCCGGCTGGCCGAGTTTGCTTCGTACCTCGATACGTTTGAAATGCTGTTCCCGATCGTCGAGCCGTGACCGGCTTTTGGGGCGGGGAGGCGAGCTACGACACGGAGGACTAGTGTACGTGGATCTCTTGCTGTTTAGAGGCCCTGAACTGGCTGTTTCACTTGTCGGAGGGAAGGGGCCGCAGGAGTGCGACCCTGGCCGATCACTCACAGGGTCCCGCTCTCCGCCGGGCGGAACACTGTCTCCCGAGGCCCGCCCTTCAACGCATCGCGCCGGCAGATCTCGCTCTTGGAGCTTCCTGTCTCCGGTGGTCCCCTTCAACGCATCGCGCCGGCTTCAACGCATCGTCGCCACTATGTCCTACGCCCCTCCCCCCGGTGGAGCTCCCGGCCAGGAGCAAGCGCGAGCTGCCCCCGCGGGCGCTCAAGTTTATGCTGCGCCCCAGGCCGGTTACGCCGCTCCTCCTGCCGGCTACGCTGCGCCGCCCGCCGGGCCGCCGCCGGCGCAGGAAGTCTACGTCGACCCGACGGCGCTTCCCGCGGGATGGACGACAAAGAAGGACGAGACCACGAACCGTGGGTGTCCTCCGGCTTGCGTCCCCTTCCTCGACCAACGCCGATGAGAACAGGCTGGTACTTCATAAATCCCACCGGCGGGGTTACGTGGGACGACCCCCGGACCGTCGAGGTCGAGCAGGCGCCTCTTGATCCCAAGCTCCGCGAGGCCAACAAGGAGAGGATCAGGCAGGAGATGGCGGCCAAGATGGCTGCCCAGCAGGCGTCGCAGCAGCAGTACGCGCAGCCGCCCCAGGGCTACCAGCAGCCTCCCCAGGGCTACGCGCAGGTTGGTCGGTGCTGCAGGGCCAGTGGACGAAGCTGATTAGAAAGCAGCCGCCGCAGGGATACGCCGCGCCTCCCCAGGGCGGGTGGGCGCCTCCTCCGTCGTGATCGATAGCGGGCCGTGTTCGAGGTCGAATCTACTGCGTCTCCCCATCACTTCTTCACCTCCTTCCACGTCACGTCGATCACCCCCGGCGGCGGTGGCTTCCTCGCCCCCGCGGCCGCGCCGTCGGGGGGCACCGCGAACGCCCCCCTCCCGTCGTCGATCGTGAGCGATTCCAGCACCACGCTCCCGCCCTCGACCCGCGCCTCGGCGCGCACGGCCACTTTCCCAGTGCGCGATCCGACGTCGAAGGTGGCGCCGACCCTCGTCACGCCGCCGGATCGCGGCGTGCCGTTCAGGAAGACGAAGGACGAAACCGAGGAGGAAGCGACGTCCCTGGGCTCCGAGACCACCGCCCACTTGTCCCGTTTGCCCAGGTGTGCCAGCCGCGCGGCGAGGTCCGCGTCCGCCGCGGCCCGGGAAGCCAGCTCCGCCGCGCCCAGCTTCGCCAGGTCGGCCGCCAGCTTGGGTAGGTCGAGCTTGCCCGCCCCGGGGAACGTCGGCATCGCCCCCGTCTCCCTGAGCATCCTCTCCATCCTCCTTGCCCCTTCCAGCCCAAACTCCCGCTCGAACGCCTCCATCTGCGCTCTGTACCGCGCCGGGTTGCCCATCAGCGTCCGCATCGTGGGCGGGTTCAGGACCAGCGCGTGGCGGAGCAGCCGGTACGCGTACCAGCCACCTGCCAGCGCGAGCGGGGTCCATATGTGGGGTTTGAGGAGCAGGAAGGCGGAGAAGCCGCCGGAGACGGCGGCAAAGAGGCGCAGGGGGCGGGGGAGGCGCAGGATGGCGGTGGTGAGGGGGTCGGGGGGCGGGCCGGGCTGGGAAGCGAAGGAGCGGGGGAGGAGGTTGGGGAGGGGGTGAGTTGCACGTGCGAGCGGCGATGGCGGGGGTCGGAGGGCGGCGAGGCACGGCGGGGGGCGGAGGAGGAGGGGGCGGCTGGCAAGCCGCGATGCGAGCATCGTGTGCTCCGGCACGCGGTGCCAAAAAGGTGTTTCAGCTCCTCAACGCGTCTTCTTGTTAGCGACGCGAGTTGGGGCGGCGCGGCACGGCGGCGGCGGCGAGACTCGACGAACCATCATTTCGACGGGGCCGGCGCCCCAATGAAATACCTGGGCCAGGACGAAATGGAGTCCGAAGGCTCCGCCCCGCCCGCCGACGCCGCGCCCGAGCCCGCCGCCGCCGCGCCGCCGCGCCCCGCCGGCAGCCGCGGCAAGGGCGGCCGGCCGAAGGGGGAGCGGCTGAGCCAGACGAAGCGCAACATGGCGAAGCACCGGCTGTGCGCCTTCTGCGGCGTGACGCAGTCGCCGGCGTGTAACTACCGCCCGTTGACGCGTTAAGGCCGGGGACTGACGGGGGCCGCCGGTTCAGGGAGGAGCGGGCCGGACGGCTCGGGCACGCTCTGCAACGCGTGCGGCACAAAGTACCGCGCAGGCAGGCTGATCGTCGTCGACGGCAAGCTGCAGTACCCGCCCGACAAGCCGCCGCGCGTGCAGCGCAGGTCAGAGGTGCTCGAGGAGGGCGAGTGCGGCAAGTGCTTCGCGGTCGGCGTGCGCGTCAGTGGGTGTCGGAAAGGGGCGGCGGGCTACGTGGGACGCGCCTTGGAGGCGGCGAACGGCTGCCGCGCGCCGCAGACGCGCGATCTCCCCGGGCGGTGGGGGGGCGCTCGATCGGTGCTGACCCGCTCCCTCCCCCGGCAGCCCGCAAGAAGCCCGAGGACCCCTGGCGCTGCGTCGCGTGCACGCCCGTCCGCAAGCCGCGCGCGCCCAAGCCCAAGCCCGGCGCGGGCCTGCTCCCCGGCGAGACGACCGAGGTCGAGGCCGAGGGCCGCGTGGCCGCCCAGGCGCCCGACGGCGGCTACCCTGCCGGGCAGGAGGAGGTGGACTGGTCGCTGATGGGGCACGTGGAGATGGGGCACGCGGAGGAGGCGTACGTCGGGGGCCAGTACGTCGAGGGCGGCTACGTCGAGGCCGGCCATTTCGAGGGCGAGGAGGGGCACTACGAGGAGGAGGCGTACGAGGAGTAGCGCGGGCTGTTGGGCGATACCCGGGCGCTTCGAGGCGGCCCATGTATTCTGTTGGTAGTCTCGTTGTCATTTCAGCCGGCTGTGCGTGACGGAGGCGTCCGGGGAGTGATGGGTGCGAGACGGCGCAGCGGGGGGGACTCCCACTCACCCGACTTTTGCCATGGAGGTGCGCGGGGCGCGTGGCCGCTGACCGGGCTCCGCTAGCGATGGCGACGCGGAAGGTGCCGCCGCAGCCGGGCGGCGCTTTGGGCGAGCCGGCGGCGACCCCCGCGCCGCCCCCGCCCGGCGTGCCCGCGCCGCCGGCGGACCCGTCGGTGCACCGCTCGTTCGGGCCGGTCGAGCGGCGCATCCTGGGCGCGCTGCATGCGCGCGACCTGCCCGCGCTGGAGCGCCTGCTGCTGTACCCCGACCTCAACGTCCACCAGCGCAACCTCGGCCGCGCGGCGCTGCTGCTCGCCGTGCGCGCCGGCTGGGCGCACGTGGTGCGGCAGCTGATGCGGCTCGGCGTCGACCCGAACAGGCCGCTGCGCCCGCAGGACTGCAGGAACACCGGGCTGACCGATTTATTGGAGGACGCGGAGCGCGGCATCCTCCCCCTGCTGGCCGCCGCACAAACAGGGCGGGCCGATATAATCGCCGCGCTGGTCGACGAGGGCGGCGCGGACGTCAACGCGCGCACCGCGGACGGCTGGACGGCGCTCGAGGCCGCCGCCTACGCAAAGCACGACGCCGCCGTGCGCGCACTGGTCGACCGCGGCGCAACCTCCGTGGGCGCAGGGCCCGCAACGGGCACGGACGGCGGCGGCATCGGCTGGGGCGACGCCGACGAGGCCGACGGGGACTACGAGGAGGACGGCATGGCCCCGGTGCCGTCGGTGCCCTCGTCCGCAATCCCCACACCCGCGGGCTCCATCTCGGCCATCTTTGACAGTGGGCACCGGTCGTCGCCGTCGTGCTGCTCCCACGAATCTAAACCCCCCACCCCCTTCTTCGCAGCCCCGCCGCCGGCGACCCCGGACCCCACCGTCCCCCCGCGAGCCGCCTCGCACCTCGCCGCCGACGCCAACATCGACGTCCCCCGCGTCGACTCGCTCAACCCCGCCATCTCCCCCCGCTCCGCCTCGCTCCCGTCCGACCCAACACCGCCGTCGTCCGCCACCCTGCCCTTTGCTGCCGGCTCCCTCGCGCCCTCGCTTGCGGAATCAAGCATCCCGCTCAAGCCCGGCGCGCCGGGGATCGTGGTGGTGCCGCCGACGCTCGAGAGGGAGTTCCCGGACGAGGAGGGGCGGTACCCGCCGGGCAGCGCGCACGGGGCGCTGGTGGAGGCCCGGAGGGCGCTGCAGGAGGAGGAGGAGAGGGCGAGGGGGGAAAGCTCGGCGGCGGCAACGGGGAACGCGGAGGCGTCAAGGGCGGAGCTGGCGGCCGCGAGGGCCGCGGCGCGGATGGCCAGCAGCGAGAGCCTGCCCGCCGCGGCGCCGAGCCCCGTCGAGGTGGCGCCCCCGCAGCAGGACGACGCCGTTGCACGGGCCGAGCTGGCCGCCGCGAGGGCCGCGGCGAGGATGGCGGGGAGCGAGGATTATTTGCCCGCGTCGCCCAGCCCGGCGGAGGTGCCGGCTCCGGCGCAGGACGCCGAGGTGTCGCGGGCCGAGCTGGCCGCTGCCAGGGCGGCCGCCAGGATGGCCGGCAGCGAGAGCGTTCCGCCGGCGGTGCCGACCCCGGTGGAAGTGCCTGCGCCGGTGCAGGACGAGGCGGTTTCGCGGGCGGAATTGGCCGCTGCGAGGGCTGCTGCGAGGATGGCGAGCAGCGAGGGCGTGCCTCCCGCGGCGCCGATCCCCATGGAAGTGCCCGCACCAACACAGGACGAAGCGGTTTCGCGCGCCGAGCTGGCTGCCGCGAGGGCTGCTGCGAGGATGGCCAGCAGCGAGAGCTTGCCGCCGCCGCAACCAGTCGAGGTGCCCGCCCCTGCACAGGACGTTGAGGCGGTTGCCCGGGCGGAACTGGCCGCTGCGAGGGCGGCGGCGAGGATGGCCAGCAGCGAAAGTTTGCCGCCCCCGGAACCCAGCCCGGCCGAGGTGCCCGCTCCGGTGCAGGATGACGCGCAGAACGAGGCGGTTTCGCGGGCGGAACTTGCGGCAGCCCGGGCGGCAGCGAGGATGGCCAGCAGCGAGAGCCTACCGCCTCCGCAACCCAGCCCCGCAGATGTGCCGGCGCCCGTTCCAGACGAGGCGGTTTCGCGGGCCGAGCTGGCTGCCGTGAGGGCTGCTGCGAGGATGGCCAGTAGCGAGAGCTTGCCGCCCCCGGAGCCCAGCCGCGCAGAGGTACTTGCGCCGGCACAGGACGATGTGATTTCTCGCGCCGAGTTGGCAGCAGCCCGGGCCGCGGCCAGGATGGCTGGCACCGGCGCACCGACGCCCTCGACCGAGGCACCCACCCCTGTTCCCGCAGCTGTCAGCACGGCGCCGCAGGACGACACGATTTCGCGGGCGGAGCTGGCCGCGGCGAGAGCAGCGGCGCGGATGGCGGGGGCGGGAGCGGCGGCCCCGACGCCTCCGTCGACGGATCCGATCTCCGCGGAGCTCCGTGCGCAGCAGGTGCAGGACGCCGAGGTGTCGCGGGCGGAGCTGGCTGCCGCGAGGGCTGCGGCGCGGATGGCGAGCAGCGAGAGCATGCCGCCGCCGGTAGTGGAGGTGCCTCAACCGCGTCAAGCAGTACCGCAACCGGACGAGCAGGTATCGAGGGCGGAGCTGGCGGCCGCGCGCGCTGCGGCGAGGTTGGCGGGTGCAGGGGGAACGCCGCCGTCGCCCAGCGCCGCGGAAGTGCCCCCACCGGCACCGGCGCCCGTGGACGCCGAGGTTTCGCGGGCCGAGCTGGCGGCAGCTCGTGCGGCAGCGAGGTTGGCGGGCAGCGGGGGCGCCGTCCCGCCTTCCATCCCCGCCGATCCTTCCCAGATCACGGCCGCTGACCTGGCGGCGGCCCGCGCGGCAGCCAGGATGGAAGCCTCCCTCCCACTGCCGCCCCTCCCCCAGGAGAGCCCCGCCCCAGGCCCGGACCCCGCCGTCGAGACCATCCTCTCGGCCGCCTCGACCGGCGCGACTCCCGGGAAATCCGACACGCTGCGCCGCAACGAGACCATGGCGGCCGCTGGGATCGACCCTGCGCAGGAGCGCGAGGCGGCGCGGCTGCTGGCGGCCATGGAGCGGCTCCGGGGTAAGGGCATGGAGGACGGCAGGCCCGAATCGGGGATGGGGGTGCGGCTGAGCGCGTTGGCGTTGGACCCGAGGGCAACAGCACCGGGGAGGCTGGGGTCGGGGAACTTGGACAGCCCGCCGACGCCGGTGCCGCCGGCGCTGCAGGCGGCGGCAGGGCAGGCGCTGCCGGCGATGCCGATTGCGCAAGCCGCCGCGGACCTGGTCCCGCTGCCGGACGACGGGGCCCGGATCGCGCTGCCGAAAAAGGTGGTCAAGAAGCCCGGCGGGGCCGCGCCGACGCCCCCGGCGCCCGAGCCGTCGCAGGCCTTTGCCGCCGGCCCAGCAGCGCTGCCGCCGCTGGCTCAGGTGCAGAACACGGCGCCGCCGCAGCAGCCGTTCTCCCCCGTTACGCCCGCGCAGTCGCTGCCGACGCCGACGCTCTTCAGCCAGCCGCCGCCGGTCGTGCCGCCCTTTGGCGGGCCGCTGCTGCGTCCCGGGGTCAAGCCGCCGCCGGCCGTTGTGGTCCCGCTCGCGGGGGACGAGGACGAGGACGGGCAGGACGACGGATCGTCGCGGTCGGAGTCGGGGTCGGGGTCGGGATCGGGATCGGTGAGCAACAGCGACACCGGCATGTCCGAGTCGACGACCGAGGACCTGGGCGTGTCCTCGGCCGCGTCACCGTCGACGGATTCGGGGCTGATGGAGAGCGAGTACGAGGACGGGGACGCCGAGCACGGGAACGGGGACGGGGCGGACGAGGGGAGCGAGGACGAGGCGGAGCCGGAGCAGCCCGTGTGGATCCGGTCGGGGCGGGCGCAGGACCGGTCCGAGCTCTCCAAGGCCGTGCGATCGGGCTCGATACAGGAGGTCAAGGCGCTGATCGCCGCGGGCGGGACGGACTGGGCGGCCGCGCTCAACTCGCGGGACAACGAGGACGGGCTGTCGCCGCTGCTGCACGCGGGCATGGCGGGGGATTCGGCCATGATCAGGGTGCTGCTGGAGCTGTGCCTGGCCCTGCCGCGGCACCCCGTGTTTTCCACGCTGGTGACGGTGGTCGCGGACGCGCTGGCCCAGCTGGCCGACAGGCGGCCGCCCGACGTGGCCGGTGAGGAGGTCAGGCTGCGGAGGCTCAAGGCGGAGCTGGCGGCCGAGATCGGGCGCACTCGCGAGGGCAAGAACGACACCCCGCAGGAGAAGAAGCGGATTCGGCAGCGCATGATCGACCACCGGAGCGCCTACATTCGCGAGGTAGAGGGCTTCACGGACTCGCTCGCGGATTTCGTGGCGCTGCGACACCGGTTCGCCAACGAGATGGCCGCGGGCCTGGGCGTCATCGACACGGAGCTGGCCTCGCTCGACTTTGGCGCGCGCAATACCCCCATCGACGAGGGCCTGGGCCGCGCGGTGCGCGAGTTTCAGGAGCGCGCCGAGGAGATCGAGCGGCAGTTTGCCGCGGTGCGTGACGAGACGCTCGCGCTTCTCGGGCCGACCCTCAAGGACGCGGACAGGGATGCTGTGCGGGAGCTCGTCGAGCGGACGCGGGAGACGCTCATGGGCCTGGCGTGGGAAAAGGTGCGCGGGTTCCAGGAGCGCCAGTCGAGACAGGGCACCGAGGTGGTGGCGGGCGCCGAGCGGCTGCGGAGGACGGTGGAGCTGGTGTGCGATTGGAGCACGGAGGACCTGGACCGATGGGAGTCGGTGCTCGTGGACTGGGAAACGGTGCTCAAGGAGGCCGCGGACGAGCAGCAGGAGTACTTGGAGCGCTTGGTCGTTGAACTGGAGGACCGCGTGCAAACTCTACGGGGCCAGCTGAAGGAGGACAAGGGGCGCATGGAGGCGGCGAGGAACGCGGGCAACGCCGCGCTGGTTGAGCAGCTGCGCCGCCAACTCTCCGAGATGCACGCCGACTGGCAGCAAGCCGCCACGACCCTGGACGAGTACAGGAAGCTCATGGGCGACGTGGAAAAGGTGCGCAGCGAGATCGGGGCAAACGACAGCGCCAGCCAGGTCGCCGCGCGGCGGGATGAGGACCTGGCGCGGGAGTACGGGGGCGCGTTGAGGGACCCCATGGAGGACGACGACATGGTTCATGTCAAGGACGATTTCGCGGACCGCGTGGCGACGCACCTCAAGATGATCGGGATGAAGGGGTCGAGCTCGCTGCCGTCGGCCAAGGGGATGCAGGGCGGGCTGCCGAACGGTTTTCCGGGGACATACCAGCCTCTGGCTCCGCCGGGGCGTATGAATGGATCGGGACAGGAGGACGACGGGGACTACAGGAGGCAGGCGAGGGTGATTGATCAGAACCTCTTCGCCGATTTTTGAGCTCGGCCGGCCGGCCACAACATCTATGTCACTCTCTAAAGCCACAGATGATGTAAATTTCGTTGAATTAAGGGCTAGAACTGTATCTTCGGAGCGCGAGAGTGAGGAAGGGACAACATTAATCAGCCGTCTCCCGGTCAATTTGCCCGCGACAACATCGATTGGCCGTGTCCGCGTCGAAGGAGTAAAAGCTGCCACGGAACGAGATTGAGTTGCTCCATAGAACACTGTGCCATTCGCCATGGGCTCGCACGTGCGATTGCAGCAGCTGCAGGGCCATCTGTCACCCAGCATGCCCGAAGCTGCGTCGGTCGGCGATACGATTGAAGACATCGACACTCCGGCTCTCGTCGTTCACGAGGAGATCATGCGCGCCAACATCGTGAAGATGCGAAGCATGGTCTCGGACCGGACGTCTCTGCGGCCCCACTACAAGGTCAGACCACCGCGTTGACCCGCCTTGATAGCCACTCGGCTCACAATCTCGGTCGTCAGACGCACAAATCGAACGACATTGCGGCGATTCAACTCATGGAGGGCGCCAACGGACTTTGCTGCGCCAAGCTGTTCGAGGCCGAAGCCCTCGCGTACCGCGACGTCTCTAGCCGGACTCTGGAAGAGATGCAGAAGCGCGGCCTAGCCAAATCTTGGAGAAGTGCCCGTCTTGACATCCTTGTGACCAACGAGATTGGAATCGGGCGGAAGAAGATGGACCGGCTGGGCAAGCTCGCCTCGGACCTTCTGTGCGGCAGCGATCGGCACGCCTCGAACCGTCTCGGCGTGTGCGTCGACTCGGCCTCGCAAATCGACGCGGTGGCGACTGCCATGAGCCAGGCCCTCTCGGGATCGGATCGCAAGGTCGACGTCTACGTGGAACTCAACCACGGCGGGAATCGTTGCGGCGTCGACACCCCTGGCCAGGTTGTTGCCCTGGCCCGCAAGATCCGACAGATCGGCGGTTCAATCGCGTTTGGCGGCATGCACGCATATCATGGCACAATCCAGCACGTGCGCAAGTACGAGGAGCGCCGCGCCAAGAATGTCGAGAGCGCCGAGGTCGCGAGGACGACGGTGAAGCTCCTCGAAGCGGAAGGGTTCAGCGACGTGGTTGTCACGGGATCGGGCACGGGCACGTTCGAGTTTGGTGGGCTCGGCTGCCTTTGATTGGTCTGTTTACTGCTGACGGTTGCTCATGGTCCGCAGATATAGTGCCAGGCTCGGTGTACACCGAGATTCAAGTTGGGAGTTACCTCTTCATGGACAAGGACTACAGTTTGAACGGTTTGGCTTCCGGAGCGCCCTCGCCCTTTTCGCCTTCTCTGTTCGTCTTGTCGACTATCGTCAGTAGCCAGCCCCCTCGCCTCGTGACGGACGCCGGTTGGAAGGCCGTCGATGTATTCGTCGCCTTTCCCACCGTGTACCCGGAAACTGCCGCGGTGGATTACATGCCGGGCGGCGACGAACACGGCATCATCATCCCGCGGGGGCTGCGGAGGAAGGACGGGTCGATCGACGAGGCCAAGGCCGCGGCCGGCATCCAGCTCTTTGCCGGCGCCGAGTGGCAGGTCGGGCGGAAGATCAACTTTTTCGTCAGCCACTGCGATCCGACCGTCAACCTGCACGACGCCTACGTCGTCGTCAGCGGCGGCAAGGTCGTCGATCTGTGGCGGATCACCAGGGGACCGGGGTTGTAGACTTTCAACTAGACTGCTGGACAATAGACGCCTGTGAAAGGCCGTCGATCTGTGGTAGTTTGCGCCAGAGGATCGAGCTGTTGACTCTCAACTAGACTGCTCGACGTAGCACGCCCGTGAAAACGCCGTCAATCTGGGTCTTTTGGCATGGGAATCGAACGCCGAGAAGAGTCTTTACTTTTTGGGAAGGGCTTTCCGTCAACCCGATTCAAACCTTGAATTTTTGTGCCCTTGTCCAGCGCCAACCAACTCCTCTCCGCCTGTTTCTCGCGATGGTTCGTTTCAGTGCAGTCTGGGTTGGGTCTGGGGCATGGAACGGGCTTTGAGGAGCTGCCTGTCGTTCCGCGGAGCCGCGCCGGGCCGGAACTGGGAAGGAACCGAGCACTTGCCGGTCGGGCACCACCAGTCGCACTCGTTGTGGCCGCTTGCAGGGTCCTTGCGGCCCGAGGCGGGCCCAGCAGGCTGCCGTATTGAAACCGTGGCACTGCCTGTGGACGGGAGTCATCGCGGAACGGGCGATTGTTCTGGGCGGGGCGCGCTGGGTCGGCTGGAATCGCTCCTCTTGCCTCGGCCGCTGCTGCCCAGGACCTCGCCTCGTCCCATCGGGCTCTGCCTATTGCCGGATATCGTGGAGAGCCTGTGGATTTTGTGCGGCGGATTCTTACGCGGATTCTCGCCGCACTTGCAGAAGCTCTTCAAGCGCTACGTCGAGGTTGGGCGGGTCGTTCTCGTCAACTACGGTCCCGATGCCGGGAAGCTGGCGGTCATCGTGGAGGTCATCGACCACAACCGGGTTGGTAGCCGCGTCGTGGGCGCCCGCTGCTCCAGCTGACACGGCTCGCGGGTTTCCAGGCTCTGATCGACGGCCCCACGACCGGCGTCGCGCGGCAAGCGCTTGGCTTCAAGCGCATGACGCTCACCCCGCTCAAGATTGAGCTCCCGCGGATGGCTGGCTCGCCGGCGCTGAAGAAGGCCATCGAGAAGCAGAACCTGCACGAGAATTGGGGCAAGACGGCGTGGGCCAAGAAGCTGGAGAACCGGGCAAAGAGGCAGAACCTGAGCGACTTCGACCGTTTCCAGCTCATGGTTGCACGGAAGGAGGTGGGACGGACTGTCGTCTCCTCGGCGCGGCCAGGGCTGACGATCGCACCTCGATTCAGCGCCGGTCGGGGATCGCTGCGGGTCTGAAGGCTGCCAAGGCATAATGCCTCATATCCCACTGTACAATACACCTCAAATCTGAACCGAAGACTCAATCTCGGGTATCGCGATAAGTGCCGACGAATCAGCCGGCTCCATGTCCATCCTCTGTCCCTCGGAACGTCCATGAAGGAAGGCAACTCAAGACGACGGTTGGCTTCCCGCCTCCACGCTGTTTCTGACAGGGGCGTCGTGGGAATGGCTGTGTCCATTTGCACCGTCATGGTCGTGGTCCAACTCGCGCGCCTTGCCGGCCGCCATCGTTTGAGGCGAGGGATTCTCGCGTGTCGGTGATCCCTGCGACGGCACAGCGGCGCCAGAATCGTGAGAGTGGTCCCCATGTGAATGTCCGCCGTGGTCGTGACCCCCGTGCAGATGCTCCGCGTGCGCGTGATCCCCGTGCGAATGATCCGCGTGGGTGTGATCCCCATGATCCGCATATGCGTGATCCCCGTGGCTGTGATCTCCGTGCAGATGATCGGCGTGCGTGTGCTCGCCGTGGCTGTGATCCCCGTGCGAATGATCCGCATGTGCGAGATCTGGTCGCACGGTGGCGGGGAGGTCTATCGGTGGAGGCACCGCTGGAAGGTTCATGTACGAATCGGAGGCTTTTGGAGGGTCGGAGTAGTGCCGCTGGGGCGGAATCTGGTGTAGCAATCCGAATCTGCGTGACTTTTGGGTTAGGAAACGGCCAGACCGATGGAAGCGGAACAGCCCACCCCAACGAACAGCCAAGGGCGCCTTCGCCTCCCCACGAGCGCGTCGGAAAGATGACGACCTGGAGACAAGCACGAACACGGCGCCAGGGACGGCGTCAATTGTCTCGGCGAGTCAGAACAGCCAAATGAGTTCACCTCGCGGCAGGTCTCGGTATCCTTGGCATAAACGGCAAGGTGGACGGCCGAGCGATCCACGTTCTCCTCGATGAGATCAAAGAGGTCCTCCTTGTCGCGCAGCACGCCCTGGCGCGACCCAATGATGTAGTCCTCCTCGGCCCGCAGGCCGGCCATGTCCGCCGGGCTCCCGGGCACCACGTCGATCACGTGCCAGCTCTTGAGGGCATCCACGTAGTTGCATGCGCGCACCGAGATGCCGAGAAGCCCCTCGTCCGAGCCCCACGTGACGGAGGGCACGACGTGCACGGCGCGGAAGTCGCGGTTCACGGCCGAGTACACCTCGAGCACCACCTCGGTCCCTATCGACGACGCGAGCACCGTGGCCAGCGCGTTGACGTCCGCACCCAGCATGGCGCCGTTGACGCCGACCACGTAGTCCATAATTGGGGTGATTCCCGCGGCGGCCGCCGGCGAGTTGGGCAGCACGCGGACGACGTGCAGCGCCTCGCCGGCGGCGACCGGGCGCGACTGCTCGGACCCCATGCGCTGCGACGCGGGAGAGCGCACCCAGGCGGGATTGCGCGGGGCCTTTGGGAGGGGCGGGCGTGATGGAACAACCCCTTTTCCCACCCCCTAGGGTTGTCACCGCGCGCATTCTGGTAGCCCGATCGACGACTGAAGCGGTCTCGGACCTCGCAGCGAGCCAGGATGGCGAGTGTCTGCTGTTTCGGGCCGCGTTGCTGCTGTTTCTCATCGTCGCGCTCCCCTCCTCACGCTTTTGCCCTGCTTCTCGCCCTGGACGCTGTGGAACGCGACGCCGCTCTGTTGGTGCCCTTCTCCGACCCGGTCTCCCACCCCGAATCGCGGCCATTCGTCTCCGTTTCTGCCTTTGGGATTGCTTCATGCTTTGCCTGTGCCGTGCTGTCTGTTGCCCGGACACTGGAATGCACGCTGTCGTCGATTTGTCTCGGCACCAACTCTCCGACTTTGAACTGGCCTGCGGACGCTGCTTCTCGCGATTCCCCAACGTCCCCGCCTGGATTGCATCGCTCATCTTATTGCCTCCTGGCTGCCACGCTCGCTGGACTGCCGTGGACGTGCCCGGATCCCGAACAGCCGTTCATCAAGCAGCAGAAGAACAAGGCCTACTTCAAGCGGTACCAGGTCAAGTACCGCCGCCGGCGAGGTGAATATCGACGCTGTGTTTGGGTTTCTATGGCGGGCTTGGCATGCCCCGGCTGCCGATGGCACGACTCCGCCCGTGTGGGCACGACGCTCCGGTCGACGATGATTTCATAGTTCACCCGAACGACGTGATGAAGAGAAACTTTGTCTTTCGCTCCTATCTGAGACCGGGAGCGAGGCGGGTGGACGAATGGCGGCGCCGCTGGGGCAGCGGGTCGCCGGGGCCGACGGGCTGGCTTTATTGGAACCGTGTCTCACCATGCTTCTGCCGTCAGAGGGCAAGACCGACTACTACGCCCGCAAGCGGCTCGTGACCCAGGCCAAGAACAAGTACAACAGCCCCAAGTACCGTTTCGTGGTCCGCATCACGAACCACGACATCATCGTCCAGGTCATCTACGCCAAGCTGCAGGGCGATGTCGTGCTCACCGCTGCCTACTCGCACGAGCTCCCCCGCTACGGCGTGAAGGTCGGCCTGACCAACTGGGCCGCTGGTGCGTTTTGCTGTCGTCCGGGTATTGGGCTCGTTCTGACTCGATATCTGCAGCGTACTGCACCGGTCTCCTTGCCGCCCGCCGTGTCCTCACCCAGCTCGGTCTGGCGGACAAGTACGAGGGCGTTACGGATGCGAATGGCGAGGCCTTCCAGGTCGAGGCCATCGACGACGGTCCGCGCCCCTTCAAGGCCTTCCTTGACGTCGGTCTGCGCCGCACCACCACCGGCAACCGCGTCTTTGGTGCCCTGAAGGGCGCCGTCGACGGCGGCGTTTTCATCCCGCACGGCCAGAACCGTTTCCCCGGCTTCGACCGCGAAAAGAAGGAGGTCGACACCGAGGTGCTCCGCAAGTACATCTTTGGCGGCCACGTCAAGGAGTACATGGAGTTTTTGGAGGATGACGACGAGGAGCAGTACAAGAAGCACTTCTCCAAGTTCATTGAGGAGGAGATTACCGCCGACGACCTCGAGGAGATGTACAAGGAGGCGCACGGCAAGATCCGCGAGAACCCGCTGCCGGAGAAGAAGGAGCGCGAGCCTTTGACCGACGAGGCCAAGGCCAAGCTCAAGAAGTTCCGGCAACAGAGGCTCAACCTCAAGCAGAGGCGGGACCGCGTCAAGCAGAAGAAGGTTCGTGCCTCGAACCAAATGCAGGTCGCAGTGTCTGATTCTATTGCTTCATCAGGAGGCAATTCTGCGCAAGATCAACGCCGAGTAATTCTTGTACAATATCGTGGCACCTGGCCGGGAATACAGGAATCTCGAGGATATCGATGCCGCAGTCCGGCTTCCGTTCCATCCGCCCCATCCAACCTACGCCGTGATCGCCGCCGACGGGAGCTTGATCTTCGCAATCCCCAACAGCGAAAGGCCGCTGAAGAGATCCCTCAAGTTCACGTAGTTCCGGTCGTTTTTGGAGAGGTATGCCATGACCTCCCTCTTCAGCTCCGCCAGCGGCTCCTTGAACCGGGCGGCAACGGCGAGCTGGTTCTCTGATGAAAAATGCGTCAGAAACAGTTGAGCCCGGCAAATGCTGTGAGGCAACGCACCGCGATCGTCCTTGCCCTCGAGCTTCGCCGCCAAACGATCCACGTCCACCAGGCTGGCGTAATAGGACAGCTGCGTGAAGAGCTTGGTATCGGAGTACTCGAGCTTCATGACGCCCTTGCATCCGCGAACCAAGCACCGCTTTCCGTAGACCGACACCTGCCGCGTGCGGTTGCCGCAAGAAAGGTCGTCGCAGACCAGCCAGCTCTGCTGGTAGCGCTCCACATGCGACCGACAGGCTGCGTTGAGTTGGGCCTGCAGCGACGGAAGAGGCATCCGCTGCTTGCATTCCGGATTCGGGCAGAAAATGCCGCACTGGGGGAGGTCGCCAGGCTGTTGCGCGGGGTCAGGTAACAACACCGGCAAGACAAGGCAAGCCCCTTTACCTGATGCCGCAACAGCTCGAACTCGCTGTGCTGGTTGCAGTGTCGGCACCGGGGGTTCCACCGATCGACGTCCCGGAAGCGCTCCTCGTCGGAAATCTGCGAGTCCAGCGTCTTGACCTCGTCGGTGTCGAACTCCTGCATGGCCACGGATGCGCGGTACTTGGTCGAATCCAGGCCGAGGCAATCGGCGATCCGACCCGAGTCCGTGCCCTCGATGGGGTCACAGAGACGCTGAACAGGTCCAACGATCTGGTTCTGCAGGTACCACTCGTAGTCTGATGGGCATGCGATCAGTGCCCGATCGTCTGCATCTGGCGGCCTCTCACTCACCGATGACAAGTCCGGAGCCTTCCTTCATGACCTCGTCCGGGTGGAATGCCCTGTTGGCGATCGACTGGTCCCGGGCATCCCCGGGTGCGACGCAGATCACGTAAGGAATGGTGTCGCCGACCCTCGCGCTCTGGCCGCGCGCCTCCATCCGGATGGCCACCTGCACGTGCGGCTGCACCTTGGCGTCGTTGTACTCCTTGACATTCTTGGTCAACGACTTGTTGATGACCATCTTCTCGATCGGGATCAGGCCTGCGCGGGTCTCCTCGCCGACCTTGCGCAGGTAGGTGTGGATCTTTTCTACGATCTCCTCCTTGCCGGCTTCGTCACCGGAGAGGATCTGGTCGAGCACAAAGCTGCGAAATAGAGATGAGCTGGTAGGCAGCATGCACGCCAGATGACCTTACGCCGAGACGTCCTGCGACAGCCCGCACCAGTCGCGGCGCACCATGTCGAGACCCTTGCTCTCCACCGCAGTCTCGAGCGTCCCGCTGTTCTCCGTCACCACCAGAGCTGCGTACTTCTTCTTCTTGAGGAGCAGCATGCGCCGGTAGAAGCCGTCGACCTCGATCTCGAGGAGCTTGTACCGCTGGTTGACGATCTTCTTGAACTCGTTGCCCATCTTCTTGACCTCGCCCAGGTCGTCCGTGTTGGTGTAGATCATGATCGAGTCTGTGTCGCCGTAGATGACCTCGAGCTTGGCAGTCTCGGCGAGGTCCACGGTGGACTGCAGGATCTCGCGACCCTTGGCCGTCGTCAACATGGCCAGGGGCTTGCAGTAGAACCGCGAGTTGGAGAAGCCGAGGCAGCCGTACATCGAGTTGGCCGTGAGCTTGAGCGCCTTCTGGCGGATCTCGTACTGCCCGGCCTCGGCAGGGGTAATGTCCTTGGCCTTCATCAGGTTCTTGACCTGCCGGCGCCGCTCGACCAGGGTCTTGAGCAGCTTGGGCAGCACACCCTGTGGCAGCGACTGGTCGGGGATGTCGGGCAGCTGGTCGTCCGCGTCGGGCTCGCTGCTCCGCTGCACGGTGGTGAAGTCGAGGTTGAACTCCTGGATGATGGAGGGGTACAGCGAGTTGAAGTCGAGGAGGAGGACGTATTTGTCGTAGAGGCCCTTCTTGGGCTCCAGCACAAGACCGCCCGAGTAGGCCGGCTTGCGGCGCCCAGTGGTGCCCGATCGGCGCGCATCCGCCTGGGGCTCGTCGTCGTCGTCGTCGTCCCCCTTGATGGCGACGGCCTTCTTGGCCATCTGGCCCTTGTCGGGGAGGATGAAGCCGAGCTTGTGGAACTCGTGGAGGAGCAGCATCTCGTTGCGCTCGGCACGGCCGCCGATCAGCGTGCGGGACCAGAGATTCCCGGCCAGGTTGGTAATCTGCTTGGAGAGCGGGAGCACCTGGATCTTGAACATGATCATGGCCGCGAGGTATGCATCCGTTTCGGTGTGCTTGACGAGCGTGAGCAGGTCGCCGGCGCGGTGGTAGTACTGCGGGACCGTGTCCGGGTCGACCGTCTCCCGCGACGTCTTGAGCAGCATCAGCGCGAGGTTGCTCAGGCTGTACGACTTGGCGCGGATGTGCTCCTTGGCGGTGAGCCAGGTGTCGCACATGAGGCGGCCCGAGGCGATCTGCTTCTCGGCGAACGTGGATTCGGACCCGCCGCCGGCGCCGGCCTGGAGCTTGGGCCATTGCGAGCGCCGAAGCCGGCCGATGCGGCTCCAGTTCTCGACCTTGTGCGCCTTCATGCGGTGCAGAAGAACGTCCAGGTCGAAGCCGATGAAGTTGTGCCCGACGATCACGTCGGGGTCGTGACGGTAGATTTGCGCTGGAGAAAAATCAACGTCAGTCGATCGCCGTCCTTGCACGCATTCCGCGCGCGTTCCCACCGATGAGGTAGTTGAGCAGCGCGCGCTCGCTCCCGCACACCTCGATCTTCTGGCTCTGCTGCCCCGCCAGCTCCGCGAACCCCATTGGCATCGGCATCGCATCCAGCTTGCGCACGACCGTGAACCTGACGTGCTCCGTCTTGGCGTCCGCGCGCGGATCGTCGATGTCCAGGTTCGGGTAGATGACGGCCGACGCCATGACGACCTCGTTTGCATGCTGCTTGTGGTTCATGAAGGTCTTCATGCTCAGGCACATGACGCTCAGCGGGGGCGCGGGCACTTTGTTCTGGTCCTTGTCGTCGGGGATGAGCTGCTTCGGGTTGGCGACCGAGACCTCGAGCTTGCACCACGACATGGGCCGGTTCTCGAACACGGGGTTCTTGACGGTGATCCACGACGGGCCCCAGATCTCGCGCTCCAGGATGAGCAGCTCGAGGGCCGTGGTGCGAGTGCCGAAGATGCGACCGAAGGTGCGGCCCGAGGTGTTCTCCTCGAGCTCCGGCTCCGTGAACGAGTACGAGACCTCGAGGTAGTCGCTCTGCGCGGGCACGCCGGCGATCTCGAAAGCGTACTTCTTCTCGATCGGCTTGGACCTCCACGACTTGATGTTCTTCTTGCGCCGCAGGGCGTCGAACTCGTCGTAGACGTCCTTGATCTCGATCTCGACGTCCGTCTCTGCGCCGCTGGCATCCAGCTTCACCGCCCGGGGGAGCACGAAAAGCTTGCGGCTGATGCCGTTGACGGTCACGCAGCACGAGATGTGCCGGCCGGAGGCGCGGTCGAGGACCTTGCCAAAGAGGTATACGACGCCCTTATCGCGCACCTCGTACGCATCCAGGAAGAAGATGCGGAGGGAACCGTCAGGCTCGAGCACGTTCTCGGCCACGGCAGGGGCAGCCGGGCCCGCGGCGTCGGCGGTCGACGTCTCGCCCGCCGCCATCTCGTCCCGGATCGAGTGCCAGTTGGCGGCGCCGGCGGTGAGAGGCGCCTGCACCACCGACGCCGTTGCCGGGGCGGCGGGGGCGGCAAAGGTGGGGAGGAAGGCCGATGCGGACTTGGTGGTGCCCGCGCGGGCGGTCTGCACCTGGCGGACCTTGACCTCGGCGGTGGCGGTCGGGTCCTCGGCGCCGTCGGCCATGGGTTCGTCGCCGTCAGCCGCGGCCTCGGGGTCGCCGGGGGCGGGGTCGGCCGGGGCAGGATGGTCGTCGAAACCGGGGTCGAAGCCGGCGTCGTCGAAGTGCATGTTGGCCTCGTGCTGCGGTGACAAGCGCGTGAGGGCCTGCAAAGCGAGAACAGCCATGCGACGCACCTCCTTGTCCTTGCCCGACGTCAGCTCCGCGACGATGCCCGTGGCCACGTTGCTGACCGCCGTCCTCGTGTCGGCCGACTTGCCAAACAGCGCAATCTGCTCGAGACGCTTGACGTCCATCTTGGCCGCCGGCTTGGGCGCCGGGGGCGCCTCGCGGGACAGCAACGGCTTGGGTCTGCTCGCGTACGAATAGGACGGGTGGTCCGTCTTGGCCTTTTCCACCGGCACCGCGTCGAGGTCGGCAAAGATGTCGGCCATCAGGTTCTCGTCGTCCTTGGTGGTCGGGGCGGCCTTGGGCGCGGACGGGCGCGAGGGCGCCTTCTTGGCCTGGTTCTTGAAGAGGGCGTCGAGCTGGTGCTCGGGCTTGACCCTTTTGGAGGACTTGTCCTTCTTGTTCTTCTTGCGCTTGCCTGGCCGACCGCGGAAAGGGAGGCGGGTCAATGCGGTGCTCGCAGCCCGCAAGCCAGCAGGTGCCCACCGCCGCCCGCATCCTCCTCTTCCGAGTCCGACTCCGAGCCGTACTTGTGCGGCCGGTCCCACTCGTCCTCCCCGTTGTCGACGTAGCCCTTCCCGTCGTCGTCCACCACAAAGTCGTCCTCCTGCAGCCGCCTCCTCTGGATGGAGTCGAACTCATCCTGCGTCACCTCGTCGTAGATCCTGTCGTCGTCGGACTGGAGGCGCGTCAGGGGCGCGTGGAGCGTGGGGGCGGCCCGGGCCCACGCTGTCGCCCTCGTCCAGCAGCGACGTGCCCTCCTGCTTGCGCTTCTTGAGGTTCTTGAGCGCGCTCGACCGCGATTCCTTGCCCCGGTTCGCGCCGGTGCGCTTCTGGCGCTCGGACATTGCGGGGAGCGGTCCGCGAGAGGGAGCTGGGACCTGGGGCCCCGAGGGGATTGGCTGCCCGACGGCTCGTTCTGCGGCCCGGCCCCGCGGGGATTCGGCAGCAGCGGAGCACGAAAGACCTGTGCGGCCCCCTGAAGCGCGTCCGGGGCTGCAGGCGCGCCGAAAGTGCGGGAGGTTGGCGGTTGAGGTTTTTTTGGGTTGTCTAGCCGTCTTTTTTCCGGTATCAACTCAGTGAGCAACTGACCTGCCTCGGTCTGTTCGCCCCCCGAATTCTGCATTGCCGTTCCCGGCGTCCACCCGGCATGGCGTCGCGCGGGGCGGGCGAGCTGCTCGGCGGGCTCGAGTTCGGCACGCCCGTGCCGCCCACGCCGTCGCGCCGCGCGCCGCGCGTGTCGCCCGACCGCGGCACGGACTTCTACGCGGACGGCGACGCGGGCGCGTTCTCGCCGCTCGGGTCCGCCTCGCTCGCCGACTCGCCGTCGTCCGCGTCGGCCGACGGCGCCGACCTCACCGCCGACGTGTCGGACTACGTGCGCTTCCTGCTCAGCGGCACCGGCGCAGAGCGCTCAGTCGACTTTGCCGCGCTGCGCAAGGAGCTCGAGGGCACAACAGGCGGCCAGCTGCCGAAGGCCGCGGCAAAGCCGGCCCCCGCAGAGGCCCGCTCGCCGCCGCACGGGCCGGACGACTCGTTCGCCGACTTTGTGCCGCGCGCCTCGGCCTCGTCGCGCCGCTCGGACAATAATGCGGCAACCATGCCGGCCGCCATGCAAACTGCCTCTTCGCGAGACCGGCTGTCGTCGGAGCGCGGAGCCTCGGTGGAACGCAGGGCCTCGGTCGAGCGCCGGCCAGCGGGCGACCGCCTGCACCCTGCGGACCGCCTCTCGGCCGGGCGCCGCCAGCCCTCCCTCGAGCGGCCACTCTCGGCAGATCGTCGAAACGCAGCGCCCCAGTCCGACGCCGCACGTGCGCTGGAGGAGGAGCTGCAGCGCTGGCGCGATGAAAAGCGCCGCTGGCAGGCAGACATCCAGCGGCGCCGGCAGTCGCTCGACGAGATCCACCGCATGGTGCACGACGAGGAGACCTTTGCCGGCGGCATGACGCAGATGCTGGAGGGGATCGCGGACCTCGTCAATATCCGCGGCAGGACCGCCATCCGCGAGGAAGAGGAGGAGGTGCAGGAGGACCGCCGGCCAGCCGAGCAGCGCGACACCGCCGCCAACAGGCCCGCCTCGCGCCCCGCCTCGGCCCACCCGAGCCCTAAGCCTGCGGCTTCCGCACCCGCACCCAAGACGCCGAGGAACCCGTCCCTGGCCAGGGTCAGCGAGGTTGCCGCAGCGTCGTCCAAGAGCACTCCGTACGGCAGCAGGGCCCCCGCAGTCGATTCGGTGCGTCCTTCGTGCGCCATCTCCGATCGTGCATTAAAACTCCCACCCTTCAAGCCCTCCACGACAGGCTACCTCCCCGTGCTCAACGAGCTCTCGGACCGCCTCCTCCAGCACGGTTTCCCCGCCCTCCCCGCCCCGCCCCTGAACCTCACCCCTCGCCAGGCCGCCCAGCTCGCACAGTGCGCCAACGCCGTGCTGGACGACTGGCTCGGCCGCGGCGAGGTGATCCAGCGGCTGCTGCGCCGCGCGGACGAGCTCGAGAACGGCAGGGCGGCGGTGGAGCTCGAGGTCGACGAGGCGCGCAAGATGATGGAGGTGGCCGAGGGGATGGTGGAGGGGATGAGGAGGGAGAGGGAACAGGCGAGGAGGGAGGTGGAGGAAAGGGTGGAGGAGGCGAGGGTGGACTTCGAGGTGCGCATCCGCGCTCGATCGTCGTGCGGGATTCTGACCTCGCCGATAGTCCCAGCGCGGGGAGCTCGATGCTCGCAACAAGGACCTCGAAGCCGACAATGCCCGGCTGCACGCGCTCGTGTCGCAGCTCCGCGACAGGTGCGCCTCGCTCGACGGCGCCGCGGACGACCGCGCCCGCACCCTCGACGAAGCCCGCCGCATCAACGGCGAGCTCGCGGCCCGCGCGGAGCGGGCCGAATCTGACCGGCACGAGGCCGCCGCCGCACTCGAGGCTTCCCGGAGGGAGGCGGCACGGCTGGAAGCGGAGCTGGCGATCGCCCGCCGCGAGCTCGAGGCCGAGAAGCGCGCGGCGGCCGCTGCCGCGCAGGAGGCGGCCGCCCGCGAAGCCGCGGCCCGGGAAGCCGGCGCCGCCGAGGCCAAGGCCCGGGCGGTGCAGTCGCCGCGGCCTGCCGCCCAATCCAGGGAGGTGCAGGGGCTGCACGAGGAGCTGGAGGCGCTCAGGGAGGAGCTGGAGGTGCGCCGCGCCGCGGATGCGGCGAGGCGGGCGTCCGACGGGCCGGCGGAGCGCGAGGAACGGAGGGCCTGGTCGCGGGCCGAGTCGCGCTCGGCGGAGCCGCCCGCGAGATGGGAAGAGGAGATCGACGTGGGTTCCACTGTGGCCGGCCACCGATTGGATGCTGACTCCGAGGACCGCAGCAACTCCGCCGTATGCTAAACAGGGCCGAGAAGGAGCTCGAGAGCCAGCGCGAGCAGACCGAGTTGCTCAAGCTGCAGGTCCTCGCGACCAAGCGCGCCGAATGGGTGTCCCGCGCGCAGCCCGAAACGCGGGTCGCTCCCCAGAGCTGTGAGTTTTGCGCACCCGGTTGTCCATGGAGCGCATTTTTGACCTCGCGTGCGCAGCGGCCCGGCCCAAGACCCGAGATCTGATCCGGAGGGACAAGATGGCGTACAAGCTCAAGCTGTTCAAAATTGATCTCCTGGAGACGGAAGAGTGCCAGGAGATCCTCAAGGACGTGTGCCTCAAACTGGACGTCGACGACGTCTCCAAAATCCTTCCGACGCTCAACGAGGTCGAGGCGGCGCTCAAGCTCCTCCCGCAGATCCAGGCCTTTGTCGGGCACGTCGATTCGCTCGTGTGGGACGAAGGCCGCGGCACCGCGGCGAAGTTCTCGGAATTGGGGCGTCTCGGTGCGCCCCTGCCGGCCCGGAAACTGGCCGACACGCTGGCGGCGCTGGCGGATTGGTCCGAGCTCGTGCGCGAGGCCAAGCAGCTGCGGAGCTTCAGGGCCGACGTGCACGAGATCGCCGGGCTTCCCGAGTCGTCCAAGAGCGACAGGCTGTGCATCGAGGAGCTGCGGCAGCACCGGGCTGCTGCCGACCGCAAGGGACGAGCGCCGGAGCGGATCGACGTGGGTCCAAATGTCTCTGCGAGTGCAATCGCCCCTGACCGCGCGTCCCAGCCTGTCGACCAGGGCTTCGCGCGCATGATCAAGCACTTCAGGAACCTGTTCGACATACCGAGCCTTGACGCCGTCATCCCGCGCATCAACCAGCTTTACGTCTTTGAGGCCGAGGTCGAGAGCGGCCTGCGGCGGCTGCGGTCCATGCTGCGCCTCCAGACCAAGAAACCCAGCGAGATCCTCGCCGAATCCATCCGCTTCGTCTCGCAGCGGCTGACGGACGCGCCGAGGTCGCGGCATCGCAGCCAAGAGTACTCGTACTAGTGCGCGCAGGCCCCTCTCTTGTCTAGTGCATATGAAGGTGTGCGAGAGTAATGTAATTGAATTGGATACAGATTTGAGACTGCATCACCGCTTGTGAGGTGCACGCGTGGAGCGCAAGGTCCGCGTCTTTGCGCGCACGTCCAGAATCCGGCGCTGCTTCCTCGCCCAAAGGCCCAGCTGCTTGGTGGTCATTGTCGGTATGCCGCAGATGGTGGCGACGCGGGACAGTTGGCCATCGTCCGTCACCAGCGCACCGCGGAAGTCGCCCGTATCCGCGAAGTCCCCTGCCGAATCGCCGAAGAAGTAAAGGCTGCAGCTGAGCACCGACTTGTCCCTCTGAGGCACGTGATCGATCCCGGCCAGCGCCAGCGCATCCTCGACGGGCGAAGCTTCCTCTGGAAGCTGCCGCCGCAAATGTCCCCCGGCCGAACCGTCGCGAAGAACACGTTCCGCGGCCGCCACCCCGTCCCCGTCCAAATGCGAGTCCAGAGCGTCGATCGCGGAGAGCGGGACGACGATTTGGCACGTCCGACTGTCGACCCAGGCCTTCAAAGAGTCCAAGTCGTCCACAAGCACGTCCGAGCCGACTACGACTCTCGGACCTTCGTCGTCCTCCACCTCCTCGGGCAGGTTGGGATTGCGAAGAGGGCGATCTCGAGTGGAAACGACGAAGGTTTCCTTTGACAAATCGAAGAAGAGCAGGTCCCGCTCGACGAAGCTCCGGCCGAGCAGAAGTGCCCGCGACATGAGTTTCTCGATGTTCTGCGACACACGCAAGTTCTTTGGATAGGAAAGAAAAGCGTCCAGGATCGAGTCCTGATCCAGGAGGGTGTAGAATGCCCGGCAGGCCTGGATGCCCAGAAGCTCAACGTCATCAGGTAAGCACTCCAGCGTCTCCAAAACATAGCCTTCCAGAGCGGTGTTGCACAGATCACAAACGGACCGACATAACCGAGTCGATCGCTATCAGAGCAAAGCTGAGGGTCAGATGTACTTGCAGGCGGGACCCAGCCTACCTCTTTCACGAACTCGCTCACAAAGAACCCTTCTTCGGCGTACCACGACGCGTACTCGCCGAATGTTCGCACAGCTTCGTCGAGATGCTTGGAGAGCCACGGCACGATTGCGAGGGCTTCAAACGGCCTAGAGTCCGAGAGTCGGGGAGTGGCATCGCCTTCGAAAGACGACCAACCACCGAGCGTGAGCTCTCGTAGAATGGCGTCTCCGCAAAAGCAAAAGAGATCGATGATGACGGCAAAGATAAACGACTGCATATGGCGTGTTGCTTCCTTCATTGGTGGCAACGCTTGGGCAGTGCGAGTTAGACAGAAGGCCCAAGTGAAGCAGCCGGCCACGCGATACGCACTAGCAGCTCGGAACCGAGTGTTGAGGTCTTCATGAACAACCACCAAGCACACCATGATGTGACGGAGATCTCCTTGGCTCGCATGGCGAACCATCGCGGGAACGCTCTCCTTGACACCCGTATACATGTCACGAAGGTTTTCCGAGCCCATGGAATCGAAGAACAGCGCGTGTCGTATAGCGAGCAGCAGTCGGGCAACGGCGACTTCGCAGGACGACTCGTCGTCCACCTCGAGTATTCGCTTCGAAGCCGAATGAAGCCTCCCCGCCAAACGAACAAACATCGACCTCAAATTCGCCAGCGCGCTCACGAAGGGCTGCGTGCTCGCCATCGAAAGGCAATACCAGTAAGTCATTGCGAAGGGATGGTCGTCCGAGATCGCCAGCGGAAGCTGCGACTGTGGCCGTCCCGAGATAGGATTAACCACAAAGGCTCTCTGGTACAGGGAGTGCGCGACCGCAGTGTCCCGCGGAGACTCCGGAAGAAGGGCGTTGCTCGCTCGCGAACGATATCGTGCTGGACTCTCGTCAACTTCGGGGCCGGACCGTAGAGCAACCAGGAATTGACCCACCAATATCGCCCAGGCGAATCAATGCCCGATGGACGCCGGTCAGCGTGTTCTCTGGGTCACCCGGGACGCCGGTCTCGCCCTCGAGGAATCGCTTCACGCCCAGCCGCACCAGACCCTCGAAATCGAGTCCCTCGCGGAGCCGCAACTCCAGTATGAGATTGCTGTAGATCGCCTCCGCCTCATCCAGCGCGATCGTTAGGTCGCGCGATTTGAGATGTAGGTCCGCGCTGGACGTTTCCTGGGCACGCCTCACGTGGCCCCGGAGCTCCTCGATCACCGGGTAGATGACCCGGATCCAAAGTTTATCTTCAATGGCGTTGTTCTCCGCAAACGAGACACTCGTGAGCATGAGCGACTCGTACAGAAGAAGCAGCATTGCGCGACTCCCGCGGATAGCATTTGGGTCGCGATTCTCCTTTTCGAGCTCCTTCAAGCGATGCTCGGCCAGCTGCGCATCCGCGTAGAGACGCTCGATCTCGGCATCCTCCGCCTCGTCCATTTCCGTTGGTTCCGTCGTCGTTCTGATTCGACACGATCGGGCACGCACGTCGTCGATCGGCCGGGTCGATTATATCGATCCCTCCGCCGGAAACGCGCAGCTATGCTTCGACGTGCCGCGGGAGCTCTGACATGTGCCGCTGTTGTCATTTGCTCCCTCCGAGGAGCTGAGGCTGCAGCGATGCGGGTGCAGCCGGCGCGGGAGGGCGGCATCTCCGGGTCGGGTCAGACTTCTGCTCCGGTCCCCCAACACGGTCCGCACGGGGTGAGAAAGAACATTGCTCTCCCTTTCTCCGTGGTCACTGATGCTCCGACGTCCGTCGTTGGGTTGGACATTGATGCCGACTCCGTTTCGTTTTCCGTACCGTCCCCCATAACGTGCCGGGCTACGGATCATCGCTGTGCCCTTCTTTTGAAACGGTTCTAGCCCGTCTGGGATCGCATCGAGAAGTGGCATTCATACTTGAACGAGCACGACAAGTTCACGAAGTACTGCGCCTTATCGGAGAACTCCTGGCGTTTCTATCGCGGGACAAACTTCCTTTTCTATGAGGAGCACCAGACCCCGATCGATCCGCGGTTGGAGATGTTTGGCGGCGAGGACGAGGACCTTGTCTGGGTGACTGGGGACCTTCATCCCGAGAACCTTGGCGCCTACAGCGATTCCAGGGGCGTCGTTGTCTATAATATGAATGATTTTGATGATGGCACCGTCGAGGACTACCAAATGGAGCTCCTCCGGATGGCCACCGGCCTGATCCTCATGTCCAGAGCCAACGGCTTCATCGAGGATCTGCTGTACTGGATCGTGTCTCCCTTCCTGGACGCTTACGTGGGTCGCATGCGGGATCTCAACAAGTTGAATGGGACGTATCCGGAGAAGGACTGCGATATCAACGCCAAGACGGCCAAAGGCCTGCTGAAGGATTTCCTGAAGAACGTCGAGCGGAACGATGGGCGGGAGGAAATGCTGCGGAAACATGTCAAGAAGGGCAAATTCGACTATGATAGCAACAAGTTTGAGAAGATCAACGATCCTGCGGAAGAGAAAGATCTTAGGAGGGCGTACGCTGACGTCTACAGCGAGACGCTCCAGGGAGGCCTCAAGTGGGATCCCGAGGTGAGCTAACCGAAATCGACAACGGCCAACGTTTGCTCGACTGATTCGCCTTTCGCAGTACTTCAAAATCAAGGATGTCGCCCGCCGCGTCAACTCGGGGACGGGATCCCTCGGGTTATCCCGCTACTACGTCCTGATCGAGGGACCGACGGAGAGCGATTCGGACGACCGCATCCTCGACGTCAAGGGCGAGATCATCCCCACACCCGTGCTGTGAGTGCCGGCGGAGAATTGCGTTATGAGGCACTGCTGAAGACCCGACCAGTTTCTGGCAATGGGATCGCCGCGAGCTCTACGAGATTCGGTATGCCGGGAATCATGCGATGGCCTACGTGGAGGCGGCCAGGGCGCTCCAGTCGAACGAGGACGATCATCTCGGATGGCTTCGGACCAGAAAGGGAACATTTGTCGTTCGAGAGCGGTCGCCGTTCAAGGAAACGTTCGACACTCGGATGCTGCGCGGAAAAGAGGACTACATGGAGATGTCGAAGCAGTGGGGGTACATCGTGGCCAACTCCCACGCCCGCGGAAGAGGCCGTTGGATCGCGAGCAAGGACTTTGTGCGGCACTTTTGGGAGAAGCGGTTGCACAAGGGGGAGAAGTGGAAGGACTTTACCGCGCTCATCTGGGACGTTGCCGTGGACTTTAACGCCCAGGTGATGAAGGATTTCTCGGGCTTCCTCCAAGTGTTCGGTCCGCGCATGAAGGACTGCCCCGCACCTGACAGGGTTTGAACGGATTGGCGCAGGAAGGACTGCCCCGCGTCTGGCAAGGGGTGATTGCTCATGGTGCCGATGTTTGGGTGCATTTCATGGACTCGACTTCGAGCCTGGACTCGAGGAGGGTAGTGGAAGCTTGACGCAGTGACGAATGATCATATTTCCCCAAGGCTTTGTAATGCCAAGATTGAAGATCTGCTATTTGCTGTTCCCCTCAGATCTTGCCGACCCGGCGCGCAGCCCCGAGATCCTCCTCGTCGAGCTCGCGGACGTTGTGCGGGACCGCAGGCTGCTTCGTGACGGCCCTGAAGGCCTTGTCAGACAATGCCACTGCATTTCGAACCAGCACGGCAACATACCCCTTCAGGTACTCGAACAGCACTGCCGGGGTGGACTTGTCCTGGATGGAGTAGTGCACGGTGTGCGCCTCAACCGCGATCACGGTGAGGCGCGGGTCGCTCGGGCTCCCGTCGCGCACGTTGTCCTTCTGTTCAAACCACAGCTGCAATCACTTCGTCAGGGGCCCTCTCCGGCAAGGAACTACGTCGCAACCTTGCCTTGATCGAGGGATTCCAAGCGGCAGCCTTCGTGGCCTCGTCGTTCCGGATCTGTGCGATGCCGCTGACGGACACCCATTCGCCGCTAGACTTGTCGAAGAACGAGACGTTGACGTGCGGATCGAAGAGGATGTCGTCGAACTGGGGCGCCGTGGAGGGTATAGTGATCGAACAGGGTGCAGCAGCCCAGCAGAGGCGTCTGCTCACCTTGTGCGTTTCCTGGTTGCCGATGAACCAAAGGTCCGCTCCGGCAAGCCGTTTCTGCACCTGCATCGCCCGCGAGACGAGGTCGCCGTGCTCGTTGCGCGTCGTGAGCATGCAGTCTGTTCGCGACGACGTAGTGAGCAGCAATCGGCGGCCAAAGACGCGAACCAACAAGGCAGGTGGTCGATGAGCTTGTACAGATCATCGATCTTCTTGGGCGTTGCGGGCTGGTTCTGGCGCGGAGTGGCGTCGCTCATCGTGGGTGCGTGTCGGAGCGCGTGGGCGGCGCGGGAGCGAAAGTTGCGGGCCGGACAGACGGCGACTGGCTTGATGGCAAAGAAGCGTCCACCGAGCAGAGAAGACCTCGGGAACCGCGACGGGATGTGGGCGACGGGCGCGCGAAGCATGCGGTGGCAGGTGACGTGTCGACTCGACATGCCCATCGTGCGCAAACATCTGCCTTGAAGCTCGCTTCAACTCACAACGGGAGGATCAGAGAAAAAGGCACAGGAGCCCGGCAACGGAAGACACCGATACAAATAAGCGTGAAATGTGGAGAGGACAGGGGAACAGAAGTGCGCGAAGTAGTTTCGATTCCAACCATGCTCGAGCCCGTACAACGAAGGAAGGTGGCGTTTAGATACGCCGGTTGGCAGCAGCCAATGCAGCTATGCCCGCAACTCAGTCACGCCGAGGCATGGAGAGCGCTTAAGACCGCTCGCCGCGGAGACGACGCGCAAGCTGGATGTCCTTGGGCTTGAAGACAAAAGCGTCAGTCCGAGGGCCAGGAAGAGCACGCCGGGTTCAAGTACCTGGATGGTGACACGCTTGGCGTGGATGGCCGCCAGGTTGGTGTCCTCGAACAGGCCGACAAGGTACGACTCGGCAGCCTCCTGCAGCGCGCCGATGGCCGACGACTGGAAGCGGAGGTCGGTCTTGAAGTCCTGGGCGATTTCCCTCACGAGCCGCTGGAAGGGCAGCTTGCGGATGAGGAGCTCGGTCGACTTCTGGTACCTGCGGACTGGCGGGGCACTGTTAGAGTCCGGTCGCCGCGGTCACCCCCATTCCCCCGAGTCCCCCGCGGCAGTGCTGCACGCTGCCCGTCCTCCGCCGTCGCAGATGCTCACTTTCACGCAGGGCGACCGTGCCGGGCCGGTAGCGGTGGGGCTTCTTGACACCGCCGGTGGCCGGGGCGGACTTGCGGGCAGCCTTGGTGGCCAGCTGCTTGCGGGGCGCCTTGCCTCCGGTGGACTTGCGGGCGGTCTGCTTGGTGCGGGCCATTGCGGTTGTGGGGTGACGGAGGTGCGGGTGACAGCCGTTCGGGGGAGGGGGGTGCGGGCGCGCCGCTTATATCGCCGGTGGGTCGCGCAGGTGCGTCGCGACCTGGCGCGCGGGTCGGTTGGGTCGCGCCGGGGCAGCGCGGACCACGCGCGCCGGCCGCCAGTCAAAAGGGCCAGCCCGCCCCGGCCCACACCCATCGACGTTCACCCCGTCTTCACCACCAAGCAGCAAACATGTCCGGCCGCGGCAAGGGAGGCAAGGGTCTCGGAAAGGGTGCGTCGCCGCCGCCCGCCGGACTCCCCGGCCGCCCGCCCCGGTCGCTCACGCCCGCCCTTCCCCTCCTCCCCGCGCACAGGCGGCGCCAAGCGCCACCGCAAGATCCTTCGGGACAACATCCAGGGCATCACCAAGCCCGCCATCCGCCGTCTGGCTCGCCGTGGCGGTGTCAAGCGTATCTCCGGCCTCATCTACGAGGAGACCCGCGGTGTCCTCAAGGTCTTCCTCGAGAACGTCATCCGCGACGCCGTGACGTACACCGAGCACGCCAAGCGCAAGACCGTCACCGCCCTCGACGTCGTGTACTCGCTCAAGAGGCAGGGCAGGACTATCTGTTCGTGTCTCCGACGTCTCGCAGGTTCCGTGTTTGCTGACTGCCCCTCCTCCAGACGGCTTCGGCGGGTAAAGGCCGCATGCTCGGCTGATCAGTTGTTGGTGAAGCACTCCCGGCGTATCTAAACGCCAACCTCCTAGTCATGGCCGTGTTGAAAGGTCGTTTGAATTGGATTCGGATTTGGTTCCATATCGCTGTTCCGCTCCCCGTCCAGAGTCCAGAGTCCGTCTTCCCGGGCACGAGAGTGCAGCGTTCGCCTCGCGCTCTGCCCTCGTGCGGCGAGAGAACCGATGGGCAGCGCGGCAGGAAGGCCGGGCGGCGGATGGGGGCGGCCGAGAGGCGTCCCCCCTCGCTCGGCCGCGCACGGCTCCATGCCCGGCCGCGCCACCGCACGCTTTGCTAATGGCGCCGGTGGCCTTTGGCGGCGTGTGGCCCTGCGGGTCGGGGTGCGGGCGAAGGCAATTCAGAGTCGAAGGTAATGACGGGGCGTTCGCGCGAGTCCATCGCTTCGGTCTCTTCGTTTCCATGTCCGCGACACGTACAGCCACTACAGCGCATCGAGATCTACTCTAGTCGTCGTCCAGGTCGATGGTCTCGATGGGTTTCTTTGCCTTCTCGATCGCCGGCGGGAGCTTGTGCGAGTAGCCCGCCAGGGACCGCCCGCTGAAGCAGAAAAAGTTGTTGATCGGCGCGTCCTTGCCCGAGATGACCTTGAGGATGTCCTGGGCAAGCTGGCCGCCGATGATCGCCGCGACGGGGTTGATTTCCGTGCCGGCGCCGTGCGCCATCGTCCTGTTCGCCCGGATGTCAGCCGATGGCAGGCCCGCACCAACGGTTCTCGAAACCAACCGGACGAGCTCCTCGGGCACGTAGTTTTCCGGTACGCCCGACAACTTCAGGTACTCCTTGCTCTCCGCCACCAGTCCGTTGTCGTCGTCTTCCGATTCGGGGTTCGGATACCGTCCGTGCTTTTGACGAAACCGGAGGAGGGCTGCTCAAACGTGAGACAAGGAAAGACCTCCTCCACGACCGAAACCCACTCATGATGGCAAAGAATAGCGGTGACGCCGCAAACCGCAGCTTGCCAAACTTCCTGTCGTTCCTGTCGGCCAGCCCCTCGAACGAAGCTTCAAGAGCATCCTGGAGGGGCACGTAGCTCTCGGAGATCGTCTCCTTCGTCACGATCTCGGTTCCGTAGGCCAGCTCCTTGTTCTCCCTGGGGATCGGTGAGCTCGGTCTCGTCGCTGAAGCGAAATCCGACGCACCTGGTGTACTGGTGCTCAATCAGGTCGCAGAAGTAGTAGCCGTGGAATCCCAACTGATCCGCGGCGTAGAACTTGATGCCCTTATCCCGGCAGATCTTGTTCACTCGTTTCTGTGCCGGCCGCGTGACGCGAGCGTCTTCCCGAGGACGGCGACGCGCTTACCAGGGTCTCCATGTCCAGTCCGGTGGCGCACACGACCGAGAAGCTGTCGAAAAACTCGTCGCCTAACTTCGAGATCGGCTCCGTGACCGCTTCGATCTTGACCCGGGGATTGAGCGCGCTTACGCGTTCCGCGACGGCCTCGGCGCGCTGCTCCGAGCGTGAGTCCACATCCAGCAACATCAGGCCGTGCTTAACCAACGTTCCAGCCAATGTCAGACTCCCTCAGAAAGAATTGGGCCCCGAGATCGTGCGGCTCGACGTTTTCCGGGTCGAGGATGGTGATCCCGCCCACGCCGGCGAGCACCGTGTTCTTGACCACCTCGTTGCTCAGAGCCTTCATGCCAATCACCAGGATCTTGACGTTCCTCATTCTGCAGGAACCATGCCCCATGTGCACGTTCGGGAGCGCCGTCGGCAAGGTGGTGAGCCCACTCGGAAAGCAGGAGCCCGAGCCGACCCAATGACCACCTTTGCTGCCCGTCCAAGCCCCACAACCTCATCTGCCTGTCGTACAGCTGGGCCTCCTCGTCGTCTATCCTCTTGGCGCCGGGCGCATTGGTTGTCCCAGCTCGCTCCGCACCGTCCTCCGCGACCTTGGAGCGCTTCGGCGCGTCGTCCTCGTCTCCATCGGACTCTCTCGCCCTTTTCTTCGAGGCATCCTGGGTATCCATGTCCGCGCTCCCCCGAAGTTCCTCTGCACGCGTCTTCTCAGTCGTAGTCCGCCCGCCCAGCAGCGCGCAGTGCATAAACACCGCTGAGCGCAATTGCACTGTCGAATCTGCTGCTACGCGCGATAGTCTCCTCCTACTTGCATCGGCTTTCTACTATCCGGTCGGACTGTTTAGACCTTGCCGAGATTGCGATGCCCGGGGTAGGAAGGGGGGCCTCGCCGCCGAACGAGTGGGCCACCCCGGTTGCCGCCAAGACGTACCCATCTGCGAGGACTACTGACGCGGGGATCACCGACTCGACTGCGAATTTGATACTGGCCGACATGGGAATGCTGCCGCGGCCGCAGTGGCACGTGCAACCTTCGCACCGGGGATTGCCGCTCTCCCCTTCTTCGGCGTTCCTGGAGACACCGAGGCCGGCAAACACCGCAAGTTTTGACGATGCGGACGCTTTGGAGCGGAAGTTGGCCAGGGAAACGAGATTGCGCCAGCAGTGAGTCCGTGTCTCCGCCGACTAGACGAGACGGTTCCTGAGCTGCGGCATCGTAGGCGGACTGCCAAGTTGGAGCAGCAATTGACGCAGGAGGAAGAGAAGCGCCGGGCAGAAATCTTGAGGAAAAGGCGGAACCGCCTGGACGACCAGGTGCGCAAGTTCAGGGATCTGCTTGCGGAACAGCGAAGGAGGCGCGAGACCCCTACGGCTTCCACGACGGTGCTCGATGCCGACGAGTCGCGGCGATTCACTGCGTCAGACATTACTGTTGATCACCGTCACGTGGAGCTGGTCGAAAAGTTGAACAGCAAGCGAATTCGGCGGGACCGTGGCCTCACGCAGAATGGTGCGGAAGCCCCGTCCAGCACCAAGGAGCAACAGCGAAGCAAGCCTTGGGTTCTTCCTCCAGTGAAGCAAGTTGTGCGCATTTCGCCGTCGTCGTCAACATGGAAGCTATGCTCCACTGCGGAAGGCATTCGGACGCCTTCGACCCCGTCGCTCTTGTCAGCCGGCGGAGCCGTTGAGCCGGTATCGCTTTCGACCCTCGTTCGCAAGGAGGAACAGCACGGAAGTCGTCCCTCCACGCCGTACCTCATGTTCCTGGCTGCAATCGACGCAGCACATGGAGGGCCGAACAGGGACCAATCGCCAATGCACGAGCAAGCATCTCGTCCTCGGCTCGTTCCGAAAGGAGGAGCAGCTATCGACCAGGAATGCCGCCCAACCTCGGACAAAGCTCCCATCCTCCCGGCACCGCGGCCGGCCGCGGCGACCGAGTCGAAAGCCCATGGTCCAGCTCCGGACATGCTTCTGTCACCGGGGACTGCTTCAAGGAGATTGCCGGCTCCAACGCCGCTAGGACGAAAGTCGCCGCGCCCATCGAGGCTACCGAGGCTGAGGTTCGTCGACACCGACAACGGGGAAGATCAATCGCGACCGAACGAGTTGAGTGAAGCGATCCATTCATGTAGGTTTCAGGTCACACGGTGCTACGAAGCTCGCTGACTCGCTCGACTCAATCCAGTTCCTCCGGAGCTTTTCGAAGTGCTGGAAGACCTGTGCCAGGACCGGCGGTCGAACAGGTCGGTCGACCAGATCCTTGGCATCCTGGAGCGAACGCCGCGGGCGACGCCATCAATGAGGCTGCGAGACATGCCAGGCTCGACCCAGACCCCTTCGTCGCCAATCCAAACTGTACGCCCAGCAGGCCTTGATCCGCGGGATCACCGGTGGCCCGCGAGTCCCCGCTCTCCAGCTTCCCGAACCGGTGCTGTTGCGCTGTCGGCGAGAGAACCACAGACCTTGCTCTCCGCCACTACGAGGATCAGCCACAGTGCTAACAACGTCGTCTACGGCGAGGTGCCCTTGATCGCTGGCCACCGGGGACTTGACAACCTGGATCAGGCTGTGCTGTCGTCGAGATCGCCCGCGCTGGAACCGCGGCATAAGGAGCCTTGGAACTTCCCATCCAGCATCCCAGTCGAGCAATCTCCTCCGCCACCGCGTGCGAGGAGGCGGCCCAAGCCTAAGCCGTTAACGCAGCCGGAGATGCGTTTTGACAGCACGCCAGTGCGCAAGGAACCGCGCGCCAAGGAGGCAAAGAGGCAGACGAACAGCGACGCGACGAATCAGGCCGCCGCGGCAGAGCCTCCCCCGAGAGAGCAGGGGGCGATGGGCGGATCCGGGGCCGCGGAAACCTCCCCGGGCGGGCAGGGCGTCGTAGTGGTCGTTCCGGCGGGGGCCGTGCCCGGGGGAGGGCAGCTAGACCCGGCGCAGCTGCAGGCGCTGTCTGTGCTGCTGGGCCAGATGCGCATCAGTGGTGTACCGGGGTTTTCGGGGCATTGATCTGTTCGGGAGACGCCGGGTGTGTTCGGGATGCCGTGCCGATGCCCCAGCCCAGCCAGCGTCACCGGCGCGAAGGCAGTTTCGCCCCAAATCGACTTTCCGCTGTTCTCCACAACCGATTGCCGGCGGACGTCTTGTGGAGGGCGAAGCGAACGTACGGCCTCGTGTGCCGAGCCCAGTCCCGACGCCCCTCACTTCGTTTGCCCTCCGGTACCGGGGTTGCAACGCCACGGCGTCACGGCTCTTCAGTGGCTCGAGCGGCGCCCACTTCCCACATCGCGTCTGACCAACGATGACGGTCGAGAGCGACGTTACGCCGCCGAGTGAGTGCCTTCCGGGGCTCGGGACCCGTCGCGATGTCGCCGGAATGCTGAATGCCGCGGAATCGCAGCGATGTCGCGGTGGAGCTCTTCCTCCGACTCCGTCAAGGAGTACGTTCAGAGGCTTGGAGGACATACCCCGATCACAAAGGTCCTCATCGGTAAGCTTGCGGCCTGGGCCGGAGCGGCCGATGGCGGCGGACGGGTCGCTGAGCTGTCTCCGGATCCCGCCAGCCAACAACGGTATCGCCGCCGTCAAGGAGATCAGATCTGTTCGGAAATGGGCCTACACGGAGTTCGGCGAGGAGAGGGCTATTCAGTTCGTGGCCATGGCCACGGTGGGTTCGGCTGCGGACGGGGCGGCGAATGGAATCTGATCCGGTCCTCGCCGGCCCGCAGTCGGAGGACCTCGCGGCCAACGCCGAGTACATTCGGCTGGCCGACCAGTACGTTGAGGTGCCCGGAGGCAGCAACAACAACAACTACGCCAACATCGACCTGATTACGGACATTGCCGAGCGGGTCGGTGCCCAGGTGGGTACCGGCGGGTGGCGTTTTTCGCAAGCGACGACTGACGCTCCGTTCCCGCGCTGCAGGCCGTCTGGGCTGGCTGGGGTCATGCTTCGGAGAACCCGAAGCTCGTGGAGAAGCTCAAGTCCGTCGGGATCATCTTCATTGGACCTCCGGCCAACGCCATGCGGACCCTGGGCGACAAGATCGCCTCGACCATCGTCGCCCAGTCGGCCGACGTGCCCTGCATCGACTGGAACGGCAATACCGTGACCCTCAGCGCGGAGGACCGCGATGAGCAGGGTGTGGTCATCATCCCGGACGAGGTGCTCCGCAAGGCTTGGGTGATGGACGCCGAGGAGGGCCTGAAGCACGCTGAGCGCATCGGATACCCGGTCATGATCAAGGCCTCGGAAGGTGGTGGCGGCAAGGGCATCCGCAAGGTCACGGATGGGAAGGGCTTCAAGGGCCTTTACGAGCAGGTGGCGCGCGAGGTGCCGGGCAGCCCGATCTTCGTCATGAAGGTTCGCTTCGGTCGAGTCCTTCAGTGGGGGAGTACCTGACAGAGCGATCCCCAGATGATGGCCGGTGCTCGCCACTTGGAGGTCCAGCTACTCGCCGATCAGTACGGCAACGCCATCTCCCTCTTCGGTCGCGACTGCTCCGTGCAGCGCCGCCACCAGAAGATCATCGAGGAAGCACCTGTCACCGCCGCGCCCCCGGAAGTGCTGGAGAAGATGGAGAAGGCCGCCGTGCGTCTCGCTCGCCTCGCCGGCTACGTCAACGCCGGCACCGTCGAGTATCTCTACGACGCCGAGACCAAGACGTTCTCCTTCCTCGAACTCAACCCGCGGCTGCAAGTCGAGCACCCGACGACCGAGATGGTTTCTGGTGTCAACATTCCGGCCGCCCAGCTGCAGGTCGCAATGGGCATCCCGTTGAGTGGAATCAAGGACATCCGGACGCTCTACGGGTGAGTTGTTACGCGCTCTTGCTCATCGGTGGTGGAAACTTACCCATCCGATTCGCCAGTTTGAACCCTTACGAGACCTCGCCCATCGACTTTGACTTTGTCAAGCCGATTTCGTACGAGATCCAGCGCAAGCCCGCTCCCAAGGGCCACGTCATCGCCTGCCGCATCACTGCCGAGAATCCCGAGGCCGGCTTCAAGCCCAACTCGGGCAAGGTCCTCGAGCTCAACTTCAGGTCGTCGACCAACGTCTGGGGCTACTTCTCCGTCATCTCGACCAGTGGCATCCACGACTTTGCCGACTCGCAGTTCGGACACATCTTCGCCTACGGCGAGACGCGCCAGATCGCCCGCAAGAACATGATCGTCGCCCTCAAGGAGCTCTCGATTCGCGGTGATTTCCGCACCACCATCGAGTACCTCGTCACGCTGCTCGAGATGAAGGACTTTGCCGAGAACAACTTCGACACCGCGTGGCTCGACGGTCTCATCGCCAAGAAGATCGAGATCCAGAAGCCCGAGCTGCTTGTCGTCGTCGTCTGCGCGGCCGTTAGCAAGGCCCTCACGTCGTTCGAAGAGAACGTCGCCGAGTACCGCAAGGTGCTGGAGAAGGGCCGCATTCCCGAGCGCAACCTGCTCAAGACCAGCACCGTCATCGAGTTCGTGTACGAGGACATCAAGTTCCGCTTCACGGTCGCGCGGTCCGGGCCCGAGACCTTCCGCGTCATCTACGGCGGCACCATCGTCGAGGTCATCTGCAGGCGGCTGGCCGACGGCGGCATGCTCATCCTACTCGACGGCAAGAGCCACGTGGCCTACCTCAAGGAAGAAGCGGTCTCGACCGTCTTGACGCTCGATAGCCGCACCATCAACCTCGAGAAGGAGTCGGACCCGACAAAGATGCGCAGCCCTTCGTCCGGCAAGCTCGTTAGGTTCCTCGTCGAGGACGGCGGCCACGTCAACGCCGGCGACCAATTCGCCGAGATCGAGGTCATGAAGATGGTCATGGCGCTGTCCGCCTCGGCGGCCGGCGTTGTGACGCACCAGAAGCAGCCCGGCGTGGCACTGCAGGCCGGCGACGTTCTTGCCAGCTTGGACCTCGACGACCCCAGCGCAGTCAAGCAGTCGAAGCCGTTTGAAGGCCAGATCTCCTTTGGGTGAGTTGCCGCGCCGATCAACGTCGCATGTGAGGCTGACGCATTTGGCCACGCAGCGCGCCGCAGGTCGGCGGCAGCAAGGCGCATCAGCGCGCCAGGGAGCTGCGTAAGAACCTCGAGCTCGTCCTCGATGGCTACGAAAGCTACGACGGCGTCGCGGCGGACATCCGCAAGCTCTCGGACGTTCTCAAGGATCCGGAGGTTCCCCGCCTTCAGCTCCTCGAGGTGCTCTCGTCGCTCACGGGACGCATCCCGTCGAACGTCGAGGACGCCCTGCGCGACGTCACTGCCGAGCCTTGGGACGTCGATGGGGTCTCGGGCAAGATCTCCGCCGCGGAAGCCGCCGTCGCTTCCCACGCTCCCAAGGGCGTGGACGAGCGAGCCGCCTACGACACGCAGCTCGCTCCTGTGACCGCGCTGCTCAAGGAGTACCACAACGGCCTCCTCGCGCACGAGCGCTCCGTCATGACCGAGCTCCTGGAGCGGTACTACGCCGTGGAGAAGCTCTTTGACCGTGAGCACGCCGAGAGCGACGTCTTGGACAAGATCCGGCAGGAGAACAAGGGCGATTTCGACATTGCTATCTCGCTGGCCCGGGCGCACGGCAAGATGTCGACCCGCAACGAGCTGATGCTCAACCTGCTTGCCCACGTCCGCTCCGACTACGACGGCGAGCAGTGGAAGGGAGCCTACTCTCCCATCCTCAAGAAGCTTGCCGCGCTCGACTCCAACGTTTCCGTCAAGGTCGCCGTGCGCGCCCGGGAGCTCCTCATCTACACCACCCTGCCGACGTACTCCGAGCGGTACTCCGAGATCGAGAAGTCGCTGCGGGATGCGCTTCAGGGCGCCCCGGCCAAGAAGATTGTTGCCAACGGCAAGGCCTCCACCACCGTTCCGGTCGAGGACATTGTGGCGCACGACCGCCTCGTCGACCTCATCAGCGCCAACCACTCGATCATCGACGTCCTGACGCAGTTCTTCTACCACCCGGAGGTCCCGATCCGGATGGCCGCGCTGCACACCTACGTCGCGCACACTTATGTCAACGCGTACGAGATCGCCGGCGCCGAGTTCGAGAACCTGCTCAACAAGGTCCCGGTCTTCAAGTGGGACTTCAAGCTCAAGGAAATCTCCCGCGACCAAGACGCTCTCGAGCCGATCGCCCGCGACAGGACCCCCAGCGCGGCCGACGGACCCGCCTCCGCGCGGAAGGGCGTCATGGGCGCATTTCAGTCGCTCGACGAACTCGAGGAGGCCTTCCCCATCCTCATTAGCGAGCTGGCCTCTGTCTCGGGCACGGCGGCCAAGCGCACGGACTCGGTCTCGGACCTCGTCTCCATGAGCAGGCAGGCTGCCCTGTCGCCCGCAGTTGCCGCCGCGTCTGGTAGCGTCAACGTCGTCAACCTCGCCATCGATTCCAGCAAGATCAAGCACATCGACGACGAGGCTCTGGCGGCGCGGGGCAGCAAGATGCTTCACAAGCATAAGCAGCTGCTCCTCGACCATGGCGTCCGCCGCGTCACCTTCACGGTCACGCAGCAGGGCCAGTTCCCCAAGTACTTCACATTCAAGCAGTTCCTCGACTACCGCGAGGACGGCATTATCAGGCACATCGAGCCGGCCCTGGCGTACCAGCTCGAGCTCCGCCGCATGGCCAACTTCAACATCCGCGCGTGCTTCGGCGACAACCGCCGCGTGCACGTCTACCTCGGCACCGGCAAGGAGAACCCGACCGACAACAGGTTCTTCGTGCGTGCCCTCGTGCAGCCGGGTGCGCTGGCGGAGAACGTGCGCACGCACGACTTCCTGGCTTCCGAGGGCGAGCGCATCCTGAGCGACATCATGGACGCCCTCGACGTGCTCAACTCGGAGCAGTCGAGCCAGACCCAGACGGACTGCAACCACCTCTTCATCAACTTCATCCCGACGTTCCAGCTCGATGAAGACGAGGTCGAGAAGGAGCTGCGCGGCATCATCATCCGCAATGGCATCAGGCTCTTCCGCCTGCGGGTCACGGATGCCGAGGTCCGCTTCGTCATCCAAAAAGGGTCCAACCCGCCCCAGGCAATCCGGTTCATGATCTCGAACGTCACCGGCTACATCATAAAGATCGAGCGTTACGCCGAGGTCAAGAACGCCGAGGGCTTCTACGTCCTGAACTCGAGCACCAACCCGCCCGGCCACCTCCACCGCACTCCCGTGCTCGCGCTGCACGGCACCAAGGAGTATCTCGCTCCGAGGCGGTACAAGGCCCACTTGCTGGGCACGACCTTTGTCTACGACTTCCCCAACCTCTTCCGCCAGGCGGTCCAGGGCATGTGGGCGCGCTTCGTCAAGAAGAACCCGTCGGCTGCGGTTCCGACCAACGCCATGACGTACACGGAGCTCGCCTTGGACGAGACCAAGCAGCTGCGCGAGGTGTTCCGCGAGCCCGGCAGCAACAACATCGGCATGGTCGCGTGGCTCTTCGAGATGTTCACCCCGGAGTGTCCCGAGGGGAGGAAGCTCGTCGTGATCGCCAACGATATCACCGTCAACACCGGCTCGTTCGGTACCGAGGAGGACCTGCTCTTCAAGAAGGCCTCGGAGCTCGCACGCAAGCACGGCTACCCGCGCGCCTTCCTGTCGGCCAACTCGGGCGCCAGGATCGGGCTCGCCGACGAAGTCAAGGCCAGGTTCAAGATCGCGTGGAACGATCCCAAGGACCCCGCCAAGGGCTTCAAGTACATCTACCTCACGCAGGCGGACATGAACGCCCTCCGCGACCCGACCTCGGGCAACGTTCCCGCCATCACCGAGATGATCCAGGACGAGGGTGAGGTCCGCTACAAGATCACCGACATCATCGGCAAGCAGGACGGCCTCGGCGTCGAGAACCTGCGCGGTTCGGGCATGATCGCCGGCGAGACTTCGCTCGCCTACAAGGATATCTTCACCATCACCCTTGTGACTGGCCGTTCCGTCGGTGGGTTTCCGCGCCTGATGTATCGCATGAGCTCCGTGACACTGTCTCGCGCAGGTATCGGAGCCTACCTCGTCCGTCTGGGGCAGCGAGCCATCCAGGTCGAAGGCCAGCCCATTATCCTCACCGGCTCGTCCGCCCTCAACAAGGTGCTCGGCCGCGAGGTCTACAGCTCCAACCTCCAGCTCGGCGGGACCCAGATCATGTACAAGAACGGCATTTCGCACATGACCGCCAAGAACGACATGGAGGGCGTCACCCACATCGTCAAGTGGCTCTCGTACGTCCCCAAGGCGCGCGGCTTCGACCTGCCCAGCCTCAGCATGGTGCCGGATCCGGTCGAGAGGCCCGTGGAGTTCAAGATCCCGAACACGCCGTACGACCCGCGCAACTTCCTGGCGGGTGTGCAGGAGGGCAACAAGTGGATTTCGGGCATCTTTGACCGCGACTCGTGGGTCGAGGCCATGGGCGGATGGGCACCTGGCGTCGTCACTGGCAGAGCTCGTCTTGGCGGTGCGTATTCGTCTGCGAAGTCTGGCGCTTGGGCTTATTCGATTCCGCCGGCAGGTATCCCGATCGGCATCGTTTCGGTCGAAATGCGCACGATCCGGGAGACTTGGCCCGCCGACCCCGGCAATCCCGAGTCGAGCGAGCAGATCCTCACCAGCGCGCCTCAGGTGTGGATGCCGGAATCGGCTTTCAAGACGGCGCAGGCGATCCGCGATTTTAACCACGGCGAGAGTCTCCCGCTCGTCATCTTTGCCAACTGGCGTGGTTTCTCGGGCGGACAGAACGATCTCTTGAAGGGCATCCTTAAGTTCGGTTCGTACATAGTCGACGCACTTGTGGACTACCGCCAGCCCGTGTTTGTTTACGTCATGGGCGAGCTCCGCGGCGGTGCATGGGTCGTGCTCGACCCCACGATCAACCCCGACTACATGGAGATGTACGCGGAGACCAACGCCCGCGGCGGCGTGCTCGAACCCGAGGGCACGGTGGAAATCAAGTACCGGAAGAACCAGATCCAGGCGACCATGGAGCGGCTCGACGAGGAGTACAAGGCGCTCAAGGTGGCCGAGAAGGATCTGACCGCGCCCAAATCCGGGGCAGGCAGCCAGGCCAACGGCGTCGGGGTCAGCTCCAAGGTCACGGACGCGCTCAAGTCGAAGGAGCTGCTGGCAAAGATCTCTGCGCGCGAAAAGAAGCTGATCCCGATCTACCACCAAGTCGCCCTGCACTTTGCCGACCTGCATGACACCCCGCGCCGCATGCTGGCCAAGGGCGTCATCCGCGGCATCGTCGACTGGAGCGACTCGCGTCGGCTCTTCTTCTGGAGGCTCAAGAGGCGGCTTCTCGAGGAGCGCCTCGTGAAGGACATTGCAAAGGCGCGGCCCGATCTGGACCGGCCGGCGGCGTTCGACGTGCTCGGCAAATGGTACCGGGAAGATGCGGGCCGGGTGCACACCGTCGACGGCTCGGTGGGCTACGCGGAGGTGGCCGACACGGACGCCGTGTCCTGGCTGGAGGCGTTCAAGGCGAAGCTGGAGGACAAGATGCTGGTGCTGAAGAAGGAGGCGATCAAGGCGGAGATGAAGGAGCTCATGAAGAAGGACAGGGCGGCATTGCTGGAGGGGATCAGCAACCTGATGCGCCAGCTGTCGGCGGAGGAGCGCGAGCAACTGCTCCAGGTACGTCTCGGAGGGCGGCTTCTTGTGCATCCCAGCTCACCCTTTTTGTTTCAGGTGTCTCTGTACTAGTTGGACGGCGGACGGTCTTGGGTGTGCTTGCTCGCCAGCGTGGCTCGGCTCGAACTTGGAACTTGGTTGCTGATGATGTACTGTTCATCACGATAGACTGCGCGTTCGATGCGCTACAGTTTGGAGAACACGGGCGTCTTCTTGGCAGCCATGGCCGCATTCACCCTCTGCCCGTCTTCCCCGCCTGCGATTCCGGCGACATAGTTGGCCGTGTATTGGATCCCAGCGGCAACCGACTTGTTCAGGGCAATGAGACGATCGGCATGTGAAACTGGCGGCGCCCCAACTCACAGAATCACGAGAGAAGTGCAGGATGTCCTTCGTAGCTGTCACTGCTATGGGCGACTGAGCAGCGATTTCCTTGGCCATGTCGAGTGCAGCAGCTGATGGAACAAGGTGCCGCGTAAACTTCGCGAAGAATGCAGACCATGCCAGGAACGCACCCATGGCCTGGTCCTTGGTGTCGAAAACCCTGTTTACGAAACCCCACTGCAGAGCTTCGCTGCTCGAAAAGTGACGAGCCGAGAAGGCGAGCTCGCGGACGAAGCTGTCCGACCCGCAGATCCTTGGGAGGCGCTGGAGCGCACCGACGTCGGCAGCGATGCCGATCGCAGTTTCCTTGAGGCAGTAGCTAGCGTCCTTGGTGCAGTAACGAATATCTGTGGCGCAAAGAAGCTCGATCCCTGGAGGGAACCCTGTTAGTCGGCACGGAGATGCGCCCAGGGTTTCCTTACCTGCTCCAAAGGTCGCTCCGTGGCTCACGGCGATCGTAGGCTTCTCGCATTGTTCGATCGCATTGAACGCCCCGTTCGCCTCATTGATGACCCGGCGTCTGTGCCGGAAGTGCTTCCTCCCCTGCTCCGTCGGAACGCTCCGGGTCGATCGCTCCTTCAAATTTATCCCCGCGCAGAACAGAGGGCCGTCTCCGCTGATGAGCACGACCCGGACGTCGCCATCTTCTGCGACAGCCTCAAAAACACGGCGAGTTTCGGACCAGAAAAGATCGTCAATCGCGTTCCGAATCTTCGGCCGGCTTAGGGCGACCTCCAGTACCCAGGGCGCAACGAATCCGACCCGCAGAGTTTGAAGGGGCGCCGGAGTGTGATAACGCGAAAGGTCGGTCGACGACATGGCAGGTTCCGGGAGCAGCTTCGGCGCCAAAAGTCCGTCGGTACGCGCAAATTGTACAAAGATAGGTGTAAGGAGAGAACGAAGGGACGGGAGGTGACGATGCGGGCCGTGGACGGTGTGGCCTCGTGGTGGGAGACGACCAAGAGACGACTGTGATCGACTCGCCGGCGCACTTGCGTTGCCACCTTCCCGTGCCAGAACGGGCCATGTCGGACGACAACGGCGGCCCCAGTGGCGGGGGCTTCATCGCTTCGGGCTCCCCGCCGGCCACGGCGCCGGACGGCTCCTCCCGCGCCGAGGCGAACCGCGAACGCGCTCTCCGCTTGCTGGAGGAACGGCGGCGGGCCGCTGGCCCGGGACCGGCCGCGGGACCTCCCGATGGATCTGCACCTTCCGCATCGTCGGCCTCGGGAGCCCCGGCGGGGCAGGCCGCGGCCGAGGGAGGCGCACAGGGACCGGAGCCCCAGGGGAGGCCAAACTTCCGGCGGAGCAAGCGGGGCTATCTGGACGGGTACTACGAGTACAATTTGAGCGAGATCAGGGATACCAAGGGCGGGTTCATGGCGGTGGAGGCCGACGCGCAGGCGGAAGGGCCCCAGGGGAAGGAGAAGGCCCGGCCAGTGGAGAAGCGCCTCCGGACAGATCCCCGTGCGTTCCCCGTTCCTTTCTTCCGACTTCCAATCTGAAGCCCTCGATCCAGCCGTCTTGCTGCCGCTCGAGGACAACCCGCACTGCCGGCACTGCCGCTCCATCAACATCGACCCCGTGCTGCACGAGCACTTCAAGGTCGACGTCTGCCGCGCGTGCCGCGACGAGCGCCCGGAAAAGTACAGCCTGCTGACCAAGACCGAGTGCAAGGAGGACTATTTGCTGACGGAGAGCGAGCTTCGGGACGAGGAGGTGCTGCCGCACTGGCTGCGGCCGAATCCTCAGTGGGTTCGCCTTGCCGCGAGGTAAGGCAACCGCTGACGACCCGCCAGCAAATCGACGTGGAGCAACATGATGCTGTACCTGCGGGAGCAGGTCGAGGAGTTTGCGTGGAAGAAGTGGGGCGGCGAGGAGAAGCTGGACGAGGAGTTTGAGCGGCGCGACTCGGAAAAGAAGGCCAAGAAGGAGAAGGCGCACAAGGACAAGATGGCGGAGCTGCGCCGCAAGACCCGGACGTCGACGTGGGTCAAGAAGGAAGCGAAGCACGAGCACTCGTTCGAGGTGGAGGAGGAGGGGATCGAGGTGTGCAAGTTGTGCGGGCTGACGGTCGAGGTGGACCAGTTCTGAGGCGTCCGATCGGAGCGGACGGCTGCTCTGTGCATGGCACGTTCTTTGTCAATCTCAATGAAGTAGACAATACTACAGCCAGGACCATCCCTCAAATCAGTCAGTCCGAAAAAGAAGGCCAACTCAAATCCTCAGGTCGCCCTCGGCGTTCCGCCCCCAACACGCCCCGACGGCGTTGACCGCGTTCTTCGTCCCGTGCACCACGCCGGCGCCGACGCGCCAGCATCCCGTGGCGACGAGCGCGACGCCCTTGACGCACCCGCTGCGCACGCGCGACGCGATGGCCGCCAGCTCGCCGAGCGGGGCCGCGCTCGGGGGTTCGATGTTGACGTCGAAGCCGTACAGCTCGGCGATCTCGCAGAGGAAGGGCTGGTCGTAGCGCGGGTGCAGGCCCATCTGGGCGTAGTCCTGCGGGCGCACCGTCGGCTCGGGGCGCTTCGAGACGTCGAGGAAGTGCTGGAAGATGCGCGAGTTGAGGGTCGCGAAGTACCTGCGGGTTCGCCCTCGCAATGAGCACGGAATGGCGCTCTCCCGACGCCCGAACCCACTTTGCTATCCGCGTGTCCGTCGTCCTCTCCATCTCCTGCGCCAGCTGCCTGTCCGCCGCCACCATCCTCTCCCTCTCCGCCTCCTCTTCCGCCGTCCCCTCCTCGGCCCTCGCGCTCGTCCCGCTGTCCTTCCTCCCCTCGGAGAACCCGGAGTCCGTCTGGCTCGCCACGTCGGCGTTGGACGCCGGGCTGGGGTCCGGCAAAAGGAACGCGCCCGAATCCGACGCCGACGGCGCGCCCGCGGCGGCCCCGACCCGCGGGCGCTCCGCCTCGCGCGCGGCCTCGGAGATGATCTTGCGGAGCTCCCGGTACCGCGATTTGTCCAGCTCCGTGACGAAGAACTTGGGCGCGGGCGCGACGTTTGAGCCCAGGCCGCCCACGGGGGGGCCGCCAGAGACCGGGATGCCGTGGTCGAGGAAGAGGTCGTAGTACTGGGGTTTGCTGAGGATGATGGAGTCGGTCGTGCCTGCGGTGGAGGGTCAGGGGCCGACGAGAATTGAGGAGACGATTGCTCACAGCCGATGTAGTGGGGTTTGTGGGAGACTTCGATGATGTCGTTCAGGTTCACGTAAAAAACAGGGTCAGTCGGGACCTCCGGACCGGATTCGAGGTGGTGGGCGCCCAGGGTCAGCGCCGAGAGGACTGATGGGATGGGAGATTAGTTGAGCCCGACGACACGCAAGCCAAACCAACCGTGATGGGTCAGGGAGAGGACGGGAGGGGGTGCGAAAAAGAGGATGCGCTTCTGGGCGAGCACGTTCTTCCATATCTGAGGGCGTGATGGGGCGGTGGGGTCAGTCCGGGTCCGGTGGGGCGGCAAGGCTTTTCCCACCAGGAAGATGTACGGCCCAAAGTAGTCGACGAAGGTGGCGAGCTGGCCCGGCGGCATCTCCTGCAGGATCTGCGCTGCCGTGGGCCGCTGTACGCGCTGCAGCGCACCCGACGACGACGACGCCGAGGCCGGCGAGTCCCCCGCGCTTTCCGGGGTGCCGATGGCCTCGCCCCCGTCCGCCGACGCGCGCACGTGCTGCGGCATGTCCCACGGCGACCGCGTCGCCTCGTAGTACGGCACGAGTTCGGAGTAGTCGCCCGGGTTGCGCAGCGCGTGGCGCACGCGCGAGCGGAGGAAGGGGATGTGTGCGGCGAGGCCGAGGTAGTCGGGGGACAGCACGCCGACGGCGCGCAGGCGCGCGCCGCGCTCCATGTCGACAGCGCCAGCGGCGCGGCCGAAAGCGGCGACGCCGTAGAACAGGCCGTTCTTGAAGCAGATCACGTCCTCGTGGATGTTGTGCGAGCCCGACGGCAGGCACGAGAACTCCGCGCCGGCGACGTCCGCGCCCTCGGGGTGCACCCACTCGAGCGTGTTGCCGTGCTTCGTGTCGAAGCGCACGACGAACACGCACAGCGTGGGCGCTGCGCCGAGCGGGGGCAGCGCGGCGGCGAGGTCCGACGACGACGACACGACGAGCCCCGGGCCGACCGGCACCAGGCCGCCCGCGCCGGGCGCCAGCTGCACCGGCGAGTCGGCGGCATCCGCGGGGCGCCCCTTGCCCTTGTCGCGCGGCAGCGGGATCTCGACCAGGCTGTCCTCGGGCAGCGGGGCGACCCGCCCCCCACTCCCGCCCGCGCCCACGCTCGCCGCCATCGCCGCGTCCGCCCGCGTGCGGGTCGTGCTCAGCGGGTGCGGCAAGGTCCGGCGTGCCGCGGCGCCCGGCAGAGGCCGCTCATCAGCAGGGGTTCTATCTGTCGGTGTCAACGGGGGAGCGAAGCCCCGCGGAGGCGAGAACACGCGCCTCGCCGCACACCCGCACACCACAGCAGATCCTATTTGGCGGCCGGCGTGCCGATCGTTTGGTCAAGGTAGTCTGTCGGACATCACTCCGCGCGCGATGGCCGCGGCGGACCGCACAGGCCTCGCCGACGCGTCGCACCGCGCCCCCCCCCCTGCTCCACCGCGGAAGACGGCATCTGACCCGGCATGCACCCCGTTTCCTCCCCGACGCGCGCGCCATGATTGCAGGCGCCATGGCCTCGAAGGTGCCGCGGAACTTTAGGCTGCTGGAGGAGCTGGAGAAGGGCGAGAAGGTGGGAAGCACGCTGCACGGTCGCACGACCTCGGAAATTCCAACCTTCGCCTTTTGTCCCCGTCTGCGGCTCCTTGGGCCCCTACGTAACTAGGGCTACGGCGATGGGACGTGCTCGTACGGCCTGCAGGACCCGGAGGACATCACCCTGACCCACTGGAACGGCACCATCATCGGCCCCCTCCACGTGAGCCCCGCCGCCCGTTCCCTCGCCGGATCCGGCCCGCCGACGCGTCTCCGCGCCCAGACCGTGCACGAGAACCGGATCTACTCCCTGCGCATCAGCTGCGGCGAGCAGTACCCCGACCGGCCGCCGATAGTCCACTTCTACTCGAAGATCAACATGCCGTCGACCGTGAACCCGCAGAACGGGCGGGTGGAGCACCTCCCCTGCCTGGACCGGTGGGCGCGGAATTACAGCCTCGAGACGGTGCTCACGGAGCTTAGACGGTGGGTCGTCCGGGCTTCGCACCACTTGGGGGCTGACGCGCGGACCGCAGCGAGATGGCATCGCCGGCCAACAAGAAGCTGCCGCAACCGCCCGAGGGCACCCACTTCTGAACACCCTGACTCCTTTCTCTATCCTCGGCACGCGGCAGAAATGTAGAACTCAATCGGAAAAGACCAGAAACGGCCATTCATTGACTCAGAGTCCAGGGTATACCAGATCTGCTACATGCGGGGTTGGTATCTGTCTAGGGATGAGGATGGGGATGGGAATGCGCGTGGGCCTCCTGCGGCGCCTCCTCGAGCGGACGGTTGAAGAGCAGGTCCTTCGGCACCGTCAGCCCCCAACCCCGGTAAAACCGCAACCGAACCCACTTTGAGCACCTGCGAAATCAACCCGTGCACCGCCTCGGAGGTGATCTTGGAGCTGTCCCGCGCGACCTTTGCCAGCGGCCCCTCGGCGTCCTTCTTCTTGCCGCCCTCGCCCGGCCCGCCGAACCCGCCCGCGCGACCGCCCTGCGAGATGGTCCCGTCCGCCTGCTCGATCTTGTCCGCGAGATCGAGGATCTGGCGCGCCGAGTACTCCCGGTTCTGCGCGGTCAAGGGCGGTACGTCGGTGAGCAGCTGTCCGCTGACCGCGCGCCCGACGAGACCGCACGGTGAGCAGCGGCGACTGCGACAGCGTGTTGACCCAGTACTTGTTCCACAGCAGCTCCAGCAGCCCCGTGTCCAGCCCCGACTTGAAGGTCGAGATCTCGAGCTGGTAGTACTGCTTGGCGTGCACGCCAAAGTCCTCGATCTTGCTCAGCGGGATGGTCTGGTACTCGGAGGGACCCTCGTCGGGGGGCTTGTAGCCGGCGGGGTAGGTGCGGAAGGCGCCGATTTCGACCTTGCCGGCCGAGATGGTTCGGTTCGGGTCGATCTGAGGACGGCGGAGTCACGACGCGTCCCCGGGTCCGCGGCGCGCGGGAGAAACGCACGACGATGGCGAGCCACGGCTCTTGGTACTGCTGGTTCAGCATCTGCGTGCTCACGTCGATCCCCGAGAGCCAGCACCCGTACCCGGGATGGCTGTGGTACCACCCGATAGCGTTCTCGAGCCTCCCGACCTGCCCCCGGAATCAGCGCCCCTCCCGGCACATGCGGCGGGCCGCGCACCTCCCGGATCTTCTGCAGGTACTCGACCATGTACTCGTACCCCTCCGCCGCCGCGTTCACGCGCGTCTCCGTGCCCTCGACGGGGAGCGCGAACGAGTCCATGACCACCATCGTGTCGTCCATGATCTTGCCCTGCATGAGGCCCATGACCTCGATGTTGCCCCCCGAGCGCGCGTGCATGACCTGCGGCGGCGGGCGGGGTCAGCTCCGGCGCGGCAGGGCGGGGAGGCGTCCGCACCATCTTGATCAGCGCGACCGCCGATATCCGGACCTTCTTGAAATGATGCGGGCTGCCGGCGCGTCACGACGCGTCCCCCGGGGGGCGGAGGGGGGCCTACTCGGTGGACCACTTCTTGGCCGACAGCTGGCGCTGCTGCTCCGCGTTGTCGAAGCGGTAGATCGCGTCCGTGGCCGCGTCGATCTCCATGACGTTGTTCTCATGCTGCCAGTTCTTCAGGGCGGTCTTGCTGTCCGCCATCGCGGCGCGCTGTCGGGCCGCCGGGGCCACGAATCGAGCGCGAGTGGGGGAAAAGGGAACGGACACATGAGGAAGGGCGACAGCGTTCGAATTCCCTCCTTGTCCCTCCATTCTTCCGGAGTCTCCTTTCTTGATTCAGAATTAGGTTTCCCGTGCCTCTTTTCCGGCGGGCCGGGCTCGTGTCCTCGGCGCGGCCATGATCCACGAGCTCCTCCTCGCCCTCTCGGGCATTCCGGGCGACGTCTTTGTCGCGGACGACGAGACCGGGTGCTACCGCATTCCGGACGAAATCGACTTTCTCCACTCTTCGGAGCGCTCCCTGCTCGAGGCCGTGGCGAAGCTGGGCTACGTGTACTGCCGGATCCGCGCGGTGCTCGAATCCTGGAGCAGCTCCGGGTCGGCGGCCCCCGCACGCGCCGACGCGCGCGTACCGAAGGACAGACGGCTGCAGAGCGCGGATGCCGGCGCGGAGAGGGAGCTGCCGTCGGCGTACCGGACGGCGCTGGCCAACGCGATCGAGGCCGAGGTGCTGGAAGGATACCGCGGGCTGATCGTGGAGAACGAGAAGCTGCTGCTTTCTGCGACGGCCCCGGACGACGAGGAGGTGCTCACGTCCATCGCCATGGTTTCGCACACCTTTTCCAAGGTGAGGGCCGGCGGAGCCGCATAGACGGCACGCACGAGATGACCGGGCGGATCCCGCAGTACACAATCACCCTCCCTTACGTCTACGACGTCGTCTCGGAAGTCCGAGCAGCCGGCATCGACATGCATGGCACCCGGCTTCTCTCATTCCTGCACTCGCGGAGCCACGTGGGCATCCCGCAGGTCCGCGACATGATGCGGGTCCTGCTGCGGCGCTGCGAGGACGTACTGCTCAAGCAGCTGTCGAGCTGGATGGTGCACGGGACCAACTTTGACCCCCACTCGGACTGGTTCATCAAGGGGCAGGACGAAGAGGTTGCGGGACGGGGGGTCGGCGCCAACACGAGGCGCAGGGACAAGTCCAAGTGGTGGGCACTGTCGGGATCGCCGCCCATGGCTGTAGCAAACGGCGCACCTCTTCTTTCGCAGGCACACCGAGTTCACGCTGGAACCGGCTATGGTCCCCTCGTACGTTTCCGCCGAGACGGCGGAAGCCATCCTCTTTGTCGGCCGCGCGATGAACACGATGAGGACGTCGGGCTCCAATGATGGTAGGCGCAGTCGAAACTGACAAGGGCACATCATTGACTCGAGGCAGCCGAGCTCGAATCGAGCATCCAGTCTCGCATCGCGGACCTCGAGGCGGGGGATGCCCCTTTGAGCTCCATCCAGTTCGACGCCGCCGTCGCCAGCATCCGGAAGGATGTCTCGGTCAAGATCTGGGACGTTGTCATGCGGGTCGGCGAGCTGGAGGCGATCATGAACGTCGGTCACCGTTCCGGCTGCCATTTGTGGTATTGATCTGCTCCTGCCCACAAAGCTCTTCCGCACCGTCTTTCTGCTCGGCAACGGCCAGCTCTTTACCGCATTCATCGATGGCACCAACGAAGTGCTGGCCAAGGCGCATGCTCGGAAATCAGCGGTCAGGGAGCAAGGTTCGAATGGCAAATCCCTCGTCCCCTTCGAAACTCATGAGTAGCTTCCTAGATATAATCCAGCTCTGGGGCGTCGTTGCGCGGGCGTTGCTATCTACGGACGACAACCTCGTGGAGTCGTTTCATTTCAGGGTTTTGGACAGGGCACAGAACCCAGGTGAGCAAACGAGTGCGCCCGTTCTTCTGCTCTGCCCTAACAAGGGAGGCGACAGAACACTTGCCGTTTGACGACTTTCTCTTCGCCGTCCCGCTTCGCTTTTGCTACGATCTCAAGTGGCCGATGGACTTGATCTTCACGGACCGCGAGATGCAGAGGTGATTCTGATTCGACGACTTGGAAGCCTTTCCGACTCACTGGCGCCTTTGGTATCGCAGCTATTCGGTCGTGTTCACATTTCTCCTTGCAGTGAAGCAAACCCAGATGCAGCTGCAGCACGTCTTCCGCCTGATTGGGCGACAGACTGCTGATGCGGACATTGATGCTGGCGTGCGGCGCACAATGCAGAGCACCCGGACTTCGATGCAGTTCTTCCTGGACTCCCTCCTGCATTACACGCAGTACGACATCCTGGAACCGGCCTTTGAGCAGCTCCTGCACGTCGTTCGGAGCCAGAAGGAGTTTGAGAACATCCAGAAGCACCACCGGGCCTTCCTCACTACCGTCATGACGGGCTGCTTCGTGGATGCGGAAATGTACAAGGGGGTGGGAAAGACGGTGCGGGAGACGCTGGAGCTTTGCCGGAAGTTCTGCGGCATTGCGGAGCGGCATGCCAGGGGCTCGCCGGAGTCTGTGGAAGCCGCGATCGGGGAGCTGGACGAGGTTCGCGCACGCGCTTCATCGCGGCGGCCCTTCAGGTTGACCTTCTCTGCAGGCATTTTGGCTCAAGATGTCGTCCATTTTTGAGTCGTTCTCAAGCCTTTCGAGCACGCTACGGCAGAACCAGTGCCTCGACCAGCTGGTGCTTCGCCTCGACTTCAATGGTTTCCTCAGGTGAGCCGAATCTCGCCGTGTCGGTGCAATGCTCGACTGATCCGCACAACTATTCCAGCACCGGGCGTGGAACGTCGTTAATCGAGAAGCGAGAGACAGAGCTTCGAGATTTGATGGCGTGGCAGTGAAGACGCAGTCAAACTCCGACCCACACACACCCATCATTCTGTGTCATGGAGGACGCGAAGCGAAAAGAGGCATTAGGTTTCTGCAGGCGCGCTTTATGATTTCCAGGATTCCGGTCTCATTCGCGTCGGTCCCGTCTCGGTGCTTCACGCGTTCAGGGTTCCTCAAGGAGGCCGACAAGGCGTGCGTTTCCCGCTTCTGCGGTCCGGTACCGCGACAATAGAACTGATTGGAGTTTGCGGCTATTGCATCGACGGTGCCGTTGGCGTTCGTCATGGTTTTGCCGCCAGCATGAAGCCGTCGAGCATGTTCGGCATGTTCAAGGGGAAGCCGGACTACGACGCCGCAGCGGCCAACTACGACCGTGCGGGCGAGTATTGAATTGTCAACCGTGGGACAAGGACGTGGATCTGATGCGAAATGGACCCCAGCCGGGGCGTGGAAGCAGGCTAAGTCGTTCGAGGAGGCGGCCGAGACGTACATAAAGGCGGCCGAGTGCTATAGGCAACTCGACTCGTGCGGCAAGCAGCTCGTTCTTTCTTTCTCCAGTGTGTCATGACCTGTCTCCTAGCATGTTCATGGCCGCGAAAGCGACCGAGAACGCCGCTTCGATCTACGTCAACAACCTTAAGCTTCCCGCGAAGGCCTCTGCAGCCTACAAGATCACGAGCGAGTACTATGCAGCCAACGGTTTGTGGCCCGTGAGTCCTGGAGCTTGGGATTGACGTAGCGTCTGCAGGTACACCGGACAAGGCAGCGGATGCCCTGGAGAAGGCTGCGAAGCAGGTCGAGGGAACATCGTTCGACACGGCGATCGGCTACTACCAGGAGGCGTGCGAACTGCTAGAGACGGAAGACAAGGGGCGCTTCGCGACGGATGTTTACCGCCGCGCCATCTCCCTTTTGCTGAAGAACGGGCGATTGCCGGAGGCCGCGGAGTTCATGGGGAGGTTGGGTGGCAATCTGAGGGGATTGGGAAACCGCACGCAATTGCACAAGACCGCGTTGGGGCTTGTTGTTGTCCGGCTAGCTATGGGGGACGAGATCGGCGCGCAAAAGGCGATCAACGAGTTTGAGTGGGTGCACGCATGTACCGACGCCGGCGCTGGCTGACGGTTTGCTGACCATTCGTAGCGGTGATGGCTTCTCCAACAGCGAGGAAGGCGCTGCGGCGAACGATCTTCTCGCGGCACTGACGACGGCAGACGCGGATAAGCTGCAATCGGTGCTCTCGCGCCACGTTGTTTCGTACCTGGGTAATGAGGTTACACGCCTTTCGCGGACACTGAAGGTGCCCGAGGGCCGCACTGCGCCGCCTGCCGCGCCCGCGCCCTCGGCCGACGAGCTCCAAAGAGCGACTGGTGCCATCACGGACCTGCAGGACGAGATCGAAGAAGAAGGGATCATGTAGCGAGGACTGGGTATTCTCCTTCAGCATGGGAACCGGCTACAGTGACTCGTCGTGATGTGTCCCTCTTCGTCATTCACTCCCATCGCCGTCCCCGTCCCCATTGCTGCCGCCTTCCTCGTCAGACTCTCGTTCCTGATCAGAAACGAGCCTTTCGTTCATCTCCCGTGCCTCGGCCTCTTTCTCCGCCATGCGCTTCTTCCGTTCCGCGAGCTTCACCTCCAGGTCCTTCGCCATTTTGAAGATCCCCAACGTTGCCGCGCCACAGAGGAAGCACTTTGGTGATTTCCGGTGCTGCTGTATCGCACAGTTCTGGCAGAAAAAGTGCCCGCATTTCGTCACCACGGGGTCCTTGAAGTCACCTCTGCAGATTGCGCAGGCAAATGGCAGCTCCTCCTCGGGCTCCTCTTCCGGCTCCCTGTCCTCCTCCACCAGGTACTTGTTCGCGGCTTCCTTTTCCTTCCGCTTCTGTTCCTCGTCCCATTCCCGGTCCAACTGCCACCCAGCCTTGTAATCGCCGCGGTCGTGCAGGAACTTGCACGAGTCGCCGTAGCCGCAGTACCCGGTTTCCTTGTAGTCTTTGCAAATATCCGGCTGATAATCGAAACGGGCGTTGACACGGAGGTGCGCCGGAGCACGCTGAGGTCCGGCCCTGTATATCAAGGCAGGGAACATCAGTACGATGCCTGCGAAAGGCAGATCACGGAAAGACCCACCGCAACCCCTTCTGCGACGACGTATTACCCGCCCTGCCCTTCATGTCGTCCAATTCCAAAGTCCGGGTAGCGCCCTCGTCGCCGGCTAGCTCGGCCGTGCCCGTAGTGGCGAACTTAACGCCCAATGCCTCCTTCTCGCGGTCCCGCTTCGTGGTGGCAGCAATTCCTTTCCCATCGCCCTCCTTCTTCTTTTTTACGACTGCAGAGTCGCCGCCGGTCGCATCGTCCGCCGGAGCAGGGCCGGAAGAGCCGGTTGGGCCGGTGCCTCCCTCCTCCTGGTCCGCAGCCCCGTCACCGTCATCCCGGGGCCGCTTCCGGATATTGGCCCGGGTCTTCGGCTTTTTGAAGAAGACGACAGTCTCCTCCGAGACTTCCGCTGGCTCTCCGGGCCCCGCAGCGACCTCAGGATCGCTCATGGTTTGTGAGCTGATCACCCCCATTCGCGACGCTAGCGCGCCCTCACCACCCCGCGTCGTCGGGGACTGAAGGATGGTCGCCGGCCGCGGACTGCCGCCGGTCCCGCCGGAAGGTATGTTTCTATCCAGGCGGAGCGTTCAAGGCCCGGAAGCCGTTCTCTCGAGCCGTTTGGATCCCCCGCGGTCCTCCGACGGCAATCTGGCCGCCCTCCAACCGTCGCACAGCCTCTGACCCTCCGTCTCCTCATCGCCCCTCTGCACACGTTTGCTACCCTGCTCACCTCTTTGCGCTGCAGTCCAGGAGCGCCTGGACGAACTGCGGGCGCAATGGCAGTTTGCAGCCGTCTGCCAGGTGGGATCCCGCGTCCCGGGCTCCCGGCGGCCGCGATTTCGGCTGACACCGTGTGCGAATGAATTGCCGCGCCGCTCGGATCGCCAACGTACTGGCTCTGGCAGTTCTTTCACCTGTTCCACACCGCCTACGGCTGGGACAGCTTCGACACCGACGTGGGACCAGGGCATCCCTCTTGCTCCGGATCCCGCTGTTGGCTGACTGTGGCTTTGTTGCCGGCTGTCCAGACTTTCGAGCAAGAGATGATTGCGGACGGGTTGAACTCGCACATTGTCGACATCGTAATCAAGCTTCTCCGCACACTCTCCGGCAACCCTCGGGGGATCGGGCAAGTGTCGCGCTGCCCGCCAGCCGCACCCTTGCACATCATTGACCTTTCGGTCGTGCCGTCTTGCAGAATCCATAACTGGGAGCATCACGTCCGGGAGCAGCACCTGCTGCACGGCATCGAGGACAACCCGTTCGGAGAGGACGAGGTTGCCTTCTTCGACCTCCCACTTCTCAAAAGAGTATGTGGTCGACTTTCCGGCGCGAGATCTATTCCTATCGCCATGGTTAACGACCTTCTCGCTTTCTCCGCCTTCCGCCTTTGTCCCCCGCGCTGACTTGCCGCGGACACCGTTCGCAGCTCTTTGTCATCCACAACTTGACAGAATGGCAATGGGACAACCCGCACAAGTTCCGCGCCATGCTTCGGATGGACGAAGACAGCGACACTGAAGAGGAATGGGTGGGTCCCATCTGGGCTGCTCGACCTCCTTCGATCTCGCTGACTCGTCCCGACAGCGCATCCAACCAATCGGCATAGACTCCTCTGGGCATTACTACTGGTTGTTCGATGGTCAGTTTTGTCTCAATACTTTTTGTGCTGCCGAGCTTGTTGTCAACTTACGCGTGCACGATCCAGACAACCGCCTGTACAAAGAGACGCTTCCTGCGCGGAAGAAGAAGGCCGCGCGTCGAAAGGGGAAGGATGAGGATGAGGAGCCGGAAGAGGAGGCCAAATGGGAGCTCGTCTGCCTGACCAAGGACGACTGGGTCGAGTTTCCGAAGCAGTTTGCGGAATCGACCAATTCGGGCGACAAGAACCTCGTCAAGTACGTCACGGAGAACGTTTTGCCGAAGGTGGTGGAGGTGCTTTCGGTGGGTCCTGCACGTCGCAATGGTCTCGTTGCCTGGGCTAAAGTCGGCATCAGGAAATCGAGCAGGAACGCAGGCGGCAGGAAGCGATCATGAACGCCCGGCGATCGACCCGTGTGCAGGCCAAGGAACTCCACAAATTGGAACAGGATCGGGTCGATTCGATCAAGAGGGAGTCGGAGGCACAGCGCCGTGCCGAGGAGGAGAAGCAGCACCAGGAGCGGATGCGCAACACGGCCGAGTCGCGAGCGGCGCGTGCCCTCGAGAGGGAGCTCAAGATGCAGATGCAGTGGGCCCAGGAGCAGGCGGAAAAGGACGAGGAGGAGCGCCAGCGCCTGCGGAAGGAGCGCCAGGCCGAAGCGCGCAAGGCTGCGGCCGCTGCGCCGGGCGGGCACAAGCGCAAGCGTGCGCCGGGGGAGCTGCCGCCGGACGACTTCGAGGACGAAGAGTACTGGTGGTTCAACTGCGGCTGCGGTGCCGAGGGCGAGAACTACGACGACGGCACCGAAATGATCGAGTGCGACCGCTGCCACGTGTGGCAGCACACGGCGTGCTTGGGCGTGGACAGCTCCAAGTTCCGCGGGAAGGAATTCTTCTGCCCCGCATGTGAGCACGGGAAGCGCGCCAAGGTGCGGAAGGCGCCCCGCAGAACCGCGGACGAGGACGAGCGTGCCGGAGCCAGCGACTTTAGCGACCACCCCACGGACGAGGACGATGATGGCGACGGGCGGTCGGACCCCGGCGATGGGACGGACGTTTCGGACTTTGGCGAAGGACGCCGGCGGAGGCCTGCAAGGGCGAAACCGAAGCCGAGACCGTCGGCTTCTGCTGTGCCCGCTTCGCGCCCTCGGGCGCCGCCCAAGCAGCGCACCGCGCCTCCGCGAGCCCCGCCACAGCAGTCGCTCTTCAGGGGCCCGGCTCGCCCACCTGGGCCCGGGCCGCAAGCTGGCACGTTCAGGCCGGCCATGAACAGGCCTCCGAGCTCTTTGCCACCTGCCACCCGGCTGCCGAACGGAATGGCCGCGATCGGACCGTACCAGAACTCGCAGTCGGCGCCGCCCGGAGTGCCCTTCTCCTACATGCCCAACGGAGCGCATCCGATGGCCATTGGTGGCATGTTCCCACCCCAGTACCGCATGCCCTACGGTCTACCGCCCTCAGGCGCCTTCCCGCAGCAGGCATGGAGGCCCCAACAACCGATGCGACCCGGTGCTCCCACTGGATTCCCTTCGCTGCCCATGCCGCTTCCTGTGGGACCCGCGCAGCAGCAGCAACAGCAGCAGCAATACCGGCCGACGCAATACCCGCAACTACCTCGGCCCCAGCAGTTTGCGCCCAATACCCAGGGGCTGTCGCCGATGCCCGGAATGAACCCGAACGCGGCGCCGGCGACGGCGGCGCCTTTCTTCCCCAGTTTCCCGCTGCCTTCGGGTGTGAGCTACGGATCGCGGCCCCAGCAGAACGCGCCTCTTCTTGCGCCGATGCAGTACAACCCGGGCAAGGTCTCTCAGGGCCCCGGCTTGCCGTCTGCATCTTCGGCGACGACGCTGCTCAACGGCGATCCTGCACAAAGCCACGCGGCGCAGAAGTTGCCGGCGCCGCCCCAGGTCCCTCCGCTGCCCGCGCAGTTCGCGCCCGAACAGCCCCGTTTCAACGGGAACATGAATCCCCTAGCCTAGCTCTTCCACCTGTAGATTTGATTATCTATCTCGATTTTCCTCGAAGCAATCTTGGACCGGAAGTGTCGCGATCTTTCAAAGTGGGAGCAATCACAGGTATGTTCTCTGCTTTGGGCCTTGCCACTCTTCACTAATCATCCTACATCTTCGTTGAAAAGATACCATGCTCATGATTATTTTAAGGTGGACCCGATGCTGGGTGGTGATGCGTCCTTCCTGGCCCTCCTGGAGGCGGCTCATGCTCGGGGCATAAAGGTTGTCCTGGACGGCGTGTTCAACCATGCTTCTCGCGGCTTTCTCCAATTCCACGACGTCGCAGAGAACGGACAACACAGTCCCTACCGGGACTGGTTCATAACCCGCGACTTTCCCCTTGCACCATACCCGTGCCCCAGCAAGCTCCACACTTCCCCCGTGGATTGCAACTACGCCTGCTGGTGGGGGCTTCCTGCGCTGCCCAAGTTCAACACGGACACGCCCGCGGTCAGGGAGTTCCTCTATGGCGTCGCATGCCACTACATCCGCTTGGGGATTGACGGCTGGAGGCTAGATGTGCCGAACGAGATAGCTGACGACTCTTTTTGGCAAGAGTTCCGGACATGCGTGAAGGCGCTGAACCCGGAGGCGTACATCGTGGGAGAAATTTGGGACGATGCGACACGGTGGCTCCAGGGCGACCAGTTCGACGCCACGATGAACTATGCATTCACGAGGTTCTGCCTCGGCTGCTTCGGCAAGGAGACCCTGGATGAGGATTCGTTGAAGGGGACCGGCATGGGCGTCGTGAAGCGCTATAAGAGCGGCATGCAAGCGCTTGGCGACCTTGATGCAGAGCTCGATCGCTACGACTGGAACATCACCCAGGTCCAGCTCAACTTGCTCGGATCGCACGACACGCCCCGCTTCCTCACGTGCGTCCAGGGCGATGCATCGGCGTACAGCCTCTCCGTCCTCCTCGGGGTGTCCCTGCCGGGTGCTTTCTGCGTGTACTACGGTGACGAGGTCGGCATGGAGGGCGGACGCGACCCCGACTGCAGACGTTCGATGATCTGGGACGACAAGAGCCTTTGGGACGAAGAGCAGCTGGCTTTCGTCAAGAGGATGCTCGCGATCCGCCACGCCCATCCGGTTCTCAGGAGGGGACGCTTCAAACCTCTCTGCGGCGACATGCATCACCTAGCGTTTGCTTTTGAACGGCGCATCCAGCGCGGGGAGGACAAGCGGTTCGAACCGGCAACGGCGATCGTGGTGATGAATGCGGACCACCGGCAAGTGGACGTACACTTGGAAGAGTGTGAGCCGGGGACGTACTTCGATCTCGTCGGCGGAACTGGGCCGGTGGGCGAGGGCGCGATCCAAGTCGTCGTGGAAGGTGATGGGCGGGTGCAGATCACCGTTGCGGAGAGGACGGGCCTTGTGCTCTTGCGCTCACAGAGTTCTTTGTGATTTGATTCGAAGGCCCTTATTGCCGGCTTGGGCGGAATATTGCCTCTTTGTGCGCGAAACGCGAAGTCGCAGATTGAAGTAGTGACTAGAGAAGGATGAAAGGGCGCTGTGCGGTCCCCATTTTGATTCTGCGGGCCGCAAGCACCCGCGATGTCCTCCTCATTGAGAACGAAAGTTCAGTCTTCGTATTCTTCGTCCTATTCGTCGGCAACGCGCCGACGCGGCGATGTGGACCCCTCGCAACCGGACACTGTGCCTTTGCTCCCCACGGACAATGCCTCGCTCGCGGCGATGAGCCTCGAGGAACGACGGCGGCTTATCGAGAAGCTCGAGGCGCGGGAGAAATCGATGTGCTGCATGGGCCTGATTCGCCTGCCAACGACCGTCTGGGGAAACCTGGCCGTCGCCGCGGCGCTCTTTGTCGGGTTCATCCTCGTCGTTCTCGCCTTCCAGGAGGCAATGGATATTCAGAGGGTGGGTCAAGAACTGCCCTTTGGGCCGTACCGCTGCTGAATTGTTCGTGCAGGCGAACATGGACGAGGCGAAGCTAGCCAAGGCCCGTGAGAACATCCAGCACCTGGGCAACGCGACGGTGAACGCTTCGGAGCTCGCCGCGCGTTTCCATTCCGACTCGACGTGATACCACACAAAGACATGTGAACTACACAAGATCAGGCGCCTGACGACCGCGGGTCGGAGCTTTCATCGATTGCGGCCACAAGGATTGTATCGCCGGGCTTATCGTGGTGTTGCTCTGCCCCGGCGATGCCCGCGATCGGCGCCGGCGGCGGCAGGGGCGGGAGCGGCGGGATGCCGGAGTTGTCCGTCCCGCTGCCCAGGACGTGCCGGAGCACGTAATCGTGGAGCACCCAGGTCATCGTCCGGATGGGCAGCAGCCAGAACTTCTGGATGAAATACGTCCCACGCCCTCCGGGTTCCAGCTGGAGGCGGGACGTGAGCAGGAAGGCGGGGATGACGAGGGTGCTGCAGGGAAGCGAAGCGGGGTCAGACTACCGCCGGAAAGTGTCATGCACGAGCAACCTACCCCATGATTGCAATGGAGATGAGTCGGCCAATCTTGCGGCCCCAAGTGGCGGACGAGTCGTAGTGTGGGATCGATTCGAGATAGCTGACGTAGCTCGGATCGACGCCGCCCTGTTTCGCCCCGTCCACGACCAGCTCCTTGTAGCGCGCAGAGCAGAGGAGGTTGAACCAGACTTTCGACCCCGCTCCGAGGCTGAGAACGCGGTGGAAGGTCCTCGGGGTCCCGGAAGTGCTCTCCGCTGTCACTTCCACAATCGAATAGCCCATCGACGGCTGGCCGCCGCCTCCTTCCTGGAAGAAATGAGGCGAAATCAGGCAACCGTCGTATGCCAACTGCAGCGAGAACCTACGGTCGCAACAATCTTCAGAAATTCGTCGCTAGTGATGCGATGGCACACCCCGTGGCAGTCCGGCTCGCTCTCCGGGGCATCCGCCGGTCGCGGTATAAGGACACCAAAGGCAGGTTCTAGGAACGGGGCTCCGCGGGCGGCATACCGCATTACCCATCCAGGGACCTTCACCGGAACCGACTCCTTCGGGAACACCTTCCGGCGGCCAGAGAGCACCTTGCTGTTGTTGTTGGAGCCATAGGATAGGTACCAGCAGTGCCCAGTCTCATCGGCCGCAGCCACTGACTCGACGTAGGCTCTGAGCTTCCGAGCCACGGCTTCCGGCGGGTCGTCCACGGTGGGGAGCGAAGGTGCCGGCGCTGCCGTGGTCCCCACGGTAACCGCGGTTGCCTCCACCGAAGGCGTAGCCATCGAGATCCGAGTTATCGGACGTCACACGTAATCGTTTCACAGCTCCAGATGGTCACGTTCGCGGGCGGGCGGGGATCGGCACGTCAAGCCACGAGCGAGTCCGCGCGTGCCCGCGCGTGTAGAGAATCCCGTTGCGATTGGGCCTTCGATGTCGCCAAAATCTGCCACGGAACGGATTTGGGCCCGATCAAGAGGCACGCACTGGAGTTCTGCCACGCAATCTGCGCGCGCGCGCGGGCCGCGTCCCCCGCTCGCGGGCGACGCGTCCCCAAACAAGTTGATGCGGGGCGCGTCCCCAACGATATTGGCCCGATTTCTCCTTCCCAACGTTCTCCGTACTTTCCCGCGGGCGCATGCGATAGCGCGTCGCGGGATCCATCGCGGGCGGCTCATGTCGGACGGGCTTGACAACGCAGACGCGACCGTGCCACCCTGGGGGTCGCTGAAGCGTGCGAGGCCGGAATCGCCTCCGTGCATCCCCGGAAGATCTGGTGGAGACCCAACGATGGGTATCGAGGCGCCGGAGGGGCATTTGGAGGGCCAGAAATCCGTGCGCGGAGCCAGGCCTCCGAAGCTCCGGAAGGACAGCATCGACCTCCGCGTTGGACAGGAGCTCGACCTGCCACGAACGCCGGCGACCCTTGCTGTGGCATTGACCGAGAAGGAGCGCAGGATTTGTGATCTCCTGGCGGACGTCACGAAGCACCTGGCCGAGGAGCATCCCGATCTTGAACCTGTCACGCTGCGTATTGCCGGGGGTTGGGTCCGGGACAAAGTGGGCCCCATTCACGTCTCCATAAAGTGCATTTGAGTGATGCGTACCCGTTGTCCAGCTCCTTGGGATCGAGTCGCACGACATTGACGTGGCAATCGACACCATGAAGGGTTTTGATTTCGCCGAGCACGTCAACGCCTACTTGTCAAAGAAGGGATACGAAGCGAAGCACATCGGAAAGATTGCCGCGAATCCCGACAAGTCGAAGCACCTGGAGACGGCCACCGTGAGGATCTTTGACTACGATCTCGACTTCGTCAACCTGCGGTCCGAGACTTACACCGAGCACAGTCGAGTGCCGATCATTGTCCGTGCGATGCCGCCCTTGCACTCTTGCTTTGTCTGACCAACGTTCCCCTCACTTAGGACCACGCCACTCCCGAGGAGGACGCGCTGCGCCGCGACATCACCATTAACGCCCTGTTCTACAACATTCACACGCGGGAGATCGAAGACCTGACCGGCAAGGGTCTTATGGACCTCGCCGAGGGCAGGATCCGGACTCCGCTTCCGGCCATTCAGACCTTCGTTGACGACCCGCTGCGGGTGCTGCGCGTCATCCGGTTCGCGTCCCGGTACAATTACTCGATGGCAGACGATATTCCCGAGGCAATCCACGACGAGAGCATTCGGGTGCGTTGCAACCGCCAACAGCTTGTTTGTCGGCAGAGGTGCTCACGGATTCGGCAGAGAGCACTCAAGGTCAAGATCAGCAAGGAGCGGATCGGGGAGGAGATGCGGAAGATGCTGAAGACGAAGCATCCGCTCCGGGCTATCCGCTTCTTCCATCGGCTCGACCTCTTTCCGATCATCTTTTTACCGCCTCCAGAAGTTGCTGATCCGGCGCCGGACAACGGCCTGCTCGCGGCCGAGTACCTCTACACCTTCCTCTCCAGCCGCGCGTCGCTTTCGGACGAGCTCAAGAAAGTGCGCGATTCCATCGACGTCACCGAGGCGGCGCACCTCTTCCTCGCCGCGGAGCTCCTGCCCTTTGCCGGTCTCACTTACCTCGAGAAGAAGAAGGAGGTGGCGGCGGTGCGGTTCGTCGTCAAGGACTCGCTGAAGCTGAGCAACGTGGAAGCGGACATGGTCTGTGCGCTCCAAGAAAACACAGGGCGCGTGGCCGATGTGGCCAATGCCGTTGCAGCCGGCGACGACGATCGTGTCAAGATCGGTGAGGCCATTTGCTCTACATTGAAATCCGATCCTCTCACCGACCTATCCCCCCCCAGGATCGCTGGTCCGCGAGCTCGGCACGCGTCCTCTGATGGACCGGTGGCCCATTGCGGTTGTCATGGCCATGATTGCGGAGTGTGTGCGAGTCCATCCCGAGGGCGACGACGCCTTCGATTTCGCGGTGCCGGTATTGGCCAAGTACGAGCACCTGTTGGCAACGGTGGAACGACTCGGACTCGGCGGCGCATGGGAGTTGAAACCCATCGTTGACGTGAGCTCTCATGCGCGGGAGCAGTCCGGTAGCTGACTTTCGATTCAGGGCCAGAAGGTGCTGTTGGCGCTGCAGATGAAGCCGGGGCCCAGGCTCAAGGCCATCCTCGATGACCTCATCAAGTGGCAGCTCGCGAACCCAGCGGCAGACGAGGAGGCCGCAACATCTTGGCTCGTGGAAACCTTTGCGGAGAAGGGCTGAGTCGCATAGGCAGTTACGACTCTGGGTCGGATTCCGCCTCCGCAAGTTCCAAGAGCTTGCTGGCCAGCTCGCCGGCAAACCGCTGCCTGAACATCGGGCTTGCAGTCTGCATGAGGGCCTCGATCGACTCGAAGGTCCGCAGCACGGTTCCTTCGGCGGCCTTGCGCGCTTCCGGATCCGTAATCGCGTCGGCGTCGCGGATCGCCGCCACCTGCGGCGGCGCGTCATGTAGCTGCCTTATATGCATGTATCTGGAATGTGACCCACCGAAAGACCGGCCTTGGTGATAAACACGTCCAGTTCGGCGCCTTCGAGGAGGCGGACGCTGAACTCGACGGGCGGGTCCTCTTTCGTGACCGTCAGGCCCCCGAAAGCAAAGCCGTACGATCTGATAAAGTCCTCTATCTCTGCTCGCTCGTCGGAGGCCTGATCCTCGTGGGGCATTTGGTGGTCTGCGCGGTGACTTCTCAGAACCGCAAGAACCAACTCTTGTTCGAATTCAGACGCGCCAGCCATGCTCACCGCGAGCGAGGAGGTCGCCGTGCCCGCCGAAACGGCGGCGTCCATGGAGGACGTCGCCGAGGCCTCGTCGGCCGCACCTGGGGAGCCGGCGGACGCGACGGAAACGGACACCGAGGGAATCAACCTGAGCGTTTACGCCGAGGTGGAGACCATTGGCCGAGCACAAGGGCTGAAGAAGGCCGCGGGACACGCTCTGGAGCAAACGTTGAAGAAGTGCAGGTCTGTTTTGGCGGGAATCTTGCGGCGGTCCGTCCTTCACCGAAAGGAACCTCAGCGCGGAGGAGGTCGCGAAGTGCTTCCCATGGCTGGCAAAGCAGTCACCGGAGGCTCTGGAGGAGAAAGTGGCGGAAATTCGAGAGGGTATCAGACTGCGGACCATGGTTTGTTGGTTCTTTGTCAGTCTGTCGCTGGCTCTGAGTGGAGTTTGCGGCGGCGCGGCACAGGACGAGTTCAACCGCATTGTCGACAGCAGAGATCTTATTCGGAAGCTGGAAGAGCTGGACCAGATGGTTGACCGGGCTATTGAGAGGCAAACAGAGGGGGCAACCGCGCAACCACACAGGTCAAGGGCGGACGGGTGAACGTCGTTGTCCCCAACCTGATCGAAGCTTCCACGCAGAATAGCACCGGATTCGGCGATTCGTGCGTCTTGCGTCCCGCTCAAGCGGATTGAAGCCGAGCGACTACGGAATCAGATTCTTGAGGTGTGTGTCCTTCCACCAGTAGGTAGCATCCAAGCTAACCACGTCTTTTATAGATGGAGGCCACAAACAAAGGCTTGATCAACGAGGTGAACGAGGCAGAGGCATTTTTGAAGGAGACGCAGGAGGAGTTCGAATTGGTCCGAGGGCAAATCTCTCAGGTTGGTAACGATGGTGGGAGTTGGGTTGAAGTTAAACTTATCCGCGGTTTCGCAGCTCGTGGATGCTCTGCAGTCCGTCGATACCGGCAAGATGCAGAACTTGATTGAGGAACTCACGGGGACCACGGAATGAGGAAACACGTTTTATTTGGTATTGCGTCACCAATTGTGACAACGAGTGAAGACATAATCAAATCAATCAATCGCAAACATCATCCCTTGGACGAGGTCGTCCTCCGTGGCGCCTTCTAGGGTATCCAGCATGTCCCTGGCTGTGTAGCGGTCATCCGGCTTGGGCGACAGCGCCCGAAACAACGTGGACGTCCACAAACGCGAGCTCCCGTGTCCGGCGAGAAGCGCGCTCATACGGTCGACCCCGACGCCGGGGAAAGTCGCGCGAATCGCTTCCTCAAAGATTGTCCGCATAGGACGCTTGTCACTGAAGCGGCACGTCGGGAACAAGACGTTGAACAACGTGCCACCCCACTGGTACATGTCCACCGCTTGCCCGTCGACGACGATGATAGGTATGTCCTTGGACACATCCTTGGCCACTGCCACGGCCTGCACAGCTTTCCGCCGTGTCTCCGGCGGTCGCTTGTCGTCGTGGCCGAACCGCTTCCTCGTGCGCACGATCGAGGAATCGAGCTCGGCCTCGGATGGCGATTCCTCGCCAAAATTGGACAGGTAAGCTGCATGAGACCCGCGGTCCGTGGTCCGTGCAGCACCGAAGTCAATCAAGATCCAGTCGTTCTTCCTCGCGCCGGGATTGTGCCGGAGCATCACGTTCGACTCGTCCAGATCAAAGTGGAAAATGCGCAAGTCGTGGAGATCCTGCAGAGCGCGCGTGATGTCCTTGACGCCCTGCACCACCTCCCGAAGCTCATTTTGCGTGAAGAACGGATGCATGTTCGGCCCGGGCTTGTGGCGGCCATGCTCACAAGCCTGGATGACAGTCAGCGTAAGCCGCAAGTGAGGTGGAAGGAAACCTACGTCGTTCAGAAAGTGCCGCAACGACTGCCTGTACTCGGGAAGGACGAGACCAACGATGCCGTTGTCGCTGCCGAGGATGATTTGAATCGGAGCAACCGAAGGGATGTGCTGACCCGCAAGCTGACACAGGGCCTCCTTGACCTTCAGGCATGTAGGCCGCCCGGTCACATCCGCAACAAGCCTCTTCACCACCCATTTGCTCTTGGTGCTATTGTGTCGGAAGATGTCCGTCTTGTCAATCCTTCTCCTCATGTCAAAATCGCCAAGCGTGAAATCTTTGGACACAGCTGAAAGGGAGAAGGCGTTAAGAGAAGATATTGTCACCGGAGGACGCAAACGAGATCACCTTTTGCTATCTGCAGCAAGCCCAAGCGTAAGTGCTCATTCTTCTCGGGGTCATCGTCCGGGTACGTAGCCGGCTCCTCAGGGGGAGCCTGAAGCCGAGGTGAAATCGCCGCCACAGCTGCCTGAGGGTCCTTCTTCTCCCGTTGAGCGGATGAAGCAGCCGCAGTCCGCGGCTGCGCCGGGACGGCCGGCGATGCCTCTGTGAGCACCGAGGCCGCACGTGCTCGCGGAGCTGCAGGGACGGGCAGCGGGGCATCGGGAAACAAGAGCCGAAGCACGTTGTTCCGGGAGAGCTTGCTCGCCGTCAAGGCCGGGAGCTTGTTGACGAGCTTCTGGTCCGCCGGACCAACTAGAATGCTCTTGCATTCGCCGATCCCCACCCAGAACCGGCTGGCAAATAGGCCGCCCAGCTCAAGCGTGAGGCGCTAAGGCGGCGGTATCAGCAGTCACGAGGATGGACGGGACGCTGAACTCACATCGGAGCAAAGATGAAGGAATGCAACGTCAAAGACCACGTCGTTGCCTTTCGATTGTCGTTCGAGGAGGAGGAAAAGTGGATTCTTTTCGTAATCCCTGCAGCGATTCGTGTGAAAAGGCACCCAGTTTGATTTCAAGTTACCCACTTGCAGGTCTTGATGATTCTGAAGGGATTTGAACTATCCCCCGGCTTGACCACCAGCGGAAAGACCCCAGTGCTTGATTGCGCAGAGGACCCAGAGTCGCAACGCAGCTTTACTGCCCTCACGAGGGGCGACATGCAACGCTTGATCCCGCCAGAATCCTCCGAGTCGTAGCGCACTAGCACGGGATCGCATCTTGAAACAGAATGATTAGACACGAATGGACGCGCTCGGGCTCTTGACTATACTTCGATGTTCCGTCGCCAAGAAGCTGGCCGAACGTACCCTTGGTCCTTGTGAGCTCCGCACGGGTCGATTGCCAGACGCCTAGAGCCTTTCCGTAGGTGCTACCTTCCTTTGCATAGTCGGCGGGGTCATGAAGCGCTTCGAAGTAAGCCCTTGTCGGGGCGTCGATGTCCTCGTCGTCTGCAGAGTCGCCTCTCTGGCGCTTCAGCGGGGGCGGACGCGGTGGTGCTTCCGACACCGATGTGTCGTCATCTCCGCCACTGGAGCCATGCCGATCCCCCTTGCGCTTCCGCCCGAATGTCCTTCGGCGGATGACCGGCGCGGTCGGGGTTCGAGCTCTCCAGGCAGGTCCGTACTCGCTGTCCTCCTCCGATGACGACGAATCCTCCGTTCCGGCGCCCTCCGAATGCACCTTGTCCGCGCCACTGCCCTCAGTCACTCCGTCCCCGGCGTCGCCTTCCATCGGATCCCAGTCCTGTAGTCCCAGACCGACAACGGATGCCGCCGGTGCCTGGTCCTCCTCAGTCGCCGGCTGTCCCAAGTGGTCCCTTTCATCGTCAGTCCTCCATTCTGCCACGTCTTCTTTCTCGCCCTCCTCTTCCTCGGTCGGTTCGTCCTCTTCGGCGGCCCCGTCGCCGCTCAGCGAATTCGCTTGGTCGCCACTCGCTTCACTCCTGCCATCTTCGTCCTCGGACGGCACGTGCCTTTCGGCTGCCAGTCCAAGAAAAGGCTTCGACGCTTGCGAGAAATCGAGTCCCAGAACAGACGCCCCGATGTTTAGGTCCTTTTGGCGCAGTGGGGAGGCAGAACTCTTCGGTGTTCCCTTCGCAGGGGTCCCGCAAGACTGGCTTCCGGGGCCCGAGTTTCGAAGCAAGGCACTGAAAGAAGGGGACGGGAGGGGAGAAGAACCCGGCTCCGAGTCCGACTCTGGCCAGTCCGCATTGGCCGGCCCGTCCCCCGGGAACTGGTCCGAGTCGGAGCTCTCCAAATCGGGCGCTCGAGTCTCCGGCTGCTCGCGCTCCTCCTCCGAGTCACTTTCCAGCTTCACCGTGACGCCGTCCACAGGTTCATTGCCGTTGCCGGAAGCGCGAGGGTTTCCCGGACCGTGGGCCCGAGCAGCTTCGGCAATCGCGCGGAGCGGAGAGGTCAACCCGTGAACCCGCGCGGGACCCTCGTAGGTAATCTGCACGTCGTCCTCATCGTCCGGATTGTCCGTCGCGCCCGTCAGGTCCAAACCCATGAGAGTATTAATGGAACCGAAGGGGGACCATGGGCCCGATCACGCGCAACGCCGCCACGACTCTTTTCGACCGCGTCGTGCCGATCCACGCCTCGATGAGCGCGCTCGGAGACCGCTACGTTGCGCCCTAGGATTGTTTCTGTGGTCAGGAGGTCGCGATGGACTTCGGGGAGGCGTTGAAGGCCGTCGCCGCGGCGAGTTCCCAGCTTCAGGTTCGATTTGCTTCCGCCATCGTGCGACCCGGCAACCCCATAACCGCCTTCCTTGGGGCCTCAATCAGCAACCGGCCACACGCTCGCATGCCGAGCAGGTTTTGCTCGCGTTCCGTCGCGCGCCCAACGTCCTGCCGGTGTGCCGGTACATCCTGGACCACACGGAGGACTCGGGCATCCAGTTCCAGGTCGGCCTGGCCATTCGGGAGGCGGCGGTGCGGGAATATGCGCTGTTGGGCCCGGAAGAGCTCGATGGCCTCCAGTCATATCTCTTGGGCTACGTTTACGAGCGGCCGACGTGGGTCCCGAAGTAAAGGGGAGTCGCGCGAGCCTGACGGTCTTTTGGGCACCTTCCAGGCTAGAGAAGTACGTGAGGGACACTCTGTTCTCCTGCATTACTGTCATCATCAAGCGGGGTTGGCTCGATGACTCGGAGGAGAAACGGCAGGCCATCCTCCACCGGATCACGGACCTCCTCAACGGGGACTTGTACGGGGTTGGTCTGGGCGACTCCTCATCGCGCTGCGTGGCTGACGACCGTTGCCCAGAAACGCCTTTCCTTGGGCCTGCTTCACGCCTTGCTGGGAGAGTTTTCTTCGGAGAAAAGTTCTTCGGTCGGGCTGACGTGGGACTTTCACAACCGGTGCAAGGCCGCGTTCGAGAAGGAGGAGCTGCGGCATGTCTTCGATATTGCTCTTCAGGTTGTGCGCGCAGCGTTGGGGTCCGACTCCTGGTGGTATCCGTACGCGGACGGCCAGAACCTGGTTGGTTCTGCGCTGGCGGCGCTCGCTGCTTGCCTTTCGTGGGACTTTTCCAAAAAGGACACTGCCCTTGGGACCACGATTTCGAAGCGGCCGCAGGAGATTGACGAGGTCGTTGGCACTCCGGACTTCCCCGAGACATGGAGGGACGTCCTCGTTCGTCCTGACGTGCTCGACGCGTTCTTTACGGTGGGAGCTTCGGTTCTGCGGAATCGCCATACGGCGCCTAAACTCGATGCACAGGCCTACAACAAGTTTTCGGAAAACGAAGATTTCCTCGGCAAGTGCGAGGAGTGCCTCATTGAGCTTTCGGGGCTGAGGGGCCGGGTGTTTGGCGACGAGGGCAGCCGAAAGGCCTACGCGGAGCACTTTATGAAGAGCATGCTTCCGCTCTTGTCGAGGTGGGCGTCTTGCTCCCTCGGACGCCTGGCCATGCCTCATTTGGCATTCAACAGCTACATCGCCTCGTCGTCGACCGACCGCGATGACCTTGGTCCCGTGCTGCTGGCTCAGTCGCAGATGATCAAGCGCTTCCTGAGCACGTTCAAATTGCCGCTCCTGCACGACCTCCCGAGCTTCCTGCCTTTTCTGCAACACGCTGGCCGCCTCACCGAGATTTCGCTGAAGAACATGGTGGACATGAACGAAGACACCTGGGACGAGGAGGCGTTTGATGAGCTGCTGGCAACTTGGTCCACTCTCGGTGAGCTGATTCCATCGATTCTGCATGACGCCGCTGACATATTTGCGCCGTAGTCTCGGACACTGTCTCACTGGAACTGTCGTCCACGGACACGGGAACGACGGGCGTATCTTTTGATCCCGCCGCTTTCCTCACTGTACTCCGCGATGTGGCAGTGACCATGTTCACACAGTACGTCGACACGAGGCTGCAGATCGCAACACGGAACGTCGACGATGATGTTCTGGAGGGGGCTTACAAGGACTACGACGCCTACTGTGACCAGCTTGTCAGCCTTTCCATGCTTGCACGGCTCGATTCCCAGCACAGCATCTCCACCATTCACGGGCAACTCCTTGCTCGCCTCAACATGCTCAAGCAGTGGTTTTCCGCTCCGAATCAAGACCGTAAGCCTTGTGCCATTGCTGATTGCCAGCACTGTTCTGAGCGGTTTCCACAGCCATGTACCTCTCCGCCATCCACGAGCACACTCATTGGCTCATTCTCATATGCTCCTTCCTACTCGCGGACACCGGGCGCGCCGAGAAACCGCTCCTTCCGGACGAGCTGCTGCGGCTCGCTGCTGCAGAAGACGGGCGGTCGGCCCTGTCGCCCGAAACCGACTCGGTCGGTGCCCTCGCCAAGCTCGTCTTTGACGTACTGGACTACACCTGCGTGGATCCGAACGACGTTCGTGCCCATGACCTCAGCCCGACGGTTGCGGAGACGTCCATGTTCTTCCTTTCCCGCTGGATCACGACCTACCTCTTTATCGAGGCATCCGACTACCGGAATCTGCCGTGGGTATGCTGGGGGGAGCTAGCCGCTCCAATCTAATGCTTCGGCTGGATTCAGGCACACCTTTATTGCTTCGTATGGTCGTCCGGATCACGGAGGCGGCGGGGGCCACGTTCTGGAGTTCATCCTCGATATCATGCTGCGGACCTTCCGCCTGTGGTCGGCCGAGCCTGACGTTCTCATCCAGGCCATCACGGTGCTGGAGAGCTTTTCGAAGAACAAGTTCCTGGAGAACGCGGCCCTGATGTCGCCGAAGTTCCGCGAACTAGTTTCTTTCTTCCTCGGGAACCTTGCCAACCTCCCGGAGGACACGCATGCCCTTCTCATCGAAACGGTGGCGAGGATCGTGTCCGGGGCCCCGGACGAGAACCTGCGCAGCACGTACCTCGAGAGCCTCGGTCAGGCCATCGATGTGGGTCTCTCTTGGACGCCGGTCCGCCTGGAACTTACTTCATTCCGAATCAAAAACAGAAACGGCTGCAGCAAGTCCTTGGCAGACCGGACTTCCAAGCGGTCTACCAGCAGCCGGACGTCCTGTCAGACGTCGACAGCGTGCTGGAGATGTTTACAGGCCTGGCGCTCGCAGCCGACCCTTCCAACTCGAAGCAGATCTTCAAGTTCTGTTCGGGCTACCTGCCATCGTTCGTCAAGCTTTTCAACATCTACGCCACCCGCGCCGAAGTGATCGTCGTCATCCTCCAATTCTACGAGTCCTTCGTTCGCAACCAGGCAAGTCGCCTTGGCTGCAATTCCGCGAATGAACCCTGACGGCTGGCGAACAGGACTTTGAGCAGCTGACCCCGGAGGACAAGCAGCTCGTCTACTCCTCGGTCATCGACATCCTCAAGGTCTACGCTGCGCACAATGCTGGGAAGAAGTCCGGCGTCGACCGCTCGTCCGAGGACGAGGCGCACCAGGACGTCTCGGCAATGCTCGAGATACTCACCAACCTCATGGCCGCCGAGTTCCAGGGCTTGGCAAAGGACGAGCTTTCCGAGCGGAAGGGCGCCGCCGCCAAGGCCAAGGAAGGAAGCGTGGACGTCGCCGACGTTGTCTACTACGGCGTCAACATCGTACTTCCGCTCATCACGGACGACATGCTCAAATATCCCCGCTTGTGCCGGCTCTATACGCACCTCACGTCGGATCTCCTCGAGTTCTTCCCCGAGAAGCTCGCACAGCTGCCGCCCGAGCTCCTGGGGAGCCTCCTCAAGACCCTCAACTACGGCATCGAGAGCACCCTTCCAGAAGTCGCCGAAACCACGTATGCCGCGATTACGGCGCTGGCGGTGTACGTGAAGGCGACCGAGTCGGCATCGCCGGCCTCGGTCTCTTTCCTGCTGCCGCACATCGATGGGTTGCTGCAGCTCGTCCTCAACCTCCTCCTCCTCCGGGACTTTGATCCCGAGCTCGTCGATTGCGCGGGCGAAGCGCTCTTGGCTTTGGTTTACTGCAGACACGTTGGTCCTTGCGCGCTGCTCGTGCTTCGCTCATTCCTGACTAGGCGTTTCTTCAGGGAACCTATACCCAGATGATTACCAGCATCGTTTCTCCTCAACCCCCGGCGGCGCAGGCTCGCCTTATGGGTGGTTTCGCGAAGCTCGGGACGGCAATGGAGCGCGCGCTTGCTCGGGCCAACCCCGGTGACGCGAGCGGCGGACTTGGTATTCCCAACAAGGCTTTCGGGGAATACCTGCGCGTGTTCGAGGCCGTCCTGGCGGAGGCCCGTGGGCTTTTGCGGGTCAAATGATCGGCTGCAGAATCGTATTTCGATCCAGAATACGATCGGCATCGTTGGCCCGTGGCTATTCCCCGTCCAGATACGCCCCTTCCTCGGCTTCCGCTTCCGCGAGAGCCTCCTCGATCGCGCCTTCTTCACCGGCGCCGTCATCGTAAAAGACCTCGTCCTGGTTCGCCTCCGCCTGCATGTCCTGCTCTTCCCTTCGCGCCTCCTCGGCGCTTCTCTGTTGTTCGCCGCTCTCACCTCGCGGTTCGCTGCTCGCCCGCTCCTGGCGGTCGTCGCGGAAATCGCCGGCTTCCTGCACACGCTCCTCGTCCCGCATGTCGTCGGCACGGTCGTCGTCCTCCCGCGGAGCACCCTCGGCGTTCTCCCCATCTGCGCCAAACTCGTAGTCCGGTTCCCCCTCGTCGCCCTCCCTCTCGTCCTCCCCTTCGCCGGCATCGTGGTACGTCCCCTCGTTTTCGCGGAACTCCCCGCCGTCCCTCGCGTCCCGGTATTCCCCTTCGTTCCGGTTGTACTCCTCGCCGCCGTCCGACCCGTAACGGTATCCGCCCTCGCCTTCGTAGTACGGCTCGGGCTCCGGTTCCTCGGTCTGCGTCCCGGCGTCGGCCACGAGCGACGACCGCGGTCCGAACCGGCGGCGGTACCAACGCAGCTCCGCGCGGGCGTTGTAGAGGTGCGGCTGGAGGGTTTCGAGATCCGCGTCCAAGTCCACTATGAGCGAGTTGGCGTCTGCAGCCCCACCAGGACAAACGAGTAAATAATTCGTGGTCAAAAGCCATGAGCGGAGGTAGATGAACCCACCGACAAGGCCCTGCTTGGCCTCGGCGGCGATTTTCTTCGCCAATCCGAGCTCCACCTCCAGCGCCTCCATCCTCCCCCCGTAGACCAGCTTCCCCAGTTCCTCGTTCTCGCTCTGCACGGCCTTCAGCTTCCCGATGAGCCGCTTCCCCACGATTCCCTGGGGAGTAAACTCCCGCGCGGCCAGCTCCTCAGTGAGCCGCGCGATTTTTGCGTCCTTTTCCGCGAGCTGCGCGCGCATCGCGACGTGCAGCGTCAGAAGCGCCGGGTCCAGCAGCTTCGAGGTCAAATTTGTCGAATCCGGGTGCAAGAGAGGCGCGAGCGACTGCAGCTCCGACTGTACGACGCGTCAGACGCGTCCCCTCCGCGGGCCTCCCGACGCACCAGCAGGTTCTGCACCTCGGCCTCCTTCCTGCTCAGACGGATCAGCAGGTTCGCCTCCCTGCCCTGGTACTGCTTCTTGAGCGCCGCGATTTCGCGCCGCAGCTCTTCGGCGTCGGCGGGACTGCCCGGCGCGGCCTTGGGCGTCGTCGCCTGCGCGGGCGTCGGCGCGGCGCGCTTCGCGGGGCCGCCGGGCTGCGGCGGGTCGGCAGGCCGCTTGAACGCCGCCGGCGCGGGCGCGGACGCCATGATGCGGGCGGGTCGTGGTCCGAAGGGTGGCCGGGAACCGCCACCACCTGCCTTCCACCAAATTGGTGTGTGCGCTTAGAACATCTCTCCTCTTCCTCTCCCCCACCACGGTAGGAAAGAGCGCGGGACTTTCGCTCTCGAATTCGGCGAAGAAGAACTGTTAATATTTCGGATCCCGGACCTTTGCTGCCTTTGTCAGAGGTGTGGTCGGCCCGGATGCTCGTCGCGATGCACAGGACGACGCTCGTAGGGAGAAAGCACAGTCGTTGATGAAGCGGACTAGGACTAGGACATTGCAGTTTTGTAGTCGAGATGCAGGCCGGCGATGCAAGGGTGGATGGGCGCGTCCTAATTGGAAGTGGCGAACTGGCTGGATGACGGCGCCGCAATCCAGCCAATCAGCAGACGCTGCTATGGAAATCAGCGGACGCTGCTATGGAGTCAGGAATGGTTCCACCATCTGTAGACTAGATTTGGACTGGCGCCGGAGATGGAGCGGGTGCTCGACGAGGCTGATCGCGCAGCAGGGGCAGAACAGGCGGCCGCAGAGGAGCAGGCACAGCAAGGCGGACCAGCAGCTGATGGGCAGCACGAGGAGGACAAGGAGCGCGCGCGGCGCGAGCAGCGCAACGCCTTCATCGCCGGCAAGGTCAAGGAGGCGGTCGAGAGCCTCAGGGCTGAGCTTGCCGACGGCCGCAAGGAGCACTACAACCCGATCGTGCTCATCGGCGACGGCGGCCATGGCGGGCGAACCCCGGATCCTGACTCCCTCGCCGGGTTCCTGATGCGGCTGTTCCTCGTGATCTTGCTCGTTGAGTGGGGCACTTCTCAGGTAGGCTGGAGCGTTCTGCACCTGCGTGACTTTGGCTGACGCATTTCCCAGCGCTGCCCTTCGTGCTATTCGCAGCTACTCCCTACCGATTACCTCCACATCAAGCTCTGCCCCTCGTGCCCCGGGCATGACAGTACCGGGAAACTTAAGGTCGAGAAGAACGTTTCGGCGACTCTATGCTTTTATCGAATCTTTCTACACATCCTGGCAACGGGCACGCGGCCTCCGGCCTTCCGTGACCCGACTGCCAAACTCAATACCTGACAAACGAACCAGGTACTTTAGCTGAATGCGTGAGTGCACTGTGGTCGTGCATCGTGGATAGTTTACTCATGCGATAAGCTGTTTCGTGGAATTTGGTGTCCACCGTTGTGTTTGGTGGCGGTTCCCGGATTCCGTAGGTCCGAACGATTCACGACCTGCTGCCAGCCAGCAGGCATCAGCGGGATCAGTCAATCACAGAACCATTCGAGATTCAGCAATGTTCGCAACGTCATGCGCTAAGCTACCTTCCGGTACATTGCAACGCGCACGGCGGTCCCCAACGAGATTTGAGCCGGTCGGGGCCGCGATCGTCAAGCGCCTGCCACATTGCACTTTCCGGGTCGTCGGCGTCCATAGGCCGCTGTCTGGCGATGGAGACCTGGTCGGTTTGCTTCTCGACGATTGCTTTCAGCTCCGTCAATCTCTCGCCGTTAGTATCGAGGTAGCAGTCGCAGAGATGGAGCACATTTGCTCTAGGCATGCCAAGTAGGATGTAGCTCGTACAGGCATGTATAAGCGTGAGCGTGCTGAGCGTGAAGGTGCGGCAAATGTGGTCCCAAGTCTGCCGGAAATCGGGGTCTTTATCCGGAAAGAACTCATCATCGTTGGGGAACTGAACTGCGAGTACGTCGAGGCGCAGCTCCGGGTGGCGGAGGAGCGCGTTGGGAACCGATTGCACCGCAACACGATAACAGCTAGTCGCGAAGCTCAGGCCCCGGATTTTGGGGATCAGAGATGCGTACCGCGGATCTGCGACGAGTCTCTCTTCAAACGCGCCACCAACGTTTTGGTCGATGAAGAGGCACATGTCCGCGAGATTCGGTAGAGCGGCCACGGCTTCCAGGAACGATTCCGCAATCGGGCAGTCGTTGGCAACATTCAGGCAGAGATGGCGAAGCGTGGCGGGTAGCCTAAATCGGTCCCAAAAGGTCTCGTGAGGGACCTCGAGCCACTCCAATCGCAAGTGCTCCAGCTTCCTCATTCTGGCGATCAGGTTCAGTTGCTTCTTTCGAGGCGCATCGTTCATGAAATCGACGGTGAGCGACGTGAGGTCACGAAGAACGGATAGAAGGTAGAGCATTTCGTCGTCGCTGCGCTTTCTCCTTCGTTGACCGCGAGCGCGATCTCCGCCTCCCGAACCATAGTGCAGAGGCCGGCATCGTCCAAAAAAGGATGGCTCCAATCCACTTCCGGCAGATCAAGCTCAATCCGGCGAAGCAGCGAGTTGAGGGCAGCTGCGCGGAAAGAACGCGACACGTGGGCGCACGCGACGAGCGCCGCCCGGTCGCGGCGCAGTTGCGCGCAGATGGCGTCCTGAGGAGCATTCGCCCAGGTCGCCGCGCCGCGCTCGGCTCCCTCCATCACGAGTTGCTGGAGTGGATTTCCGGGGATTCGCGTCCCATCAATCTCATTACGGGCGAACTCCGCGCCCTCTTCTCCGCCGTGCGATGGCGACGCCGTCCGCGGCCACGCCGAACCCGTTTGCGCCGGGCAGCGCGACGGGCGGCCGCTTCCCGAACTTCGGCCGCGCGTCGTTCGCGTCGACGACCGCGTCGCCGTTCGCCCCGCCGCCGCCCGCGCCCTCGGGCGTCGACGAGGCGCGCCGGCTGCTGCGCGACGCGACGCGGCGATGCCGCGACTTCGGCCTACTGCGCTCGGCGAAGATGACCGCCGAGCTGCTGACGGCCCTCGCGCCCGCGCCGCCCGAGACCGAGCCGCGGCCAAAGTCGAAGCGGCACGCGCCGCCGTCGCCGCAGCCGGCCGACGACGACGACGAGGACGCGGACAGGCTGCTGCTGTCAAAGGCGTACTTTGACATGAAGGAGCTGGACCGCGCCGCGCAGGCGCTGGAGGGCTGCACGGGCAAGAAGGCCGTGTTTCAGCGGCTGTACTACCTGTACCTGGCGGGCGAGCGCCGGAGGGAAGAGGACGCCGGAGACGTGCTCGGTGGGCTTCTCCGGACAGGATTCCGTTTGAGCATTGGGCTGACGACGCGTTTTCGAATCGGCAGGCCCGCTGGACCCCGTGCGGCACGTCAATCGCAACCTGCCCGACATCGAGACCGAGCTCTCGGCTCTCTACGAGGCCGGCGAGCGGGATCCCTTCATCTGCTACCTGTGAACCTTCTTCTGCGCTGCGAGATTGGACTTCATTTGATCTGATCCATTGCTCTATCCAGCTACGCGGTCGTCCTCGCGCGGCATCCCTCCCCCACCTCCCGCACGCAGGCTGCCGACATCCTCATCGCGGCAGTCACCGCCATGCCCTGCCTGTGGGCCGCCTGGGCCGAGCTCGGCTCCGTCCTGGCCTCGGGCACCCCCGACCTCCCGCCCGTCCTGGACCGCATCCCCGACCACTTCATGGCCACCCTCTTCCGCGTGCACCTGGCCACGGAGCACATGTTCTTCCCCGGCGAGGAGGCCAAGGTGCACTCGTGGCTGGACTCGCTCGAGGGCTGGTTCCCGGGCTCCAAGCTGCTGCTCCGGCTGCGGGCCATAGTGCTCTACGAGTCGAGGGACTACGAGGCCGCCGAGGCCGCCTACTCGGGGCTGCTGTCCGATCCGCATTCGCTGGACGGGATGGACGGCTACGCCAACGTGCTCTTTGTCATGGAGAAGAGGGCCAAGCTGGGGTACCTGGCACAGCAGTGCGTGGGCGTGGACCGGTGGAGGCGAGAAACGGGCGTCGTCGTCGGTCAGTGGTCAACCGCAATTTGCATTCTTGCGTCGCTGACGCTCCGCTCGACAGGCAACTACTATTCCCTCCGCGGCGAGCACGAAAAGGCCGTCATGCACTTCCGCCGGGCCCTACGCCTGGACCGCAACTACCTCGCCGCGTGGACGCTCATGGGCCACGAGTACGTGGAGATGAAGAACACGGCGGCGGCGGTGGAGGCGTACCGCAGGGCGGTGGACATCAACCCGAGGGACTTCCGGGCGTGGTACGGACTGGGGCAGGCGTACGAGGTGCTGCGGATGCCATACTATTCGGTCTACTACTATCAGCGGGCCGCGGCGATCAAGTGGGTTCCAAGCGCCGGCCTGCGAACACGACGCCGATCGCTGACCCCGCGTCGCTCATCGCAGACCCCACGACTCGCGCATGTGGACCGCCCTCGCCTCGGCCTACGAATCGCTGGCCTCGCACTCCGCTCCGCCGCCCGCCTCGTACGGCTACGGCGCCCCCACGACCCCGATCCCCGCCGCCCCCAACGACCGCCTCCTCGCCGCCATCCGCTGCTACAAGCGCGCCCTCCGCGGCAGCGAGGACGTCCCCTTTGCCCTGGTCCGCCTGGCGCGGCTGTACGGCGCCCTGGGCGACCACAGCGCGCAGAGGTTCTACTACGGCCTGGTGCACCGCGCGCGCGCGAGGCTGGGAGCGGGCGGGCCGAGCCCGGAGGAGTTTGCGGAGGCGTGCGTGTGGTTGGCGAGGGATGCGAGGGGGAGGGGGGAGCTGGCCGAGGCGGAGGCGTTCGCGGGGGAGGCGGGAGGGGGGGAGGAGGCGCGGAGCGTCGTGCGGGAGATCAGGGCGGCGGCGGCGGCGAGGGTGGCGGGCTAGTTGTCAGGGCGGTAATGTTCGACCAAGCGAACAACTTGACGCGCATGGGCCAAGCTGGAGCAATCAGCGGACCTGCGCCTCGCCAGTCCACTTGATGTTGTTGCCCGGATCAACCCATGCGTGCACCTTGACGACGCTTCCGTTGATCTCGGTGATCCTCGCATCTCCCCTGTTGCCGATTACGGGACTTCCGTGGCGGGTCAGTGTTGCATACGGGCAGACGGTGACGGTACCCACGAGCCGTCAATGGTGAAGTTGCACACGGCGCTTTCGACTGGGGCTCCGAAGTCGTACAAGAAATCGCGCCTGTCGCCCACAACTATCGGAAGAACACGGTTAGGGCGCCAACGGAGAAGCTGCAGACCACTTTCACCCACTCCCGAAGAGACCGGAGCACTTGAGCTCCCCAGATCGGCTAAGCGTTCTTGCTGTACGAATGGTCGTCGATGATGGCTCCGATGCCGAAGCAACCGCAGCAACTGCTTTCGGGTACAGATCGTCGTACGACGGCGGCTCCGGGGCAGAGAGAGGAGATGCTATGCCCAGGAAGCTATCCAAAGGTGCTGGCTCCAATTGCATCCCGGTGGCAATCATCCCCTGCGAGATCTCTGCCCCACTCGGAAGAGGCACTTGATTGGCAATTGCTGGAACAACATGGGCCTTCAAACGCGCGTCGATGATCGAAGCCTCGTTGTCCAGCTCTGATGCCTCCCCCATCCCATCATTTGAGATTTCAAGTGGAAGATCCGCATCTCCGGCCCCAGATCCAGTTGCTGGACTGTCTTGGGCGGGAATTGGAAGTATCGGCGTTGAGATGGCCATGCTGGGCTCCGAAACTGCGGCGGCAGGCACAGCCAAAGACGTCGATTCGGACCTTGCCAGATTGGCAGACCCCTCAAGTCCGCTGCCGTTGGCTTCCGAATCCTGCGAAGGTACAGGACGTCTGACATTCGGACAAGGGTATTTTCATTTTCGGTTCGGAGGCGTGGAGGCGTCGGTCCTCGCGATCGACTCGTGATCGACTCGCGATCGACTCGCGAGTGACTCGCGAGTCACTCGCGAGCGACTCGCGAGCGACTCGCAAGTGACTCGGCACAGCCACCCTCCTGGGATATATAAAGAGCGGGACATGTAACAGTACAATCTTGATCGCCAGTTGACTCTACGTGCTCTCCGTGTCGTTCGACCACCGTGCGGAACCCCGCCCGGCCGGATCCTCGTTCTGAGAGCCCTTGGGACGCACCCCGGGAGACATCCCGTAACCTCTTTCCCCCGGCTACAGTCAAGTATCTTCAGCGCTGTTCGCTTATTCATATTCAGGGCCTATCCGACCCGAAGAGCCGAGCGGGATTCGCGCGCCGGGTTAGAGCTTCAGGCCCGGTTCCGACCCGGACCGTCGCACTGGTCCGACCTCCGTGATCCTGCTCTCGGGTCTTCGACACCTCGTTCGACTTCAGTTTCGACTTCGATAATCCAAAAACAACTTCGCCTGGCACCGGCGCTTGTCGACTGCCACTCTTTTCTGTCAACCGTATTCCGTCAACCAAGTTCATTCCCCTTCGCCAAACATGGACCCCGTTCAAGAAGCCGCCCCTCAGCAGGAGGTTCAGCAGCCTCAGGAAGCTAACGATTTGCAGAACAACCCGCAGGCCCAGGCGATTATCCAAGCTGCGCAGGCCGCGATCCAGCAAGTCGGCGCCGCCGCCAACGACGTCGCCCAACTCGCCGCCCAGCAAGCCGCCCAGCAAGCCGTCGCCGATCAGCTTGCCGCTCAGCTCGTGGCGCAACAGACCGCTCAGCAGTTGCCAGCTGCCCAAGTTCAACAGCAAGCCGCCGCCGAGCAGCTTGCAGCGCAGCAGCTCCAGCAGCTCGCCGCACAGCAGCAGGGTCAGCGGAGCGAGCAAGCCCCGGCTGTCAACGCTGCCGCCGCTGGTCTCCAGCCGCAGCAGTTCGTCGACGCCGTACGGGCCATCGTTGGCGCTCAGCCGCCGAACGATGGAAGCACCGGCCTCCCCCAGGCGGATCGCCAGGGCGGAGCCGCCAAGCTCCCGGCTCAGCTGCTGCCTGCTTCTGTTCAGCCCTTCGATCCCGCTACGCAGGACCCGGAAGACTTCTTCCGCGACCTCACTACGGTTCTCACGGCGTTCGGCTCCATCAACAACCTCGTCAAGGTCTTCCCGGTCTTCCTTGGGCCTCTGCCGCGCGCAATGTGGCACAACATCACGCCGCAGAACCGCCCTCCGGACTATCCCGCGACGGCCACCTATCCTCCGGTGACCCAGAACGATGTGCTTGCCTGGCTACGCTACCACTTCGAGCCCCGCGACGCATCGATGCATTATCGCCGGCACTACAACACGATTCAGATGACCAACGATGAGACCCTCGACGCCTTCGTTGCCCGCGTATCCCTGGCCGAGACGCGTTTCCTCTCGCACTGCGGCGATCAGCTTCCTACCAGGGAAGTGCAAGACAGCGTGTACGGCCAGAACCTGCTCTACGGACTGCGCCCGGAGCTACGCGGGAAGGCGCTGGAGCTCCTCGGGGATCACCTCATCAACCGCACTTCCGTCACCAAGGTCATCGAGAAGATGCGCACCGTCATGCAAGCATCGGGCCCTGCGCAGCCGCGCGACATCCGTTTCCTGGGCCAGAACTCGATTTCGGAGATTCCGGCTCTGGTCGGCCAGCACTCGTCTTCGGGCTCCTCCAAGGCGACCGACAAGGCGACGACGGAAGTGCTGCTGGCTCATACGCAGGCTCTCACAAAGCTGCTGGAGCCTAAGGGAGAGCGCAGGCCCACCGGTGGACCGCCGGGGGAGTCTGCGTTCCGGCCTCCGCGCCGTTTCGTCCCCTTCCAGTCTCGTCGGAGCCAGCCGTTGCCGCCTTCGGGGCCGAACAGCGACCTCGTCGAGATCAAGGAGCTCATCACCAAGCTGCTGCCGTCGCCTCGCCATCAGGTTCAGGCCGCGGAGACCAGGTCGAACCCCCCCGCGAGGCCTCCTCCGATCGATCGGCCCCGCCAGCAGCAGGAGCGCCAGGATCGCCGGCCCTTCACCTCGGAGTACCGCGACCAGAAGCGCTTCCAGCCTCGCCACTGCCATCTCTGTGGCATGGATGGGCATGCTCAGGACGAGTGCTGGGAGTTGGAGAAGAATGCCAACCGCCGCCCACTCAACTGGAAGTCTCGCCTCGGCAACACCCCTTCGATGCCAAAAAACTAGCTTTGCCCTCAGTGCCGCACGGCCATAGGGGGGCAGAGATCCAAGCTCTTGAACCACATGTGGAACCTCTTCCTGGAACTTCCCCGCTGCCGGACGGCACGGACCCTTCATCTCCTGGCGGATCGCCGGAGTTGTCGGATTCCGCGACCGATGAACCGACGGCGGAGGACCACGTTCATCATTGGCCCTTCGGGGGCACGGAGTACATCCTCTTCCTCGAGGCGGAGGCAGCTCGACAGGCCGCCGTTCGTCAGCAGCGGGAGGCGCTCATGCCGATCGACGAGACCCTGGCCCCGCCGCCGGCAGCGGATTCGGCGTCGCCCGGCTCGGTCGAGGTCGTGGGAAACGGTGAACCGGCGGCACAGGATGCGGACGCGGGATCAGCGGATGCACCTATGCACGAGGGCCCGACCGTCCGCGCCGTTCCCGGACCTTTCGAAAGGCCCCCTCCTCCTTCCGCCTACGCACGACCACCGCTGCCTGGCCCTCGGCCTCGCCCGCGGCCACCTGCTCCGGTCGCCCCTCCGCCGGATCGCTGGACGTGGACTTCGCAAGTGCAGTTCCACTATCAGGCGGCACGCGTTTCGGCATGGGTCAACGGCGTGAATACCCCCGCGGCCCTCGTCGACTCCGGTGCCTCAGTGGTGGCGGTTCGGTCGTCCTTCTTCTGCCGGATCCACCCGTCGCCACCGATCAAACCATGGACACTCGGCACCCTCAGCACGGCCGCGGCCGGCGGAACCATGTGGGTCCGCGGAGTTGCTAAGATGGACATCCTGGTCGGGAATCAACACTGCGTCATGGACGTCGCCATCATGGACGGTCTCATGGACGACGTGATCCTCGGCACCCCTTGGCTCTCCGCCCTACGCGTTCAGATGGACTGGGAGACGCCGGTCCTCTATTTCAAGGACGATCCGGAGGGGGTCGTCGTGCCAATGCACATTGTTGCGCGACCGCTCTTCGGATCACACCTGGTCGCCCCGCTCCATTCAACCACCTCCATCACGGTCTACCCCAACGAGGACGTCTCGATCACCGCTGAGCTGGCCCCGACGACTCCCTTGGCGACCGTCGTGGAGATGGACTTGACAGGGGTCATCGAGACGCCGAACACTTCGCCGTTCGATCGCCTCTTCATCATCCCGTCGGCGACGCCCGACAGAGACGGTCGGCTGCCGATTCTCATCCGCAACTACGGGACGACACCGGTCACGATCGGCCCGGGCACCCACCTCGGCCGCTTCCGCGTGCGGATTCCTGGATTTCTCGCTCCGGAACCGCCCACGTATCTGGCTCCCGCGCAGATCTCGATGCTGGAGCCCGAGCTGCCCCACACCGAACCGGCCGAATCCACGCTCACGGTCGAGGAGACCATCGATCTGTTCGCGGTGCCCTCGCCGGGATCGATTGGACCACCTCAGCCTCCCGGCGTGGAGCCTCCTCCGGTCGAGGCTATCGAGCTCAAGATGGACCAAACGATCCTGAGCGAGGGGGACAAACCTCGTTTCCATAAGCTCTGCGACCGCTACCGGGACGTGTTTGGTCCTTGGATCGGCAAGCTGCGCAACCATCGCTTCCGGATCGACACGGGCGACCTCAAGCCGATCCACCAGATGCCGTACCGGACCCCGTTCCGGCTTCGCGGGGAAATGGACAAGATCATCGACGACCTGCTCGTGCAGGGCGTAGTCGTCCCCTCGCGAAGCCCCTGGGCCACGCCCTGCATCATGGTGCCAAAAGGGCACGGCTCGGGCGAATGGCGCCTGGTGATCGATTACCGGAAGCTCAACGCCGCCACCAAGCGCGACGTCTACCCGATGAAGAACCCAAGCGACACTCTCGCTCTCCTCAGCGCGGCCAAGGTGTGGAGCGTTTGCGACATCCGCTCCGGCTTTTGGCACGTGGAGGTGGCCGACGAGGACAAGGAAAAGACGGCCTTCACGACGCACCGCGGTCTCTACCAGTGGGAGCGGATGGCCATGGGCTTTACCAACGCTCCTGCAACCTTTGCTCGGATCATGGACGAGCTCCTCGCCGGCCTCCAGTGGTACTGCTTGGTGGTCTTCATCGACGACATCATTATCTTCTCGCAGACGGTCGACGAGCACCTCGTGCACCTGGAGCTCCTCTTTGACCGACTGCGCGAGGCCGGGATGACTCTGAAGCTGGCCAAATGCAAGTTCTTCCGCCGCGAGGTCAAATACCTCGGGCATTACGTCACCGCCGACGGCCTCAAGGTCGACCCCGAGAAGACCCGCGCGGTGGACCAGTTCCCCCGCCCAACGACCAAGAAGGAGCTCCAATCGTTTCTCGGCCTCTCCAACTACTATCGCCCCTTCATTGCCGGCTACGCCAACATTGCCAGCCCGCTCACCCGCCTGACGCAGGACGGCGTCTCGGTCTCTCGGGCCTGGGACGACGCATGCGAGGCCGCCTTCCGTATGCTAAAGGAACGGCTTACGTCGGCGCCCGTGCTCCGTCGCCCCGACTTTTCCAAGCGCTTCGTCTTGTTCACGGATGCCAGCGATATCGGCCTCGGCGCGGTGCTCAGCCAGCGGGACTCCGATGGCAAGGAGTACGTCATCGCCTACGCCAGCCGCGCTCTGCAGCCGAACGAGCGCAAGTGGGACACTCGGGAGCGCGAAGCCCTGGCCGTTGTTTGGGCATGCGAGCATTTCCGGGCGTATTTGATCGGGGACGAGTTTGAGGTGGTCACCGACCATAGCGCCCTCAAATGGCTCTTGGAGACCTCCAAGCCGGGCCGCCTACAGCGCTGGATCCTCCGGCTCTCGGACTTCAGGTTCCAGATCATCCATCGCTCGGGCAAAGCGAACTCCAACGCCGACTTCCTGTCTCGTCAGCTCGTGGCGCCGTCGCCCGACGAGGACGTGCCTATGGGCGACCCCGAGGAAATCTTGGACATCCCTGCCTTTTGGCCCCCAAACCCTCCCGACCCCTTGCCTTTTTCTTCTTTTTCTGGGGGGGGACGGGCGCCCGGATTCCTCTCCGGGAGTGATCTCGGTCAGACTTCCCGTTCTTCGTCAACCCCAGTCACCGAGTCAGACTCGGGACGAGCTACTGCGGGTTCCTCAGTCAATTGTGAATCAATGGAGCGAGTGCTGTCTGGCACGGAGTTCCCGGCCACGGTTGCCGCAGTGGAGGGAACCCTGTGGAGCGATCCGGGGACCCTGCCCGAGGCTGCGGCACCGGAGACGCAGATCCTCCTGCCGATCCCAACGACGAACGCACAGGTCGACCCGGCAGACGTGCCTGAGCGAGACCTGGCGTTCCTTCATCCGGCACTGCTTGAGGTGCTACCCGATGTCGGGGGCATCAGTGCTATTGACCTTGCCGACGTCAGATCCCGGGATGCCCTGCGCAAAGTGCAAGAAGCCGACGTCGAGACCAGCGCGCTGATCCGCTTCGTACGAGACGGGGAGCTCCCTCCCAACGTGAATCTGGCCAAATTCTGCAAGAAGTACGGCGAGCAGTACTTCCTCGCTACGGACGGCGTGCTCTGCCGGCGCGATGTACTCGCGACTGGTACCCGTCGTATCCCGGTCACCCAGCTCGTGATACCGCACGAGCTGAGGGAGGCCTACCTGCAACGTGCGCACGACGATCCCCTGAGCGGGCACGTCGGGCGACACCGGGCGTACAGCAATCTGCGGCGCCGCGTATATTGGGTCGGCATGGCGCACGACGTTCGCCGCTGGACGCGAGCCTGCCTTACATGCATGACCCGGAAGATGCCTTCGGTATCGAACCAGGGCTTACTGAAATCGGTTCCTCTCACAGGTCCCAACGAGGACATCTACATCGACTACATCGGCGAGATCAATCCAGCCTCTTCGGCCAGCGGCAACATCCCGCGCATGGCGGCCAGACGCACCAGTTGCAGGAAGCAGTCGACCACGTCGTCCTCCTGGCGCGGCGCTGAGCTCCCGTTCGAGGACCACGCCGCTACGCTCTTACCTTGGTGCACAGCAGGACGTCGAAGGTCGGCAACCGAACCTCGAACCACGAACTCGGCGGGACGACGTTCGGCAGCTCCGCACTCATGACAGGCGCGGAGATCCCCCCAGCTCTTCTGGACCCTACGTCGCGATCCCCCGCGAGCGCTTTCGTCGACGCAATGGCGTACGGCCCTCGCTCGCGCCCCGTCCCCCGTGGCGGGGACTGGTGACCCGGTGTGCGGGCGAACTCGCGGTCGACTCGACTCGCAGTTGACTCGCGGTTGACTCGCGGTTGGCTCGCGGTTGACTCGCAAGTGACTCGCGAGTCACTCGCGAGTCGCTCGCAAGTCACTCGCGAGCGACTTGCGATGCACTCGCGAGTTGCCTGCGCTTCGCACCATATAAGCGGCGGACCACAGGAGGCCGCGGCCGCGGACTACGCACCCAACGTCGACCTCGCCGCTACCGTCTCCCATGGCGACCCCCACGACTGCCGGCCACAACCTGCGGCCCCGCCGGCCGCATGTGGCCACGGCGCCGCCGCCGGCGACTGCGCCCGTCGCTGCGTTGCCTGGCGTCGTACCCCCGGACTATCGGTCGGCGCTTGCCTCCCTCTCGACCCGGCTGGACGACCTCCGGGCCGACCTCGACGTCAGACACTCCCAGACGACGGCCCACTTGCACAAGGTCGAGCAGGCCGCCTTCTCCGCGGTCATGCCCATCCGCGCAGCCCTCGACGCACTCCACCCGGTGCTCAACACCCTCGTCAATGTCGGCAACCTGGAGCAGCACGCTCTTGACCGCGTAACGGCGACGCTCGAGCAGCAAGAGGCCCGCCTGGACGCCCAGATCCGCCAGCAGCGTGACGAGCTCCAGGTGGTCCTCAGTGGCCGCCACCGCGAACTTGAGTTCGCCGTCACCGCCTTGCGCCGGACCGACGACGCTCGTCTCGGTGCCATCGAGACGCAGCTCGACCGGCTTGCGTTGGTGCTCGAGGCTCAACGTCAGAACTTCAACGGCATTCTCCTGGTGGACGAAGCTACCATCGAGGAGTTGAGGGAGTTCGGCTCTTCCCTCGCCGGGCTGGTTGCTCAGACCGGGACCAACCTCGAAACCACCATCGAGACCGTCGTCGAGACCAATCTCGCCCGTCACAACAATGGCCCCATGGCGGAGTTTGCGGCCGACCTCAAGAGCGTCCTGGCGGCCCATCTGCAGCGATTTGGGTCGGAGCAGCACAAGCAGCTCATGCTTTCAGCTCAAGACCACACCACGCTCCTCACGGCCGGCCTGAACGCGCAGCGCGAGCACTTCACCAAGACCGCCGACGAGCAACGGGCCCTCCTGCGTCGCTTCCTCGGCAATCAAGTGGCTCCCCTGGCGGGGCAAACGACGCCCGCCGTGGTCACCTCCACGCCGGTCGGCCGCGTCAAGGACGAGGACCTCGTCACCTCCGACGATGAGGCTGGGGATATGCAACCTCCAGCTCCTCGCCCCGAGAGCGTGTCCAGCAGCGACGCCTCCTCCATCGTCTCGCAGGACGACGGCCTCTTGGCCGCCCTGTACGACGACATCCCGGCCGCTCCCTACAAGTCGACCATGCCCCCGGTCTACACCCCCTCGGCCGCGGACGGCTCAGCCGTGCATGCCGCCTTCGCTCTCGGCTTTACCCGCCGGCTCCGCGCCCCGCCGCCGAGCGACGACGAGGCGGACGCCGACGTCGACTTTGAGGACGCCTAAGCCACCCTTCGGCCCTACACTCTCCAACATCTGTTGTCTCCACCTCGGCCTTCAACATCTTCTACTGCAAGCATGACGTCACTCCGCGGAGGATCTTCGATTTCGTGGCGCCGAGGGCGGCGCCTTCTTTTGGGTGGGGGCGTGCGAAGGTACAGGACGTCTGACATTCGGACAAGGGTATTTTCATTTTCGGTTCGGAGGCGTGGAGGCGTCGGTCCTCGCGATCGACTCGTGATCGACTCGCGATCGACTCGCGAGTGACTCGCGAGTCACTCGCGAGCGACTCGCGAGCGACTCGCAAGTGACTCGGCACAGCCACCCTCCTGGGATATATAAAGAGCGGGACATGTAACAGTACAATCTTGATCGCCAGTTGACTCTACGTGCTCTCCGTGTCGTTCGACCACCGTGCGGAACCCCGCCCGGCCGGATCCTCGTTCTGAGAGCCCTTGGGACGCACCCCGGGAGACATCCCGTAACCTCTTTCCCCCGGCTACAGTCAAGTATCTTCAGCGCTGTTCGCTTATTCATATTCAGGGCCTATCCGACCCGAAGAGCCGAGCGGGATTCGCGCGCCGGGTTAGAGCTTCAGGCCCGGTTCCGACCCGGACCGTCGCAATCCGACGCAAGAGAGTTGACTCCGTGCACTTCATCCTCAGACACAGCATCAGGGTTAGAACCTCCGGAAAGGGAGATCACAGCAAGGGCAGACGTGGTCAGCAGCTGGAGAGCTGGCAATCCTTCTGCCGCCAAAGTTAAGGTAGCCAGAGCTGTTCGTACAAGCCCATAGAAGCCATGCCCATTACTCTCTGAGATACTTCCCGTACCTTGATGTCGTGCTGGTTGCCCATATTCCCTGCGCCTGCGCTTTGGTGGGGCACCGGCATCGTCTCCACCATCAGGTTCTGGCTCCGATGGGGCCTCCATTGATCCGGCTGATCCCAATCCCAAATTGCTTTTGGGGCTTACCGTGCACTTCAAAACCAATCGTGTTGGGGCAGCAAACACAAAATCGAAGGATCCAACAGGCATGATGCCCAAATGAGACACTTGGAAAAAGCACATATTTCCAAACGGTTTGCAGGGGTCCGGTGAGACATCAAGAAGAGCAGTGGCCCTTGGTGTGCAATGTAGTTGCACCGTATAGTCCCCTTCCACGAGTTCACGAAGATCTAGCTGCCCAGGTACAGGTGCAAAGCATTGCAACGCTTTCAGTTGCAAGCGCACTGCGCTATCATTGGAAAACTTAAGGCAAACCAGCTCCGTCTCCGTTTGCTCGTAATCATGAAGTACGGACAAAGAATCAATGCCGAAACCAGGACAGGCACTGATGTCCAGAACTGGACCACTCCAGAGTTTATAGGTCAGAGAAGGCTCCTTTGCCCCTTGACCAGACATTGATGTGGCCGATGATGCTAAGCTGGAATCAGTCCTTGGACGAGACATTGATCCGTGCGATGTTGCTATGCTGGATTCAGTCGGCGCAGTTTTCACAGGAATAGTGCAAGACGTTCTGTGCAGTTCCTCCCGTAGAGTCTCGCGTCGTTCTTCATCCTTTCAGTCACTAACAAAGCATGTCAGAATGAACACGTGTTCAGAACACGCGAAACGGGGTCGATTACCCAAGATGGAGCTGTAGTGTCGGTCTGGAAATCAGCATTCTCAAGCTCCACCACGAAGTTGTCTTCAGAGTTTCCGGGGGCCGAGTCAGTGCCCGCGCTCGGCGTCCTGCTCATCGAGGGAACGAGAAGAGGGTTTTCGGCCGAAGGAGAGCTGCCGGCGGAAACCGATTGGCATGAAACGGGGAAGATGTCACTCTCCTCTTGCGTCGTTCACCCGCACCTTCCTCCCCGCTCAGAACGACCAAGAGGTCCCTCTCCATCGTCATCCGACATGTGCGAAGGTACAGGACGTCTGACATTCGGACAAGGGTATTTTCATTTTCGGTTCGGAGGCGTGGAGGCGTCGGTCCTCGCGATCGATTCGTGATCGACTCGTGATCGACTCGCGATCGACTCGCGATCGACTCGCGATCGACTCGCGATCGACTCGCGATCGACTCGCAAGTGACTCGGCACAGCCACCCTCCTGGGATATATAAAGAGCGGGACATGTAACAGTACAATCTTGATCGCCAGTTGACTCTACGTGCTCTCCGTGTCGTTCGACCACCGTGCGGAACCCCGCCCGGCCGGATCCTCGTTCTGAGAGCCCTTGGGACGCACCCCGCCTTTGAGCGTGTCGAGGATGACACGGCCGCAGCGTACGCCGAGGCTGCGCGTGCTGGGCAACCGGTGGGCGCCGCGCCCGCCCGCCGTACGCTCCCTGCGGACGCCAGTTTCTTCGCCCAGCCGGTTTGGCACGGCCTGCAGAGCGACCTTACGCGTCTCGAGGACCAGCGCCGCCTCGCGGCTCTGATTGCCTTGCAACCCACCACTTCCGCTGGTCTGGAGCGCCGCAAGCGGCTCGTCCAGGCGCAGGACGGCCTGTCGGCTTTCCTGACTGCCTCTCCCGCGCTGCTTGCCAACCACATTCGCAACAACTTTTTCCGCTTACTTGTACGCTTCCGGCTTTGCCTCCCGCTCCTGCACGAGGCCGACTACCCTGGTCTTTCCTTGCCCTGCCGGCGGGGCTGCAAGCGATCGGCCATGTCGCTGACGGGGGAGCACGCGTTCTCGGGCTGCTATGGCCGGGATCTCTTCAGTCCTGGTCACGACGACATTTGCGCGGCCATCCGCGCGGCGCTTCGCTCCATCCCGCTCCTCCGCGTGCACCCCATGCCGCCAAACCTCCTTGCGCATGGCTACGAGACTGTCACCCCGCCCACGCCTGCGGATGCTGGCCGCCTTGGCGACGTTCTCATCACGCACCGCGAAACCCGGAAACGGTGGTTGCTCGAGATCAAGACCCTCACCTCTATGGCCCATTTGCACACGGGCCTGGTCTTCTCGGTCCCGGGCCACGCAGTCGAACGGCGGGTCGAGGCCGCCAGGAAGGACTACTCCCGTTTCGTCTTCAACGCCAACTTCTACCCTCTGATCGTGCTTGCTTTTGATTCGTACAGCGCTGTCTCTGCCACTTTCTCGCGCTTCTCCTCGGAGATGGGGCGCATCCAGTATCCCGGGATCGTCGGCCGCGATGGGCAGCCCGTGGACCTCGATGGCCTTTACTCTCGTTTTGTGCGGCGCTTCCGCGAACGGATCGCGGTGGCCTGGGCTCTTGGCGTCGCGGCCCAACTCCAACACTGGCTTCAGCTGTGCACCGAAGCCGCCGCTGTCAACGCTCCGGCCCCCGCGCCGGTCGCATTTGGTTTGAATGTAGATGAGGAGCTGATTCTTGGGGCGTAGGGGGATTTCTAAGTGTACGGTGGGATTGCTAGCTCCTCATTACATGACGCACCCCGGGAGACATCCCGTAACCTCTTTCCCCCGGCTACAGTCAAGTATCTTCAGCGCTGTTCGCTTATTCATATTCAGGGCCTATCCGACCCGAAGAGCCGAGCGGGATTCGCGCGCCGGGTTAGAGCTTCAGGCCCAGTTCCGACCCGGACCGTCGCACTGGTCCGACCTCCGTGATCCTGCTCTCGGGTCTTCGACACCTCGTTCGACTTCAGTTTCGACTTCGATAATCCAAAAACAACTTCGCCTGGCACCGGCGCTTGTCGACTGCCACTCTTTTCTGTCAACCGTATTCCGTCAACCAAGTTCATTCCCCTTCGCCAAACATGGACCCCGTTCAAGAAGCCGCCCCTCAGCAGGAGGTTCAGCAGCCTCAGGAAGCTAACGATTTGCAGAACAACCCGCAGGCCCAGGCGATTATCCAAGCTGCGCAGGCCGCGATCCAGCAAGTCGGCGCCGCCGCCAACGACGTCGCCCAACTCGCCGCCCAGCAAGCCGCCCAGCAAGCCGTCGCCGATCAGCTTGCCGCTCAGCTCGTGGCGCAACAGACCGCTCAGCAGTTGCCAGCTGCCCAAGTTCAACAGCAAGCCGCCGCCGAGCAGCTTGCAGCGCAGCAGCTCCAGCAGCTCGCCGCACAGCAGCAGGGTCAGCGGAGCGAGCAAGCCCCGGCTGTCAACGCTGCCGCCGCTGGTCTCCAGCCGCAGCAGTTCGTCGACGCCGTACGGGCCATCGTTGGCGCTCAGCCGCCGAACGATGGAAGCACCGGCCTCCCCCAGGCGGATCGCCAGGGCGGAGCCGCCAAGCTCCCGGCTCAGCTGCTGCCTGCTTCTGTTCAGCCCTTCGATCCCGCTACGCAGGACCCGGAAGACTTCTTCCGCGACCTCACTACGGTTCTCACGGCGTTCGGCTCCATCAACAACCTCGTCAAGGTCTTCCCGGTCTTCCTTGGGCCTCTGCCGCGCGCAATGTGGCACAACATCACGCCGCAGAACCGCCCTCCGGACTATCCCGCGACGGCCACCTATCCTCCGGTGACCCAGAACGATGTGCTTGCCTGGCTACGCTACCACTTCGAGCCCCGCGACGCATCGATGCATTATCGCCGGCACTACAACACGATTCAGATGACCAACGATGAGACCCTCGACGCCTTCGTTGCCCGCGTATCCCTGGCCGAGACGCGTTTCCTCTCGCACTGCGGCGATCAGCTTCCTACCAGGGAAGTGCAAGACAGCGTGTACGGCCAGAACCTGCTCTACGGACTGCGCCCGGAGCTACGCGGGAAGGCGCTGGAGCTCCTCGGGGATCACCTCATCAACCGCACTTCCGTCACCAAGGTCATCGAGAAGATGCGCACCGTCATGCAAGCATCGGGCCCTGCGCAGCCGCGCGACATCCGTTTCCTGGGCCAGAACTCGATTTCGGAGATTCCGGCTCTGGTCGGCCAGCACTCGTCTTCGGGCTCCTCCAAGGCGACCGACAAGGCGACGACGGAAGTGCTGCTGGCTCATACGCAGGCTCTCACAAAGCTGCTGGAGCCTAAGGGAGAGCGCAGGCCCACCGGTGGACCGCCGGGGGAGTCTGCGTTCCGGCCTCCGCGCCGTTTCGTCCCCTTCCAGTCTCGTCGGAGCCAGCCGTTGCCGCCTTCGGGGCCGAACAGCGACCTCGTCGAGATCAAGGAGCTCATCACCAAGCTGCTGCCGTCGCCTCGCCATCAGGTTCAGGCCGCGGAGACCAGGTCGAACCCCCCCGCGAGGCCTCCTCCGATCGATCGGCCCCGCCAGCAGCAGGAGCGCCAGGATCGCCGGCCCTTCACCTCGGAGTACCGCGACCAGAAGCGCTTCCAGCCTCGCCACTGCCATCTCTGTGGCATGGATGGGCATGCTCAGGACGAGTGCTGGGAGTTGGAGAAGAATGCCAACCGCCGCCCACTCAACTGGAAGTCTCGCCTCGGCAACACCCCTTCGATGCCAAAAAACTAGCTTTGCCCTCAGTGCCGCACGGCCATAGGGGGGCAGAGATCCAAGCTCTTGAACCACATGTGGAACCTCTTCCTGGAACTTCCCCGCTGCCGGACGGCACGGACCCTTCATCTCCTGGCGGATCGCCGGAGTTGTCGGATTCCGCGACCGATGAACCGACGGCGGAGGACCACGTTCATCATTGGCCCTTCGGGGGCACGGAGTACATCCTCTTCCTCGAGGCGGAGGCAGCTCGACAGGCCGCCGTTCGTCAGCAGCGGGAGGCGCTCATGCCGATCGACGAGACCCTGGCCCCGCCGCCGGCAGCGGATTCGGCGTCGCCCGGCTCGGTCGAGGTCGTGGGAAACGGTGAACCGGCGGCACAGGATGCGGACGCGGGATCAGCGGATGCACCTATGCACGAGGGCCCGACCGTCCGCGCCGTTCCCGGACCTTTCGAAAGGCCCCCTCCTCCTTCCGCCTACGCACGACCACCGCTGCCTGGCCCTCGGCCTCGCCCGCGGCCACCTGCTCCGGTCGCCCCTCCGCCGGATCGCTGGACGTGGACTTCGCAAGTGCAGTTCCACTATCAGGCGGCACGCGTTTCGGCATGGGTCAACGGCGTGAATACCCCCGCGGCCCTCGTCGACTCCGGTGCCTCAGTGGTGGCGGTTCGGTCGTCCTTCTTCTGCCGGATCCACCCGTCGCCACCGATCAAACCATGGACACTCGGCACCCTCAGCACGGCCGCGGCCGGCGGAACCATGTGGGTCCGCGGAGTTGCTAAGATGGACATCCTGGTCGGGAATCAACACTGCGTCATGGACGTCGCCATCATGGACGGTCTCATGGACGACGTGATCCTCGGCACCCCTTGGCTCTCCGCCCTACGCGTTCAGATGGACTGGGAGACGCCGGTCCTCTATTTCAAGGACGATCCGGAGGGGGTCGTCGTGCCAATGCACATTGTTGCGCGACCGCTCTTCGGATCACACCTGGTCGCCCCGCTCCATTCAACCACCTCCATCACGGTCTACCCCAACGAGGACGTCTCGATCACCGCTGAGCTGGCCCCGACGACTCCCTTGGCGACCGTCGTGGAGATGGACTTGACAGGGGTCATCGAGACGCCGAACACTTCGCCGTTCGATCGCCTCTTCATCATCCCGTCGGCGACGCCCGACAGAGACGGTCGGCTGCCGATTCTCATCCGCAACTACGGGACGACACCGGTCACGATCGGCCCGGGCACCCACCTCGGCCGCTTCCGCGTGCGGATTCCTGGATTTCTCGCTCCGGAACCGCCCACGTATCTGGCTCCCGCGCAGATCTCGATGCTGGAGCCCGAGCTGCCCCACACCGAACCGGCCGAATCCACGCTCACGGTCGAGGAGACCATCGATCTGTTCGCGGTGCCCTCGCCGGGATCGATTGGACCACCTCAGCCTCCCGGCGTGGAGCCTCCTCCGGTCGAGGCTATCGAGCTCAAGATGGACCAAACGATCCTGAGCGAGGGGGACAAACCTCGTTTCCATAAGCTCTGCGACCGCTACCGGGACGTGTTTGGTCCTTGGATCGGCAAGCTGCGCAACCATCGCTTCCGGATCGACACGGGCGACCTCAAGCCGATCCACCAGATGCCGTACCGGACCCCGTTCCGGCTTCGCGGGGAAATGGACAAGATCATCGACGACCTGCTCGTGCAGGGCGTAGTCGTCCCCTCGCGAAGCCCCTGGGCCACGCCCTGCATCATGGTGCCAAAAGGGCACGGCTCGGGCGAATGGCGCCTGGTGATCGATTACCGGAAGCTCAACGCCGCCACCAAGCGCGACGTCTACCCGATGAAGAACCCAAGCGACACTCTCGCTCTCCTCAGCGCGGCCAAGGTGTGGAGCGTTTGCGACATCCGCTCCGGCTTTTGGCACGTGGAGGTGGCCGACGAGGACAAGGAAAAGACGGCCTTCACGACGCACCGCGGTCTCTACCAGTGGGAGCGGATGGCCATGGGCTTTACCAACGCTCCTGCAACCTTTGCTCGGATCATGGACGAGCTCCTCGCCGGCCTCCAGTGGTACTGCTTGGTGGTCTTCATCGACGACATCATTATCTTCTCGCAGACGGTCGACGAGCACCTCGTGCACCTGGAGCTCCTCTTTGACCGACTGCGCGAGGCCGGGATGACTCTGAAGCTGGCCAAATGCAAGTTCTTCCGCCGCGAGGTCAAATACCTCGGGCATTACGTCACCGCCGACGGCCTCAAGGTCGACCCCGAGAAGACCCGCGCGGTGGACCAGTTCCCCCGCCCAACGACCAAGAAGGAGCTCCAATCGTTTCTCGGCCTCTCCAACTACTATCGCCCCTTCATTGCCGGCTACGCCAACATTGCCAGCCCGCTCACCCGCCTGACGCAGGACGGCGTCTCGGTCTCTCGGGCCTGGGACGACGCATGCGAGGCCGCCTTCCGTATGCTAAAGGAACGGCTTACGTCGGCGCCCGTGCTCCGTCGCCCCGACTTTTCCAAGCGCTTCGTCTTGTTCACGGATGCCAGCGATATCGGCCTCGGCGCGGTGCTCAGCCAGCGGGACTCCGATGGCAAGGAGTACGTCATCGCCTACGCCAGCCGCGCTCTGCAGCCGAACGAGCGCAAGTGGGACACTCGGGAGCGCGAAGCCCTGGCCGTTGTTTGGGCATGCGAGCATTTCCGGGCGTATTTGATCGGGGACGAGTTTGAGGTGGTCACCGACCATAGCGCCCTCAAATGGCTCTTGGAGACCTCCAAGCCGGGCCGCCTACAGCGCTGGATCCTCCGGCTCTCGGACTTCAGGTTCCAGATCATCCATCGCTCGGGCAAAGCGAACTCCAACGCCGACTTCCTGTCTCGTCAGCTCGTGGCGCCGTCGCCCGACGAGGACGTGCCTATGGGCGACCCCGAGGAAATCTTGGACATCCCTGCCTTTTGGCCCCCAAACCCTCCCGACCCCTTGCCTTTTTCTTCTTTTTCTGGGGGGGGACGGGCGCCCGGATTCCTCTCCGGGAGTGATCTCGGTCAGACTTCCCGTTCTTCGTCAACCCCAGTCACCGAGTCAGACTCGGGACGAGCTACTGCGGGTTCCTCAGTCAATTGTGAATCAATGGAGCGAGTGCTGTCTGGCACGGAGTTCCCGGCCACGGTTGCCGCAGTGGAGGGAACCCTGTGGAGCGATCCGGGGACCCTGCCCGAGGCTGCGGCACCGGAGACGCAGATCCTCCTGCCGATCCCAACGACGAACGCACAGGTCGACCCGGCAGACGTGCCTGAGCGAGACCTGGCGTTCCTTCATCCGGCACTGCTTGAGGTGCTACCCGATGTCGGGGGCATCAGTGCTATTGACCTTGCCGACGTCAGATCCCGGGATGCCCTGCGCAAAGTGCAAGAAGCCGACGTCGAGACCAGCGCGCTGATCCGCTTCGTACGAGACGGGGAGCTCCCTCCCAACGTGAATCTGGCCAAATTCTGCAAGAAGTACGGCGAGCAGTACTTCCTCGCTACGGACGGCGTGCTCTGCCGGCGCGATGTACTCGCGACTGGTACCCGTCGTATCCCGGTCACCCAGCTCGTGATACCGCACGAGCTGAGGGAGGCCTACCTGCAACGTGCGCACGACGATCCCCTGAGCGGGCACGTCGGGCGACACCGGGCGTACAGCAATCTGCGGCGCCGCGTATATTGGGTCGGCATGGCGCACGACGTTCGCCGCTGGACGCGAGCCTGCCTTACATGCATGACCCGGAAGATGCCTTCGGTATCGAACCAGGGCTTACTGAAATCGGTTCCTCTCACAGGTCCCAACGAGGACATCTACATCGACTACATCGGCGAGATCAATCCAGCCTCTTCGGCCAGCGGCAACATCCCGCGCATGGCGGCCAGACGCACCAGTTGCAGGAAGCAGTCGACCACGTCGTCCTCCTGGCGCGGCGCTGAGCTCCCGTTCGAGGACCACGCCGCTACGCTCTTACCTTGGTGCACAGCAGGACGTCGAAGGTCGGCACCGAACCTCGAACCACGAACTCGGCGGGACGACGTTCGGCAGCTCCGCACTCATGACAGGCGCGGAGATCCCCCCAGCTCTTCTGGACCCTACGTCGCGATCCCCCGCGAGCGCTTTCGTCGACGCAATGGCGTACGGCCCTCGCTCGCGCCCCGTCCCCCGTGGCGGGGACTGGTGACCCGGTGTGCGGGCGAACTCGCGGTCGACTCGACTCGCAGTTGACTCGCGGTTGACTCGCGGTTGGCTCGCGGTTGACTCGCAAGTGACTCGCGAGTCACTCGCGAGTCGCTCGCAAGTCACTCGCGAGCGACTTGCGATGCACTCGCGAGTTGCCTGCGCTTCGCACCATATAAGCGGCGGACCACAGGAGGCCGCGGCCGCGGACTACGCACCCAACGTCGACCTCGCCGCTACCGTCTCCCATGGCGACCCCCACGACTGCCGGCCACAACCTGCGGCCCCGCCGGCCGCATGTGGCCACGGCGCCGCCGCCGGCGACTGCGCCCGTCGCTGCGTTGCCTGGCGTCGTACCCCCGGACTATCGGTCGGCGCTTGCCTCCCTCTCGACCCGGCTGGACGACCTCCGGGCCGACCTCGACGTCAGACACTCCCAGACGACGGCCCACTTGCACAAGGTCGAGCAGGCCGCCTTCTCCGCGGTCATGCCCATCCGCGCAGCCCTCGACGCACTCCACCCGGTGCTCAACACCCTCGTCAATGTCGGCAACCTGGAGCAGCACGCTCTTGACCGCGTAACGGCGACGCTCGAGCAGCAAGAGGCCCGCCTGGACGCCCAGATCCGCCAGCAGCGTGACGAGCTCCAGGTGGTCCTCAGTGGCCGCCACCGCGAACTTGAGTTCGCCGTCACCGCCTTGCGCCGGACCGACGACGCTCGTCTCGGTGCCATCGAGACGCAGCTCGACCGGCTTGCGTTGGTGCTCGAGGCTCAACGTCAGAACTTCAACGGCATTCTCCTGGTGGACGAAGCTACCATCGAGGAGTTGAGGGAGTTCGGCTCTTCCCTCGCCGGGCTGGTTGCTCAGACCGGGACCAACCTCGAAACCACCATCGAGACCGTCGTCGAGACCAATCTCGCCCGTCACAACAATGGCCCCATGGCGGAGTTTGCGGCCGACCTCAAGAGCGTCCTGGCGGCCCATCTGCAGCGATTTGGGTCGGAGCAGCACAAGCAGCTCATGCTTTCAGCTCAAGACCACACCACGCTCCTCACGGCCGGCCTGAACGCGCAGCGCGAGCACTTCACCAAGACCGCCGACGAGCAACGGGCCCTCCTGCGTCGCTTCCTCGGCAATCAAGTGGCTCCCCTGGCGGGGCAAACGACGCCCGCCGTGGTCACCTCCACGCCGGTCGGCCGCGTCAAGGACGAGGACCTCGTCACCTCCGACGATGAGGCTGGGGATATGCAACCTCCAGCTCCTCGCCCCGAGAGCGTGTCCAGCAGCGACGCCTCCTCCATCGTCTCGCAGGACGACGGCCTCTTGGCCGCCCTGTACGACGACATCCCGGCCGCTCCCTACAAGTCGACCATGCCCCCGGTCTACACCCCCTCGGCCGCGGACGGCTCAGCCGTGCATGCCGCCTTCGCTCTCGGCTTTACCCGCCGGCTCCGCGCCCCGCCGCCGAGCGACGACGAGGCGGACGCCGACGTCGACTTTGAGGACGCCTAAGCCACCCTTCGGCCCTACACTCTCCAACATCTGTTGTCTCCACCTCGGCCTTCAACATCTTCTACTGCAAGCATGACGTCACTCCGCGGAGGATCTTCGATTTCGTGGCGCCGAGGGCGGCGCCTTCTTTTGGGTGGGGGCGTGCGAAGGTACAGGACGTCTGACATTCGGACAAGGGTATTTTCATTTTCGGTTCGGAGGCGTGGAGGCGTCGGTCCTCGCGATCGACTCGTGATCGACTCGCGATCGACTCGCGAGTGACTCGCGAGTCACTCGCGAGCGACTCGCGAGCGACTCGCAAGTGACTCGGCACAGCCACCCTCCTGGGATATATAAAGAGCGGGACATGTAACAGTACAATCTTGATCGCCAGTTGACTCTACGTGCTCTCCGTGTCGTTCGACCACCGTGCGGAACCCCGCCCGGCCGGATCCTCGTTCTGAGAGCCCTTGGGACGCACCCCGGGAGACATCCCGTAACCTCTTTCCCCCGGCTACAGTCAAGTATCTTCAGCGCTGTTCGCTTATTCATATTCAGGGCCTATCCGACCCGAAGAGCCGAGCGGGATTCGCGCGCCGGGTTAGAGCTTCAGGCCCGGTTCCGACCCGGACCGTCGCAATCCGACGCAAGAGAGTTGACTCCGTGCACTTCATCCTCAGACACAGCATCAGGGTTAGAACCTCCGGAAAGGGAGATCACAGCAAGGGCAGACGTGGTCAGCAGCTGGAGAGCTGGCAATCCTTCTGCCGCCAAAGTTAAGGTAGCCAGAGCTGTTCGTACAAGCCCATAGAAGCCATGCCCATTACTCTCTGAGATACTTCCCGTACCTTGATGTCGTGCTGGTTGCCCATATTCCCTGCGCCTGCGCTTTGGTGGGGCACCGGCATCGTCTCCACCATCAGGTTCTGGCTCCGATGGGGCCTCCATTGATCCGGCTGATCCCAATCCCAAATTGCTTTTGGGGCTTACCGTGCACTTCAAAACCAATCGTGTTGGGGCAGCAAACACAAAATCGAAGGATCCAACAGGCATGATGCCCAAATGAGACACTTGGAAAAAGCACATATTTCCAAACGGTTTGCAGGGGTCCGGTGAGACATCAAGAAGAGCAGTGGCCCTTGGTGTGCAATGTAGTTGCACCGTATAGTCCCCTTCCACGAGTTCACGAAGATCTAGCTGCCCAGGTACAGGTGCAAAGCATTGCAACGCTTTCAGTTGCAAGCGCACTGCGCTATCATTGGAAAACTTAAGGCAAACCAGCTCCGTCTCCGTTTGCTCGTAATCATGAAGTACGGACAAAGAATCAATGCCGAAACCAGGACAGGCACTGATGTCCAGAACTGGACCACTCCAGAGTTTATAGGTCAGAGAAGGCTCCTTTGCCCCTTGACCAGACATTGATGTGGCCGATGATGCTAAGCTGGAATCAGTCCTTGGACGAGACATTGATCCGTGCGATGTTGCTATGCTGGATTCAGTCGGCGCAGTTTTCACAGGAATAGTGCAAGACGTTCTGTGCAGTTCCTCCCGTAGAGTCTCGCGTCGTTCTTCATCCTTTCAGTCACTAACAAAGCATGTCAGAATGAACACGTGTTCAGAACACGCGAAACGGGGTCGATTACCCAAGATGGAGCTGTAGTGTCGGTCTGGAAATCAGCATTCTCAAGCTCCACCACGAAGTTGTCTTCAGAGTTTCCGGGGGCCGAGTCAGTGCCCGCGCTCGGCGTCCTGCTCATCGAGGGAACGAGAAGAGGGTTTTCGGCCGAAGGAGAGCTGCCGGCGGAAACCGATTGGCATGAAACGGGGAAGATGTCACTCTCCTCTTGCGTCGTTCACCCGCACCTTCCTCCCCGCTCAGAACGACCAAGAGGTCCCTCTCCATCGTCATCCGACATGTGCGAAGGTACAGGACGTCTGACATTCGGACAAGGGTATTTTCATTTTCGGTTCGGAGGCGTGGAGGCGTCGGTCCTCGCGATCGATTCGTGATCGACTCGTGATCGACTCGCGATCGACTCGCGATCGACTCGCGATCGACTCGCGATCGACTCGCGATCGACTCGCAAGTGACTCGGCACAGCCACCCTCCTGGGATATATAAAGAGCGGGACATGTAACAGTACAATCTTGATCGCCAGTTGACTCTACGTGCTCTCCGTGTCGTTCGACCACCGTGCGGAACCCCGCCCGGCCGGATCCTCGTTCTGAGAGCCCTTGGGACGCACCCCGCCTTTGAGCGTGTCGAGGATGACACGGCCGCAGCGTACGCCGAGGCTGCGCGTGCTGGGCAACCGGTGGGCGCCGCGCCCGCCCGCCGTACGCTCCCTGCGGACGCCAGTTTCTTCGCCCAGCCGGTTTGGCACGGCCTGCAGAGCGACCTTACGCGTCTCGAGGACCAGCGCCGCCTCGCGGCTCTGATTGCCTTGCAACCCACCACTTCCGCTGGTCTGGAGCGCCGCAAGCGGCTCGTCCAGGCGCAGGACGGCCTGTCGGCTTTCCTGACTGCCTCTCCCGCGCTGCTTGCCAACCACATTCGCAACAACTTTTTCCGCTTACTTGTACGCTTCCGGCTTTGCCTCCCGCTCCTGCACGAGGCCGACTACCCTGGTCTTTCCTTGCCCTGCCGGCGGGGCTGCAAGCGATCGGCCATGTCGCTGACGGGGGAGCACGCGTTCTCGGGCTGCTATGGCCGGGATCTCTTCAGTCCTGGTCACGACGACATTTGCGCGGCCATCCGCGCGGCGCTTCGCTCCATCCCGCTCCTCCGCGTGCACCCCATGCCGCCAAACCTCCTTGCGCATGGCTACGAGACTGTCACCCCGCCCACGCCTGCGGATGCTGGCCGCCTTGGCGACGTTCTCATCACGCACCGCGAAACCCGGAAACGGTGGTTGCTCGAGATCAAGACCCTCACCTCTATGGCCCATTTGCACACGGGCCTGGTCTTCTCGGTCCCGGGCCACGCAGTCGAACGGCGGGTCGAGGCCGCCAGGAAGGACTACTCCCGTTTCGTCTTCAACGCCAACTTCTACCCTCTGATCGTGCTTGCTTTTGATTCGTACAGCGCTGTCTCTGCCACTTTCTCGCGCTTCTCCTCGGAGATGGGGCGCATCCAGTATCCCGGGATCGTCGGCCGCGATGGGCAGCCCGTGGACCTCGATGGCCTTTACTCTCGTTTTGTGCGGCGCTTCCGCGAACGGATCGCGGTGGCCTGGGCTCTTGGCGTCGCGGCCCAACTCCAACACTGGCTTCAGCTGTGCACCGAAGCCGCCGCTGTCAACGCTCCGGCCCCCGCGCCGGTCGCATTTGGTTTGAATGTAGATGAGGAGCTGATTCTTGGGGCGTAGGGGGATTTCTAAGTGTACGGTGGGATTGCTAGCTCCTCATTACATGACGCACCCCGGGAGACATCCCGTAACCTCTTTCCCCCGGCTACAGTCAAGTATCTTCAGCGCTGTTCGCTTATTCATATTCAGGGCCTATCCGACCCGAAGAGCCGAGCGGGATTCGCGCGCCGGGTTAGAGCTTCAGGCCCAGTTCCGACCCGGACCGTCGCACTGGTCCGACCTCCGTGATCCTGCTCTCGGGTCTTCGACACCTCGTTCGACTTCAGTTTCGACTTCGATAATCCAAAAACAACTTCGCCTGGCACCGGCGCTTGTCGACTGCCACTCTTTTCTGTCAACCGTATTCCGTCAACCAAGTTCATTCCCCTTCGCCAAACATGGACCCCGTTCAAGAAGCCGCCCCTCAGCAGGAGGTTCAGCAGCCTCAGGAAGCTAACGATTTGCAGAACAACCCGCAGGCCCAGGCGATTATCCAAGCTGCGCAGGCCGCGATCCAGCAAGTCGGCGCCGCCGCCAACGACGTCGCCCAACTCGCCGCCCAGCAAGCCGCCCAGCAAGCCGTCGCCGATCAGCTTGCCGCTCAGCTCGTGGCGCAACAGACCGCTCAGCAGTTGCCAGCTGCCCAAGTTCAACAGCAAGCCGCCGCCGAGCAGCTTGCAGCGCAGCAGCTCCAGCAGCTCGCCGCACAGCAGCAGGGTCAGCGGAGCGAGCAAGCCCCGGCTGTCAACGCTGCCGCCGCTGGTCTCCAGCCGCAGCAGTTCGTCGACGCCGTACGGGCCATCGTTGGCGCTCAGCCGCCGAACGATGGAAGCACCGGCCTCCCCCAGGCGGATCGCCAGGGCGGAGCCGCCAAGCTCCCGGCTCAGCTGCTGCCTGCTTCTGTTCAGCCCTTCGATCCCGCTACGCAGGACCCGGAAGACTTCTTCCGCGACCTCACTACGGTTCTCACGGCGTTCGGCTCCATCAACAACCTCGTCAAGGTCTTCCCGGTCTTCCTTGGGCCTCTGCCGCGCGCAATGTGGCACAACATCACGCCGCAGAACCGCCCTCCGGACTATCCCGCGACGGCCACCTATCCTCCGGTGACCCAGAACGATGTGCTTGCCTGGCTACGCTACCACTTCGAGCCCCGCGACGCATCGATGCATTATCGCCGGCACTACAACACGATTCAGATGACCAACGATGAGACCCTCGACGCCTTCGTTGCCCGCGTATCCCTGGCCGAGACGCGTTTCCTCTCGCACTGCGGCGATCAGCTTCCTACCAGGGAAGTGCAAGACAGCGTGTACGGCCAGAACCTGCTCTACGGACTGCGCCCGGAGCTACGCGGGAAGGCGCTGGAGCTCCTCGGGGATCACCTCATCAACCGCACTTCCGTCACCAAGGTCATCGAGAAGATGCGCACCGTCATGCAAGCATCGGGCCCTGCGCAGCCGCGCGACATCCGTTTCCTGGGCCAGAACTCGATTTCGGAGATTCCGGCTCTGGTCGGCCAGCACTCGTCTTCGGGCTCCTCCAAGGCGACCGACAAGGCGACGACGGAAGTGCTGCTGGCTCATACGCAGGCTCTCACAAAGCTGCTGGAGCCTAAGGGAGAGCGCAGGCCCACCGGTGGACCGCCGGGGGAGTCTGCGTTCCGGCCTCCGCGCCGTTTCGTCCCCTTCCAGTCTCGTCGGAGCCAGCCGTTGCCGCCTTCGGGGCCGAACAGCGACCTCGTCGAGATCAAGGAGCTCATCACCAAGCTGCTGCCGTCGCCTCGCCATCAGGTTCAGGCCGCGGAGACCAGGTCGAACCCCCCCGCGAGGCCTCCTCCGATCGATCGGCCCCGCCAGCAGCAGGAGCGCCAGGATCGCCGGCCCTTCACCTCGGAGTACCGCGACCAGAAGCGCTTCCAGCCTCGCCACTGCCATCTCTGTGGCATGGATGGGCATGCTCAGGACGAGTGCTGGGAGTTGGAGAAGAATGCCAACCGCCGCCCACTCAACTGGAAGTCTCGCCTCGGCAACACCCCTTCGATGCCAAAAAACTAGCTTTGCCCTCAGTGCCGCACGGCCATAGGGGGGCAGAGATCCAAGCTCTTGAACCACATGTGGAACCTCTTCCTGGAACTTCCCCGCTGCCGGACGGCACGGACCCTTCATCTCCTGGCGGATCGCCGGAGTTGTCGGATTCCGCGACCGATGAACCGACGGCGGAGGACCACGTTCATCATTGGCCCTTCGGGGGCACGGAGTACATCCTCTTCCTCGAGGCGGAGGCAGCTCGACAGGCCGCCGTTCGTCAGCAGCGGGAGGCGCTCATGCCGATCGACGAGACCCTGGCCCCGCCGCCGGCAGCGGATTCGGCGTCGCCCGGCTCGGTCGAGGTCGTGGGAAACGGTGAACCGGCGGCACAGGATGCGGACGCGGGATCAGCGGATGCACCTATGCACGAGGGCCCGACCGTCCGCGCCGTTCCCGGACCTTTCGAAAGGCCCCCTCCTCCTTCCGCCTACGCACGACCACCGCTGCCTGGCCCTCGGCCTCGCCCGCGGCCACCTGCTCCGGTCGCCCCTCCGCCGGATCGCTGGACGTGGACTTCGCAAGTGCAGTTCCACTATCAGGCGGCACGCGTTTCGGCATGGGTCAACGGCGTGAATACCCCCGCGGCCCTCGTCGACTCCGGTGCCTCAGTGGTGGCGGTTCGGTCGTCCTTCTTCTGCCGGATCCACCCGTCGCCACCGATCAAACCATGGACACTCGGCACCCTCAGCACGGCCGCGGCCGGCGGAACCATGTGGGTCCGCGGAGTTGCTAAGATGGACATCCTGGTCGGGAATCAACACTGCGTCATGGACGTCGCCATCATGGACGGTCTCATGGACGACGTGATCCTCGGCACCCCTTGGCTCTCCGCCCTACGCGTTCAGATGGACTGGGAGACGCCGGTCCTCTATTTCAAGGACGATCCGGAGGGGGTCGTCGTGCCAATGCACATTGTTGCGCGACCGCTCTTCGGATCACACCTGGTCGCCCCGCTCCATTCAACCACCTCCATCACGGTCTACCCCAACGAGGACGTCTCGATCACCGCTGAGCTGGCCCCGACGACTCCCTTGGCGACCGTCGTGGAGATGGACTTGACAGGGGTCATCGAGACGCCGAACACTTCGCCGTTCGATCGCCTCTTCATCATCCCGTCGGCGACGCCCGACAGAGACGGTCGGCTGCCGATTCTCATCCGCAACTACGGGACGACACCGGTCACGATCGGCCCGGGCACCCACCTCGGCCGCTTCCGCGTGCGGATTCCTGGATTTCTCGCTCCGGAACCGCCCACGTATCTGGCTCCCGCGCAGATCTCGATGCTGGAGCCCGAGCTGCCCCACACCGAACCGGCCGAATCCACGCTCACGGTCGAGGAGACCATCGATCTGTTCGCGGTGCCCTCGCCGGGATCGATTGGACCACCTCAGCCTCCCGGCGTGGAGCCTCCTCCGGTCGAGGCTATCGAGCTCAAGATGGACCAAACGATCCTGAGCGAGGGGGACAAACCTCGTTTCCATAAGCTCTGCGACCGCTACCGGGACGTGTTTGGTCCTTGGATCGGCAAGCTGCGCAACCATCGCTTCCGGATCGACACGGGCGACCTCAAGCCGATCCACCAGATGCCGTACCGGACCCCGTTCCGGCTTCGCGGGGAAATGGACAAGATCATCGACGACCTGCTCGTGCAGGGCGTAGTCGTCCCCTCGCGAAGCCCCTGGGCCACGCCCTGCATCATGGTGCCAAAAGGGCACGGCTCGGGCGAATGGCGCCTGGTGATCGATTACCGGAAGCTCAACGCCGCCACCAAGCGCGACGTCTACCCGATGAAGAACCCAAGCGACACTCTCGCTCTCCTCAGCGCGGCCAAGGTGTGGAGCGTTTGCGACATCCGCTCCGGCTTTTGGCACGTGGAGGTGGCCGACGAGGACAAGGAAAAGACGGCCTTCACGACGCACCGCGGTCTCTACCAGTGGGAGCGGATGGCCATGGGCTTTACCAACGCTCCTGCAACCTTTGCTCGGATCATGGACGAGCTCCTCGCCGGCCTCCAGTGGTACTGCTTGGTGGTCTTCATCGACGACATCATTATCTTCTCGCAGACGGTCGACGAGCACCTCGTGCACCTGGAGCTCCTCTTTGACCGACTGCGCGAGGCCGGGATGACTCTGAAGCTGGCCAAATGCAAGTTCTTCCGCCGCGAGGTCAAATACCTCGGGCATTACGTCACCGCCGACGGCCTCAAGGTCGACCCCGAGAAGACCCGCGCGGTGGACCAGTTCCCCCGCCCAACGACCAAGAAGGAGCTCCAATCGTTTCTCGGCCTCTCCAACTACTATCGCCCCTTCATTGCCGGCTACGCCAACATTGCCAGCCCGCTCACCCGCCTGACGCAGGACGGCGTCTCGGTCTCTCGGGCCTGGGACGACGCATGCGAGGCCGCCTTCCGTATGCTAAAGGAACGGCTTACGTCGGCGCCCGTGCTCCGTCGCCCCGACTTTTCCAAGCGCTTCGTCTTGTTCACGGATGCCAGCGATATCGGCCTCGGCGCGGTGCTCAGCCAGCGGGACTCCGATGGCAAGGAGTACGTCATCGCCTACGCCAGCCGCGCTCTGCAGCCGAACGAGCGCAAGTGGGACACTCGGGAGCGCGAAGCCCTGGCCGTTGTTTGGGCATGCGAGCATTTCCGGGCGTATTTGATCGGGGACGAGTTTGAGGTGGTCACCGACCATAGCGCCCTCAAATGGCTCTTGGAGACCTCCAAGCCGGGCCGCCTACAGCGCTGGATCCTCCGGCTCTCGGACTTCAGGTTCCAGATCATCCATCGCTCGGGCAAAGCGAACTCCAACGCCGACTTCCTGTCTCGTCAGCTCGTGGCGCCGTCGCCCGACGAGGACGTGCCTATGGGCGACCCCGAGGAAATCTTGGACATCCCTGCCTTTTGGCCCCCAAACCCTCCCGACCCCTTGCCTTTTTCTTCTTTTTCTGGGGGGGGACGGGCGCCCGGATTCCTCTCCGGGAGTGATCTCGGTCAGACTTCCCGTTCTTCGTCAACCCCAGTCACCGAGTCAGACTCGGGACGAGCTACTGCGGGTTCCTCAGTCAATTGTGAATCAATGGAGCGAGTGCTGTCTGGCACGGAGTTCCCGGCCACGGTTGCCGCAGTGGAGGGAACCCTGTGGAGCGATCCGGGGACCCTGCCCGAGGCTGCGGCACCGGAGACGCAGATCCTCCTGCCGATCCCAACGACGAACGCACAGGTCGACCCGGCAGACGTGCCTGAGCGAGACCTGGCGTTCCTTCATCCGGCACTGCTTGAGGTGCTACCCGATGTCGGGGGCATCAGTGCTATTGACCTTGCCGACGTCAGATCCCGGGATGCCCTGCGCAAAGTGCAAGAAGCCGACGTCGAGACCAGCGCGCTGATCCGCTTCGTACGAGACGGGGAGCTCCCTCCCAACGTGAATCTGGCCAAATTCTGCAAGAAGTACGGCGAGCAGTACTTCCTCGCTACGGACGGCGTGCTCTGCCGGCGCGATGTACTCGCGACTGGTACCCGTCGTATCCCGGTCACCCAGCTCGTGATACCGCACGAGCTGAGGGAGGCCTACCTGCAACGTGCGCACGACGATCCCCTGAGCGGGCACGTCGGGCGACACCGGGCGTACAGCAATCTGCGGCGCCGCGTATATTGGGTCGGCATGGCGCACGACGTTCGCCGCTGGACGCGAGCCTGCCTTACATGCATGACCCGGAAGATGCCTTCGGTATCGAACCAGGGCTTACTGAAATCGGTTCCTCTCACAGGTCCCAACGAGGACATCTACATCGACTACATCGGCGAGATCAATCCAGCCTCTTCGGCCAGCGGCAACATCCCGCGCATGGCGGCCAGACGCACCAGTTGCAGGAAGCAGTCGACCACGTCGTCCTCCTGGCGCGGCGCTGAGCTCCCGTTCGAGGACCACGCCGCTACGCTCTTACCTTGGTGCACAGCAGGACGTCGAAGGTCGGCAACCGAACCTCGAACCACGAACTCGGCGGGACGACGTTCGGCAGCTCCGCACTCATGACAGGCGCGGAGATCCCCCCAGCTCTTCTGGACCCTACGTCGCGATCCCCCGCGAGCGCTTTCGTCGACGCAATGGCGTACGGCCCTCGCTCGCGCCCCGTCCCCCGTGGCGGGGACTGGTGACCCGGTGTGCGGGCGAACTCGCGGTCGACTCGACTCGCAGTTGACTCGCGGTTGACTCGCGGTTGGCTCGCGGTTGACTCGCAAGTGACTCGCGAGTCACTCGCGAGTCGCTCGCAAGTCACTCGCGAGCGACTTGCGATGCACTCGCGAGTTGCCTGCGCTTCGCACCATATAAGCGGCGGACCACAGGAGGCCGCGGCCGCGGACTACGCACCCAACGTCGACCTCGCCGCTACCGTCTCCCATGGCGACCCCCACGACTGCCGGCCACAACCTGCGGCCCCGCCGGCCGCATGTGGCCACGGCGCCGCCGCCGGCGACTGCGCCCGTCGCTGCGTTGCCTGGCGTCGTACCCCCGGACTATCGGTCGGCGCTTGCCTCCCTCTCGACCCGGCTGGACGACCTCCGGGCCGACCTCGACGTCAGACACTCCCAGACGACGGCCCACTTGCACAAGGTCGAGCAGGCCGCCTTCTCCGCGGTCATGCCCATCCGCGCAGCCCTCGACGCACTCCACCCGGTGCTCAACACCCTCGTCAATGTCGGCAACCTGGAGCAGCACGCTCTTGACCGCGTAACGGCGACGCTCGAGCAGCAAGAGGCCCGCCTGGACGCCCAGATCCGCCAGCAGCGTGACGAGCTCCAGGTGGTCCTCAGTGGCCGCCACCGCGAACTTGAGTTCGCCGTCACCGCCTTGCGCCGGACCGACGACGCTCGTCTCGGTGCCATCGAGACGCAGCTCGACCGGCTTGCGTTGGTGCTCGAGGCTCAACGTCAGAACTTCAACGGCATTCTCCTGGTGGACGAAGCTACCATCGAGGAGTTGAGGGAGTTCGGCTCTTCCCTCGCCGGGCTGGTTGCTCAGACCGGGACCAACCTCGAAACCACCATCGAGACCGTCGTCGAGACCAATCTCGCCCGTCACAACAATGGCCCCATGGCGGAGTTTGCGGCCGACCTCAAGAGCGTCCTGGCGGCCCATCTGCAGCGATTTGGGTCGGAGCAGCACAAGCAGCTCATGCTTTCAGCTCAAGACCACACCACGCTCCTCACGGCCGGCCTGAACGCGCAGCGCGAGCACTTCACCAAGACCGCCGACGAGCAACGGGCCCTCCTGCGTCGCTTCCTCGGCAATCAAGTGGCTCCCCTGGCGGGGCAAACGACGCCCGCCGTGGTCACCTCCACGCCGGTCGGCCGCGTCAAGGACGAGGACCTCGTCACCTCCGACGATGAGGCTGGGGATATGCAACCTCCAGCTCCTCGCCCCGAGAGCGTGTCCAGCAGCGACGCCTCCTCCATCGTCTCGCAGGACGACGGCCTCTTGGCCGCCCTGTACGACGACATCCCGGCCGCTCCCTACAAGTCGACCATGCCCCCGGTCTACACCCCCTCGGCCGCGGACGGCTCAGCCGTGCATGCCGCCTTCGCTCTCGGCTTTACCCGCCGGCTCCGCGCCCCGCCGCCGAGCGACGACGAGGCGGACGCCGACGTCGACTTTGAGGACGCCTAAGCCACCCTTCGGCCCTACACTCTCCAACATCTGTTGTCTCCACCTCGGCCTTCAACATCTTCTACTGCAAGCATGACGTCACTCCGCGGAGGATCTTCGATTTCGTGGCGCCGAGGGCGGCGCCTTCTTTTGGGTGGGGGCGTGCGAAGGTACAGGACGTCTGACATTCGGACAAGGGTATTTTCATTTTCGGTTCGGAGGCGTGGAGGCGTCGGTCCTCGCGATCGACTCGTGATCGACTCGCGATCGACTCGCGAGTGACTCGCGAGTCACTCGCGAGCGACTCGCGAGCGACTCGCAAGTGACTCGGCACAGCCACCCTCCTGGGATATATAAAGAGCGGGACATGTAACAGTACAATCTTGATCGCCAGTTGACTCTACGTGCTCTCCGTGTCGTTCGACCACCGTGCGGAACCCCGCCCGGCCGGATCCTCGTTCTGAGAGCCCTTGGGACGCACCCCGGGAGACATCCCGTAACCTCTTTCCCCCGGCTACAGTCAAGTATCTTCAGCGCTGTTCGCTTATTCATATTCAGGGCCTATCCGACCCGAAGAGCCGAGCGGGATTCGCGCGCCGGGTTAGAGCTTCAGGCCCGGTTCCGACCCGGACCGTCGCAATCCGACGCAAGAGAGTTGACTCCGTGCACTTCATCCTCAGACACAGCATCAGGGTTAGAACCTCCGGAAAGGGAGATCACAGCAAGGGCAGACGTGGTCAGCAGCTGGAGAGCTGGCAATCCTTCTGCCGCCAAAGTTAAGGTAGCCAGAGCTGTTCGTACAAGCCCATAGAAGCCATGCCCATTACTCTCTGAGATACTTCCCGTACCTTGATGTCGTGCTGGTTGCCCATATTCCCTGCGCCTGCGCTTTGGTGGGGCACCGGCATCGTCTCCACCATCAGGTTCTGGCTCCGATGGGGCCTCCATTGATCCGGCTGATCCCAATCCCAAATTGCTTTTGGGGCTTACCGTGCACTTCAAAACCAATCGTGTTGGGGCAGCAAACACAAAATCGAAGGATCCAACAGGCATGATGCCCAAATGAGACACTTGGAAAAAGCACATATTTCCAAACGGTTTGCAGGGGTCCGGTGAGACATCAAGAAGAGCAGTGGCCCTTGGTGTGCAATGTAGTTGCACCGTATAGTCCCCTTCCACGAGTTCACGAAGATCTAGCTGCCCAGGTACAGGTGCAAAGCATTGCAACGCTTTCAGTTGCAAGCGCACTGCGCTATCATTGGAAAACTTAAGGCAAACCAGCTCCGTCTCCGTTTGCTCGTAATCATGAAGTACGGACAAAGAATCAATGCCGAAACCAGGACAGGCACTGATGTCCAGAACTGGACCACTCCAGAGTTTATAGGTCAGAGAAGGCTCCTTTGCCCCTTGACCAGACATTGATGTGGCCGATGATGCTAAGCTGGAATCAGTCCTTGGACGAGACATTGATCCGTGCGATGTTGCTATGCTGGATTCAGTCGGCGCAGTTTTCACAGGAATAGTGCAAGACGTTCTGTGCAGTTCCTCCCGTAGAGTCTCGCGTCGTTCTTCATCCTTTCAGTCACTAACAAAGCATGTCAGAATGAACACGTGTTCAGAACACGCGAAACGGGGTCGATTACCCAAGATGGAGCTGTAGTGTCGGTCTGGAAATCAGCATTCTCAAGCTCCACCACGAAGTTGTCTTCAGAGTTTCCGGGGGCCGAGTCAGTGCCCGCGCTCGGCGTCCTGCTCATCGAGGGAACGAGAAGAGGGTTTTCGGCCGAAGGAGAGCTGCCGGCGGAAACCGATTGGCATGAAACGGGGAAGATGTCACTCTCCTCTTGCGTCGTTCACCCGCACCTTCCTCCCCGCTCAGAACGACCAAGAGGTCCCTCTCCATCGTCATCCGACATGTGCGAAGGTACAGGACGTCTGACATTCGGACAAGGGTATTTTCATTTTCGGTTCGGAGGCGTGGAGGCGTCGGTCCTCGCGATCGATTCGTGATCGACTCGTGATCGACTCGCGATCGACTCGCGATCGACTCGCGATCGACTCGCGATCGACTCGCGATCGACTCGCAAGTGACTCGGCACAGCCACCCTCCTGGGATATATAAAGAGCGGGACATGTAACAGTACAATCTTGATCGCCAGTTGACTCTACGTGCTCTCCGTGTCGTTCGACCACCGTGCGGAACCCCGCCCGGCCGGATCCTCGTTCTGAGAGCCCTTGGGACGCACCCCGCCTTTGAGCGTGTCGAGGATGACACGGCCGCAGCGTACGCCGAGGCTGCGCGTGCTGGGCAACCGGTGGGCGCCGCGCCCGCCCGCCGTACGCTCCCTGCGGACGCCAGTTTCTTCGCCCAGCCGGTTTGGCACGGCCTGCAGAGCGACCTTACGCGTCTCGAGGACCAGCGCCGCCTCGCGGCTCTGATTGCCTTGCAACCCACCACTTCCGCTGGTCTGGAGCGCCGCAAGCGGCTCGTCCAGGCGCAGGACGGCCTGTCGGCTTTCCTGACTGCCTCTCCCGCGCTGCTTGCCAACCACATTCGCAACAACTTTTTCCGCTTACTTGTACGCTTCCGGCTTTGCCTCCCGCTCCTGCACGAGGCCGACTACCCTGGTCTTTCCTTGCCCTGCCGGCGGGGCTGCAAGCGATCGGCCATGTCGCTGACGGGGGAGCACGCGTTCTCGGGCTGCTATGGCCGGGATCTCTTCAGTCCTGGTCACGACGACATTTGCGCGGCCATCCGCGCGGCGCTTCGCTCCATCCCGCTCCTCCGCGTGCACCCCATGCCGCCAAACCTCCTTGCGCATGGCTACGAGACTGTCACCCCGCCCACGCCTGCGGATGCTGGCCGCCTTGGCGACGTTCTCATCACGCACCGCGAAACCCGGAAACGGTGGTTGCTCGAGATCAAGACCCTCACCTCTATGGCCCATTTGCACACGGGCCTGGTCTTCTCGGTCCCGGGCCACGCAGTCGAACGGCGGGTCGAGGCCGCCAGGAAGGACTACTCCCGTTTCGTCTTCAACGCCAACTTCTACCCTCTGATCGTGCTTGCTTTTGATTCGTACAGCGCTGTCTCTGCCACTTTCTCGCGCTTCTCCTCGGAGATGGGGCGCATCCAGTATCCCGGGATCGTCGGCCGCGATGGGCAGCCCGTGGACCTCGATGGCCTTTACTCTCGTTTTGTGCGGCGCTTCCGCGAACGGATCGCGGTGGCCTGGGCTCTTGGCGTCGCGGCCCAACTCCAACACTGGCTTCAGCTGTGCACCGAAGCCGCCGCTGTCAACGCTCCGGCCCCCGCGCCGGTCGCATTTGGTTTGAATGTAGATGAGGAGCTGATTCTTGGGGCGTAGGGGGATTTCTAAGTGTACGGTGGGATTGCTAGCTCCTCATTACATGACGCACCCCGGGAGACATCCCGTAACCTCTTTCCCCCGGCTACAGTCAAGTATCTTCAGCGCTGTTCGCTTATTCATATTCAGGGCCTATCCGACCCGAAGAGCCGAGCGGGATTCGCGCGCCGGGTTAGAGCTTCAGGCCCGGTTCCGACCCGGACCGTCGCACTGGTCCGACCTCCGTGATCCTGCTCTCGGGTCTTCGACACCTCGTTCGACTTCAGTTTCGACTTCGATAATCCAAAAACAACTTCGCCTGGCACCGGCGCTTGTCGACTGCCACTCTTTTCTGTCAACCGTATTCCGTCAACCAAGTTCATTCCCCTTCGCCAAACATGGACCCCGTTCAAGAAGCCGCCCCTCAGCAGGAGGTTCAGCAGCCTCAGGAAGCTAACGATTTGCAGAACAACCCGCAGGCCCAGGCGATTATCCAAGCTGCGCAGGCCGCGATCCAGCAAGTCGGCGCCGCCGCCAACGACGTCGCCCAACTCGCCGTACAGCAAGCCGCGCAGCAAGCGGTTGCGGACCAGCTCGCCGCTCAGCAAGCCGTCATGCAACAGGCAGCGCAGGCGGCCGCCCAGCAAGCCGCCCAGCAAGCCGTCGCCGATCAGCTTGCCGCTCAGCTCGTGGCGCAACAGACCGCTCAGCAGTTGCCAGCTGCCCAAGTTCAACAGCAAGCCACCGCCGAGCAGCTTGCAGCGCAGCAGCTCCAGCAGCTCGCCGCACAGCAGCAGGGTCAGCGGAGCGAGCAAGCCCCGGCTGTCAACGCTGCCGCCGCTGGTCTCCAGCCGCAGCAGTTCGTCGACGCCGTACGGGCCATCGTTGGCGCTCAGCCGCCGAACGATGGAAGCACCGGCCTCCCCCAGGCGGATCGCCAGGGCGGAGCCGCCAAGCTCCCGGCTCAGCTGCTGCCTGCTTCTGTTCAGCCCTTCGATCCCGCTACGCAGGACCCGGAAGACTTCTTCCGCGACCTCACTACGGTTCTCACGGCGTTCGGCTCCATCAACAACCTCGTCAAGGTCTTCCCGGTCTTCCTCGGGCCTCTGCCGCGCGCAATGTGGCACAACATCACGCCGCAGAGCCGCCCTCCGGACTATCCCGCGACGGCCACCTATCCTCCGGTGACCCAGAACGATGTGCTTGCCTGGCTACGCTACCACTTCGAGCCCCGCGACGCATCGATGCATTATCGCCGGCACTACAACACGATTCAGATGACCAACGATGAGACCCTCGACGCCTTCGTTGCCCGCGTATCCCTGGCCGAGACGCGTTTCCTCTCGCACTGCGGCGATCAGCTTCCTACCAGGGAAGTGCAAGACAGCGTGTACGGCCAGAACCTGCTCTACGGACTGCGCCCGGAGCTACGCGGGAAGGCGCTCGAGCTCCTCGGGGATCACCTCATCAACCGCACTTCCGTCACCAAGGTCATCGAGAAGATGCGCACCGTCATGCAAGCATCGGGCCCTGCGCAGCCGCGCGACATCCGTTTCCTGGGCCAGAACTCGATTTCGGAGATTCCGGCTCTGGTCGGCCAGCACTCGTCTTCGGGCTCCTCCAAGGCGACCGACAAGGCGACGACGGAAGTGCTGCTGGCTCATACGCAGGCTCTCACAAAGCTGCTGGAGCCTAAGGGAGAGCGCAGGCCCACCGGTGGACCGCCGGGGGAGTCTGCGTTCCGGCCTCCGCGCCGTTTCGTCCCCTTCCAGTCTCGTCGGAGCCAGCCCTTGCCGCCTTCGGGGCCGAACAGCGACCTCGTCGAGATCAAGGAGCTCATCACCAAGCTGCTGCCGTCGCCTCGCCATCAGGTTCAGGCCGCGGAGACCAGGTCGAACCCCCCCGCGAGGCCTCCTCCGATCGATCGGCCCCGTCAGCAGCAGGAGCGCCAGGATCGCCGGCCCTTCACCTCGGAGTACCGCGACCAGAAGCGCTTCCAGCCTCGCCACTGCCATCTCTGTGGCATGGATGGGCATGCTCAGGACGAGTGCTGGGAGTTGGAGAAGAATGCCAACCGCCGCCCACTCAACTGGAAGTCTCGCCTCGGCAACACCCCTTCGATGCCAAAAAACTAGCTTTGCCCTCAGTGCCACACGGCCATAGGGGGGCAGAGATCCAAGCTCTTGAACCACATGTGGAACCTCTTCCTGGAACTTCCCCGCTGCCGGACGGCACGGACCCTTCATCTCCTGGCGGATCGCCAGAGTTGTCGGATTCCGCGACCGATGAACCGACGGCGGAGGACCACGTTCATCATTGGCCCTTCGGGGGCACGGAGTACATCCTCTTCCTCGAGGCGGAGGCAGCTCGACAGGCCGCCGTTCGTCAGCAGCGGGAGGCGCTCATGCCGATCGACGAGACCCTGGCCCCGCCGCCGGCAGCGGATTCGGCGTCGCCCGGCTCGGTCGAGGTCGTGGGAAACGGTGAACCGGCGGCACAGGATGCGGACGCGGAATCAGCGGATGCACCTATGCACGAGGGCCCGACCGTCCGCGCCGTTCCCGGACCTTTCGAAAGGCCCCCTCCTCCTTCCGCCTACGCACGACCACCGCTGCCTGGCCCTCGGCCTCGCCCGCGGCCACCTGCTCCGGTCGCCCCTCCGCCGGATTGCTGGACGTGGACTTCGCAAGTGCAGTTCCACTATCAGGCGGCACGCGTTTCGGCATGGGTCAACGGTGTGAATACCCCCGCGGCCCTCGTCGACTCCGGTGCCTCAGTGGTGGCGGTTCGGTCGTCCTTCTTCTGCCGGATCCACCCGTCGCCACCGATCAAACCATGGACACTCGGCACCCTCAGCACGGCCGCGGCCGGCGGAACCATGTGGGTCCGCGGAGTTGCTAAGATGGACATCCTGGTCGGGAATCAACACTGCGTCATGGACGTCGCCATCATGGACGGTCTCATGGACGACGTGATCCTCGGCACCCCTTGGCTCTCCGCCCTACGCGTTCAGATGGACTGGGAGACGCCGGTCCTCTATTTCAAGGACGATCCGGAGGGGGTCGTCGTGCCAATGCACATTGTTGCGCGACCGCTCTTCGGATCACACCTGGTCGCCCCGCTCCATTTAACCACCTCCATCACGGTCTACCCCAACGAGGACGTCTCGATCACCGCTGAGCTGGCCCCGACGACTCCCTTGGCGACCGTCGTGGAGATGGACTTGACAGGGGTCATCGAGACGCCGAACACTTCGCCGTTCGATCGCCTCTTCATCATCCCGTCGGCGACGCCCGACAGAGACGGTCGGCTGCCGATTCTCATCCGCAACTACGGGACGACACCGGTCACGATCGGCCCGGGCACCCACCTCGGCCGCTTCCGCGTGCGGATTCCTGGATTTCTCGCTCCGGAACCGCCCACGTATCTGGCTCCCGCGCAGATCTCGATGCTGGAGCCCGAGCTGCCCCACACCGAACCGGCCGAATCCACGCTCACGGTCGAGGAGACCATCGATCTGTTTGCGGTGCCCTCGCCGGGATCGATGGGACCACCTCAGCCTCCCGGCGTGGAGCCTCCCCCGGTCGAGGCTATCGAGCTCAAGATGGACCAAATGATCCTGAGCGAGGGGGACAAACCTCGTTTCCATAAGCTCTGCGACCGCTACGGGGACGTGTTTGGTCCTTGGATCGGCAAGCTGCGCAACCATCGCTTCCGGATCGACACGGGCGACCTCAAGCCGATCCACCAGATGCCGTACCGGACCCCGTTCCGGCTTCGCGGGGAAATGGACAAGATCATCGACGACCTGCTCGTGCAGGGCGTAGTCGTCCCCTCGCGAAGCCCCTGGGCCACGCCCTGCATCATGGTGCCAAAAGGGCACGGCTCGGGCGAATGGCGCCTGGTGATCGATTACCGGAAGCTCAACGCCGCCACCAAGCGCGACGTCTACCCGATGAAGAACCCAAGCGACACTCTTGCTCTCCTCAGCGCGGCCAAGGTGTGGAGCGTTTGCGACATCCGCTCCGGCTTTTGGCACGTGGAGGTGGCCGACGAGGACAAGGAAAAGACGGCCTTCACGACGTACCGCGGTCTCTACCAGTGGGAGCGGATGGCCATGGGCTTTACCAACGCTCCTGCAACCTTTGCTCGGATCATGGACGAGCTCCTCGCCGGCCTCCAGTGGTACTGCTTGGTGGTCTTCATCGACGACATCATTATCTTCTCGCAGACGGTCAACGAGCACCTCGTGCACCTGGAGCTCCTCTTTGACCGACTGCGCGAGGCCGGGATGACTCTGAAGCTGGCCAAATGCAAGTTCTTCCGCCGCGAGGTCAAATACCTCGGGCATTACGTCACCGCCGACGGCCTCAAGGTCGACCCCGGGCTGGAGACTGCTCAAGAGAGGCCTTCAGATCTGATCCAGAGCAAGCAAAGGGCAGCGAGGCGCAAAGTTTCGGTTGCGCTTCGTTCCGACTCACGCGCGCATCGCCATGATGTGGGACAGCTTCGCGGCGAACTTCAACGTGCAACAGCGATAAAATTCTTTGCATCAAGGCCACAACGTCAAGCTGATGCGCCATCTGCTTAACCGCGCAAGGTCTGGTGGTGAATCCAGCGCCGGGCAGACTCCTCGAGGTGAGCTACCAGCGAGTCCTCATCGAACTGCTCCGCAGCTGACCCGCGGCACCTCTTACGAGTCCTCATCGAACTGCTCCGCAGCTGACCCGCGGCACCTCTTAGCCCAGTTGCGTGCGCTGACAATGTACAGCGGGAAGCCGATCAGCCCTTTAGCGGCGAAGTCGTGCTCCATGGTGGTCTTCAGAGCGGTCTTGGCGACTTCGGCGTCTGCCCTCGAACGGGCACCGCTGTCCATCAGAGACTCAAGATCGACATCCGCCTTGTTCCAGATCAAGCACATCTTCACCCAAAGTCCTGAGTTGCGCCTGACGATGTCGTTCACCACCTCGTGGATCCTGCCTGCAGAGACGATGACGATCATGTGGAACCCGTCTGCGCGATGCGTCAGCTCGAGGCCCCGGCCGCTGATAAGCTATCCTACACAAAAGTTCGTCTACGTAATAGGTCGAAGCCGGATGATCCGCCGTCCCAGCGCCTGGGATGTCCCACACCTTGACGTATGGGAGACGCGGGTGCGAGTACTTCTTGTGCTCGTGCGTCGTCTCCGTAATCCCCACGGGGGCGGACCCGGGGGCGCCGTTCCTCAGGCCCAAAATGCAGTTGATGACCGACGACTTGCCGGTCCCGGCCGGCCCGCAGACGGCGACATGGAACTAGAAACCCTTGTCGGCGTAAGCCAGCATAATGGCGCGCAGGTGCACTAACCTCGTTGTGCCAGTCGACGCCTAGCGTATGGTAGGCAGCGGCGAACTTCGCCAGGATGTTGCCCATCGCTGCAAGCACGCGTTTCGATACGGTTGATGATCACATGTGAGGGAGAGTTTAGGACCTGCACAGCCCGAAGGCCGTCTTACGCGCGTCAACTGCCGTCACGACGAGCGTCCACGCCGTCAGGACGCCGTCTAGACGCCGTCCGAACTGCGCCTCAACGCAGCTATGAATAAACTCCCGGGCCGCTGGTCCGAGCACCGGCCATCACTCCCCGAGAACTTCAAACATGGGCAACGTCGTCGCCGCCATCTTGCCTGCGATGCCCGTCATCTTCCACATCATCGACGCCATCGTCTCCATCTTCAAGCAGCCGCCGAAGCGCCCGGTCGAGGTCGCGCCGGCCCAGGGCAAGACCCCCGCGGAGCTCATCGCGGAGGCCCAGCGAGCACTCGGCATCGACCCGGTGAACAAGGTGTGTCTCGCCGCCGCCGCCGCTCGCAGGCTTTGCTGACCTCTGCACCCGCCGCTCGCAGTACAACATCGGCTACTGCGGTCCCTCCGGCGTCGGCAAGTCCTCCCTGGTCAACGCGCTGCTCGGTCTGCGCAACGGTGCTCCCGGCGCGGCCGATACCGGCATCGTCGAAACTACGGCGACAATCAAGAAGTACAACAATCCCTCTCTGCCTTACCTCGATAACTGGGACATCCCCGGCGCCGGCACCGAGAACCACCCCGCCGCGACCTACTTTGCCGACTAGTTCCTCTGTGGGCTGCCCTTCTTGGCGCCTCCTCACGCATGCGTTGACGTGCCTTTGCAGATGCCTTCGACGCCATCCTGCTTATGTCGGCAAACCGCTTCATGGCGGTTGCTCAAGACGTCGCCAACGGCGCCAGGGAGTTCAACAGGAACGTCGCTCTCGTGTGGACCAAGGCCGACATCGATCTGGACTCGCTCGTGTTCGACGAGGGCTTGTCGGTCCAGGAAGCCAAGCGCCAGCTCCGCATGCGGGTCGAGAGTGACCGGCAGAGGAACGGTCTCGGCCACCTCCCCTTCTTCATGGTCAGCGCCCGCAACTGGGCTAGGAGGCTCAACGGCGACGCCGATGCGGAGGTCTTCGACATGGAGGCCCTGCTCACCTACGTCCGCGGCGCCGTCGAAGCCCGCGTGAGGCCTTAGGCCGCGGACCCCTGAAGATAACGGCTGTGGTAGCTTTGCAAAGTTGTACAAGTTCGGAAAACATGTTGTGGACGTCGTGTTGTATCTACTTTCTCCTGCGACGTCCGTCTACTTCCACCTCACGTCTCCAGGCCACATCTTCTCGTCACCCTGATGGGCCAGTGACGACGCCTTTCATCGGCCGCCGCAAGCACCGTCATCACCCGCAGATCCACACGGCGGAGGCCGGTCCTGCGTCGCCAGGCACAGAGGAAGGCGGAAAACGTCCTGCCGGCCGCGCGCTGGCTTCGTCGCCACAGTCGCAACCATGCTAGGCGCGATTCAAGGACGGCATGATCCCCACATTGCAACAGCAGTCCGCAGCGAGCCCCAGCCCGGGACTCGCACCCCTCGAGACCGGGCAGCTCCGATCAGGCGAGTGCGAATCGGTCGCGTGCGCCAGAGGCGCGCCTTGCACCCGCCGCAGGCCCATTTCACACGGCTGACGCGGCTGCGCATGTGCCGTCCATCTCGTCCGTCAGGAGCTACAGCCTGTGCCACGCTTTTCACCCTCGCGATCGGGCTGTGGAGCATACTGAGGTCCGCTGGCGTGTTTGCCACGGTCGAGACCTTCTGTCCGACCAGGTGAATGAAACATTCCTCCGTCAGACGTAGCCTGTAGATCATGGAGGCGGCGTCCAGCGCGAAAAGTGCTCGAATTCCAGCAGCTTCCTAATCAACATCCCCTTGCAGCTCCAGCGCATCGCGGTTCCAGTAGTGCGATCGGCGACTCCGCAAAGTGAGTGGGTGCTCGGCGAAGCCGCAGCTGGACCACTGCGGACAAACACGGGCGAGGCACGCAACACCATCGCTGCCTGAAAGCGGAGCGGAAAGCCGGCCCCGCCGTCTTTCGACTGCGTTCCACGCGTTACCGGCTTCGGTCCGCCTCCGCGGGCCGCGCGGGCCGGAATGCCGCGCCTCGACTGGTTCCTCGGCGGCCTCCGCCCCGCGCACATCCTGCTGCTCGGGGCCGCGGCGTGGTACCTCCGCGACGTGGGTGGCCGCCTTCTATCCCCGATTGGCCGATTCCGAACCCGTTCCGCAGTGGCGGCCGCACAACATGGTCGAGCTCCGCCTCCCGGACGGCCTCCCCCCCTTCCTGGCCTCGGCCCTCCTTCCGCCGGCCGCTCCCGCCCCCCTCCCGCCCCCCATCCCCGCCGCAGCCCCCCGCAGATTCACCTTCGCCGACTTCGAGCGCCTCATGGGCGTGCAGCAGCTCCACGCGACCGCGACGGACCCGCGCGTCGCGCACCTCCTGGACGCGCACGACATCCGGAAGGACAAGGCCTACACCGAGAACCCCGAGGCGGCGGAGCAGAACGCGTTCATGTACGGCACGTGGATCGACCGCGGCACCTCCGGGGACGAACGGTTCTACGTCGAATGGACGGGGCCTCAGCGGGGGTACGGCCTTTTCGCGGCGGTGGGGATACCCATCGGGACCCCCGTGGGGGTGTTTGGCGGGGTGGTGACCAACGCCTCGTACGGGTCGCGCTACTCGTGGGCGTACAACTCGGACGGGGAGCTGCCGGGGGAAGACGGCAGGCCGCTTTCGCTGGTGCTGGACGGGTGGCTGTACGGCAACTACCTGCGGTATCCGAACCACGAGAACGAGCCCAACACGGAGGTGGTGTTTGTGCCCTACAAGAACAGGTGGCACGTCGTGTACGTGTCCTCCAGGTGAGTCCTCGGGCGGCGCGGTCGTCTGGGCGGTCACCCAAATGCCAATCTTCCACCACAGGGCAATATCGCCGGGCGAGGAGGTCACCATCTCGTACGGCGACGCCTACTGGGAGGGATCGATGAAGGACGAGCTCGTGCTCGCCGACGGCGCCAAGCCCGCCGCCCCGGCCCCCGCGCCCGCGCCGCCGGCGCCAGCTCCGGCGCACAAGCCCGCTTCCATCGCGAAGCCCGCCGAGTCGGAGGGGGAGGAGGCCGAGGACGACGAGGACGTTGAATACGTGACTGTAGTCAAGACGGTCTACACCTCGACCGTGTACAAGGACTAGCTGCGGCCACACGGCATGGATGTATCCACGGGAAGATGGAGTACATCGTGATCTATCGTATTGGCCGCTTGATCGAGCTCGATGGTCTTTCGCAGAGGACGTTCGGGACGCGGTCCCTTCTGCAATTCGGACCCTACCGCCTCCCGAAGTTCCCACTGCCTTCCCCCCCTCTAACCCCGATCCGGCGCCGCGATGCGGTGGCCGCCGCCCCTCCTCCTCCTCCTCTCCCTCGCGCTCCCGTCCCTCGCGGCCGCGGCGTCGTGGCCGGCGCGTGCGACGGTGACCGCGCGCGGCGGGCCCGTCCCGTTCCGCGACCGCTGGCGGCAGTGCGCCGAGCTGCGCATTGCCAACGGCATGGCGGCCGACGTCGGCGCGCGGTGGGCGGCGACGCTCGCGCTCGACGGCGGCGAGCTGCTCGACTTTGCCGGCGCCGTGCGTTCACCGGCGGCTGCACCTTTGGATCGCTTTAACCCCCACTTTAACCCCTTCTAGGACTTCGAGGCCGCGCCGGGCAGCACCGCATCGCGTCGGCTGTACGCCCTCCGACCGCGCGACGCCGCCCTCTCCGTGGTCCCCGCCGGCGGCGAGCTCCCCGGCCTGCCCTTCTGCGTGGCCTACCGCACAACGTGGGCCGCGGACTTTGACGTGCGGCTGTCCCCCGAGGACGAGCACGACTTGCCCGCCGGGGAGCAGGGCAGCCAGTACGTCGTGCAGGTGTCCCCCGAGGGCGAGTCCGGGCCCAGGCACCACCTGCTCCTCCGGCGCCAGTCGGACACAACGACCTTCACCAAGAACTTCGACACGGGGTACTGCTCCTGCATCCCCACCTCGGGCTGGGTCCCCACGGACCCGCTGACCCCGCTGCTGGGCTGCCCGAGCCTGCTGCCGATGAACGCGCTGCCGGCCTTCCTCCCGGCCCTGACCAACATGACCCGCGACGTGATCACCGCCGGCGCGCAGTCGCCCGTCGTCCCCGGGCGCGAGGTGTCGATGCGGCTGGGGCCGGCGGAGGGCCCGGAAAAGTGCAAGGCGGACAGGGCGCCGGACGTGCCCAACTGCAGGTGGCTCTTTACGCTCTCGGGCAACTGGGAGTCGCTGCGCGACTGCGGGTGGTCCGCGCCCGATACCACCACGATCCCGGGGTACGAGGTGCGCAACAACACCATCAGGCTGGAGTGGAAGGACCGCCTCCCCGACGGGCGCCTGTCGACCAACTCGATCCTGCTGCCCGTGTCGATCCGCTTCCCGGCCTTTGTGCAGCTCGACACCTCGATCGCAATGGTCGACGAGAGCGGCGTCAAGAACTTTTCGCTGGACGCGCTGCTGCTGCAGGGCCTGCCGGGGAGCAGGTACCTCACCGTGCGGTGGAAGATGCATTCCAGGTGGGCCGCCCGCGCTTCTGCCCGCGGGAAACCGCTCACCCGCCCTTTTGCACAAGGTGGCCGCACAACCTGACCCTGGCCTCCAACGCCCTCGACCTCCCCTACATCCCCGCCGGCCCCGTCACCGCCCCCGCGTGGAACCCGCCCGTGTGCATCAAGAACTCGTCCCACCCGGACCAGACCCCCGGCTCGGGGACCTTCACCGCCAGCTGGACCCACGCCTCGTCGGGGTTCACGGTCAACGACTTTTGCTACCAGTCCGGGTCGTTCCTCATCCCCCTGGGCGGGAGGTGCGACGTCGGGGGACGGTACACGGTGGCGTTCGACACGTCCTGCTTCGTGGTGATGACGGCGGACAACGTGTGCGCGGGGCAGAGGCTGCAGGCGGCGTTCGAAATCGGGACGGCGCCGGGGCAGCTTTCGCTGGACGTGTGCAACGGGCAGGGGGCGTAGAAGTGTCGCAGGCGTTGTGTTCTGTGTCGAATGTCCACGCGTCAAAGCCGACAGAGTCCCCTTCCTTCCACATCGACGGCCATCCCTCGCTGCGGATCACTCGGCCGCGGCGGCCGGCACCAAGCTGGCCACGAAGGTGTACGCCACGTTCCCCGCCCCTTCGAGCCACCCCCTCTCCCTCGGCCGCACCTCCGCCTGCCCCTCGGCGGGCTGCCCCGTCCCGTCGCCCTGCGCCTGCGGTGCAACGAGTCCCCTCCCCTGCCCCGCCCTCCGGATGCCGGGCAGCCGCAGCCGCCCGGTGCGCCAGACAAACACCGCGGCCGCGGCGACGTGCAGGAAGACGATCCGCGCGAACGAGGCGTTCTGCGAGAGGAGGTAGACGAGGAAGGCCAGCCGGAGGAGGAGGGAGAGGGGCGAGTCGCCCTCGGCGGGCGGGTCGAGGCCGTCGTCTGCCGGCGGCGGGGGGGCGGGCTGCGCCGGTTGGGGTTGGGGGGCGGGTTGTGCGGGGGGTGGTGGGGCGGGGGAGGAGACGGGGACGGGGAGGTAGTACGGGATTCCGCTGGAATGGGGTTAGGGGGTGGAGCAGATGGCGGGGGAGGGACCCACTTTATGGAGACGGGGTGGTAGAGGAACGCCGGCGGTGCCTGAGCGGGTGCCTGCCTTTGCAGCAGCCCCGGTGCAGCCGATGGAGCCGGGTTGCGTGCGGGAGCGGGCAGCTGGCCAGCCTCGGCGGCCTTGGGAGCAGCCGCCGGAAGCCCGCTGCCCCGCACCACCAGGTGCAGCACCGGCGTCCCCGCGTTGCCGCGCACAGCGTCCTCCAATCCCTCGGCGTCGGCGAGCACGCGCCCGGCGTAGATGACCCGCTGGTCCTCGGCGCGCGGCCGCGACGGCAGCTGCGCGGCGAGCGCGGCCTTGAGGTCGGCCACGCGCGACGCGCGCGGCAGCGAGACGGCGTGGTCCGCGGGGAGCGACGGCGAGCGGATGAGCAGCGAGAGCGGCGCGGAGGGGTCGGCGGAGGCGGACATCGTGGTATGGGGGCCCGGCGGGATTGTGATTGCGACGTGGCGAGGCAAGTTCCGAAGGGACCGCGGATTTCGAATCGCGGGGCGCTGCCCTCACCGCCTCACAGCACGATGGAACCGGAAAGTAGACACTGCTGTACATCGCAGACGCAGATTGCAGCGGATGCACTCGCCTGGTTTCCCTTTCAGGATCTTCGGAGCGGCACGACGCCCGAGGCAGCGCCTGGCCCGGTGAGATCCCGGGCAAGTTGCGCAGCCGGCTATCTTGAGGACTACGCTGCCCAGGCTCCGGGAAAGACAGCGGGTCGGGTCCGCCCTTCGCAATCCGGAGGACGCTCAGGAACCCGGATTTCTTGAACGATCCCTGTGTGATGCGGTGCGGACAGAGCGAAGCGATCCGGGGCAGGTCCCTTTCCCTCCGGCCGAGACCCCATGCAGGGGGATCGCACCTTCCTCCTGACTGCTGCATCTGCTTGTGCGGCGATTTTGTGCCATGCACGAGCGCGTGACGTAGCGGATCGCAATCTCGTTGGAGGAGACACTGGCTCGGCGGCGAACGGGCCCGTGTACCTGTTCAAGTGCCTCGGGCGCCGGTGGTCTCGTAAAGTGGGTCAGCTGCATGACACCTGGATGGCTAGCTCCTCATTACAACACACACCCAAACCAAACGGATCGATCGATCCGCGGATCGGTGCAGTTGTCGCGGACCGGATTTCTCGACGAATCCGATCCGGTCCGTTCAGGACGGATTGCTCCTTCTTGGCGATCCGATCCGGTCCGATCCGCAATCCGGTCCGCTTTTCCGCGGATTGATCCGGTGCGTTCGAAGACTTGGTGCGGTGGGGCATTGCGCGGACCCTTTCCCACCCCCGCCAAGACATCCCACCAGCTGTGCACGAGACTCTGCTTCTGTCTCTGCCTACTGCATCTCCGACGGTCGTTTGCGGAGTCCGAGCTCCAGATCCGGTGGAGGGCGCACCCGTTTGGTGGAGACACCGTCCCCGTGCCTGAACTCTGCCCGGCGCGATACGCGAGCAATGGCGTCTCCCGCGGATCCTCCGCCGCCGGACGTCGCCGATCGCCACGACGAGGCCAAAACTCCGGCGCCGCTCACGCTCTCCGCCGCCGAAAGGCGCGCCGTGCTCCCCGCCGACGCCGAGTTCGCGGCGGGCTCCGCGGTCCTCGACGACCGCGCCCTCCTCGCCGGGCTCGACGGCCTGCCCGTCCTGCACATCCTGACAAGAATCTACCTGACTCGCACGTTCACTTTCCTGGGAAGGACCTACGGCGTTTGGATCATCCTGCTCTGCATCTTCTGGCTGCTCCTGCTCGCCCCGACCCTGGTGTTCGACAGCCAGCTGGGCACCTTCCCCGCCAAGAACGGCGCGGTGGGCGCCGTTGCAGTGGCGCTATTTGCCGGCGCCTGCATCTGGCTGGGCGCCCTGTCCGTCTTCCAGGGCCTGCACTTTGCCACCGCGCCCGTCGCGTCGTGGGATTCGCACCCGTTTGCGGTGCTGGTGCGGTGGCGGCAGCTGCTCAAAGCGGGCAACGAAGCGGCGTCGGTGCTGGTGCGGCACGACCCGGCGGACCTCCTGTGCCCGTGCCCGCGGCCCTCGTGTTCGGGCCCGCTCATGCGCTCGACCTGGGTCCTGTACCTCCTGGACCCGGCCCTGCAGTGGACCATCTGCATCGGCGGCCACGTGCTGGCCATGTGGACCCTGTGCGTGACCTTTGCGACGCTCATGTGGACGACGTGGTGGAGCATCGTCCTGTTCGTCCCCTACGCCGCATCCGTCTTCGTCTACTTCCTCCCGACCTTCCTCCTGATGCCATACAACACCCCCAGCGCGCGGATCCTGGGGCTCGCCGGGCGCCTGCAGCACCGCGCCATCGCGGTGCTGCTCGCCGACATGCTCGAACGGCACCGGCTCGCTGCGCGGCCCGGCGGCACCCCGACGATCCCCGCCTCGGAGGAACCCTACGTCGCCCTGCACCTCAAGCTGAAGGAACTCTGGCCCGTGCAGCTGAGGTTCGTCTCCTCGGGCCGCGGCCAGGTGGCCGTCACCGGCTCGTCCATCTGCATCGGGATGCTGCTGAGCGCCGTCGCGGGGGGTTGCGTGCCGCTGTGGCTCCCCGTGCTGCTGTCGCTGTGGTTCCCCATGTTCTTCGACTCGCTCGTCGCCGTGGCGGCGCTCAACGCGCAGATCGACCACGTCTCCGCGCTGTACCGCCAAGCGGAGGGCGACGTCCTGCTGCTCCGCTCCGTCGCCATGCGCGCGGCACCGGGGGCGGGTGCTTCCCTGGCGCTGCACGGCGAGCTGCTGGCGCTGTTTGCGCAGACCGAGGGGCTGAGGGCGCGGTTCCTGGGCTTCGTGGTGGACGCGGGCGTGGTGCGGACCTTTGTCGTCACCGTGATCACGCTCAGCTTCGGCGTGTGGAGCGTCTTCCGCGCCGCGGGGGTGTACTTTACCGTGGAGATGATGTGCAAATGAATCCGGCAGTGGTTTGTTGGGTGATGCACTGATGCATTCGTTCTGGTCCGCGGGCTGTGCCGGCGCGGGGAGATCGGGCGCCACCCGGGGGACGGATGGGGCACCCGGCGGCCCGAAAACAACTTCCAAAGATACGGCCAAGCAAAATGGAGGGCGACTGGAGTGTTGATCTGGGGCCCGGCCGGGTCCGGGGTTCTCGGTCCCGCCGCCACTTGTAAGGGGGCCAGTGCGGGCCACCATGCCGGCTGCGGAGCCCAAAGGTGCACGATGGCATTGAACGGTCTCCTTCTGCCGCTAAAGGGTAGTTTTGGGGACGGTGGATGGTGCCGGCCGGTTAGGTGTCCCTGTGAATGAGGCGGGCGGTGGCGGGGGTCTACTGGTGTCCGCAGCCGTCTTTTCCTCACCTCGGGCCCCCGCCGCGGCCGCCTCCGCCGCCGCCTCCGCGCCGCGACCGCCTCGCCCCGCCTGCGCCGCACGTTTGCCCGCCGTCCGCGCGGGAGCCAGCGGAGAGACCAACGGGGGCGGGTTCACAGCCCCGCTGTGCTGGCGCACCGCCATTCGGTAGTTTCGGCCAACCCGCCGCCGGCCCCTGAGCGGTCGGGCGGCGCTTAGGCGGCGTTCGGGCAACCGGGACCGCGGTCGAGGCGGGGCAGGGCGGGCTAGCGGCCTGCGCCCGCCGCGCGCGCCATGTCGGCCGTCACGCTCTGCGCGGCCACGCTGCCGGCCGAGGAGGGCGCGCCCGGCTTCGGCATGACGGCGAAGCTGCGGCTGCAGCGCGGCGACCGGTGGGACGACGTGGCGCGGCGGCTCGCGGCGGCCCTCGCCGCCGACCCCGCCTCGCTGCTGTACCTCGACGCGCGCGGCCGCCCCGTCGCCGCCGCGGACGACGCCGCGCTGGGCATCCTGCTGGACGACGCGGAGCGGCTGTTCGAGTGGCTAAGGCCGCGCGGGATGGACGAGCTGGTGTGCGTGCTGGGCGGGCCGCGGACCGACGCGGCCCGCGCCGTCGAGGCGCTCAAGTGGGAGCGCGCGCTGTGGGGCGCGCCGCCGTCCGTCGCAGAGGGCGCATCGGCCGCTGCTGCTGCCCTCGCCACGGGCACGGACGCCGACCAGGAGCCCTCGATCTCCGTCACACCCGCCGAGCCCGCCTCGGCCGCCCCCGCCTCGGCACCCGCCCCGTCCGGCGAGCCCGCGCTCCCCTCCCCCTCGGCGCTCTTCTCGGACCACCCGCACCACTCCTTCCGCCGCCCCCCCGGCGCGCTCGGCCCGCTCCCCCTGCCGGCCGTCCCCATGCACATGATCCCCACGCCCGGCGGCACCTACCCGGCCCCCTCGCCGGGCTACTCCCCCGCGCTGTCGCCGTTCGACCGCCCCGGCACCGCAGGGAGCGGGCAGGGGGGTTACTTCCCGCACCCGGGCTACTTTGGCGCCTACAACCCCGCGTGGTCCGGGCCGGGGCATGGGTACCGCCCGCCGCAGGGCGATCCGGCGGGGTACTACGCCGCGGCCCCGGGTTACGGGTACCCGCCCCCCGGGTACCCCGGCCCGGCGCAGATGCACCAACCCCGCCCGCCGCAGCAGGCCAAGGACGCCGCGACCGGGCTGCTCGTCCCCGGCGGCGACGTGGGGGCGGACGGAAGCGGGATGCTGGACGCCAAGGCCGCCCGCTCGCCCTCGGAGCTCGCGGCATCGGCGCTGTTCGAGGCCGCGCAGCCGCGGTGGCCCTCGGGGGAGCACACGGCGGTCGACGCCGGCACCGCGGCGTCGGGGGGCTACGCGCCCGATTACTATGACCCCGCGCAGCAAGGCTACCCGGGGGGCGCCGAGGAGGCGTGGGCAAACTACCACGCCGCCGCCGCGGCCGCGGCCGCCGCGTACGGCCACGCGCCCGCCCCCGTGCAGGCCGGCGGCGAAGCCAAGCGCGCGCGCGCCCCCGCGCGGCGCTCCGCCACCCCCGACGGCTCCGCGTCCCCCACGGGGGCCGGCACCGGCGGCGGCGGCGGCGGCAACGCCGGCGGCTCGGGCCCGTTCGCCTGCCCCATGTGCGGCAAGCGGTTCACGCGCAGGTTCAACCTGCACTCGCACCAGCTCAGCCACAACGGCCTGCGGCCGTACAGCTGCACCCACCCCGGGTGCGACAAGAGCTTTGCGCGCAAGCACGACCTCAAGCGGCACGCCAAGCTGCACGGGGAGAAGGAGTTTGCGTGCCCCCGCTGCGGCGGGCGGTTCGCGAGGGGGGACGCGATGGAGAGGCACAAGAGGAGCAGCTGCAGGGGTCCCGGGGGCGCGCCGAGGGGGGCCGGGGGGAGGAAGAAGAGGGAGGCGAGCGAGGAGGAGGACGGGGAGGGCGAGGTGGAGGTGGACGAGGGGGCGTGGCAGTGATCGGTCTTTGCGGGGAGGAGGGGAGCATGTACTAGCAGACGGAGGGTAATCTTGCGCCGGTGGCGCCTATCGATTGATCGGATTCGTCGGAGCCGTTGACAAGAGCGTGAGCGCATGACTCCGTCGGCTGGGAAATTGCACGGACGCGGTCTCGGCGCGAGTGCCGCACCAAACCTCAGTCCTACTGCTGACCGGATCGCGGTCGGTCTCGGCCCCGTCGTGGCTCGCCAAGGGGCGGCACGGTCGCAATCGGAGCGCTCTCGTGCGCAGGGCGCTGCTGGCTCTTCCACCCGCCGTGAGACTCGACAGTGTAAGTCATAGTGCGTCGAACGTGCGCGGCGCAGCGCGCAAGAGTCACGCCGCGCCTTCATCGAGGAACTCGTGGTAGCAAGCTTCGCTTGACATTCTTGATTTGTCTGCCGAGCACATGGCCCAGAAGCGGTCTACGGCCAGCACGGGCCATGTTTTGGTCCCTGCCAGCTCCTCGGACGTGCCTTTCACGAACGTCGAAGACCTTAGTGACGACGCCGAGTTTTGGTGGCTCGCTGTTCCACCAAGCTTTCTCAATCGTTGCATGCGGCGGCTCACGCGCAGTTGGAGCATCAACTGGGTCCCTGGCATGGAAGCACGGGAGTCACTTCCAGGAATCAACACAATCACCTTGTCATTTACCATTTCAGGCTTAGCAACCGGCTTCATCTTCGTTGTAAGTGACATTCCGGCGCTTGCCAACCTCTGGACCTCACATTCAAGCTGTCAAGGCACTCGTTGTGCCCCCACCTGACTTCTCTCGGTCCTCATGGGGATCCACGGATGATCGTACGCGCGCATTTATCTTCTTCGGGTTTCTATCTTTTGGGCTTTGCTTGGTGGCCACTTTATGGTGCTCGCAGTTCCTAAGCCTTTTCGATGAGGCAGTCGATCAGCGTGCGTTTCTGAGGCGCCACTGCTATTGGCTAATCGTGCCGATTATGGTTCTGCAAATTGGCTTGGTGAGAGCCTTCATCATGGACCTTGCTTGCCCTTCCTGACTTGCACGGAAGATCTTTATGCTCTGCACTATCCTCGTGGTGGTTTCCGCATTTTATGAGCTTGTCAGCTTCATCTGCATTGCTGTGCTCAGCGTATTCATCGTCTTTCTCAACTTCTATGTTTCACTGTTTGCCATGGTGCCACTCAGTGTGCAGGAGCAATGGCGTCAGTACAATAGTGCCGTCAGGGCAGCAATGGCATCTGGCCGAAGAATCGTGCTCACCAAGGAAGACCGGGATTTGTGGGGAGAGAAATGGAAGGGATGGATAGCCCGCGGCCCGCCGAATGCCCCACGGCTCGCGGAGATGTGATGTTGTGCCGTACAGGATAAAAGCAGATAGAGTACCGCTGTATGGCCAGTCTTTTTTTCTCTTGGAACGGCAGCGGCGTTATGATCCGTTGAAAAGGCCGCAGCTTGCGGCACAGCCGTTTCGGGATTCCCCGCAAGGGTCCGTGCGCAACACCCAGCGTCCGCAGCCCACCGCCCGGCGCTCCCGGGCCGCAATTCCATTCATTCAATGCGCGGGTCCGTGGCCGCGGAACGCATTCCGATGCGAGCGCTGCTGCTCGCCGCGCTGTCCTGCGCGCTCCTCGCGTCGCCGCCCGCCCTCGCCGGGTCGCTGCGCTCGCTCCCGCCCGGCTTCGCTGCCCGAACCGCCGTCTCGAACCTCGGCCCGCTGGTGGATTCCTGCTCCATCGACGCCCGGCGCGCCCTCGTGCTCTCCAAGACCGGCCGCGTCTTCCTAATCGCCCCGGACCGCCCGCCCGTCCTGTCGCTGGACCTCGCCGCGGCCCGCGCCCTGCTCGTCGACGGCGAGAGCGGGCTCATGTCGTGCCTGGCAGACGGCGCCGACGTGTGGCTGTACTACTCGCTGCGCCCGCACCAGGTCTTTTCCCGGTGGCGGCTCGGAGGCGACGGCCGCATTGACGCCCGTAGCGAAACGGTCCTCCTGACCCTGCCCACCTCCGGGCGCGCGTTCCACACCGGCTCCTCGCTCGCATGGTCGCACGACGGGCGGCGCATATTCCTGGCGCGGGGGGACGGCTCGACGTGCGACCCGGACGGGGTGGCGGACTGCGCGCTGGTGCAGGACCCCGGGTCGTACGACGGCAAGATGCTCAGGCTGGGGAGGGACGGGAGGGGGGTGCCTGGGAATCCGATGTGGGAGGGGGCCGGGGAGAGCGCGCGGTCGAGGGTGTTTGCGTGGGGTGGGTTGCGCCGGGCGGAAAGCGCTGGATGCGTCCTGATCGGTGCGGTCGCAGGGTTCCGCAACCCGTGGACGTTTGCGGTCGTGCCGGGGTCGGACGACCTGCTTGTGTTTGACGTCGGCAAGGTGGGTTTCGCCGTTTTGCATCCATGCATCCATCGTTTGACCGCCCCGCCCCCGATCAGAACCGCATGGAGACCGTGCACCGCGTCTCGGCGGGCACCCAGGCCAACTGGCCCTGCTACGAAGGCACCCTCGACCACTCCACGGCGCAGGCCAGCTGGAACCGCCGCCCCCAGCCCGTCAAGTGCCAGAACATGCTCACGCCCGTGAACCTCTCCTCCGTGGCCTACGCGATGCCGCACAACGGGCAGGGCGCGTGCATCATCGGCGGCGCCATGCTGTCGGGGGAGCACTACCCGCCCGCCTTCGCGGGTCGGTACGTGTTTGCCGACTTTGTCCGCGGGACGGTGAACATCGCCGATCCGGCCTTCGGCAACGTGATGCAGTTTGCCCGCGCGACGGCAATCTCGCGGATCAAGCTCGGGCCGTCGGGCCGCGTATGGTTCCTCAGCACCGACGACGGCACCGTGCAGGAGCTCTCCTTCCCCTCGCACACCCCGTCCTCGCCGCCGCCTCTACCTCCCCCACCTTCCCCGCCTCCCTCGCAAACGAATTGCACCAACCCCACCACCCGCGGCACCGTCCCCCCCCTCTCCCCCCCTTTCCGCCCTCTCATGTTCGCCACCGCCCCCGAGCTCGGCTACACGTGCACCACCTCGGCCTCGCTCCCGTGCGCGATCGACGGCCGCATGGACGGCCTCCGCGAGGGCGGCGTCCGTCCGGCATCGCTGATGGGCAGGAGGTTCTCCCGCGGGTTCGGGGTGCGGGGGGACAGCAACGTCACGATCCCGCTGGGGGCCATGTGCGGGTCGATGTGGGGGTTCGTGGGGGTCGACGACAGCGGGTCGGGCACGGCGAGGGTGCGGTTCGAGGTGCTGGTGGACGGGAGGTCGGCGTTCAGGAGCGAGAGGTGGGTGTCTCCTTGCGGATCGCGTGTGAGGGGCGCTGATCGGGTGCGGCGGCAGGAGGAGGAGGGGCGGGATCGCGGCGTACAGGGTCAACCTCGTGGGAGCCAGGTCCGTGAGCCTCGTCACGAGGGTGCTGGCGCCGGGGGAGCACGACTCGTTCTGGGCGGATCCGATCCTCTCTTGGTGGGTTGCTGCTCTCCGTTCGCCGTCCGACGCGAGCGATCTGACGACATCCGTGCAGCGGACCTGACTCGCCGTACCTCCCCGCACTGTCCGTGCGACCCCTCCTGCGCCGCTTCCTCACCGAGCCCGGGCGCGTGGTCAACGTGACGGCAAACGCGCGCCACGGCGTGACCGGCCGTCCCTTGCCGGAATCATCCTACGCATGGCAGCTGAACATCCGGCACTGCCAAGGCAGGTCTCCCTCCGCATTCCTATGCATCCCGCGCTGATTTGCCGCCAGGCGACCTCTGCCACACGCACACGGGCCAGCGCTTCGCCCCTCCCGGCCCCTCGGGCGGTTTCGAGATGCCCGACCACCCGGGGTGCATATGGTACGAGACGCAGCTCGAGGTGGCGGACGAGTGCGGGCGGAAAACGTGGGGGATCGTGTCGTTCGCGGTGCCGAGCAGGTCGGCGCTGTGCGCGTCGGGGCGGTGAAGCGTGTATTCGGCCTCGGGCACCTCAGATCACTACGACAGCGGGGGGTAGTAGCCTCCGACGACGGGCGTCGTCGAGGGCCCCGACGGCGTCATCCTGAAGTACCTGAACTCGAGGCTCCGGGCCTCCCCGAACGTCCACGTCTCGACCGTGCCCTGGCCCGCGTTCGTCGAGATGCTGTAGCTCAGGACCCGCGGCTCCACGATTTCGTACTCCTGCACGGGTCGCGGGGTAGGGCCGGCACGGACGACGAGCACGACCATGCGCTCCAGCCGGTCGTTCCGGTGCAGCTTCGTCATCTGCGAGGGCGGGTCCGCGGCCAGCCCATCCAACACGTTGGCACAATCAGGATGAGCTCGGACAAGCACGAAAAGCGCTGCCCACCAGGACGGGGCTCGAAATGTCGGGCACCTTGGTGACCGTGAAGGTGTGCGGGAGTGTGCGGGAGTTGAACGAAAAGGTCGTGACCTCGACGAGGTTCTCGTAGCCGCGGTCCCGTGCCTCGCCGCGCACCGCGCGGCCATCGTCGGTGATGCGCACTGCGGTGCGGAACGCGGAGGGCGGGCGGGAAACGCGGGGTGAGTGGGCTTCGGGCGGAGCGCTGGGCGGGCGGGACGCACGGTAGATGTCGACGGGCTGCTGCCCCAGGGCCGCGAGAGGCAATATGAAGAGGCACGCCGCGACGGCGGCGAGCAACGACCGGAGCTCCATCTGTTCGACCGAGGCCTGGGGGGATCACTCGCGGGCGGTTTCCGGGTCCGCAAGCCTTGCTGCGGCCAAAGCCGGAAACGACAATGACTCGAAGTCAAGATTACGATGCAACTAGTTTCAGCTACAAAATGGTCAAATGATCAAGTTCCTGTGAGGGTAGCGGTATTCCGAAGGAGGTGGGCGAGCAGACGATGTCAAGCAGGTCATTGGAGCTGGGTAGAGTTGAGGGCATTCAGGAGGCGCTCGACGTCTCCCACAGTGTCGACGTAGGTCTTTGCTTCCGTCTAGAAAGGACCACGATCCGTCAGCTTTTAGCAAAGAGGGCGCAATCCGATCGTCGCGAAACGCACCTGCTTCTTGCCGACTGTGCACGTGATGGCGTTGTCGACGTCGTGCAGCATGGAAAAGACGACCTCGTCCGTCTTGCCGTCGCCAACGCAGAGGATGAAGTCGGCGTCAGGAAAGTCCCTGAGGATGGCGCGGGCCGCCGTTGACTTGTCCACCATGGATGGCCGCAGCTCCAGCGTGCGGTTGCCGAGGATGATCTGCCGCGCTCGTGAGCTTCGCGTGCGGGTAATGGTCACGCAACGGACACCCACCGACACGGCCATGTGGCTTAGGATCTTTTCCAGGTTGCTCTGCAACTCGGAAGCCTGCCAGCTGCCAAATTCTGAGGCCGTAACCGGTCAGTCCAACTCAACGACCTATAGAAGACTCGATTTACACGCACCGGGATCCGCGTTGCGGTAGTGGAACGTGACGTTGATCTCCTTCTCCTCGATGAAGGAACCCGGCGTCCGCTCCATGTAGTGCTGGAAGAGCGGCCTGATGGTGTCTTTCCACGTGTTGTCAACGGGGTCGACGAGCGCGAACCATCCGTTGTCGCGCCTGCGCGGCATGGACGGGAACCGCTGCGCGCTCGGGCTGTAGCCCATCCCGGGCGAGTTGGCGAGCCCGCTCCGTCCGCGCGGGGACCCGACCGTCGCCTCCGAAACGGACCCGCGGTGCCGGGCGCTCGAGCCGTCGCTGCCGATGCTGAAGGCCCGCGACCTCTGCTGGCCGCTGTCGCCGATGCTGATCGGCCGCTGCAGCGGCCCGTCGGCGCTGGAAATGGTGCGCTGCCTGGTCTGCGGCACCGGCAGGGCGGATTCGCCGATGTGGATGTCGTCCGGCTCCGGAATCTCGGGGCTCTTGGGCGACTCGCTCTCGAGGGCCTCCCAGAGCTTCTGCGGGTGCTTGTAGAAGCATCCGTGCTCGGCCGAGAGCCCGACGCCCGTGCCTTCGAACCACCGCTCGAGGTGCATCCTGGAACGGCCCGACAGAACGTAGACGTAAGTGTCCTTCTTCATCGCGAGATTGCGCAGCATGTCGACAATGTGCGCGGATGGCTTGGCTGCAGGCTGGTCAGAAAAATGACGTCGAGGAATGCTGCGTTCGAACGAACCATATTCGGCGAGCTTGTGTGTCGCCGTCAGCGTGCCGTCGTAGTCGAGCAGGATGACCTTCTTGCCCTTGGATGCCGCGTACTTTTGCACGACGGTGTTCGTCTCGAGCTTTGGCAACGACATCCTGCTGTCGTACTCGGCGGCAACCCTCTGCCAAACCGCCAGATCAGCTTACTGCCGAAAGACAAAAGGCCCGGGGCACGCACCGTTAGCTCGGCAACGAAGCTGGTTCCCCAGTAGGCAGCCGTGTACTTGGTCACGTAGCGGTAAAGCTTCTGGTAGTTCTCCGCCCTCGCCTTGTCCGACATGGTCACGGCGTCGTGGATCGCATGCGCCAGCTCCTCCGTGTTCCACGGGTTGACGATAATGGAGCCGTTGAGGCTCTGCGCGGCGCCGGCAAACTCGGAAAGCACCATGACGCCGTGCCGCTCCTGCTGGCACGCGATGTACTCGTACGAGACGAGGTTCATGCCGTCCCGGGTCGAGGAGACGATGCAGGCGTCCGAGATGGCGTAGAGGGCGACGAGCTCCTCGAAGGTGACGGACTTGTGCATGAAGTGGATTGGCATGTAGTCGACCGTGCCTGCCGAAACAGGTCAGACCGTGCTGCGACAGATGAAGAGCAAACTCACCAAAACGTCCGTTGATCCTGCCAACGAGTTCGTTTACCACCGTCTGCAGCCGCTGGTACTCCTCCACATCCTGCCGGCTGGGTACGGCGACCTGCACGAGCACCACCTTCTCGACCCATTCCGGGTGCTTGCTCAGGAACAGCTCCAGCGCGTGGAGCTTCTGCGGCACGCCCTTGATGTAGTCGAGCCGGTCCACGCCGACGAGGATCTTGGTCCCGGCGAACTTGGCCTCGAGCCGCGCGATCCGCTGCTTGATCGAAGGCTTCTGGAGGCCCTCGGCGAACTTGTCGGGGTCGATGCCGATGGGGAAGGTGCCCACGTGGACCAGGCGGCCCTCGAACTCGACGCCGTTGGGCATCGAGTGGAGGCCGAGGACGCGGGTGCAGGAGGAGAGGAAGTGTCGGGCTGCCAACTCACGCTTCAGTAACACTTCTCGGCGTCAGCCGCCAGATCCTCACCGTAGTCGTAGGTGTGGAACCCAAGCAGGTCCGAGTGCACCACGCCCATCAGAACTTCGCGTCGGACGGGAAGAATTCTGATCAAGGACGGGCCGTCAAGTGTGTCGTGGCGAACGGAACCCACTCCAAACTCACCGATAGATTTCCGAGCTGGGAAACGGCGTGTGCAGGAAGAAACCGATCTTGACGTTCAGCTTGGGATCAATCCGCTGGCGCAACATCATTGGAACGAGCATCTGAAGACGCGTGTTGAGTGGGGGAGGAGGACAAGCCGTTCCAGTCCTTCTCACCAGGTGGTAGTCGTGGATCCAGACCAGGTCGTCCTCCTTCACAATCTCGCTGATGGCATCGGCAAAGATCTCGTTGCACCGCTGGTAAGCGTCCCAGTATACCTCGGAGAACGAGATTTCGCCCGGGTGGTAGTGGAACAGGGGCCAGAGGATCGAGTTGGAGAAGCCGTTGTAGTGCTTGTCGGCCAGGTCGTCGGGAACAAACACCGGCACGGAGGAGTGCTGGCTCCGGAGCTGGTTCTTGACCGTTTCCTGCTCCTCAGGGGAGACTTCGAGGCCTGCCGGGGAGTCGCGTAAGAAACACCGCCCGCGCCGCCAAACGGGCCAACCAACCGGGCCATCCGATCCACGTGAACGACATCTGCTTCTTCAGCCCGCTCAGGGCCGACACCAGGCCGCCGGAGCTCATCGCGAACTTCCAGCCGTTCTCGGTCTTGGTTATCGTGATGGGCAGGCGGTTCGACACGCAGAGCAAGCGTCCGGTGACGCCGGGGGAAAGATGGCCCTCGGGCTCGGCGGCAGAAGGGCCGGGTTCCGACGGAGCGGTGCCGTTGGCGGCCATCGTTGCGGGGCACGTCAGCGGGTGGGGCGCCTGTCGTGCTCCGCGCGCTGCACACGTCGAAACTCCCGAAAGACCGCGGAACTGCGGTCAGGGCATATGAAATCGACTGCCGACGCGTCCTCTCGGCTTCTGGAGGCTGGCCGGAGGAAGGCTTCTACGCCGCAGATGGTGTCTCAGAGGGGCGGCCGAGTTTCGCCGAGCGTGTTCGCTCCGCCTCGTTCCGATTCTGCCGAGTTCGCTGGCGCCGTTGCGCAAAACCAAGCCCAATTTTGAACACGCATGTACACTCTACTGCACAATCCACTTCCGACTAGCCCAATGTCGCTTCCCGTACCCGGATGCGCCTGCGTCTGGAACCTACAACTTTCCTTCCAGCCCATCCCCGCTCTCACCGGTCGCATCGAAGCGGAAGCCGCGATACTCCTCGGCGGCGATCCGCGCGCAGGTGTGGCGGTAGCCGGCGCCGACGTAGGGCATGAACACCTTCGGTTTGCCCGGTATGTTTACCCCACGGTACCAGGAATTGGCCTCGGGAAAGAGCGTCCGCGACGCCACGTCTGCGACGTGCTCGACCCAGGCCCGCTGCGCCTCCTCCTCAGGCTCGACGGTGCGCAGGTTGCGCTCCCGCATGTGACCGAGGCACCCGATCAGCCAATCGACGTGGTGCTCGCCGTTGGTGATGACGTTGCCGATCACCGACGGGCTCTGCGGCCCGGTGAGGCAAAAGAGGTTGGGGAACCCCGCGACGGTCAGGCCGAGATAGGTCTGCGGACCCTCGGCCCAGGCCTGCTTCAGGGTGCGCCCGCCGCGGCCGGTGATGTCGATCGCCAGCAGCGCGCCGGTGACCGCGTCGAAGCCGGTGGCGAACACGATGGCATCGAGCTTGATGTGGCGGGCGGCGGTATTCACGCCGTCCGGCACGATGCGCTCGATCGGCTCGCGCCGCAGGTTAACCAGCGCGACGTTGGGCCGGTTGAAGGTCTGGTAGTACCCCGTGTCGACGCAGATGCGCTTCACGCCCAGCGGGTGGTCGGTCGGGCAGAGATCCTCGGCGGTCCGCGGATCGTGCACTGTGTCGCGGATCTTCTGGCGCACAAACTCGCACGCGACGTCGTTGACCCCGTGGTGGGTCAGGATGTTGGGGAAGGCGTAGAGTATGCCGCCGCCGCCCTCCTGCCACAGCTGCTCGTAGCGCTGCCACTGCACGTCGCGCGGCGGCACCGGCGCGGTGGCTGCGTTCGGCGGCACGCGGCCGAAGTCCGAGTGCTCGAAGCTCTGGCGGTAGGCCTCGAAGCCCTTCTCAAAAAGCACGTGGTCCTCCTCCGTCAGTGGCCGGTTGCGCGACGGCATCGAGAAGTTGGGCGTGCGCTGGAACACGGTGAGGTGGGCCGCGGCCTCGGCGATCAGCGGGATCGCCTGGACGCCAGACGAGCCTGTCCCCACGACGCCGACGCGCATGCCGCTGAAGTCGACCGGCTCGTGCGGCCACTTTGCGGTGTGGTAGACGGCGCCGGCGAAGCTGTCTTTGCCGGGGATGTCCGGCGTGTTGGGCACCGATAGGGCGCCGGTCGCCAGGATGCAGAAGCGCGCGCGGAGGACGTCGCCTTTGTCGGTGCGCACCGTCCACCGCGCGGTGGCCTCGTCCCATGCCGCCGCGGTCACGCGGGTCTCAAATTTGATCAGATCACGCAGCCGGAAGCGGTCGGCCGCGTGGGAGACGTATTGCAGGATCTCGGCCCGCGCGGCAAACTTCTCCGACCAGCGCCAGTCGCGCCGCAGCTCGGGGGACCACGAGTACGAATAGAGCAGGCTCGGAACGTCGCAGCGCACCCCGGGATAACGGTTCCAGTACCACGTGCCCCCAACGTCCGGCGCGGCCTCGAGGCCGACGACCGACAGCCCGCTCTCGCGCAGCCGGTGCAGCGCATAGAGGCCGGCGAACCCGGCTCCGACGACCACCGCGTCGCAATCCATCTGAGGCGCGTACGGAGTTCCCAATGTGGCGACCGGCCGTGTGCAGGAGAGGATGAGGATTCTCCGTGTTCACAGTGGCAAAGCGTCTGGGGCCGATGCCGCTCTTGGGATTCGCCCGGCGAAACCCTCCGATCTAACTTCAAGATCTCAATTTGACGACGCATGTACAACTGGCAACACGATCCACATCCGACATGTCGGTAACTTCCCGGCCACACCATCGCTGAAGCATCCCGATCCCCGGTCCGCCTCTCAGTCAAAGAGGGCGTGCTACCACATCACTCGAACAGGTCGGGCTGCTCCTTGGCGATGATGTCGAAGTAGGGCTGCGCCTGGAACCAGCCGGCAATGGTCGTGCCCACGAGGCCCCTCGTCTTGGTCGCGACCTCGTGCGTGAGGATCTTGGGCTTGCCGACGCTCTCGGCGAGGATCTGCGCCTGGCACTGGCGCTCGGCCGACCTGCGCGGCCTCAAGAGTCAGAAAAAGGTGGGAAAGGCGGCAGGAAAAGCGAACCCACAGGAACCACCAGAAGCACTCGTCGACGGACCGGCCCGCGGTCAGCAGCCCGTGGTTCGACAGGATGACGAGGTGGTTCTCCTTGCCAATCAGCTTGCCGATGAGCTTGCCCTCCTCCTTGTCGTCCACGACGCCCGTGTAGTCGTCGTAGACCTCCTGCCTCTCGTAGAACGCGCACGCGTCCTGCGTGATGGGGTCGAGCTTGCGGAGGAGGGTCGACCAGACCTTGCCGTACATGCTGTGCGAGTGCGCGGCGGCGGTCACCCAGGGCTGGGTCTTGTGGATGCCCGAGTGGATGGCGAACGCGGCGGCGTTGACGGGGCGGTTGCCCTCGATGACCTCGCCGGCCTCGTTGACGCGGATCAGGTCCGAGACCTTGATGAGCTTGAAGGCCATTCCGAACGGGTTGACCTGCCGACGGCATACGGAGGTCAGCGAGGAAGGCAGGGAAAGGCGGACGGTGCGCCCAGCTACCCACCCAGAAAGTGTCAGGAAACTCCGGGTCCCGCACGGTCAGGTGCCCGGCAACGCCCTCGTCGAAGCCGTACTTGCCTGGGACGAGCGCGGGCCGAGTTAGCAACCCCTGCGCGGCGTTCCTGGGAGACAGCCCCGATGCCCGTGCCCTGCCTCCTCCGCCAGTCCTGCGCCGGAAAACTATCCTCCTGCGCTCTCCGAACGGGCTCCTGCGGGTTTCCGGGGCTCCCCGCTGCCACCGCCGGCCCCGCGCGACGCCCTCCGCCCCGAGCCCCGCCCTCTGCCCCGCGCGGCGCCCCCCGCCCCGCCCGAAACGCACCGAACAGCCTGATGGCCATCGTCAGCCGCTCCTTCCGGTACTTGCGCTCCTCCGCCACGGTCTCGAACTTGGGCGGCGTCGACATCATGAAGGGGATAGACCGGACCTCGCCGTCCGCGGCCTGCAGCTTCTCGGTGCGGTCCGACATGTATCCGGTGGCCGCGGCGGGCTCGATGGCGTCTCCGGAGGGAGGCATATTGGGCGCTGGAAGGTAGGGGTGCGCCTGGAAGCGAAGTGGAACGCAACTGGCCCGTGGCAAGGACGACCAGCAGGGCGCGGAAGAGAACAGCGCTCGCCCATCGCATTTCCCCTGTATTGACAGCGAAGCGGATGGGATATCCAGAGGATATGAAGAAGAACTAGCTTGGGAAAGACCGGGTCTTTCTGGACGGATTGCGGAACAAGATCACTTGAAAAGTCCCACAGAAGAAGATCTACCCGAGGCACCCGAGAAAAAGCCGACCACCGCGTCCATCGTCGACCGTACTCTCCAACGGTCTTCTCCAGAGTCCGATTGCCGCTCAGTCCGTCACCCCGGCCCTGATAAGATCCTCGCACTTCGCGTTGGCCCAGTCGTGAGCGTACATGGCCAGCAGGAGCGGCGGGGCAAAGCAAGGCACGTTGGCGATGACGCGGCGGTAGGCGTTGAACAGGCTCTGGTTGAACATGCCGGCGGTGACTCGCTGGCGCATCGGCGAGAGGGCATACGTCCAAATGCCCATCTGCGGCAGTCCGGGCAGTCGGCCCCACTGAAGCATCGTGGCTCTGAGAAAGTGAGCTGGAGTCAGTGACGTGTCACCAAAGAGGCGCGCGCGGGAGCCTGAAGCAGGGCGGCACGACACTCTCGGCCAGCCGGAACAGAAATCGACTTCCTCAGTCGTCTTGTAGGGGCCCTCACCTTTATTGGAGGGCAGCGGTGGTTTGCGCTTTGCGCGGCCGGTCGACGAACCATCTCAGACCTGGACCGGGTCTTCACGCCGACCGACCACAAAGGCGATCAAGATTCTATGCGTTCGCGCTGCTCATCCAACAGATGCCACGCTCCTTTTTCCTCCTCCCTGCCCCGTCAGCCCGTTCAGTCGTGGAAGTCCGTCTTGGCTACCACAACCCTCTTGACGATCCCCGCCCGGATGACCCAGTCCCCGAACGGCTCGCCCTTCTGCCTCTCGACCGCGTACCGCTTGATGAGCGGCGACAGCTCGGCTACGATCTCGTCGTCGCCGAGCGACTCCTTGAACAGCTTTGCCAGCCGCTCGCCGTGGTGGCCGCCGCCCAGGTAGACGTTGTACGAGCCCGGCGCCTTGCCGACAAAGGCGATTTCGGCGTTGTACGGGCGGGCGCAGCCGTTGGGGCAGCCTGTGACAGGAAAAGGTTGTGAGACTCCTGCAGAAGAGATCGCAGGTTCAAGTCAACGTACCGGTCATGCGGATCACGATCGAGTCGTGCATCAGCCCCGACTCCTCGATGGCGTCCTCGAGCCTGCTGATCAGGCTGGGCAGGTACCGCTCGCTCTCGGCGAACGCCAGCCCGCACGTCGGCAGCGCGACGCAAGCCATGCTCGACAGCCGCAGACCGGACTTCTTGCTGTCGTCGATGCCGTACTTTTCCAGGAGCGCCTGGATGCGCGGCTTCTCGGCGGCGGGGACGCCGGCGATCATGAGGTGCTGGTTCGGGGTCAGCCGGAAGTCGCCCTTGTGCACCTTGGCGATCTCGCGGATCGCCGTGCGCATCTGCTGCTCGGGCGTGTCCTTGACGCGGCCGTTGGTGATGAAGAAGGTGAAGTGCCACGTGTCGTTGAGCCCCTTGAACCAGCCGTACTTGTCCGTGTTCTCGGTGAACTTGAACGGCTTGGCCGGCTCGAGCTTGTACCCCAGCCGCGCCTCGACCTCGCCGCGGAACCAGTCGATCCCGCGGTCGTCGATGGTGTACTTGAGCCTCGCGTGCTTGCGGTTGGTCCGGTCGCCGTAGTCGCGCTGCACCAGCACCACCTTCTCGCCGACGTCGATGGCCCTGTCGGCCGGCGCGTAGCCGAGCATGTCGGCCAGGCGCGGGTACGTCTTCTTGTTGCCGTGCGTCATGCCCATGCCGCCGCCGACGGTGATGTTGTACCCGACGACGCGGGTGCCCTCGACGATGGCGATGAAGCCGAGGTCGTGTGCAAAGATGTCGACGTCGTTGGAGGGCGGTACGGCGACGACGGTCTTGAACTTGCGCGGCAAAAAGGTGCGCCCGTAGATGGGCTCGACCTCCTCGGACGTCATGACGGGCTTCTTGTCGAGCCAGATCTCGTGGTAGGCCGCCGACTTGGGCAGCATGTGCTCGCTCCAGCGCTTGGAAAATTCGTACACCTGCGCGTGCACCTCGGACTGCTCGGGGTTGGCGCCGCACATGACGGTGCGGTTCACGTCGCCGCAGGCGGCGATGGTGTCCATCAGCACGCGGTTCATGTCCTGGATCGCGGGCTTGAGGTGCCGCTTGATGATGCCGTGCAGCTGGAACGTCTGCCGCGTGGTGATCTTGATGGTCCCGTTGGCGTGCTCCTCGCAGATGCGGTCCATGGCCAGCCACTGCTCCGTGGAGCACACGCCGGCGGGCAGGCGCACGCGGACCATGAACGAGAAGGCGGGCTCGAAGCCCGCGTTCTTGCGCTCCTCGCGGATGTCGCGGTCGTCCTGCTGGTAGATGCCGTGGAACTTGAGCAGCTTCTGGTCCCACTCCATCACGCCGCCCGTGGAGCCGTCGACGAGGCCCTCGTTGATGGTGCCGCGGAGGAAGTTGCTGGCCTCCTTGATGTTGTCATCGGGGGCCACCGCGGGCTCGCCCGCGGGACCGACGCCCTCGACGCCGAGCGCGGACCAGAACTCGGGCATCCACGCCGAGTAGCCCGTCAGCCACCCGTCGGGGTCCTGGTCGTCGCCGACGCCGCACTCGGTCAGCCTCTGCGCGCCGAGCTTGGCGATGCGCGCGTCGAGGTCCTTGCCGGCCTTGGCGAAGAAGTGCTCGTCGCCCGGGGCCGGCCAGTAGTGCCTGTCGCCCATGCTGAAGACCGAGAACTTGACGTTGCGCAGGTCCAGCGCGGTGGAGCCGACGAACTTCCAGAACTCCCTCGCGTTCTGCGGGAACTCGCCCTGCCCCGCCGTGCTCGTCACGAAGCACACGTGCTTCTCCTCGGGCAGCCCCTCGGCGTCGTACTCGTCCATCGGCATCACCCTCGGGGAAAAGGCAAACTCCTTGGCCTGCTTGGCGAGCTTCTTGGCCACCCCCGCCGCGTTGCCGCCGTCGGACCCGTACAGGATCAGCAGCGGCTCCGTCTTCATGCCCCCGAGCAGGGCCTCGTACGTGTCCCGTGCCTTGGCCTCGAACTCGCCGCGCATGGCCCGCTCCCAGTCGGCGTTCCACTCGCCCTCCCCGCCGCGGGCCTGCGTCACCTGCGCCAGCAGCTCGCGGCCCTCGAGGAACCTCTCCACCTCGATCCGCAGCTTCTCGCTCTCGAGGTCGAACCGCTCCTGCTGGGGATCCCACCGGTAGAGCGGCCACTTGCCGGAATCCACGGCCAGCTTGACCTCCTTGAGCTGCGCCAGCGCAGCCGACTGCCCCGGCTTGTCCGCCTTGACCGTCGGAGCGTAGCACAGCACCACGGCCGGCCCGTCGAACGCGTCGGCCTCGGCGATGCTCCGCACCAGCTGCGAGTAGCTCGACCCCAGCGCGCACGAGGCCACGTAGGCCGTGCCGTACTGCATCGCCCACAGGCCGAGGTCCTTCTTGCCGCCCTGTTCCCCGGCGGGGGTGGTGTCGACGAGGACGAGCTTGACCGGGTGCGGGGACTTGAGCAGGTGCGCGATGCCGGCGCTGGCGGGGTCGTACGCGGTCGTCGAGCCCGAGAGGAGCCACATGGAGGGCGGCACGAGGTGGTGCTTGTGCTCCGAGAGGAGCTTGGCGAGGGGCGACGAGGCGAACCACGCCTCGGCGGCGAGGAACGCGGTGATCTTGTCCGCGGCCTCGGCGGCCTGCGCCGGCGAGCCGGTGGCCCACTCGTCGATCAGGCCCTTGAGCGCGGGCGGGCACACGCCCGACTCGGCCTCCTTCCGGGCCTTGACGACGAACTCCTTCCTCGCCCTCGCCCGCTCCTCGAGCACCCCCAGGCCAAACTCGACCGTCCTGTCCTCCTCGCCCTGCCCCTCGACGCGGACGCCCCATGCGGACTTGTACCGCGGCGCATTGCCGACCACCAGCCTGTCGCCAAACAGCTGCGAGAGCATCTTCATGTAGCCGGCCTCTGGGGCGGAGGGGTCGAAACCGCGGCGGAAGTCGGCGCCGCGCGAGGGGGCGGCGGTGCCGAGGGCGATCGGGGAGGCGGCGGGGCCGGGGGCGGCCAGGGCAGAGAGGAGGGTGGGGACGTAGGTGGCGGCGAGGGTGGGGGAGAGGAGGTGGATCTGGTGCGCGGCGGGGGGCGAGGGGAGCGTAGCGAGAGATGCACTGTGGGAATGAAGTGCATCCCGGATCAGCGCGGAACGGCGATCGCCATGCACGTTGCAACCCACCACACGTCCGCAAACAGCGCATCGCCTTCAGTCTCGACGACGCCGACGGCCCTGACGCGCTTGTGTGAGGCGAGCAGCTCCAGCAGCGCCGGCTCGGGCCACGGCCTGAGCAGGTTCAGCGAGGCCACGCCCAGCGATCCCGACGAGTCGCCTTTTGCGAGCTCGCGGATGGCGGGAGACAGCGCGCCGGGCACCACGAGCACCGCGGCGGCATCGTCAGAGCCCGAGTAGGCCACGGGCAGCGGCACGGCCGAGATCAGGCCCTTGGCCTTTAGCGCGGCGGCGACCTCGGCGAAGCGCGCGGGGTACGCGGCCAGCTCCGGGTTCTCGGTGCGGCGCCTGAGCACGCCGGCCTTTTCCTCTGCGGGCGGCGCGGCCGGCTCGGGGAAGGCGGCTGCGACGTCTGCGGGGTCGGCCAGGGTGACCTCCTCCTCGGCGTCTGCGGCCTGCTCGCGCACGAACACGACGGCGGGCACGCCGGTGGCGCGAGCGGCGGCGTGCGCGGCGATGCCGACGTCGGCGACCTCCTGCGGCGTCGCGGCGAACCACACGGCGCAGCCGGTGCCGCGGACGGCCGATGCCTTTGCGGCGTCTGCGAACGCCAGCCGCACAAACACCGTGACGGGCGCCCCGCGGGCGGCCAGCTGGAAGAGCGTCGGCAGCAGCGGCAGCAGCAGCGCCGACGGCGCGGCGACGACGGCCGGCGTGGGCGGCAGCGCCGCGGGCAGCTGCAGCCGCGGGTTGGCCTGCGATCCGATGTCAGCGGCGGACTCCCATTCCCGCTCCAGTCCACCGACCAGCCTGATCACGCCCTCGCCGAGCTCCTTCTCGATAGCCTTGCCAAACTCCACGCGCCCGCCGTCCGCGCAGAGCACCGCGGTGCCGACGGCCCGCGCGACGTGCAGCAGCGCCGCCTCGCCCGTCGCCCGCCGCGGCGCGCTCGCCGCCGACGGCATCGTGTCCTCTGCCCGGCTGTGCCCCGCGATGCGGGTTCCCGGCAGCGTCCTACGGCGCGGAGCGGCTGCGGGGATTCCTCCGCGGCCTGGAGTTTTGTTGTTTGCCGATCTGTCGCCATTCTCCGCCACCGGGCCGGCATGCGGCCGAGGCGGCCATCCCTCGACGGTACCTGCTGCATTCAAAAGATACGTGCCTCGTACATCCATCTCCAGCACTCCATCCACAGCATGCGCCTGTCATTTTCCCTCAACCGCCATCGGTCCGATCCGATCTCCGGTCCCGGCCGATTCAAGGCCAACCAGCACACGGGCCCTGAAGTAAGCGAGTCCTGCTAGACGAGCATGTATTCAGCGCACGTCAGCCCGAAACCACCCGTCACATCTTCACGCCGTGCCGCCTGGCCAGGTCCGCCATACCCTGCTCGACGGACACCACGTTGGCGTACCCCAGCTCCTTCCTCGCCCTGGCATCGCTGACAGTCACTTCCTGCGCCATCAGCGCCAGCAGCTGGTTCCCCTCGGCCGGCAGCGGCACCGACTCCGACTCGGGCGGCGCCTCGACGCCGGCGGCGGCGAGCATCCGCGTCATGAAGGCCCGGAACGGGTCGTCCTCGCCGTCGGTGAGGAAGTAGACGCCGCCGGCGGGGCCCTTGGTCGCCGCGAGCACCATGCCGTGGCAGCAGTTGTCCACGTGGCAGTGCGAGATCCTGTTGTTCCCCCCGTCGAACCACTTGAGCTGCCCGGACTTGGCCATGCCGACAAAGATGGGCAGGATCGACGAGTCGTCTGCAAACGCCGGCCGTCAGACCCGACGGCACGCCTCCCCGCCCGGGGATCCCACCGTTGCCCCAGATGAACCTCGGCCTGACCACCACGACCTTCAGCCCGTCCCCGTTCCCCTGTAGCGCGATCCTCTCCGCCTTGGCCTTGGTCTCGCTGTACGGTCCCGCCCACGTGTCCGGAATCGGGAAGCTCTCGTCCACCCCGACCAGCGGGTGTCCCAGTCCTTTCACGAGCCCCGCCTCCGTGCCGACGTGCAGCAGCACCCGCACCCCGGCGCGCTTGGCCGCCTCCACGACGTTGGCCGTGCCCCGCACGTTGATCTCCTCCATCGTCTTGGGGTCCTCCCTCCCGAGCGACGCGGCGCAGTGGTACACCGCATCGCACCCTTTCATCCCATCTGCCAGCACGCCGACGTCCGAGAGGTCCCCGCGGACGACGCGCGTGGCGCCGGCAGCCAAAGCCTTCTTCTCGGCTTCGTCGGTGCGGACCAGGGCGACGAGGTCCGTGGCGCCGGCGCGGCGCAAGTGGGGGAAGAGGTTGCGGCCGACGAATCCCGAACCGCCGGTAATGAAGACCGACGATGCCATCGCGGGAACGGGGGCTTTGGAGGGGTTGGGAGACAGCTGATGATGCCCGCCTTGCCTCGCGGAACGTGGGTTTTGGAGGGGTTGGGAGACAGCTGATCCCGCCTTGCCTCAGGTCGTGGGAAGCTTAGTTTCTGACGGCCAAACATCCCAGATCTCCACCAAAAGACCATTGCCGTAAGATCTGTCCACCGTACATCCATTCCCTGCATCCCATCCGCCGCATGCAAACCGATCCTGCTCCTCATTCCATCCCCGATCTACTCGTCCAGATCCATCCCCTCGCTCCCCGACCCGCTCGCGCCCCGCTTCTTCCTCGCCGGCCCGTCGTCGCTGCTGCTGCTCCTGCTGCTCGTGCTCGCGCTCCTGCTCCTCTTCCCTCCCCTTCCAGCGGGCGACGGCGACCTCGACCCGAGCCTCCTCCTCCCACCGGGCCTCTCCGCCGGAGAAGCCGACCGCTTCCGCGGCACCGTGTTAGCGGGCTCGGGGGACGCGCTGCGGCTCCGCTTGGCGGGGGGCGAGGGGGAACGGGAGGGGGAGGGAGGCCGCTTGGCGGGGCTGCGCTCCTTGACCGCGACGGGCACTTTGGCTGGCGGGCTGCGCGGTCGCGGAGGGGGGCTACGTGCGCGCGGGGGGCTGCGTGCGCGCGGGGGGCTCCACATGCGCGGGGGAGGGCTGCGACGCGGGGGGGTGCGCCTCCGCGGCGGGCTCCTTCCGAACCGCCTCGGCGGCGGCCCGCGCCGTCCGCGGTCGTCGTCCGAGTCCGAGTCGGGGCGGCCGCGGAAGACCTTGGCGTCGCGCCTGGGGGGGCTGGGGGAGCGGCGAGGGGGAGAGCGGCGGCGGGGAGGGGAGCGGCTCCGACGGGGGGGGCTGCGCGTGCGGCGCGGGGGGCTGCGGGAGCGCGAGGGGGAGGGGGTGCGGCGGCGCCGAGGGGGAGACGGGGAGCGGCCACGGTTCGGGGGAGGAGAGCGGCTGCGGTCGCGCCTGGGGGGCGAGCGGCTGCGCTCCGTGCGCTTGGGGGGCGACGGGCTGCGGCCACGCTTGGGGGGTGAGCGGCTGCGAGCGCGCTTGGCAGGCGGCGAAGGGCTGCGGCCGCGCTTCGGCGGCGAAGGGCTGCGGCCGCGCTTGAGAGGCGAAGGGCTTCGGCCGCGCTTGAGAGGCGACGGGCTGCGTCCGCGCTTGGGAGGCGTCGGGCTGCGGCCCCGCTTGGGCGGCGAAGGGCTGCGGCCGCGCTTGGGAGGAGATCGGCTGCGCTCCATGCGCTTGGGCGGCGACGGGCTCCGCCGGCGTTTCGGAGGCGACCGGCTCCTGCTGCTCCCGCTCTCCGACCTCGACGGCGAACGCCTCGCGTTTCCCTTTCCCTTCGCCGGCGACGGCGACCGTGACGGCGTGTCCATCCTCCTCCTCGGCGGCGTGCGCGAGCGCCTGCGATCGGGCGAGCGGCTTGGCGCGCGGCGCTTGGGCGGCGGCGACGCCGAGGGAGGCCTGCGCTTGGCCGGCGGCGAGGGCGAGCGGCGGCGCGGCGGCGGCGAGGCCGAGGGCTCCCTGCGCCTCGGGGCCGGGGATCGTCCGCGGCCGCCTTCCGAGCGGTCGCGCTGGGGCGCGTCCCGCGGCGGGCCTTCGCCCCTTTCGACGATCTTCGGCCGCACGCGCTCGCGCTCGGCGTCCCGGCGCTTCCTCTCCTCCTCCATCCACGCCCTGCGCCGCTCGTCGTCCTCCTTCCTGCGCTGCTCGGCCTCCTTTGCGCGCTGCTCGCGCTCCTTTTCGCGGCGCTCGAACTCCTTTGCGCGCGCCTCGCGCTGGCGCACCCGCTCCTCGTACGCCTCCTTCTCCTTTTCCCGCTCGGCCTCGCGCTCGGCGGCCTTCTGCGCCTGCCACACCGGGTCGAACGACTTGCCCTCCTCGTAGTCGGCGGCGATGCCCAGCACGGAGGCGAACGCGGCGTTCTGCGCGCGCTTGGCCTCGGAGATGCCGTGCGTGTCCGACGGCTTGAACTGCCGCCGCTGGCCGTCCTCGCCCTTCCACTTGTCCGCGTCCTTCTTCTCCGCCATCTCCTTCAGCAGCTTTTCCCTCAGCTCCTGCACCTTTTTCTCCACCTCGTCGTCGGGCTCGCCGTCCTCCTCCAGCTGCTCCTGCAGCGCGAGGCACCGGATCTCCACCGCGCGCTTGGCCTCGTGCTCCAGGATGGCCGGGTTCGGCTCGCGCGACAGCATCGACGGCGCCGTGAGCGGCATGCCGCGGGACAGGTCGGCCGGCGGCTGCGGGGCGGTCAGCGCAACCCAGCGGGGGAGTGGGCGGCGCGCACCTTCTCGCGCCACTTGGGCAGGAACGACTTGTTCTTCTGGACATAGCCGTTGGTGCCGCTGCCGCGGACCGTCGAGAGGCCGATGCCGTTGTAGCTCATGGCGTGGGGGGGGGGGTTGGGGGAAGGTGGAAAACGAAGAATGGACGGCGAGTGACCGCGCCGCGCAGCGCATGCAAGCCAATGCAGAACCACGCGATTTCGCAAGGCAGGCCTCAATGCCAAATGAAAATCGCCAAAGATGATTGCGAGGAGCACGATGAAGCTGCTCGCCGGGTGCCAGGCGCTGATGCCTCTTGGGATGGCTCGATTCATTCACTCCTTCGCCTTGCGGTCTCGATGAACATTGCTTCACCAGAAAAAGGTCAGCTCAAGGCCCTGCTTGTGATTCAGAAAGTATCTGGACAATCGACGATGCCTCTACTGGCGTGGTTCATGTTTGTCGCCTAGGTCGAGATGGGCAAGGACAGCACTTCGACAATCCATTCCGGCAGCACCCCAACCGGACCATTTTACGTTGAACGATTTGAGAAACCTTTTGCATGTTCCGCGTGGTATCTTCACAACATGATTCCGGACCCCGCTACACGGCACGCTAGCATTCCAGCGCCGAGAAGCACGGCGGCGGCCTGTACCCGAGCATCAGCCCCAGGTTCACGGCGACAAAGACCACGATGTTGATGGCGAAGGTCCCGAGGCTCATGCTCGCCAGGAAGTCGCTGTAGCCGTCGCCCTTCCTGTTTGTGCACGGGCCGAAGTTCCAGCACCACCGGTCGGCGTCCTCGGCGTCCTGCCCGAGCTCCAGGCGGTCCGCTTCGTTCCGCTTGTCTGGAGGCAGGTACTCGTCTGACTTTTTATACGCGTGGTGCTTCCGCTCGTGCCGAATTACAAGCCACTTTTCCAGGATGCTCTCGATGAAGGTGAAGCCGACCAGGATGAGTACCGTGATATTGGCTTGACCGTCGAGTAGAAGGTGAAGTTTGCCCCGAACCCCGTGACGTCGGTGATGTTGCGCCTCTCGGCGCCGGTCTGCTCGAGCCCGTTGCGCTTCACGTCGATGACCTCGAGGTCCTCGGTCGAATGGTCCCCGTCGCAGACGGTCGTGAGCCAGCCCTCGTAGACGGCCGACTCCTCGGTGAAGGAAAAGTCCCGCACGCTCATGGTGAAGAGCGAAAAACGACAGGTCGATGCGGACTGCCGCCGCTGCAGCCGGTCCCCGTCCGGCCGCCAATGCATCCCGTCTGCGTCCTGCCGCCGATGCAGGCTGTCCTCGGGTTCAAGCCCGTCGGGCCGCGGCATCCGACGCAGAGTGGCAAGAACCCCCTTCCCATTGTGGTCGCCGGGTACCCTGGCGTCCGCCGGCCGGGCGAAAAGCAGCTGCGGTAATGCGAGCGCGAGCAGCGCCAGGGCCCGCCGGGCGAGGGGAGACATCCTCGCGGTGTTGCGTTAGGGTGAACTCCTCAGGGGTTCGGGCGGTGCTAAGGCAGCCCCGATCTCGCCTCGCTGGCCGCCCGGGGTTCTCACGGCGCACCGGCGGATGTACGGGCTCCAATGGTTCCGCACATAGCACGAGGCATGTCTTTGATGACTCCGGGACGGATTGCGCTGGAGCATTTGGATCAGCTGTGCTGTATCGAACAACTGGGGGATCTAGAGTGTATCGAGTCGCGATCTATTGCCCGTCCATCCATGCTGCCAAATAGCTCTACAGGTCCTCTTGTCCGTTCCAGTCCAAGACAGTCAGTCAGGCATTCCGCAATCCAAGCCAGATCCTATGCCACGCCACCCGCCCCTCATCCCGCCCTCGCGAATCCGCTGTCGAGGTTCCTCCAGTCGCCCGCGCCGTAGAACTCCTGGTCCCGCTTGGACACGGCCGACGCGACGGCCAGCGAGTCGACCTTGACGATCTTGTGCCCCGCGGCCCGCATCCGCTCCTCGATCTCCGCGGGCACCTCGTGCTCCATCCACAGCTCGTTGGGGAACAGCTGGTGGTGCAGCCGCGGGAAGCCGAGGGCCCGCTCGACGGGGAGCTTGCGGTCCAGCACGTCCACGAGCACCTGGGCCACCGTCGAGGTGATCTTGGAGCCGCCCGCCGCGCCGACGGCCATGATGACGTCGACGGGCTTGCCCTTCTTGTCGAGGAGCTCGACGATGGCGGGGGCCGAGGCCGAGACGGGGCGCTTGTGCGGGGCGATGAAGTTGGCGTGCGAGGGAGGCAGGCCGGTCTGGGAGCCGTTGTTGACGTATCCAGGCCAGGAGAAATCGTCCATATGGTTGTTGAAAATGACGCCAGTCTGTCGGGAGGAGTGTCAGGATAGACGGGGTTGGTTGTCGAACGTCTGGACCCACCGTCGGCTCGACCAGCCGGTTGCCCCACCACAGGTTGATCGTGGACGTCATCGACACGGCCCAACCCTGGCCATCGACGATGGAAAAGTGCGTGGTCCCGTGAATCTCGTTGGGCTCGAACTTCGGGGCGTAGAAGTCGATCTCGTGGGTCCGGTTGTCCATCATCTTCTCCCGAATCTTCCTCGCCCGCTCGCGGTCCGTCGCCTCCTCGATCACCTTGCTGATGTTGGGCAGGAACTTGAACCCCGGCGCCCATCCCGGGTCGCCGAGCTCGCCGCGGAAGGCGTAGCTCCACTTGAACGCCTCGACGAGGCGCTGGGTGTAGTGCGCGCGGTCCTTGGACGGAGGTGGGAGCTCGTCCAGGATCGAGAGGATGGAGAGGAGCACGGCGCCCGAGGCCGGCGGGGGGACGGTGGAGATGCGGTACTTGCCGCGGTAGGTCGTCGAGATCGAGTCCTTGAAAAGGGGGAGGATGAGGAAACGTAGCAAACTTGCGACCACCGCAATGCCCACCCTGATTTCCGGCTGGTACTCCCTCCAGTCCTCGAGCTTGTGCTGCCCGCCGTGCTGGTTCAGGTACTCGACCATCTTCTCGGTCAGGTCGCTCCGGTAAAAGGCGTCCGGCCCCTCCTTGGCCACGCGCTCCAGCGTGCGTCCGTACTCGGGCCTGTAGACCATCTCCCCCTCGCGCAGCATGGTCCCGTTGGGCGCAAAGATCTTCGCGACGTCGGATTCGAGCACCTCGTCGCGGTACCAGTCCAACAGGCGGGCGTGCTGCGGGGTCAGGGCGAAGCCGTTCTTGGAGATGTTGGCGGCGGGCATGATGAGGTCCGCCCACGGGAGGCGGCCAAAGACCGAGTGGGCGAGGTAGAGGCCGGCAAGCTCGCCGCTGTCACACGACCGATCGTCAGCCAAGGCCGGCGGGGAGCAGAACGGGGCACCCACGGGACGGCGGTCGACTTACCGCCGACCTGGCTCTCGATCGGGTTCTTCTCGAACATGTCCCTGTCGGCGGTCGAGGGCGCCGCCTCGCGGAAAATGAAGCTCTTGGACTGGCCGTGGGGCGCCCGCACGATCATGAAGCCGCCCCTGCGAAACGGATGGGGTGAGCCCGCGGAGGGAAGAAAAACTCCGTGGCCCGTCCACGGCGCCGAGGAGGTCCGAATCGCCCCAGAAAAGCGGGCTGCGTGCCAATGAATGCTCGAAGGAGAGCTACGTACCCTCCGATGCCGCTGTGGTAGCTCGCCACGACGCCCAGGCACGCCGCCACCGCGACCGCCGCGTCCACCGCGTTCCCCCCGTCCGACAGCACCCCCGCCCCGATCTCGGCGCACGCCTTGGACTCGGCCGACACCGCGCCGACGCCCTTGCGCCGGTGCGGGCGGTGTCCCTCCGGTTCGGAGGCCAGGAGCGCGAACGCGGCGAGGGCGGTCGCGGACGCGACGAGGGCGACGCGGGCGGCCACGGCAAGGGCACCGCGCCGCGCCGGGGGCTTGGAGAGGCCGCCGGATTCCATGAGGAGCGGCTCGCGGGAGCCGTCGTCCTTGTAGCTCATCTTTGAGGGGAGAAGATATTGTCGCCGGGCGGCAGTCGACGCCTGCGCAGCCACACGTGGACAAACAACGGCCAGAGGGAACCCCGAGATCGCCGCCGAGAGGCTCCTTGTAGATTGGATCGCAGCAGAAAAGATCAGATCGGCGGTTTAGGGCGGAGCGTGGGGCCGGGCGAGGCGATCGGCGGGCTGCGGGGCGATGGACATCGCCGGCGGTCCTGAATGAATCAACGACGCCCGCATGAAAACGATCGCCGCGATCGCACGTTCGAGCATCATGATACCATGTGCCCTTTCCACTTTTCGGACGCCGGGGAGGTGTCGATCGTGCGGTGCGAATCGCCGCCCGCAAACGCGTCAGGGCTCGCACCACCACTCCCTGATAAGCGTCGCACGCCGCATCGCGATGGCGCGCCCGCTCCTCCTCCTCCTCGCCCTCTCGATGCTCCTCCTCGGCGCGTCCGCCGCGGTCGCGCCGCGCGAGGACGGCCCCGCGCGCGCGTGGCGGGAGCTGCCCGTGAAGACGCCCGCGCCGGCCATCGGCATCCTCTCGCAGATCTGCCACACGTGCCCCGGAAAGTGCGGCCCGTCTGCATCGCATTCTTAGCGGTCGGCTGACGTGGTCGGCGCAGGTCCTACATCAGCGCGGCGTTCGTCAAGCTCGTCGAGATGGCCGGCGCGCGCGCGGTGCCGATCCGGTTCTACCGCTCCGAGGCCGAGCTCCGCCGCATCTTCAAGTCCGTTAACGGGATCATCTTCCCCGGCGGGCTGACGGACATCTGGCTGGACGACCCGTACACCGTCGCCGCGAGGAAGCTGTGGACATGGGCCAAGCAGAGCACCGACAAGGGGGAGCCGTACCCGATCTTTGGCGTGTGCCTGGGGTTCCAGCTGCTGCACGTGCTCGAGGCCAACGTGTCGTTCCCCGAGATCCTCGTCGAGACGGACGCCGTCGGCTATCCTTCTAGTGTGAAGTTCACCCCCGACGGCACCAAGTCGGAGCTGTTCGGCACCATGGACCCCGTCCTGATCGGCGAGCTCGAGGACGAAAAGCGCAACATCGTGATGGAGAACCACGAGTTTGGTCTGCCCCCGGAGCGGTACAAGCAGTTCCCGGCCCTGGGCAAGGGGTTCCACTCGCTCAACACGGCCCTGGACCGCGATGGGGTCGAGTACGTGGCCACGGCGGAGCACTGGAAGTACCCGTTCTTCGGCACGCAGTGGCACCCCGAGAAGGTCGGTGGACGCGCCCCAAAGGACGTGCTAAACGCTAACCATTCCCCTTCGCTCCACGTCATTCTTCTGCCGCCCGTTGCAGCCCCCGTTCGAGTTCGGCATGCCCGACGTCCCGCACACCCTCGAGGCCATCCGCGTCGCGCAGCACATGTCCAACGTCTTTGTCGAGATCGCCCGGCGCAACTCGCACGGCTTCGAGTCCCGCGAGGAGGAGATCGACAGCATGATCTACAACTGGTGCCCCGCCTACACGCTCGAGGACCAGAACTTCGACCCCACGTACGACGGGCCGGACGCGACCTACTTCTTCGACAGCCAGAACGAGCCGCCGCACGAGGGGCCCGGGCGGCCGGGCGGGGGCGGCGGAAGCAGGGAGGGGGACAAGGAGAGGGAGCGGCTGCTGGCCAAGCAGAGGGAGATGGTTAGGGCGCAGATGGTCAAGGAGGGCAGGCCGGTCAAGCAGCGCAAGGCAGGCAAGGTCACGAAGCAGGGTGCCTGAACCGGGGGACCGGGCCCGGCAGGATGGAGAGCGGGAAAACGGGCATGCCCCTCGCTTAGTGGAGATGTGCTATTCTGCGGTACACTATTGGGCGATCGCGGAGCTTCGGAGGGCGGTGAGTGATCGAAGGGTCCTCGGCCTGGGTGGCTTAGGATTTGACGCGGTCGCCGAAGTCGCGGACGCGGCCGCAGCAGGATCCGCGCCGCCATGGAATCTCCGCCGGGCGCCGGAGCCGCGGCCGTTCCGACGGCCGCGCAGTCGCCGACTTTTTCCGCGGTGCTGTGGTCGCCGGGCGGGCCGGGCGGCGCGGCCGAGCACACGCCGACGTCGGCGGCCCACGGGGCGTCGCCGCACGGGGCGTCGCCTCAGTCGCCCGCTCCGCTGCTTCCCACGATCATAACGACGCCCGCAACGCCGGGATCCGCCGGATCGGAGGCGCCGGCCGGCGTGGGGCCGCCCGCGCTCGCCGTGGAAGTGCCCGCCTACCGCCCCGCGACGCCCAACAAGGCCAACGCGTCGCCGCCCGACGTGGTCGCAAAGACCCTCACCTCGCGGGCAGACAGCGACCGCGGCGCCCGCAACGTGCTATTCTCGTACTGCCTCGACATGATCGCCCTGATCCTGCTGCTGCTCGCGTCGACCGGCACCCCGGCCGGCGCCCGCAGCCTGGCCTGGACCGCCTACGACAACTGCGTGGTCGACGGCGTGCCCAACGTCGACATTTTCACGGGGTACTGTTGGCCCTGTTGAGCCGTCCCCTATTGGTTCCTGACGCGCCCGCCGTCCAGCGTCTGGGGCCAGTGCGTCGACTTCGAGGGCCGCACCGGCTGCGCCACCTGGTTCACCGACACCCGCGCCAAGAACAGCTTTGGCACCGCATACGTCTATTCCATGCCGATCCTCGCCATCGTGGGTCCGCCCGGTCGGCCGCCCGCGGCCTTTGCTGACGACCTCCGCGCCGCAGATCGCCAAGTGCTTCCTCCTCTTCCCGCCCTGCGTCGCGACCTACTTCCTCCGCGGCCGCGAGTCCTTCATGTTCGTCGCCGGCACCACCGCCCTGGCCATCGCCTGCTGGGTCGCCTCCTGGGTGATGCTGCTCCTCCTGAACCCGCGGATCGGGGCGCTGGCGGGGCCGTGTCAGAAGTGGTGGTACGGCGCCGGGTTCTACCGTGGGTTTCCCCTCTCGTGGCTCGGTTTGCTAGCTGCTGATCCTCCGTTTGGGGCGCCAGTCGGCTGCGTGGCCACGGCGATCATGCTCGCCTCCCTCGTCATCAAGCTCTCGGGCGTCCTCCTTCTCCACCGCGCCGCCGAGAAGCGGTACGCCGCCGCCGCCGCCGCCGCCGCCGTCCCCATCTCCCCCGCCTCCCCCACCATGCGCGCCGCTCAGCCGGCCAAGCCCCCCGCCCCCGCGCCGACGCAGGAGCAGCTCACCGCGCTGCTTCTCGCCTCCGCCGCCGACCGCGACGCGGCGGACCTCGAGGGTGGTGCGGTGTGGGAGCCGGCGGAGGGATCGGACGAGACGCTGGCGGAGGGGGACAGCCCGGATCGCGAGGTGTCTGAAGGGGAGGGCAAGGCGTGGGGCGGGGCGCCGGAGCCGCAGCAGGGGGGCCAGACGGTTCAGGCGGGCCACCAGACCGCGGCGATGCCTCAGCAGGCGCAGGTGCAGGCCTACCAGCAGGCGCAAGCCGTCTCGCAGACCCAGGTCGTCTCGCAGACGCAGAACTTCCAGCAGGCGCAGGCGGTCTCGCAGGTGCAGGCTGTTCCTCAACCCCAACCCGCACAACCCGAGGCGCCGCGCGCGGCGGAGGTGGCAGCGGCAGCGACGGTCGCGGCGTACGCGGCCCAGGGCGCGGCAGCATCGTCGGTCTACGACCCGTCCGTCGCGTCGAACTCGGGCGGGACCGCCACCGGGCGCAGCCGCACGCCTTCGCCCTCGCGCAACCCGGCGGCAACAGCGCCCGCTGCCAACCCGCAGTACTCTGGCGCGCCGCCGCCCGCGGGCGCTGCCCCCGCCCCTGCCCCGCCGCCCGTCGCGGCTGCCCCCGCCCCCGGCTCCGCCGCGGCGGTGATCGCCTCCCTCCCCCCCGACCTGCAGCTCTACCTCGCCCAGCACGTGCAGCAGCAAATCGCGCAGTACGCCCCCGCGATCGCCGAGCACGTCCGCCGCACGTACCCCGCCGCCAGCCCCGCGGACCAGGAGCGCGCCTACGCCTACTACGTCGGGCTGTACCGCGAGCAGGTCGAGACCGAGTACGCGGCCTGGGTGGCGGCAAACTACGCGCCCGCCCCCTTGCCCGCCGCCCGCTACCCCTCGGGGAACCCTATGCAGGCCGCCATGGCCGCCAGCTTCGCGGCCAACCCCTCGGTCGGGCCCTCCTGGCCCGCCGGCGCATCCGCGAGCTTCGGCGCGGGCGCGGTGCAGGCCTACGGCGCACAGTCGATCCCCATCGCCCGCATGCCGTCCTCGGCGTACGCGTACAACCCCGCCCTCGCCGCCCGCGCGCCGTCGGGGGCCGTGGCGGGGCAGCAGTACGTCCTCGCGCAGCAGCAGGCCATCGCGGCCGCGCAGCAGCAGCAGGCTATGATGCAGCAGCAGGCGATGATGCAGCAGGCGGCGTTGCAGCAGCAGATGGCGGCGAGTATGGGCTACGGGATGCCGTTGACCAGGACGCCTTCTAAACCGGCGAGTGTCTACGGCGCCCAAGGGGTCTACCAACCCCAGTGAGGGTGCGCTTAGATGCGCTTATTGGGTCGCTTTGTCTATGTATGGCCCGTTTTCTATTGGATGTCGCGTGCGCTGGATGTTCTCAGAGAGGCATTAATCGCGGACTAAGCGATCCGGACGTCGATGGAAGTTGGGACGGGCGTCGCCACGAGCTCGGCTCTCCACATCCTCGGCGCCAAGGAGGAGCTCGAGATCTGGGCTGCCAGCCCTGCGGTGTGCGGTTCGGGTTCAACCTCGCCAAACATCGGCGGCTGCTGGACCAATGGGAAGAGTGGGCGGAAGAGGAGAAACGCGAAAGTGACGCGCGCTTCATGCGGAAGGGCTGGTTCTCCGGCAACAGCGACAGCGAAGATGACGAGGACGAGGAGCCTCAAGATGGGCCAGACCTAAGTTATCTAAGGGCCTTGTTGACGCGTGTGGGAGGGTCGTTTCATCAAGGCGGTAATGGCGGCTTCTTCCTCCTTTGACGTTGATGTGTATGGGACCAGCAGCAGTGACGGTAACGGATGTAAGGTGGATGCATCGGAATGAATTTCTAGGAGTGCTTGCAAAGTTGGTTTGATCCCGGAAGGTGCCGTCGTCGTCGCCCCGGTCGCCGGCCAGGCGCGGCATCAGTGGCTTCGTGCGCGAGCGGAAGCACAAACACCAACGGAGAAAATGTCCTGGTTCAGAGCCAACGACCCGAAAGTCCCTCTCGATACAGGGCATCGGGCACCGTCGTCGTCGTCTGCGGCGCCTCCTGCCCCGGAACCGGCCCCTGCGCCGCCTGCAGCCGCTCCGCCCGACGCGTCGGCTCCAGCACCGCGGGGACGCCCACCTCGGCGCGGACGTGGCGGACGGACAGAAAACGCCGAATCACGCGCGGAACCGGAGACGGGCAGCGAGCCGGTGGCTACTCCGGCCCGCGGAGGACGCGGAGGGCGGGGAGGATGCGGTCGGGCTGCTCCACCGCCGACCGGAGAACCGAAAGAGGAGGCCGCACCGCAGCTGCCGGCCGCAGAAAGACCCCCGCGGGGCCGCAAGCGCCCCACTGCACGCGGATCTGGTGCTCCGGGACCCGTTGCGGCCTCCTTTGCCCGGATAGACTCGGACTTTGGCGACGATGACGTGGACTCGGACGCGCAGGCGGCGGCCGTGCAGGCGGGCCAGAGCGCTGGCGATCTTGCCCGCTCGGCGCAGTTTGTCGGCGCTGGATCTCGCGGCGGTCGGTCGCGAGGTCGAGGAAGGGATCGGGGACAAGGACAAGGGCGAGGCCGAGATCAAGCACCTCGTCAAGCCAGCGAGCAGGCCCTGGACGTGAACGCCGCGGAGTTTGTACCATCGGCAGCAGCCGCAAGTGCCCCTGCCGCACCGGCACCGCAGCCGGCGCCCTCGGCCCCCGCCGCTCCGGAACAGCAGCAAGCTGCCGCCCCAACGGCCAACGCCCCGCGACCTCGCCCGCCCGTGCGCCCCAACCGCCAATCCACCCTCTCACCCCTGGAACGCGACCTGGCCCAGCTCAACACCCGCTTCCCAGGCACCATTGTCCTGGACCTCGGCTCGATCCGCACCGCGCGGCTCCATTTTGCCCCCTCGGACCCGGACTTCCCCTTTGAGCTCCCCCGCCTCGACGTGGAGCTCCGCATCCCGGAAACCTATCCGGCGGGGTACCCGCGGCTGACCGTGCTCACCGCCGACATCCCGCCCGCGCTCAGGCGGCGCTGCGAGGGGCGGTGGGAGCGGTTCGCGCAGGCCAACGCCAAGAAGGTCGAGGGGAGGCTGTCGCTCGTGGGGCTCGTCAACTGGCTGGACAGGGAGCTCGAGGGGATGCTCGTGAGCGCGGAGGAGGGGGCGGTGACGGGGATCGTGCGGCCCGGAGAGCGGCCTGCTGCGGAGACCGGTGCGGGCATGCATCAGCCCGACGCCGTTCCGGCGAGCCTGCACGTGCCGGAAGCAAGTGAACCGCCGAAGACCTCGGACGACGAGGAAGGAGACAATGCGGACGGCAGCGGCAGGCCTTTGGGCGCTGCGCCTGCGGATGTCAGCGCCGACTCGCTCGAGACGGCGTCGGACGAATCGGATTCCGAGTCGGATTCTGGCACATCCGACGGCGATTCCGAAGGGCCGGATCGCCCAGCTCAGGAGCTCGCGGAGCAGCTCGAAGCTGCGGTGCTCGACGACGACGCCGAAGGCACGCCGGGACAGGCCATCTCGGACGAGCGCCGCGGCACGCACCTCCGCCTCCCCGGCCTCCACCACCCCAACATCTCCCTCCTCCAGCCGCATTCGCTGCACCTCCTCCTCCGCTGCGGCCGCTGCCGCGCCCAGTTCCCCGGCCAGGACCTGCCGAACGACCGCGCGGTGCAGATCCCGTGTCCGCGGTGCGCGGCGCCTTGCGGCATCCGGATCCGGCCCTCGGCCATCACCGCGGACCCGCAGTCGGGCCTGGCATACATCGACTCGGACCTGTGCGCCCCCGCGGGGCTGCTCCCCGCGTCGTCCTACACCCCGACATGCTCCGCGTGCGCGCAGCCCACCCCGGGCCTCTTCGCCGGCGTCGAGCGCGGCGAGACCGTCACCCGCTTCTGCAGGCACTGCCACCGCCGCATGGAGATGCGCTGGGAAGACGTGCGCTTCGTGCGGCTGGGCGAAGGCCTCCCCATCGGCGATTCGGAGCACCGTACCGGCGCCGAGCTCCCCCCGCGCAAAAAGACCTCCAAGCTCCCCGAGCACCCCGACGTGATACCTGGCAAGCCGCTGCCGAACAAGGGCGCATGCGCGGACTACACTCGCTCCTTCCGTTGGTTCCGCTTCCCGTGCTGCGGCATGCTCTATCCTTGTGACCTTTGCCACGAGCGCGGCAAGGCGGATTCGCACCCCCTGGAGTGGGCGACGAGGATGGTATGCGGCCATTGCGGGCGGGAGCAGGGGTACCGCGCCGAAGGGCCCTGTTCGAGGTGCGGGGCGGACATGAGGAAGCGGAACCCGGTCGGGGGATTCTGGGAAGGTGGAAAGGGAACGCGGGACAGAGCGAAGATGAACAGGAGGGAGAAGAGGAAGTACCAGGGCATGGGGAAGACGGAGAGCAAGAAGGCCGAGCGGGTCGGCAAGAAGGCCTGAATCTGTTGTGCTCGTGTGGCAACAGATGAAATGAGGCCTTCACGGTGACTCGTTCCGTCGTTCCCCATCAACCAAGCTAAGTGTCAAGCCGCAACACACCAGGCAGGTCAGTCAGCGTCTCCTTATCTCGAAGCAAACATCCTTGTGCCCGCCATTCCATGCTGCCCGGCCGGAGGGGGGGGAGGGGGTGGGGAAGGAGAATCAGGGGTGGGAAAGAGGGGCAGCCGCCGAGGATGCTTCCGCCGCTGCTTCGTCGGAATCCAGACGGATCCACTGTGTAAAGCGTGATCCTGCCGCAGGATCTCGGCACGCAGCGCCGGATGGCTGCTCCACTGGTGCCCATGTTGCTCGGGCGAAGGCATACGCATGGGCGTCCTGCTCCGCACCAAAGTACGCGAATCGGCCAATGGGGTCCAACTCCATAGTCTGCTCAGCAAGGCTCATCATCTGTGCAGCACGATTGGACAAGGCGGGCGGTGTGCGCGGCAACTGCGGGGCGGCAAGCCGGCCGGCGGCGGGACGCTGCGTCCTGCGATCCCCCCCGCTTCCTTTCCGTTCCGGGCCCAAGACGCGTCCATTCTACCAATCATGACTCCTCCACGATGCTCAACCCCTCCACCTTCTTCTTCCCCACTCTCAAACCCGGAACCAGCCTCTTCGCGCGCTCCAAAAACCTCTCCCCATCGTCGCACGAGAAGCACTTGACGATCCCGTCCCCGTGCACGCCGATCATCAAGTACATCTTCGGCGGCGTCGCGCGGCCGAATCGCGTCATGTCCAGAGCCCACCAGTGCGTGAAGTCCCCGGACCCGGAAATGCGGTACGCGGGGCCGTCGAAGATCCAGAGCTTGGCGATGTCGGCCAGGGGAATGGTCTTGGAACCCGCGGGGAAGAAGTAGTGCTTGATGACGAGGCCTGACGCGTCGAGGGCGCAGAAACCGTCGGAGTACGAGGCCATCGGAAGTGCGACGCGTTGTTTCGGCCCCGGGGTGGACAATTTCCGCTGCATGGAGCGAATCCTTGAATCCCCTATCTGCCAAGTACAAAGGTCATCAAAGTCTTCATCTCGATCACCAATCCGCCCTTAGCCAGCTGCGTTCACTGTAGCTAGGTGTCACTTTCTTCATCCGACGAATCGAGGGTGAGAACGGGAACAGAGCGGCGGGGCGGGTGGCTCATCCCGTCGCTCGGATTGCTGAAGTCGCTGTTGTGACCCAGCTGGTCGATGTCGCTGCTGAGGGGTATCTCGAATCGGGGCGGGCTCGCGAGGAACCGTGTGAGCCAATCCCGAAGTCGTCCGGTCCGGGCGGGAACGGGGGGCGGGATCGTTATGTGGTCGAGGCTTTCCCAGGGCTCGACGTTGTCCTGCTGCAAGAGCTCCAGCTCAGCAAGTACGGCGCCAACGTCGCAGGTGAAGGTGACGTTCTCGGCGCGCATCCACACCCGGAGCTCGTTCAGTGCCCCATGAGCCCTGTTCCCGCCAAAACCGATAAAATCGGAAATGCTTGTGCGATCGAGCTCCTGAAGGCCCTTGCGATCGAAATCCTGAATCCGGATCCTGCAGGACGATCTACTCCGTAGGGTTGCCTCGAGCCGCAGAAGGCTGGTGCGGCTAATCCCAATCAGACGAAGGCACCCGATCGTGAGCGTCTCGAGATTCCGCGGCAGTCTATCATCGACGAGGTCCCAGGGTCCGACGAGGCTGAAGGCCACATGGCGAAGAAAGTCCAGCTTCGCAAGTCGCTCCCACTGATTGGGTGAGACGTACCTCGTCCTGGTGTCGTTGTCAAGAGGGAGGAGGGCGTCCGGCCGGAAGTTAGGGAGAACTTCCACCAGGTGAAGAAAGTCAGCGATTTCTCCGTACCGCCAGACTTTGACCTTGGGAACCAGCGAAGGTCGGAGTGCGGTATCCGTAGATTCTCCGAGCCTATTGAGGTTGCTCAGGTGGCATTCGAAGACCTCGAGCCCGGAAGCGGCCGCGTTCAGCATGACGAGAGTTCCTCTTGCTCGGGCATCACAGGACAAGAAGGCGTGCTTCAGCTTCGGCAGAGTGTTTCGGGTAGTGGCAACCTGGAGCGCGTCCATGGGCTCGTCACCGAGTCCGAAACGGAAGCGCATGTCCCTGGTGTCGAGGTGCATCTCCAGGTACGTCAGTTCCGAAAAAGAATGGTCCTCCACTGCAATCCAAAAGTTCGTTGCCTCCTGCGAGTCCGTGAACGAGCATTTGAGGCTCCTGAGTCCAGGGCACATCTCGGCAAACCGCACTCCGTGGTCGAATCCGACAGCGTCGAGTTCGCGCACGTGCCGGAGCCTCCGGTCGGCGAGGTTTGCGGCGAGCATGCGGTCAATGTGAACCTCCGGCTTCTGGAGCATCGACTTCAGGTCCAGGCTCGAGAGGGACAGTGGGAACAGTATCTCGTGGAAGTCGCGGCAGGCGAGCATCATGTTGACGAGGGTCCGAGAGCCGGATTTCAGGTGCTTTCCAATCTCGACGATGAGCTCGAGCGGTAGAGCGGCGCGTTCGATGGCCACGACTTCGTTGTCCTGAGGGGCAGGCAGCGCGAGTCCCGCACCGGCGAGCATCCGCTCCGCGGCGGCGCGAGCTGCTTTCTCGGCATTGAGCCGCAGCTTCAGCGAGGCAACTTCGGCGCGAAGCGCCTCGACCTCGGCGTGGGAGGCCATGTCTTTGGCATTCAATGTTTGGCGGCCTCGCGCGCCCTCGCGTGTGCAGAAACCTCCGGACCGCGGCCGCCCCACTCTGATTGCCTGGAAAGTTGCAATCGACTGCTAATGTCGAGCGGTGCATCCGACGGACTCCGCCGCCGTGCCGCAAACGGGACTCCGGGCGGTCCCGTGGGCACAGAACGCGTCGGCGCCCAAGCTGGGCCTCGCGTCGTGCCTCCGGAGCTTCAGGCGCGCCTGGATCTCGTTCCGTACCAAATTGCTGCGCTTGTCATTGCGCTCGTCATCGCGGTTGCCCCGTACTTTATGCCTTCGAGGGCTGCAACCACTCCCGAAGCACTATTGGACCTTGGCCGCAGCGGGAGATGGGAACAGGTCATCGGCGCGTTTGCGGCCGATCACACGCTGGGCAGACGGACGGCAAGATTCGCGGATAGCAAATCCGGCTGGACGCTGCTGCACGAGGCCGCGCGGGCCGGAAACGAGGCGGCGGTTCGTATTCTGATCGAGCACGGGGCTGACGCGGCCAAAAGTTCGAACTTCGAGCCGCCGAGGAGGGAGGCGAGGGAGGTGGCCGAGTTCTACGGGCACAAGGCCCTGGCAGAACTGCTCGATCGTGCCCTGGAGGGCGCCGCATCGTCCTGGGCTCCGTCGCCCGATCCGGAAACGTGGCCGGCGAGCGGCGCGTGGAAGGAGGCCAGGCCGGTGCCTGTTGAGGAGAACATGGCGGTGGCATACGCTGGGAGCGTGGTTAAAGTTGAGGCCGGCACGACCCGGTGGATCGACGAATTTGGGCGGACGCTGATTGGGTGGCACGGGAGCTACAACCCGCCGACCGGGATGGATGGGGAGCCGATGGTTGAAACTCAGGACCAGTAGATTTATTTCGCTACGCTTTGCCTTATGCTTCCGGGAAGTTGGTGTGACAGGTGAAGTCGTCGACCTGCTCACGGCCGGCGGGTCGCGCGCGACCGGCGCGACCAACCCGGTCTCCGCCGCCAGGCGGCGTCCTACTCCGCTCTCCCCGCATTCGGCGTGTCATTCGACACAGCCGCCACTTCTTGTCGTCAGAAATGAGCGCGAGCGAGTCGCCCGGCTCTCCCGGGACCGCTTCCACGTCGGACCTTCCCCCTCTCCCGCCGTCGCCCACCACACCCGAGGACTCCGACGCGGTCGAATCTCCCCAAGGCTACCCGACGGACAACAGCTTGGACGAAGACGGCTCCGCCCGGGACGAGATTCCTGCCCACGTGCTGAGGCAAATCGAGCTCCTCAACCTCGAAGTGGAATCGGACCCGAAGTCGATATGGTTCGACAAATTAATCTACGCTCCCGCGTCTATCCTGGACCATGCTGCGACTACCAGAACAATAGGGAGCCGCCGGAAGCGCGAGCCATCTTCCTCAATGACTCTGTTGGACCTGCCTCCGCCCGCGGACCTCGAAGTCATGTTTGGGTGGCCGCCGCCGAACGGCGACGGGGATGAGACTCCGGAAAAGGAGAGCGTGTGGTCCGAATGGCAGGATGGCGCCGTGCCGGCGCCCATTGCCCACGGCCCGGCGCACCGCGAGCTCGTGTTGCGTGGACCTCCGCCCAGCGCGCGACCGGACGTCTGGGGCACGTTGGCAGCCGTCGCCGAGCTCGGCATCGGCACGCTGTACAAGCAGCTGAAGGAGGACCACAGTCCGTTCGACAAGCTGATATCGCGGGACGTGCCGCGGACATTCCCGAAACTGGGCATGTTCCGCGAGGACTCGGGACCGGGGCAGGAGCTTCTGGGGAGCATTTTGAGGGCATACAGCCTGTACGATGGGGAGGTTGGGTACTGCCAGGGAATGAGTTTCGTCGTTGCCGGCATGCTGATTGTCGGGGTGAGAGCTTTTCCGCGCCGTTGGTCGTTCCCCGCTCATCCTCACTCCCTCCAGCTGACGGAACTGGACAGCTTCAGCATGCTAGTTCGCTTGATGGAGGGCTTTCCACCTTTCTTCCGCGGCACTCCGGAGGTGGTCCGACGCCCTTCGGGGGCCCTCAGGCGCAGCCATTACGCCTATCCGTTGCGCCACCTCTACACGCCCGGCATGCCGCTTCTGCACGCACTACTCCATCTCCTGACGCACTTTGCGTCCGAAACGATGCCAGAGGTGCAGAAGCACCTTGAAGACGCCGGCTTGGAACCCGCGACGTGGGCAAGCCAGTGGTTCCTGACTTTGTTTACCTACTCGTTCCCCCGGTTCGTCTGGGAGCGGACGTGGGACATGTGTTTTGCCGAGGTCTCCGACGAGGGCGACCACGGTGATCAGCCGGCGGACGGCGCCGCGCCGGAAGCCAGCAGAGCCTCGCCGGCCAGCAACGCGAAGCCGCGCAAGACGTACTTTCTCCCGCGGACCTTGCTGATTGCCGCCCTGGCAGCATTACAGCACGTAAAACCCCGCCTTCTCGAGGCGAACGATCCGGAGGTCTTGCTCCAGCTCCTGCGAGGGGACCGGATCTGCAACACATTCGCGGACTGCGAGGCTGTCGTCGACCAAGCTTCATCTTGGTACAACGAGTCCTCTTTCGTGCCCGTGGATCAGGTCAGGAAGAAGATGCGCGAGTTTTGGCGGAGCATCGTCGATCGGGTGGCGAGCCGGGGCACGTCGCCGGCGGAGGGCGATGCCGCGCGCGAAGAGAAGCAACCCGAGGTGGTTGCCGCCCCCGAGACGGACAACCGCAGCAATGTGGCTCCTGCTGTTCGTCAGCAGTCGTCGTTTACCTTTGGTTTGTTCCGAGGAAGGGGGGCACGCAACGACGAACAGGACCTGAAGCAAGCATTGATGGAGGCCCGGCGCCGGGCCGAGGAGGCGGAAAGCCGGGCGGAGTTGCTTTCTCATCAGTTGGACGTGATGGCGGCCCGGCAGCACGACGCCCCCCTCGCTGGGCAGGAGCTTGACGAGCCGATGATGGACGGCTCCGATGGGTGGCGCGCAGAGAAGGAGATGTGGAGGGAGGAAGTCCTGCGCTTGGGACGTGTCGTGGATGCGCGCGAGGCGGAAATGGTCCGGTGAGATGTTTCGAGGGCTGCACCGCACGCACGATGCTAACGAATCGACGACGCGGACAGCATCACCGATGCGATGGCTTCTTTGAACGCGCGGGTGGAAGAACTGGAGGTCATGAACGCGGAGCTCCGGCTGGAGAACACAATGCTGAAGGACATGCTTCGGGCGGCAACGCCGTCGCCGGATCCCGGAAAGGGCGGTTCTCGGAACGTTGCGCGGGCCCCGAGCAAGACCCTCCCGCCTCCCCCGCTTACGGTCGTGGACGCTTCGTACCCGAACGCTGCTCCGTCGTCGGCTGGCGACGAGGAAGGCGACTCCAAGCCGGCGTCTTGGACGAGCCGCATCTTTGCGTCGGTGAAGGAGTCGGTCTTCGGGGACGACGAGGACGACGATCTTCCGGACACTCCCGTCGACGAAGAGCGCGGAAGGAGGACTCCAACCGGCTCGCGGGACGCTGCGAGGGCAAGTGGGCGGAAATCGCCCGACGGACGGTCGGTCTTGCCCGCGCCGCCCGACAGCGGTTCGTTGTTCGTCATCACGCCCGAGATGCGCGCTGCTGGCGGGACCGTGTTTCGAAGCCCTAGCTTGCGGAGAAACAAGCAATAAATGGGCGTAGCTGACGCTCACATTCTTTTCTTCTTCCATCTCCACCAGTTGTCCCGTTACGCTGCCTTCGCCGCCGTCGCGATCACTTTCGCCGGAACGGGTTCGGCCGCGGGCCCCTTGGCCTCCTTCCCCTGCTCCTCCACGACCCCCGCCTTCTCCTTCCCGAGCTTCTTAAACCTGTGCGGCGAGCACTTTTCCAGGTACCCCGGCATCTCCTTCCTCCCCGGCACCCCCTCGGCCCACTCCGCATCGCCGTACTTGCCGCACACCTCGGCTGCGAGCAGCATCCCCGCCGCGCCGCCCTTGGTAAAGGCCGCCCCCGTGCACACGTGCAGGCCGGGCTCGAGCTCCCCCACGATCACGTTCTGGTCCGGCGTGAAGGGCATCGTCCCGCCCCACCCCCTGCCGACCGTCGGCGCGCCCGCAAACGCCGGCAGCAGGTCCGCCAGCTTCTCCCGCGTCGCCGCGAGCCCCTCGCGGAGCGGCACCCCGCCGAGGTCGCCGACCACCCTGTCCCCGCCGAACTTGCACACGCGCTCCGAGGTGCCCAGCTGCAGCCCGTAGAAGTGGTTGGTGCGCCTTTCCATGTCCGGGCCGAGGGTCGAGTTGTGCCCGTCGCGGTTGCGGGCCCAGTACAGCGGGCCCTCGTACGAGAAGAGGAGGTGCTTGAGCTCGGGTAGGTCGGGGGGGAGGCGGACGGCGAGCATCTGGCCGTGCATGGGTTTGACGGGGACGTCGTGGCCCAGCTGCGCGGCCATGGCGTTGTCCCACGGGCCCGCGCAGAGGAGCAGGACGTCGGCGTGCAGCGGGATCGAAGGGTCGGAGGTGCCAACGGGGCGGAGGGCGAGGTCGTACCCCGTGCCGGCGCGGTCGAGGCCGAGGACCTCGGTGCCGAGGGCGAATTCGACGCCGTTGTCGCGCGCGCGGTCGGCGTAGGCCTTGCAGAGCGAGTAGGGGTCCATGGTGAAGCAGCCCTGCTTGAGCACGGCGCCGGCGAGGTTCTTGCTGCCCTTGAGCGCGGGCTCGGCGGCCACGGCCTCCTCGGGGGTCAGGAGGACGTCGGTGCCGCGGCAGGCCTTGCGGGCGAACTCGAGCTCCTCGGGCGAGTTAGCCAGGCCGAGCATGGGCCGCGGGCTGAAACCAATGGGGCCCCAGTTCTCGTGCACGGACTTGCTCATCTCGAACGACATCTGGCCCAGCCATTCGGCGAGGCCGACGGCCTGCGCGTTGGCGGCGCGGGCCTCGAGCAGCGGGCCGGCGTACATGATGGCCGAGGAGCGCAGCGCGGTGCCGCCGATGAGGTGCGAGCGGTCCACGACGAGGATGCGGTACTCGTCGGCGAGCTTCTTGTCGAGCGACAGGTGGTACGCGGCCGACACCCCGCAGATGCCCGCGCCCACCACGACCAGCGTCTTTTTGTCAGACTTGGCGGGCGGAACTGCCGCCTTGGGCGGCACGTAATCGGCCACGGTGCCGATCAGCAGCGCGTCGCGGATGGCGGTGGCCTCCTCCGAGTGGCCGAGCTCGGCCCACTCGCGCGACACGTCCTTGCCGGCGTACGCGGCCAGGATGGCGCGGCCGCCCGGGTGCGACGGGATCCACGCCGATGCGTCGTACACGCGGCCGTCGACGACGAACCAGCAGTCGGCGGGCGAGTTGTGCGTGGCGACCTCGTCCATTTTGAAGGCGGGCAGCGGGTGCTCGTCGGCCTCGCGCCTCGGCGGCGCCTCGGCGAGCACCGCGCGCCTCTGAGAGAAGAGCGCGGCAAAGAGGCCGGCGGCGGCGGCGACGCCCGCGGCCGCGAACGGCGAGGCGCGCGCGGCGGGGCGGCCGCCCGGCCCCGACGACCACGCGCGGCGCACGGCGGGGAGCACCGGCGCGCCCGCCGGCCGCGCCGCCGCGAGCCTTAAAGCGCCGAAGCCGCGGAGCAGCGCCGGCCGGGTCATCGTCGGCTGGCTAAGCAGGAAGTTGGATCGGCCGGTAAACAAACAGACGCGTGCCTCCTACGGTAGATTTAACCGACGATGCCTCCCACGATCCGCCCCGCGAACCCGCGATGCGAGTACGAGCGCAATCCCCTGGGCATTGGCACAGCGCTGCCGCGCTTCAGCTGGACGCTCGAGGCCGCAGACGCGTCGGCACGCGGGCTGAAGCAGTTGGCCTACCGCGTCGTAGTGGCCGCCTCGCCCGAGGCCCTGGACGCTCTTTGTGGCGATAGTACCAGGTCATCAGCAACCCCAGTGTCGGATGTGCTGTGGGACTGTGGCAAGGTCGAGTCGCGGCAGACGCTGCACGTGGTCTACGCCGGCACCCCGCTCGCCTCGCGCCAGCGCTGCCACTGGAAGGTCTGCGCCTTCGATTCCGCCTCCGAACCCTCCTGGAGCGACGCCGCGTGGTTCGAACTCGGCATCCTCGAGCCCACCGCCGACGCCTGGCGCGGCGCAAAGTGGATCGAACCGGACCTCCCCCCCGTCCGCGCCGAGCCAAGGCGCAGCGCGGCCGTCATGAGCTTCTCCACTTCCCAAACGCCCCCCGAGACCAGGCTCACCCCGTGCTCCATGCTGCGCCGGGAGTTCGCCGTGCGCGGGCCCGTCCGCCGCGCGAGGGCCTACGCGACCGCGCACGGCATCTACGCCCTCGAAATCAACGGCCGCCGCGCCGACGACCGCGAGTTCGCGCCCGAATTCACGCCCTACCGCACGATGCTCTGCGTGCAGACCTACGACGTCGCCCCGCTGCTCGCCGAGGGGCCCAACGCGCTCGGCGTGACGGTCGCGGACGGGTGGTGGGCCGGCCGCGTGGGCATGTCGGGGGACGCGCTGCAGTACGGGGACAGGCACGGGCTGCTGCTGCTGCTCGAGATCGAGTACGAGGACGGGACGACGGAGCGGGTGGTGTCGGACGAAAAGTGGAGGTGCTCGACGGGGCCGCTGGTCTACAGCGACATCTTCGTCGGGGAGATGTACGACGCCAGGCTCGAGGTGGACGGGTGGAGCAGTGCCGGGTTCGATGCCTCGGGGTGGAAGGGCGTCAAAACTGCCGACCAGGTGCGTCCTGCGGGCGACCGCTTGGAATCCACGATCTTACTCGCCCTGCCTTTCCAGCACGGGTACGCGAACCTGGTCCCCCAGCAGGGACCTCCCGTCCGCGCCATCGCCACGCTGCCCTGCACCGACATCATTACCACGCCCAAGGGCGAGACCGTCCTGGACTTTGGCCAGGTCATCGCCGGCCGTATCAAAATGAAGGTGCGCGGCGAGGCCGGGACAAAGATCGTCATGGAGCACTCCGAGGTGCTCGACAGGGAGGGCAACTACTTCAACAACATCCTCGGGCGGAATAAGGACCAGTGCGACGTGTACATCTGCAGGGGCGGCGGCGAAGAGGAGTACGAGGCGCGGTTCACGTACCACGGCTTCCGCTACGTGCGCCTCACGGGCTACCCGGGCACGCCGAGCAAGGCCGATTTCGCCGCGGTGGCCTACTCCTCGGACCTCGAGCCCACGGGCACCTTCACGAGCTCCTCGCCGGAGCTCACCAAGCTCCAGCAGAACATCGTCTGGTCCCAGCGCGGCAACTTCCTCTCCATCCCCACCGACTGCCCGCAGCGCGAGCGCGCGGGCTGGACCGGCGACATCCAGATCTTCGGCCCCACCGCGTGCTTCAACCTCGACTCGGACGCCTTCCTCGCGCGGTGGATGGACGCCGTCGCCGCGGACCAGCTGCCCGACGGACAGGTGCCGCACGTGGTACCCTACCTGGACGCGTACAGGGAGCTCGTCGGCAAGTCGCTGGGAAGCGACTCGTCGGCGGCGTGGGGCGACGCGTGCATCGCGGTGCCGCTGCAGCTGTACCTGAGGTACGGCGACAGGCGCGCCCTGGAGCGGCACTGGCCCGTCATGGAAAAATGGCTGGCCTACATCGACCGGCGCGCGGCGAACCACGCGAGCTGGTCGTACTACCTCGACCCGCGCAAGTTCCTCTCTCCCTCGCGCCGCGCGGCCGAGAGGTACCTGTGGAACACCGGGTGGCATTTCGGGGACTGGCTCGCGCCGTCGCAGTGCTGGGACATGTTCGGCGCCGCGGGGATGTTCCTCTCGGCGTTCCCGACGCGGCAGTTTGTTGCATCGGCGCAGTACGCCGAGTCCACGAAGATGGCGGCCCGGGTGGCGGAAGTGCTGGGGATGGATGAGAAGGCGGCACACTACCGCGAGCTGAGCGGCAAGATCAGGGAGGCGTTCGTGGGCGAGCACGTGGACAAGCGCGGGCGGCTGTCGCCCCACCTGCAGGGCACCTACGTCATCGCGCTCAAGTTCGGGCTGGTCCCCGAGCACCTCGTCCCCGCGGCGGTCGCCAACCTGGTCTCGCTGCTCGAGGCCAACGAGCACCGCCTCGACACGGGCTTCGTCTCGGTGCCCCACCTCCTAGACGTCCTGTGCGACCACGGCCGGCGGGACGTCGCCGCGAAGGTGCTGCACCAGCGCAAGTGTCCCGGCTGGCTGTTCGAGGTGGACAACGGCGCGACGACCATGTGGGAATCGTGGAAGGCGGTGGCGCCCGACGGGACCGTGAGCAAGTTCTCGTTCAACCACTTTGCCTTTGGGTGCGTGGGGGACTGGATCTACCGGAAGCTCGGCGGCGTGCATGCCGACGTGACGGGGATCAGGATCGCGCCCAAACCGGACGGGGTGGTGACGAGCGCCGAGACGAGGTTTGAGTCGGCGTGGGGGAGGGTGGCGTGCCGCTGGAAGCTCGACGGGGGCCGGATGGAGCTGGTTGCGGAGGTGCCGGTGAACGCCGAGGCGACGGTGGTGCTTCCGGGCGCCGATCCCGGGGAGGTGGTGCTGGACGGGAAGCCGCTGGCGGTTCCGGCAAAGAAGACGACTGAGGGCACGGAGATGGTCGTGGGCTCGGGCACGTGGACCTTCAGCTTCAGTTTCCCTGGAGAGGAAGCTATGGCTTGATCGCTGTACTTTCTATCCACTGTATGTGCGCTGCTCGAAACGATTGTCGGCATCAGTGCCGGGGACGTACTTTCTCGCTCGGGTCGTTTCGGGACGGATGCGCCCATGTCTGCGGCGGGGCGGGGTACGGGTAATCGGCGAAACCGGCAAGTGGCGCAGGCTAGGGGTTCCATCGCCACCATTCCACTTCCTCCTCATGGCCGATGCGCATCGGCACCGGGACGGGGACCCGCCGCAATGTGCCTTCGTCCTCCTTCAATTGCGGCGCGATGTTCCACCGGCGAGCCGCTTGGAGTCGTGGGCGGGTGTCCCGAGCGTCCCGGCTCCGCAACGTTCGGGGACCTCAACCCGTCCTCGCCCGGGGGCTGCAACCGGCACCCGGAAAGCGGCGCAGACGAATCCGGGGGGGATAAAGGCCGCCTGAGCAACGACTCGCCAACGATGGCGCCCGCCGACTTCGTCCTGTGTGGCGCAACGACGAAAGATGGCAACTCATGCAAGAAGCCCGTGAGCGAGCAGGAATTGCGGTGCTATCTGCACCGAGAGAAGGAGGAAGCCGCCGCAGAGTCCAAGACGACCGGAAAAGTTGCTGGCGGTGGGGACTTGCGTTCGAGTCTGCGGGTGATTGAAGCTGATTGGATCCCGCGACAGACATTCCTATAGTGCCGACTGAGCCCCTTAAGCTCTTCTGTGGGGCATATACTGTCAAAGGGACCCCTTGTCGCATTTCGGTTCGCGTCGTAGGCGGCCGCTGCCACCTTCACGCTGGGCAGGAACCTGCGGTCCTGGGCAAGGACGTCGCGGCCGAAATGTACCAGCTGGAACTAAGGACCAATGCCGAGCCAATTGACGTGAAGGTAGAGAAGCACATCAACGAGCTCGAGCCTTACGTCGGTGAGTTCAGCTGAATTGCTTCAGACGGCTATGGCGCTGACCAACATCATCGCAGAACGCGAAGACGATCACAAGTTCGAGGAGGCACCTATCTGCGGCGGGATGACGGCCGCCGGGACTCGTTACAAGCGCATCGTGAAGAGCCCGGCGACATGTGCCACCAGCACGATGGCAGCAACGCCAAGGCCACCCCTGTGGAGCCCTTGAAGCCGGAGCGGCAGGGTAGACCCTCTTGCCCAGTGGCCGCGGAGGTTTTCCTTAGATGCTCCCGTTGCAGATCACGTGGACGTGCCGTCTGTCCGCACATCCAACGATGCCATCTGCGGGGCCACGAGCAAGAACGGCATGCCGTGAAGGATCCGCGTTGCGACCGCTGGATTGCGCTGCCGCCTCCACATCCGCATCGGCGACGAGGAAGCGGTCGTGGAAGGGGACTTCCCCAACGACGCGGCGCTGAGGATCCAAGTCGCACCTGGTGACGCCCCGATTGTGCAACCCGAGGTGGTGGTGGCCGACACTTGTGAGCGATCTTCATCGCGGCCGATGGATATGGTGATGCTGACCCGCGAACGGCGAACTGGAGAAGCGACCTTGTGGCGCCTTTACACGCGCTGGCACTACATGCACTCGCTCTGCTCAACCTGGCGACTCTCTTTGCTCGCAGCACGCTCGGATGCGTGTCGTTGAGGCGCAGCCGGCCGCAACGAGGGACAGCGGCGTTGAATCAGCTCTTCCAGTGCCGCCTTCGATTCCTGCGCCTGTTCCCGTGCAGAAACACCGTGAGAACACTCACGATATGTGCGCTACTGGTCATTAACAAACTTCTATCCTTACCAGACATCGGAGTTGGGACGCCGCGGCCCGAACCATCGATCGCTCCTGTGGATACACCCGCTGGAGTTGGGACACCCTCCAAGCTCCAAGGCATGCCAACAAGAACCACAAGTCCCGCCCAGCTCCTCTGCGGCGCCCCAACGAAGAAAGGCCAGCCGTGCAAGCGACGTGTTCGCGAGGCTGGAACGCAGTGCCACCTTCACCAACCGCGCCTGGATGCGAACACAAGTTCGTTCAGAAACCTGGATCTCGAGGCACGCGAACTTACGCTGGTTCTTCTCTCCTCAGAGCCCCTCGGAAAACAGGAAAACCAGAACTGCGGAGCCTTGACCAGAGCCGGAACACCCTCCAAGCTCCCTGGCACAATGCCAGACGGACGCTGCCCGCAGTTTCACTTTGGAAGGCCCAAGTACATTGAACCCGAGCCGGTCGTCAGCAGCGGATCCTTTTCAACCGCTCCGGTACGCCACTACGCGCGCATCATCCACCTTTGGGGCACGGGGAAGCACAAGTGGGCTACGTCATGGATCGAATACTATCGCGGGCCGCCAAAGACGGTCCCGTCGACGACACTTGCCCGTGCATCAGCGACAACGGGTGGCATGGCTTCAAAGGCGAGCACGGGGCTCACGTGGCGGTCGAGCTGGTGGACGGCACGGTCCTTTTTGGGCTCACAAGGGCGTGCGCCGGTTGCAACCTTGCAGCTCGGCCCTTCAACCATTCCGGCGAGCTTCACATCCGTTCGTTCTACGGAGGGCATCGCGAAGGCTTGCTAGATCTAACGTTGCACTCATATCAACTTGCCGATAGACACGCAGTGTCCCTACTTGCTATAGTCCCCTCATCACGACCCGCGAGCCATAGGCGGACAATAGAAGCTTCTGATCCACCGAGAAGCCAGCAAGAGGGCCGAATCACAGCGAGCTCCCGACTTTCACATCGACAGCGCGTCCCTTTCCCTGCCCCTTGGCCTCCTTCAAAGCTTCCCGTTGATCGCCTTTGCCGGGATCCCCACCCACGTCAGCCCCGGCTCCTTGATCGGCGCGCTCACCGCCGCATGCATGCCGATCCTGGACCAGTCCGCAATGTCGCACCGGTCGCGCACCGAAGCGGCGAGACCCATCTTCACGCCCCGCCCGATCCTGAGAAATCCGCCGACACTGTTTGTGCCGCCCAGGTGGCATCCTTCCCCGATGACGACGTCGTGGCCGATCAGTGACAAGGCCCCGACGTGGGCAAAGTCGCCGATGTGGACCTGCGAGCTGACGACGGCCAGGTTCCCGACGTAGGCGCCTCTCCCGAGCGTGGTGTTTGTGAAGGAAACCTGACAGTCCTTGCCGAGGATCACGGGGAAGCTGGTCGGCAGGCCCCACCTGGGCACCTCGGCGTCGACCTGGGCGGCGAGCCTCAGCTTCCCGCCGGGGTCGGCGAGCACAATGAAGACGTCGAGGGCGTCGGCGCCACACCGTTTGAGGAAAGCGGCCACGCCCTCGGACGACCGCACGTGCGCCCAGCCATTGTTGACGAGCACGGGGTGCACGCGCTCGCCGTCGTCCCAGCAGACGGCGCGGCCGGCGGCAATTTCGGCGGCGTGAGACGTGGCGACCGAGTCGTAGATGCTGGCCGCGTGGCCGCCGCCGCAGCGGAAGAGCACGGCCCTGCGGGACGGCGCCGCCATCGGGCGGGCGGGCGGGTCGGCGGGTCGCGCAACAAGGGCCTTTCCAGTTCGCAACGCGGCGATACCGCAGGCGGCCACGCGGTGCGGAAGAGGCGGGTACGGAGACTGCCGAACGGGAAGTGTCCTCAAGGTAGTCACAGGCAAGCGCGATCCGCTAAGCCCCATTCATCCCCCGCCACGTTGTCTGGACCCTGCCCTCGGCCCAAAGAGGTGCAACTCAGAAGCAGTCGCCGTGACCGCCGGAAAAATTGGTACAGTGCCGAAGGTCTTCCAGGACGCCCGGATGAAGAGCCGAGTGGGTCTCGCGGCTGCGTCTCGATTGGATTCCAGTGGCCCCTTCCCGCGCCCAGGGCTTCCAACCCGAGGCAAAGCCGCAGTGAGGTTTGATGGACACTATCTGCAGCTTCGCACGGACGAGCCCTTGAGTCGTTTGACTGTGGTCGAGCACCTTGAGCTATGGACGGTGCCGGAACATGACGAGCAGCAATGTGAACCCCAGGAGTGAGCTGGCTCCAGTGGTGAATGGGAACGCAAGGTCATCCAAAGCGACATCGTGCCTCTAGCATGACACGTTCTCCGCCCTCTACCTTTTCCCCGCACTCCATAGCCCGCATCCAGCCTTCGGAATCTGCGGGCCACCTGCCTGGGTTTGGCCGCGCTTGACTCACTTGGCCCCTTTCCCCAATAAACTATAAACAACGACCGGTCGGCTTCGGCCGCCATGGTACGACTCGGGCGATACGCCCAACAGCTGCTGTTTGGGATCGCGTGCGTGGCGGCAGGGCATTGGAGCGCCCGCGGCCTGGTCGCGGCGCCCTGGTCGTCGCCGGTTGCTGGCGCGGCATCCCAGGACTTGTCGGCGTCGGCTGCCCCGCGGGTGCGGTTCCTGCCGCCGGACGTGTTCTTTGTCTTCTACGCGCCCCCGTACGGGGAAACCTGCGGCGGCTGCACGTCGGTGCACGTGCTGGTGGACCAACTGAACCGGCTCTACGGCTCGGTGCAGGCGCCGGCCGCCTACCTCGTGCCGCGGGCCGAGGACCGCCGCAGAAACAGGACACTCGAGACCAACCCCGCGTACGCCACGCCGCTCCTGCCGCCGTGGATGAACGCTTCCGAGGGCGTGGCCGTGTACACGGACACGACGCGCGGGAACCCGCTCCGCGCCCGGCGAGCCGTGCGCTGGGTGCTCTACTTTCCCGGTGGGATCTGGGGCGCGCCCAAGGCGTCCGAGTACCCCAATGAGGACCTCATCGCGTGCTACATGCCCGCGTTCTGCAGCGAGTTCGCTGGGCGACCGACCCTCACGCTGTTCGTCGTGGACATATACCTGGACTACTACCGGAATCTGCCTCGGCCTCCCGGTGGCCGCCGCAACGGGACGCTCTGGTTCTCGAGGAAGAACACTTACGCCGTCAACGGGACCCTGCTCACGAGGCCGCCGCCGGACCTTTCCGGAAAGGATGTCCTGGACCCCGAGACCAAGAAGCGCGAACGG